>CM060921.1:134190983-135390983 GCA_030737875.1 Allium sativum | reverse complement strand
CATGAGCTAAAATCCCACAAGCAAGTGATCAGAAATCCAAGCTAAGCTCCAATATTCCCACCCTGAGAACCTGGGGGGGAGGGGGGGGGACGGAAGAAAAGAGGCGAAAGAAAACAGGTCAGTCAAAAAGACTGAGTAAGCCCTACTACAATCAATGTAAACTGATAAAGTTAACTGGCAAGAGAAGCAGGGATGAACATAAGGATAACAACATACTAGCATGATGATTAACTAACAAGGTAGATAAAGGTGTCCTCGCATAATCAGGTTTAAGGTTTTTGCACCACAGGTGTACTAGCAAACTAACATGACTTGAATAAACAAGTATTGATCCTTTGGCCCAAGCTTTGGCCCAATAACATGAAGTGACCCTAATACGCGGTCCAACCAAACGGTCTAGTCGATCGGCTCCCTATAAGCCTAACTCGTCACGTGTTGGTGTCAATACGGCCCAAACATAATTGTAGTCAGACTGTGCAGGGTCTCCCGTCGGGTGTATCAAGCCCTAGGGTGTCAACCCCTGGACACCATAAACATAAGTGCACAGTCTCGATCTACTGGTACCCGTGCATGTTTTCCCCAGCTTCGGACTATATGCACGACCATAGTCCGCCCGGAACTACACCAGCGTACCAATCTGCCGTCGTTTTTGGTCACTTACCTCAAGTCCAGTAATCGTGCCCCCGCCCTAGCCTAGTCCCTAGGGTCTTAATGATACAAACTTGGGATTACTGCTGGAGTGGACCCCCATTGCTAGGATTTTCTAGTGGGTTAAGTACGGTTTAACCCCTTTTACTAATCATGGATTAACTTGGTTAAGTGTAACGATGAGTTCACGACTTAACCCTGATTAATCTACCAAGCCCAAATTGGTTAAGTATTAAGTGGACCATGACTTAACCCTAATCATGAGGCATTAATTTAATGTGCCTTAACCTCTCACATTAGACCTTGTTGTGGTTACTAGTTAAGTCGGGCGGGTCCGGGTAGCTTTACACCACAACTTGGTCTAACCTCGGGCTCAAGGTACAACATGACCAACTTCTCACATTGGGTCCTATTGTTTGTAACAACTAGTTAAGCCGGTCGGTTCTGGGTAGTTTTACGCTACAAACTCAACCCAACCTCGAGTTGGTCACACTTATATTTTCTAAGTGTCATGTCCATCATGTTTCCAAAACATATTACAAGTTTTCAAGAATTTGGGTAGACCTAACTTAATAGGTAAATTCCCAATGGGTAGACCTAACTTAGTAGGTAAATTCCCAATCTTATGTTTTTATGTCTTTTAAGTTTACCCAAACCCAAACGCAATCCCATCGCTTACATATCGCAATAGCGCATAAAGGATAGAAAGAGGGAACTTGGCATAATCATGACATAAAGGTGTTGAAGCCACAAGTTTAACATGGTGGCATATGAAATGTACATATGTTCATATACTTGCATATTACATTTTTAGGCCTCAAAACATGCATAAAATCAAACTTAGCATATTGGTGATACATGGTGATAAATGACATGTAGAAATGGCCATAAGTTCGCATTTAGCCTCACATGCAAGTTATCCTAAGGGATATGATAACTTACATGTTGCCAAAATGCAACCTTTAGCATAAAGCTTGAAGCTTTAAGCTCATAAGCCCAAGATAAGCTTGCATAACATGGTAACATGAACAAAATGATCAACCCAAACTTGCATACCATAACTTGCATATCATATGACAAACTTGCATAACATAACATGATAAACTTGCATATCACAACATGGCAAACTTGCATAGCATAACATGGTAATCTTGCATATCATAACATGGCAAACCTGCGTAGCATAACATGGTAAACTTGTATATCATAACATGGCATACTTACATAACATAACATGATAAACTTGCATATCATAACATGGCAAACTTGCATAACATAACATGATAAACTTGCATATAATGGTCAACCAAACTTGCATCATTCATTTAACTTTAGAGTTTAAATATGAAAGTAGAAAAGGGCTTACAATGCTTATGAAGACACACAAAAATATCTAGATTGAGACAAAGCCCTTATGCAAACAAATAAACCCAAAATGAAAGCTCCAATAGAAAAACCCTTGAGCAAAAATGATCAAAACCCTTGCTTTATGATGTAAATATGGAAACTTGACTTGAATGCAAGCTAATGATGCTCATACAAGCTTGAAAACACTTGTATGCATGGAAAATCTCTCATAGAAATAACTTAGAATTTTATGAAGAGAGTGGAGGCCATGAGAGGAATGATTTTGCCATAGTTTAGTTACTTGAATGAATAATGATGATTTAGGGTTAGGTTAGGGGCTTATTTATAGAGATTAGGATTAGTTTCAACCTTAGGATTAAACCCTAGTTCCAATCTCAGCCCTCAAAATCGAATCTGGCCCTCAAACTCAACACAACTCCAAAATGGTGCACCAGGCAAAACTGCCCGGCTGAACCAAGTCTACAGCCAAGTCGACAGGGCAGTCGACTTGGGTCCAACCAAGTCGACAGGGCTGTCGACTTGGGTGCTCTGGCGGGAATTTTCCCGCCTGGCCCAAATCTGACCCTAATTTCCAAATTCAAACTTGAATTTGAAATCTGTTTTTACTTTGAATTTTTCTGAAAACTTCGTTCGGCCTTAATCGGGTCATACGGACTCCGATTTTCGAAAACTCGGACTCTATTTCGCGTATTTTTCCGAGACGAACGCAATGGCATAGCCCGTTTCCCTTGATTCAGATTTATAAATTAAATTCTGCCTCGATTTATGTTATAACATGTTATTGAAAATACGGGTTGTTACAAACTCGATCATCTACAGCTTGTTTTCTTCAAATTAAAGTATAAATCGTTTAATTATTCAATTCGGTCGTACAATTAAATTTACCGGAGCCACATACGGACTCTGAAAATTCCCGAAAAATAAGTCTAGCTATGTTTTGACTATACGTTCCTGACAAAATTAATTTTGTCCAATTTGGAGACCGTTTGAATTATGGCCCTTTTAACGGTCGATTAAATTCAATAGAAATTATCAAAAATGGTTTAATTTACCACGCTCACATATTAATTCCAAAAATTATGGAAAATTAAACTTAGCAATAATTTGAAATTATGGATCCGACAAAAATGGTTTCATCGAAAGCGGAGGTCGTTTATAAAATGACTATTTTAGTAGCTTCAATATTATTTTAAAATGGAATTTTTTAATTCTAGCACATGTTCTAACAAAATTTCTTAAAATAAATTTTTTAAATTGGTTTTGATTTTTCTCGGGTTGTTACATCTATTTCCCATATTTTCCCAAATATTTCTCAAAACCAGTTTCGTCTCACACGATCTTTGGGAAATATTTCTATTTATTTTAAACTATTTATTTCCTATATTTAGAAAATATCTCTTTTTAACATTGGGAATTAATTCCATATATTCAGAACTCTTATTTTCTACATTTAGAAATTATATGTTATTAACATCGAAAAATATTTACATTACCTATTCACGCATCACTATTCTTCCTTATTCATCAGTCTCTAACTCTAAACTTGTAAGAGAACAACTCCGTAAATATCAATCCTGAAGGCCGAAACCAACATCAGATCAATACTCAAGGAACGATTCAATTCAACACATTTCTGGTTAGTTTCCGATTATCTTTTTCATTTCTAAACTCCTCATCACATCATTTTTAACTTGACTCTCGGATCTAGTTCACGAATCCATTTCTTTAACGAAAATTTATTGATTATAACAATAGCGTAAAAATCCATGTTTTTGAAATGTTTAACTTCAAAATATAATTTAGATTAATTTACTTTAAATAAATAATAATAGATCTTAATAAAAACTGGAAAGAAAATAGTACTTTCCTCAATTCGATATAATCAAATTCTGACTTATAATTCTCTTTCGAATGATCTATATTCGGTTAACATTCCAAACTTCGGAATAGACTTACCGTTTCAGGTTAACATAGTTTCTAAATTTATTTTTGAATTTATTACCTTCAACATTTACCATTTCCCATTTGACCCCATTTCGATTTTCAAAACATTTGCTTTTAAAACCGTTATTTACTTTATAAATTGAATATTATTCCTTTACAGAAAATTGGACAGTTATATCAATCAAATCTTGAATATTTATTTATAAATAATGTTACAGGTTCAAATCCTGTTTATCGAGTTATTTTATAATTTCATATTCAAATCTCACTTTATAAATTCCATTTATAAGTCAGTTTCTGGTTAATTATATATCAAGTCTATAACAAAATCACGATTACACATTCGATTACAAATTATTCATTTATAAACCAAATATTAACTATCTTGTCAACTTCTGTGTTTTATAATATATATATATATATATATATATATAATTTCTTAAATAAATCATCTTTATATTATTCGATATAGTCGAGATCAAATTATAATTCCTTATGGGTTTATTTCAATTATATTTACATTTCGAACATCGAAATGATTTCATTATTTTCTTTTCAATGATTCTAATTTCCTCTTCTATTATTCATTCTTATATCCCGAATTATTTAATAATAATTATTCCATTCTATCTCTAAGTATGGTCTTTAAATCAAACTGCTTGTTTTAATATAATTAAAACAAGTTATTGTATTCTATCCCAATCAAGATCCAATTCTATTATTTTAAAATGATAAATAATATATTTCCCTCTTTAAAACTCATGTTCTTTTCTAATATATCTTTACGGTATTTAAATACCAATTATTTCAGTTCAATATTGTTCACCACTCCAAAACACACAATAATCAGTTAATCACATCATATAATGCAATATATATGAAAAACACCAATATACTTATTGAGGAATCCAGTTGGATTCCTCATACCTATTTCCCTGCATCCACAGATGTTAATCAACATAAATAACACTAATTTCATATCAATGTGAGCAATTTAAAATAAACAGAATCAGTATTCAATCAAATTGTTTATATATAACTATATGTATTATTTCAACCAGTTAATAAGCAATTCATCCAAACAACAATCACACACAACATTCAATCAATTCTATATCAATATTAAATAATGTTTATAAAATTATAAACTGGATAGAGTTAGTGAGTTTACTCTCCTTGGTCGTTAATCCTTGAATAACGATTAATGTCGATTGATTAATCAGACATTTTATTTTGCCATGAATTCGAACGAGCTCCAATTGGCTCCAAACTGGCTTCATAGCGTAGCCCGTGTCCATATGATTCCAACGTGACCGACCGCTCATCAAATTGAGTTCGTATATGATAAATACTGTGCTAATTTAATACGCTAATTAAATTAAAAAAAACTTAAGCTATGATTCTATTTTTGGGCCTTCCTATTCAAATCTGGCCTGCAGCTCTTACACGTTTCTTTAATCTTCTTCTTTGATGATATAATAACCGGATACCCAAAGAAAAGAATATGCCATTTCCTCACTTTACACCACACGTCCTCCATCCCACCTTGATATCCTTCCCATGTTGCATGTCATTGGGCTTCACATTAAATTCTCGACCAAGTCTTCGGAACATACACGCTGCTACAGTATAAACTATTACTCAAATCCCAAATGTACTCCTTCACCTGTCGCTCCGATGCCTGCGTTCTCCTTTTCATTCCTTTTTTTAAGTTGGGCTTACCCATCAAACCGGCCCAAATACCCTTTCACCCGCGTTTCATTCATCTTCCCTAATTTAAAAACATGGCTCCAACATGATATTCCAATGTCCATAACGCACGCATATCTTTACTTAATCTCCGCCATTCTTCTCCACAACAAAGCCCGAACCTCGAAACCTCTACCGTGAAACATGACTATAGCTGCGCAACTTCCTCTTTAATGGTATTTCCGCAACCTGCATGTCCCTACAATACATTTTCGCACCTTTCCCCTTTAAAACCGGCCCACGCGTCCATGTTTGAACAGTACTCCTTCATGCCTCAAATGCTTCAACACTTACCACCCGAACTCGTGTACACATACTCCCCTTATCTTCTAAACCCCCATTCATATGTACTAATAACCAACATGCACACATCTATGCCCTCTCTCCTCTTTCTTTCTTTTGTATGTCTTCCCCCGTCACCTAATACACTTGCTCCAGACCCTTTCGAATATTACTCCCATGCAACTCCCTCCTGCGTTTTTGGTGTATGCGAACAGACACATCCCATGTGTAAATATACGGTTGCTCCTCCCATCCGAGAAAATATGCTTCAATACTTTTGAAGCAACACCTCTCAAGCCATTCACATCTGCTAAAAACCATTGGACGTTTCCCCATTTTTGTTTTCTTTTTTTGAAAAAAATATATAAAGCCCACCAAAGACCAGGCCCACTTCTTATATTTACAAACGACCGCAACCGTGAGCCTTCTTCCCCATACGAGATATTCCTCAACTCCTCTCCAGTAAACATACCCACGTAGCACCCGTCTTCTACACCTTGTTCACCATTCCAACGCCGCCATTTCAAAAACCGACACTGCCATTACTCTTCTTGTTTCGGTCTCTTCCTCACCAAACCATAAGTCGGAGCTCGCACATCCCTTAGCGCTTCAGCCCTCACGCTTATGAACGGTGAAGGCACCGAACTATACCTTGGCCTGAATCCCTTCAACTCCGTCCGTCGTACAGTCTGGCTACCCTGAGTGTCTCACAACCACTAGTTTAACCCCTCATCCCCCCTTGGTTCCTCGCGAAAGCCACACTCAGCTCCATGGTAACCTCCAACTCCCCAAGCATTGTGCGTGTTGTTTAAAAGCTGCACTACTGATCTTCTATTTTGTTGTTGAATATTTATTTTCGTTTTTTTCTGCATTGGGAAAATTGTTTTGAAGATCTCGACATGGTTTTTACTCTGCTTTCCAAATTTCTTTTCACTGTTTTGTTCCTGGAAGATGGTCCAGAGAAATGAAAAGCTTCTCCATTTATAGCTTTAGAGAGCCGTGGGTGCCAAAGAGTGTACAAGAATAATAGCATGTTCTTAGGCATTGTAGATTTGCAGAAGAAAAGGGTAGGCAAGCCTCATATTTTCATTTCTTTGAGAGTTGTATTGATTTTGGACTTATAGCTGTGGGTGTGGCTATGAAATGAAGTTATACTGTTTCGTCGTTACTTTGGTATGAAGTAACTAGCGGTAGGGTAGCTGTTTAATTAGATCTCATCTCTCCTTTAGTCTGCATCTCAATTCTTAGCATGAATTGTTCATAGCATATAGGGGCTGTTCAAGTTAGGAAGGAGCTTCCTCTTCTTTCCTTTTTAATTTAACATATACAGCGTCTCTTAGCTGCTAAATTAATACGGACAGGCAACCATGCAACAAAGGGTACGGGGAGGCCAATAGTTTATATCTTCAAGGTGTAGTTGTGAAGAATATATCCGCTATAGTTGCACATGTTATTAGTCTAGTTTGTACCCTTTTTTATTATGTGATTTCAGTACTGTTTGTTGCACATCATCTTAGATTCTTATTCATATCATACATTATGGTGTGTTACAATGTATATCATTATCAAGCTTCAACCAAATTATGTTTGGTGGAACAACACTTATTCGAAGTCATTATATAATTATTCTTACCAACTAAAGACAAAATATTGAGTCTGCATTACTCTATGGCCATCTTTGATCATGGTGAATGTTAAATATCGAGAAGTGAAGTGTAAGCATCCCTTTTTAAAGTTGAAATCTTGTTTATTAGTTGGTAAGTATCATACGTTCGTAACTAAAGTTTAAAGTTGGTTTTACAATGTTACATAAAGATACCGCTTACATACGAGCTACTATGGACACAAATAAAAATACGATCATATTGAGTGACGCACCCCGATCTCAAAAATATAATAATATAGATAAGTTAATTTATATTGTGATATTCCAAAATGCTGAGTTAGGGTGCTAAACACTTCAAATAAAAAGTTGCTCATTATTCAAAACAAAAATTACTGAAAAATTCTATAAATTAAACTGAAGATACATCTTGAAAATCTTATCCAAATCCGTTACCAATATTTTATTATATTTGAATATATCGTTATGGTTTATAAATGAATCCATAACGACTATTTGAAAATTTGATTTGGGCATATCTTACAATCTATAAGCCAAAATCTACATTTTCCACTTCCATTAGAAAAATACAGTTAAATAGATTCCAGTGTTTCTTGTTTCAAAGAAATCTGACAAATAACAAATTCTGTACACTCAATTGAAGTTCAAAACATTAAATAACGAACTACCACGACATTACAAGCTCGATTATAATTTATATTATAATTAATACGTTCAACTGTCATTTTAAATAATATATTTGTTATTATAATTCAACTCTAAACTGAATTGAATCTGTTAAATTATCCCATTTACACAATATTGCCAATTCAGCTATTTTCGACCATTTCAGAATTAAACTTTATTATTCCACTATTTATATTAATCAAATATTCAATATATGTTAGTTCAAGTCATTTAAATTGCCAGATCATTATTTAAATAATTAAATTAATTAATTATTATACCGATGAAAAATATGGGATGTGACAACCTTCCCCCTTAAAAGAATTTTGTCCCCAAAATTACTAAAGCAAGAAAATGCTCTGAATCCTATTAACTAGGTAAAAACCTTGCTGTTTTACTTCTTAACCTCAGTTTTAAATTAACCAATTTATTTTAATTAAAATATTAATTAATTCACATTAACGAAAATTTTCAAAAGTTCTGAAAATTTTCTAACACTTAAAATTTTCGAAGAATTTCGCCAGCGCTTCCATTGCATGGCTAAATTGGTACATCTATAACTCGCCTCTCTAGGCCTTCTCCAATCCAAAAGAAAATAAAACAGCCAAGTGGCTTGCAAAACAAGCTCTTAAATCTCATATCCAATTAAAATATAAACTCGTACCTTTTTGTCGGCCATTCAACCCTATCTCTTCTATTTGCTATCACTTCAACATATACAAATGCCTTCTTGCTTGATCTCTAATCAATTTATTAAAAATTCCAATCATTTGCTTATGTCCCAGCAAAATTCCATTTTGAACCCAGTTCCATCTCAAATTCTGAATTCTTACCCAATAATCCAATTCCATTCCGAATTATTCTTTATCCAATCCAATTTTATTTCACTATCATTTCCAATCAATTCAATTTCCACCAAACTGGTATCGGTTAAATTTCCATTTGCTTTAACAATGCTTATTTAACTTGTTTAAGTTAAATTCTAGTTTATTTATTCACTTTTACCAGTTCAAACTATATAACTTCATAAATTAAATTTTAAATTTCAGAATTCAAATTCATGGGTTCTATTTCAAAATAGTTTGAAATCACCTACATTTATATATAATAATAATAGCAATTCAAAACAGTTGAATTTTCTGACAACTTGTTTTCTCAAAACAATTCAAAATAAAATCTTTGGTAGTAATCCATAGCTTAGAATTTCGAAAATGGCACTGATGATGCGGCCGTCACCATCAGAGTTATTTTCGAGTGATCGAAGCGAACTCAATACTATATCATTTCAAAACCCACTTTTAAACATTTCCATTTTGAAATCACTTCGAAATATTTTTCAAAAATGCTTGAAAACATTTTCAAATTTACCGTAGGATCTTAAAATTCCCATATAATGTTAATTCAAATTCATTTACAAACTCATTGCCAAAATTCCAGAGTTTTAATTCGGACTCTGTTTTAAATTCAGATTTAACTTGTCTGATTTTATACATTATACGAATATGAATTCCACTTGGTTATTTATAACCATATCCATTATAATCTTATTCAATTATAATAACACCTAACACATCAAACATACTATAATTATTTCAATATATATACCATTTATATCCAAAACATATTTTGGGTAAAATTATTTTATTTACCCTCTTTTCAAAACATACTATGTCGGTTCATCGTATTCGAGTGTTTAGAAACCCCTATCGACATTGTGGTGCCCCAATGCCGACCAGAATTCATAAGCCACTTAACCAATAAATCTCCACATTATAAAACAATTTTTTATATAATCTATAAATACGCTCTCTCTTATATATACACTCAACTCAATCTTGGGTATTACTAGCTCCATTTCTATCGAGTCAGCCACAGAGCCAAGGTAATTACTTAACCTTCAACTCTGATACCACTGTACAAATACCAATATCGACTATTTGAGCATCAAAAATACCAAATCATTAATAGATTGAAGTTAGAGGATGAGAAATTGAAAGAAAGAAAGTTAGAATAAAAGAAGAAGATCAACATAGAACGGAAACACGAATCTCACAGCGGAACGAAAATAATATAATATATAACATAACTTTAAAATACAAACTATATTTGTAGTTACATATAACATTAGAGTATATCACATGTATATCACAGCGGAAATAAACCCTACATATAACTAGTGTTGAAGCCTCCTGCTCCAAGCTCCTTCAAGTATTTATAAAATCCTAACTACTTGACTGCCCGTACAAATTTGGGCACCCAAGAATTTAGGGAAAACAAAACAAAGTAAACTCTGAGTCAGTCATGGGACTGGTATGAGTAAACTCCAAACATTTTGGCTTAACTTTTCAAAATCATTTTCGAAAGAATGGATAATCGTAAGACCGATCCACATATAAACACAGATGGTTTTTACCTTACAACAACCCAAAACATTTTTGAAAACCATATTATTTTGATATTGTGGTAATGTTTAAATACAAATAAATAGAAATCTAGCAGAACGCTTCTCACGCTCCACATATATAGTATACAATCAAAACTGCGGGCGCTTATTGGAGATTGGATTCCGACTATGACAAGGTATGGAACCACCTTCCGATCAGTGTACTCTAGAGGGGATACAATGGAGTTCAACAAGAACATCTTGCAACTAAGCTACACATGACTGACCACTCATTTCTCTTGAGTGTATCAAATGTCTTGTCACCTTACGGTTGCTAAACATAACCGTTCCCGGGAGATACAGAAAATGAAAGAAGTAACTAATATGAATATTCTCTAGATGGTGACAATACACCCTAATGGGGGCGACCCACATAGCCATGTTGCCTGCCCGATTTTTGTCATTTCCCGGTTGATGAGGCTTGAGGTCATAACATATCTTTTGACATATCACACCTTAATTTAAATTGAATGCCACATCGTCATTCCCGCCAAATCACAACTTGATTTCCCTAAAAATACCATAGGTATAAAGCTAAGAGAAACGAATTTTTACGCCATCAAACGTAAGTACGTTTGAAGAGATCAACTTATGTGATCTATTAGATATACTATGTCACACATTCGTCCATACAAGTTGTCCTGGGACTGGACAAACCGAAGGCACTACTCTGTAAACAGAACAACCCTGGCATAACCCCGTCTTCAGTTGTCTTTAATATAATTGATTCGCAACGCTAATGCCCATACAGAGTGGTTTTCAGATAATAATCTGATCTCGGTCTGTCCGTATTGACCGGAAAAATGGTCAAAAACTTTGATAGTTGATGATTTAACTATCAAAGGAAAACATACATACATCCAATAGTTATGTTTCTAAATGAAAATTATACCAATCAATCATCAATCATCATTCAGTTCTTTAAATTAATTTATCATTTCATTTCACTTCCCCAATTTACTATTTCCCATATTTTCCCAAATATTTCTCAAAACCCGTTTCGTCTCACACGATCCTTGGTAAATGTTTCCATTTATTTTAAACTATTTATTTCCTATATTTAGAAAATATCTCTTTTTAACATTGGGAATTAATTCCATATATTCACAACTCTTATTCTCTATATTTAAAAATTATATGTTATTAACATCGAAAAATATCTACATTACCTATTCACGCATCACTATTCTTCCTCATTCATCAGTCTCTAACTCTAAACTAGTAAGAGAACAACTCCTTAAGTATCAATCCTGAAGGCCGAACCCAACATCAGATCAATACTTAAGGAAAGATTCAACTCAACACATTTCCAGTCAGTTTCTGATTATCTTTTTCATTTCTAAGCTCCTTATAACATCATTTTCAACTCGACTCTCGGATCTAGTTTGCGAATCCATTTCTTTAACAGAAACTTATTGATTATAATGATAGCGTAAAATCCATGTTTCTAAAATGTTTAACTTCAAAATATAATTTTGATTAATTTACTTTAAATAAATAATTATATATCTTAATAAAAACTGGAAAGTAAATAGTAATTTCCTTAATTTGATATAATCGAGTTCCAACTTATAATTCTCTTTTGAATGATCTATATTCGGTTAACATTCCTAACTTCGGAATAGACTTACCATTTCAGTTAGCACAATTTCTAAATTCACTTTTGAATTTATTACCTTTAACATTTACCATTTCCTATTTGACCCCATTCCGATTTTCAAAACGTTTGCTTTTAAAACCGTTATTCACTTTATAAAGTGAATATTATTCACTATAGAAAATTGGACAGTTATATCAATCAAATCTCGAATATTTATTCATAAATGACATTATAGTTTAAAATCCTGTTTATCGAGTTATTTTGTAATTTCATATTCAAATCTCACTTTATAAATTCCATTTATAAAACAGTTTCTGATTAATTATATATCAAGTTTATAACTAAATCACGATTACACATTCGATTACAAATTATTCGTTTATAAACCAAATATTAACTATCTTGTCAACTTCTGAGTTTTATAATATATATAATTTCTCAAATAAATCATCTTTATATTATTCGACATAGTCGAGATTAAATTATAATTCCTTATGGGTTTATTTCAATTATATTTACATTTCGAATATCGAAATGATTTCATTGTCTTCTTTCCAATGATTCTAATTTCCTCTTCTATTATTCATTCTTATATCCCAAATTATTTAATAATAATTATTCCATTTTATCTCTAAATATCGTCTTTAAATCAAATTGCTTGTTTTAATATAATTAAAACAAATTATTGTATTCTAAACCAATCAAGATCCAATTCTATTATTTTAAAATGATAAATAACAGATTTCCCTTTTTAAAACTCAGATTCTTTTCTAATATATCTTTACGGTATTTAAATACCAATTATTTCAGTTCAATATTGTTCACCACTCCAAAACACACTATAATCAATCATCGATTATCTATCACACAATATAAGGCAATATTTATGAAAAACACCAATATACTTGTTGAGGAATCCAGTTGGATTCCTCCAACCTGTTTCCCTGCATCCACATGTGTTAATCAACATAAATAACACTAATTTCATATCAATGTGAGCTATTTAAAATAAAAGAATCAGTATTCAATCAAATTGTTTATATATAACTATATGTATTATTTCAACTAGTTAATAATCAATTCATCCAAACAACCATCACACACAGCATGCAATCAATTATATCAATATTAAATAATGTTTATAAAACTATAAACTGGATAGAGCTAGTGTGTTTACTCACCTTGGTCGTTAATCATTGAATAACAATTAACGTCGGTTGATTAATCAGACGTTTTATTTTGCCATGAATCCGAACGAGCTTCAACTGGCTCCAAACCATCTTCATAGCATAGCCCGCGTCCATATGATTCCAACGTGACCACCGCTCATCATTCGTATATGATAAATACCACGCTAAGTTAATATGCTAATTAAATTAAATTAAACTTGGCCTTTGATTCTATTTTTGGGCCTTACTATTCAAATATGACCTACTGCTCGTACCCGCTTCTTTAATCTTTGTTAATCCCTAAAAAAATCTGTACGCTCATTGGGTAAAGGAAACAAGGAGGATATCACCAAGATCAATTCAGCCAATGCAACCGAATAAAACAGCATAACATACTATGAGAAGTGCGACCCGGTAAAGATAAAGGTCGCATATCCTAAGAACCGCTCAAACACCAAAATGAGGCAAGTCGTCCATTCAACATACGTGGGAGCGACCTCCTGGCAAATGCAGCGCGAAGACGATCGCCCTTGGACCAAGAAGGATGGTCGCACAAGGGGCAGAGGAGGCTCAACTCCAAGCCCGATTCCCACTCTTGCAGAATCTCTCCAGGCGCTCATAGGACACTCGCTTGCATGGATCCGCTAAACTATTCAAGATACTCGTTCCAACGAGCCGCCCACACATGATAGCTGGATACAACTACAGACAGCTGGCTACAACTAGCTGGTGGCATGGTCGTAGTTAGCAAAATGGACGATCCACAAAATGGAATTCCAGGTTGTTTACCAAGGGGAGTTCACCTATAAATAGACCTTGATTACCAACGTAAATGGGATCAGCTTCTAAAAACCGCGAAGTGCTGCCGAACTTCATCCTTAACCACAAATTCAGCTATGGCGTCAAGCACAATTTCATGATGAAGGAAAACGAAGACACCCATCTTCTCAATCATTCATTCATCCTTATTCTCCTCAAATTCCGCTATTCTTTTGTATAACTCCTTAGACTGAAAGATATTAATGAGGTTATATTCAGCGGGTATAGAAATGTATGAAAAGAGAGAGTTGATGTGTTCTATAATTCTCATTATAAGTTAGGAAATCACCTTCATAGTTGATGTAGGCCTCATTAATGGCTGAACCACTCTAAATCTCGTCTCCACTTTACTTTTTCCGCATTTTTCACTTTTTATTGCTAATTAAACATGGCTCCATTTATTTCTTACCGAATTGGTGAAGTACAGTTTAGTACCTTGGATGTTTTGACCATTTTTGATGTAAACTTTTTGGCGCCCACCGTGGGGCCGTGTTCAAAATTTCCTTTTTGCAGTTCAGCAGTTAAGAGATCCCAAAAAATTTTCTCCTTCGAAATCATGGTTGGATCGAAGAAAAACGACAAATCTATTAAAGTCGTTGCGGTCAATGAGGATGGTAATACTGATGGAGCTACACCTCAAATCTTGAATCGAGGAGCTAGGGAAATCCCTGGGCCATCTGTAACACGAGATGAATTGAATGTGGTTGTAACTGGCTTGAATGAGAAAATGGATAATACAGCGAAGCTGATAATGGAAAGGTTTGATGCCCTAACCAATGGTCAACCAATTTGTTACCGCCAAATACTATGGTCAATGGTGATGAAAAAGAGGACTCATCAGCCTCAGACCCTGAACGACCTCACAGCCTAGTGAGAGACAAGGGAGAGGCCGACATTGAGGGTCCTAAGGTCAGATCTCCACAGCGCAAAGATGAATGTGCGACGAATCGCAACAACACGACCTCCCTCAAGAAAGATGCAATGCGTCGAAGCTTAAACAATGGTCGCACTGATAGGAACATCAGTGTTAATCTTGATGAACAAGCAGGCGACGAAAAGTGCATCACAGACCTAATCCAGCGAGTAATGAAGGAGAAGGCGACTCAAGAGGATGAGGAGAAAGAATGGGAGATTTCCCCCAGCAAAAATACATTTACAGAGGAGAACCGTCAAGCGAAATTCCCAAAGAAATTTATACCACCAGCAGTAGCACCTTATAACGGAGTAGGAGATCCAACCATTTTCCTGTTCAAGTACGACCAGCACATGAACGGAGCTAGGGCCACCGATGAAATCAAGTGCTTATACTTTCCCGTGTGCCTAGAAGGCGTGGCCTCGCTATGGTTCAACAGACTTCCACCTAGATGTATCGATCAGTTTGCTGATCTAGTAAGGAGGTTTCAGGATCAATTCTGATTACAAACCACCAAGGCAAGGGATGTGATGTCGCTCAGCGAAATGGAACAGAAGCATGGGGAAACCATCAGAGCTTTCCTTACACGGTTCAATGCTGCAGCAGCGGAGGTCATAGAACCAGAACCTTGGTATTTACTGGCAGCCCTGAGAGGGGCCATTGATAAGAAGTCGGAATTTGAAAAGTGGCTTAAAAATGAAGAAATCAAAGACTCTAAAGAAGTTTTACAAGAAGGTTGAGGAATACATGAGTGTGGAAGGTGAAGCTCCAGGCGTCCAGAAGACTACAGAAAATAACGCATCCAGAGAAGGAAAGAGCGATGAGCCAACGTAGAGCAGAAGAGCGATGTAGGACAAAAGAGGGGAAACGATGAGAGGGATAGCAAAGCTTATAAGAAGACACAGATGGACAAACCATCTGAGCTAACCCTCCTGAACGAAACCCCAGAAAAGATTTACCAAGCCGCGAAGGACTCGGGCCTTTTCCCTCAGATGAAGCCACAGAAGGTAACTGAGCAGCAGGCAAATTCCAGAAAATTCTGCCGTTTCCATAGCCAGCCAGAGCACAGCACTAACAAATGTCGGCACCTGAAGAATTTTATTGAGGAGCTCATCAGGAAGAACCGACTCCAACAGTATGTGAAAAATCCCCAAAGCACTCCAGCCGCGCAGGGGCATAACAATGCGGCTAGCCAACCCAACTCGAGTGAAGAGGACCAAATGCCTATTGACTCAAGGCCAGTAATCAATATGATATTTGGTGGTCCCCACCCAGCTAGGAGCAGTTGGGCAGATATGGAAAGATATGCTAACGAATTGAAGAATGTCACGGGGGAAGGATGCACGATCTTGAACAACGAGCTTCCGACGAAAATGCAAAAAACATCAACCATGGAAGTGATATTCAGAAATAAGGATGTAGAAGGCTTAATTACGCCAACTATTGATGCCATGGTGATCATGATCTGTCTTGGGCCTGTAGTAGTAAAAAGGGTCCTAGTCGACAGCGAGGCATCAGTCAATGTGATCTTTATAAACACTTTCCAAAAGATGAATCTCTCCATGGCAAAAGTGCGAGCGTACCCACATAACATCCACGGTTTCATATGTCAACCTACGCAACCCATCGGAACGATATATTTGCCTGTCGAATTGGCAGACGGGGAGCATCGAGGTTCCATGGTACAGACCTTTGTCATAATAGATGAGTTCTCGTCTTACAATGCATTTCTTGGGAGACCAACTCTTTCGGGTTTCAAGATTGCTTTAGCTCCTTGGTGTTTGATTATGAAGTTTCCAACTGAAAGGGGAGTCAGAGTAATCAAGGGCGATCAAATTTCCGCAAGGGACTGCTATGTGACAGAACTGAAGGAGGCTAAGAGAAAAGAATTAGGAAAGGATGCAGAGGCTCTCCCTCGCATCCTAAACTCCCCTTTATAGCAAATAAAGAAAGGCCTGAGCACTGGTGAGCATAGAGGGATGCAAAAGGAGATCGATCTTAGAGAAGTCAGTGCAGAGGATGAAAGGGTGACCTCGGCCGAAGACACGATTCCTATAGCTGTAAATCTAAAGGACCCAAACCATGTGTTGAATATAGGATCTTGGCTGAACCCTAAATTGAAAAACCAATTGATTGCCTTTTTGAGAGCTAACTTAGATGTGCTCGCATGGAACCATTCCGACATGTGCGGGATATCTCCGGATGTTGCAGTTCATAAGCTAAACATTGACCCACGTATTCTGGCTATCAAGCAAAAGAGGAGAACCCAGGGGCCGGAGAGATCGCGCGCCTTAAAAGAAGAAGTCGACAAATTAATGGAAAATGGTTTTATTAGAGAATCTACATATCTGAAATGGGTATCCAACCCGGTGCCCGTGAAGAAATCAAACGGCAAATGGAGGGTCTGTGTGGATTATTCAGAGCTAAATAAAGCTTATCCGAAAGATAGTTTCCCTCTCCCCAGAATCGACCAATTGGTGGATTCCACGGCCGACCATGAGTTGTTATCTTTCATGGACGCATATTCCGTCTACAATCAAATTATGATGTATGGTCCAGACCAGGAAAACACCAGCTTCATTACCGATCTTGGCCTATATTACTATAAGGTAATGCCATTTGGTCTATAAAACGCAGGAGCAACCTACCAGCGATAGGTAAATGCTATGTTCAAGAAACAAATTGGCAGGACGATGGAAGTCTATGTCGATGACATGTTGGTTAAGTCGAAAAAACAATAGACCATTTGGAGGACCTAGCCCGATTGTTCAACATCTTACGACAATATGGCATGAAGTTGAACCCTTTGAAATGTAGTTTTGGTGTATGCTCAGGCAAGTTCCTTAAGTACATGGTCAACGCTAGAGGTATAGAGGCTAACCCAGCCAAAATATCAACTCTGAAAGAAATGCGTGCCCCATGAGCCAAGAAGGAGCTTCAGTGTTTGAATGGAAAGATCGTAGCTTTAAATCGCTTCATATCTAGAGCAACGAACAGATGTCTTCCATTCTTTGATGCCCTAGGAAAGGAAAAAAAAGGAGATACAGTGGACCCTTGAATTCCAAAAAGCCTTCGAAGAACTGATTCAACATATGGCAACACCAACCATGCTGTCAAAGACTAGAGACGGGGAAAACTTGTTCTTATACCTGGCGGTCTTTGCCCATGCTCTAAGCGCAGCACTGATCAGAGAAGACTTGAAGTTACAAAAACTAGTCTATTACATCAGTACGAGGTTATCCAGAGCCCAGCTTAATTATCCAAAATTTGAAAAACTTGCTTATTGTTTGCTCATTGCATCAAAGAAGCTTCGTCCCTACTTCCAAGCTCATCCCATCATGGTGCTCACAGATCAACCTTTGAGGCAAGTCATGTCCCGACCAGAAACCTCCGGAAGATTATTAAAATGGAATATAGAACTTAGCCAGTACGACGTTACATATCATCCTCGAAAAGCGATTAATGGACAAGCGCTTTCCGATTTCATCGCGGAATTTACCGACTGGGGGGAGGTAAAGGAGCAAGATGATGTTGAAACAAATATTCAGTGGAAGCTATTTGTAGATGGGGCATTGAACGACCGTTGTTCGGGGACAGGGATAGTTCTCGAAACCCCTGAGGGAAGATCCTTATGCTATGCACTAAGGTTAGAATTCACTTCAACTAACAACGAGGCCTAATATGAAGCCCTCATCGCAGGAATAAAGCTAGTAAATGAATTGCAAATAAAAACTATACAGATCTTCAGTGATTCCCATGTCGTAGTATGCCAGATTCTGGGGGAATTCCAAGCAAAAACAGGGAATTTGCTAGATTATCTTACAAAAGCCTTAGAATTGTTGGAAGCCTTCGAGCATTACACCATATCTCAAATTCCCAGGGAAGAAAATACTAAAGCTGATGCATTAGCCAAATATGCGAGCACAGGAGATGCACAGCTAATGGGGTTAGTCCCGGTGGAGGTCCTTTCCAATCCAAGTACAAAGCAGACCGAAATGGATTGGGTCATGGAAACAACCGATGAATCAAATTCATGGATGTCGACAATTAAAGAATACCTCGCGAACGGGGCACTCCCAGTTGAAACTAAACTCCGAAGAATGATCTTATGAAAAGATCCTTTATGCCTTATTCAAGATGGACAATTGTATAGACGGGGATTTTTTACACCTTTACTTCGTTGTGTTACATAAAAGGAGTCTAAGGAAATTATGGAAGAACTACACGAAGGGGAATGCGGAGGACATATCGGAGGACAAACTTTGGCCAAGAAGATCCTACGATATGGTTACTTCTAGCCAGATATCAACAAAGATTCCGCGGCTTACACCAAAAAATGTGACAGGTTCCAAAGATTTGCCAAAATCCCAAGGATGCCATCCACAACTATAACCCACATGGTCAGTCGTGGCCGTTTGCTATCTGGGGCATCGACCTCATAAGAGCTCTTCCCACCGCAAAATCCAGTTTCAAATACGCAATTGTTGCTATTGACTACTTTACGAAATGGGTTGAAGCAGAACCAGTGGCCACTATAACTTCAAATAAGGTTATTAACTTTTTCTTAAAAATATCATATGTAGGTTCGGGGTGCCACAAAAGATAATCACGGACAACGGAACCCAGTTTAAAAGCGAAGACTTCCAAAGCTTTTGCACCAAGTATAAAATCCAAAAAGCTTTTTAGCGGTCGCTCATCCACAGGCGAACGGGCAGGTGGAGGCAGTAAATAAAATCATTAATACTACCATTAAGAAGCGACTAGAAAAGGCTAAGGGTGGATGGGTAGATGAACTCCCATTGGCATTATGGGCATATCGCACTACGCACAGAACTGCAACAGGGCATACTCCCTTTTCTATATCCTATGGCTCTGAAGCAAAGATACCAGTGGAGTTGGAAGTCCCTACCAACCGAAGGATACATTTCGACCCCAAAGAAAACGAGGAACTACAGCTCGAAGCCCTCGACCAACTCGAGGAAAGAAGAAAGGAAGCAGAACTCAGAGTAGCCGTGCACCAGAGGAGGGTGGCCAGGCACTTCAATTCAAAAGTCAAGCATAGAACTTTTGAAATCGGAGACCTCGTTATGAAAAAGATAATGATCAGTAATGGATCTTCGGGCTCAAATGGGAAGGACCTTATGTTATAAGCCAGAAAATCCAGGACGGAACTTTCAAATTGGCCACCACAGGCGGGAACCAGATTCCACGAGCATGGAATAGCGAGCATATCCGTCGTTATTTCTTATATCAGGTTATTCAAATACATAGAACATGTCATAAAGATTCATGAAATTTTCTCATTTTTAATGATGTACATGAAGTAACTGAATACGAATGTCCTAATTACATGTACAAGACATTCATTCACAACCCTCTACTAAATGAGGCAAACCAACGTCTGTGTCCTTGGTGAAAGCACAAAGTCAGAAAAACCGACATGTCCCGAAATGGAAAAATTGCCAATTTCAAGGAGCACCTGCCTTGGTAGGTAAAAGACACAAATTTTTCCTTTCTGAGTTAAAGCTCAATGAGATAAATTAGTGTTCGCCCCTCGGATGAAGCATAAAATGGGGAAGGATTAAACATGCTGGAAAGACCAACACAAAACAAAAACCCGACCAAAAGGAGGTGGCCATCCTTGTATATGTTATTAAGCAAGTCAAACAGAGCTAAGGATGGATTACAACAGCAGAAATCATAGTCGTATGGGGGTACCCACTCTTGTTCTTTGTTGTTAACCAAGTCAAACAAAGCCAAGAGTACAAAAGCAGAAATCCTAGCCATATGGGGGTGTCCGTTCTTGTTCTTTGTTGTTAACCAAGTCAAATGAAGCCAAGTTCGGATTCTACATTGGAGCCCAAGTCCTCCCATGGGGGCATGCATAAAAATGCATCACTAAAATACCCCAAACAAATAAAGCAGGATATTTAATAAAAAATCTAAATGGTTGACTTGCCAAAGTTAAAAAATTAAAGACTAAACAACCAAATCAAATACCAAGGTTTGGATAATCCCGGCTTAATAAGAACAAAACAAGACTAACCGTAATACGACATTGATGATTGAACGCCTCGAGATTAACGTACGAACAAGCACCTCACGATTCGATATTAACGTGCGAACGAATGCCTCGTGATACGACGATTAACGCATGAACACTGCGAAAAACTTATAAGAAAGATGTGTGTGTAATGTCAAAGAAGGTCAAAGAGACATAGCATAGCATAGACATGAAAAGCATTACAAAACCATTCAAGCAACCATTCATCAGGAGCACAGAGATTGTCACAGGTCAAACACAAAGTCATAAACAACAACCAGCACGATGTCATGGGCGAGGACTGGCACCCGCTTACACAACCGGCCTTAAAAATTCAAAAAGAAAAACAACCAAGATAGAGGAGATTACAGATCCCTGACCTTCCTTAGCCTACCAACTTTCCTCTTCATCGGAGCAGAACAAGATGAAGGCCCTTCAGCATATACAAAAACCACTGATTGAACGTCCCCAGGGGCAAAGGAAGCGATTATGCTATCTTTGGACCTGAGGGCCTGGATTAACTTCGCCTTATCGCTTTCCAAAATAGAAATGCGCTCAAGGTTGTCCTTATGAAGTTTCTGAAGATTAGAGGCCAACCTATGCCAGACAGCCATCCGCTCCGAAGAACGATTCTTCAACAAATCCATCTGTTCTCCAAATTGATGCACGACAGTCTCAAGGCAAGCCAACATTTGACCTTTTGCTGCAACCATATCACAAGCGAAATTCAGAGAGTCAGCTGGAGATACATTCACACTCGAAGGGACCCAACCTGGGACTGCAAGGCCTAAGAGTGGGACGAGGCCTGTTGACGATAGCTTGGAGTTCCACGTAAGAAGGGCTGGAAGGAGAATTGACGGACGGTTGACCAACTGGCTGATTCTCGTCTCTTGAAATGATCAAATCGACAAAGGCCCCCTTTTCGCATTGTTCTGCAGAAGAGACCATCCTGCAAATAGACCAGGGAATAGCCATATGGCTCAAAGGGAGAATGAGCGCAAGAAGGAATCAACAAAACTGAATAGCAGTGAAAAGAGATACGAAGTTTTCCTTCCGGGTTTGATTGTGAAAGATAGATGGAAGCAAAATAGGGTGAAAAACAGGAGAATGAAGGGGAGATTAAAAGGCACACCTCAAAAGTACTCTTCGCCACATCAGCATAACACTTGAGTACTGAAACAGGTGTCCCATAATAAGACACGTTGGCGTATTCACTTCCCTATAATTTGACTATTTACAATAAAGACAAAGCAGTCCAAACGTCTCGCCCAAAAGACGCCAATCAGCTACAACGAAGCAATCTCAGTTCCTGCATGAATGACTCCTCAACAAGTCAGGACAAAAAAATACTACCCAATGTGCGATCAAATATGTCGAAGCCAATAATTCCATTTAAAAGAAATCACGGACTTCGAGGGGCAAGTGTTAATCCCTAAAAAAATGTTTATGCACATTGGGTAAAGGAAACAAGGTGGATATCACCAAGGCCGAGTCAGCCAATGCGATCGAATAAAACAGCATAACATACTATGAGAAGTGCGACCCGGTAAAGATAAAGGTCACATATTCTAAGAACCTCTCAAACACTAAAACGAGGCAATTCGTCCTTTCAACATATGCAGGAGCGACCTCGTGGCAAAGGCAGTGCGAAAACGAGCGCCCTTGGAACAAGAAGGGCAGTCGCACAAGGGGCAGAGGAGGCTCAACTCTAACCCTGCATCCCACTCTTGCAGAATCTCTCGAGGCGCTCATAGGACGCTCGCTTGCATGGATTCGCTCAACTATTCAAGATACTCGTTCCAACGAGCCGCCCACACATGATAGCTGGATATAGCCACGGACAGCTGGCTCCAGCTAGCCGGTGGCATGGTCATAATTAGCAAAATGGACGATCCACATCCTGGATAAAGGAATTCCAGGTTTTTTACCAAGGGGAGTTCACCTGTAAATAGACCTTGACTACTAACGTAAATGGGATCGGCTTCTAAAAACCACGAAGTGCTGCCGAACTTCATCCTCAACCACAGATTCAGCCATGGCGTCAAGCACAATTTCATGATGAAGGAAAATGAAGACACCCATCTTCTCAATCATTCATCCATCCTTCTTCTCCTCAAATTTCGCTATTCTTTTGTATAACTTCTTAGATTGAAATATATTAATGAGGGTATTTTGAGCGGGTATAGAAATCTATGGAAAAAGGGGGTTGATGTGTTCTGTAATTGTCATTATAAGACAGGAAATCACCTTCATAGTGGATGTAGGCTTCATTAACGACTGAACCACTCTAAATCTCGTCTCTACTTTACTTTTTCCGCATTTTTCACTTTTTATTGCTGATTAAATACGGCTCCATTTATTTCTTACCGAATTAGTGAAGTACAATTTAGTACCTTGGGTGTTTAGACCATTTTTGGTGTAAACAATCTTCTTCTTTGATGATATAATAACCAGATACCCAAAGAAAAGAATCTGCCATTTCCTCACTTTACACCACACGTCCTCCATCCCACCTTGATATCCTTCCCATGTTGCATGTCATTGGGCTTCACATTAAATTCTCGACCAAGTCTTCGAAACATACACGCTACTGCAGTATAAACTATTACTCAAATCCCAAATGGACTCCTCCACCTTTCGCTACAATGCCTGCGTTCTCCTTTTCATTCTTTTTTTTTAAGTTGGGCTTACCTATCAAACTGGCCTAAATACCCACCCGCGTTTCATTCATCTTCCCTGATTTAAAAACATGGCTCTAGTATGATATTCCAATGGCCATAACACACGCATATCTTTACTCAAACTCCTTCATCCTTCTCCACAGCAAAACCCGAACCTCAAAACCTCTTCCGTGAAACGTGACTACAGCTGCGCAACTTCCTCCTTAATAGCATTTCCGCAACCTGCATGTCCCCATAATACATTTCCACACCTTCTCCTTTAAAATCGGCCCATGCGTCCAGGATTGAACAGTACTCCTTCACACCTCAAATGCTTCAACGCTTACCACCCAAACTCGTGTACACATACTCCACTTATCTTCTAAACCCCATTCTTCATGTACTAATAACTGGTAGGCATACACCCATGCCCTCTCTCCCCTTTCTTTCTTCCGTATGTCTTCCCCCTTTACCTAATACACCTGCTCCAGACCCTTTCGAATGTTACTCCCATGCAACTCCCTCCTGCGTTTTTGGTGTATGCGAGCAGACGCTTCCTATGCGTAAACATAGGTTGCTCCTCCCATCTGAGAAAACATGCTTTAATATTTTTGAAGCAGCCCCTCTCAATCCATTCACGTCCGCTAACAACCATTGGCCTTTTCCCCTTTTTTGTTTCTTTTCATTTTTTGAAAAAAATATATATAAAGCCCATCAAAGCCCAAACCCACTTCTTATATTTACAAACGACCGCAACCACGAGCCTTCTTCCCCATACGAGATATTCCTCAACTCCTCTCTAGTAAACATACCCACGTAGCACCCGTCTTCTACACCATGTTCTCCATTTCAAACCCTGACACTGCCATTACTCTTATTGTCTCGGTCTCTTCTGCACCAAACCATAAGTCAGAGCTCGCACATCCCTTCAGCTCTTTAGCCCTCATGCTTATGAATGGTGAAAGCACCGAACTATACCTTGGCCTGAATCCCTTCAACTCCATCTGCCGTATAGTCTGGCCACCCTGAGTGTCTATGGACAACTAGTTTAACCCCTCGTCTCCCCTTGGTTCCTCGCGAAAGCCACACTTAGCTCTATAGTAACCTCCAACACCCCAAGCATTGTGTGCGTTGCTTAAAATCTGCACTACTGATCTTCTATTTTGTTGTCAAATATTTATTTTCGCTTTTTTTCTGTGTTGGGAAAATTGTTTTGAAGATCTCGACATGGTTTTTACTCTGCTTTCCCAATTTCTTTTCATTGTTTTGTTCCTGGAAGATGGTCAAGAGAAATGAAAATCTTCTCCATTTATAGCTTCAGAGAGCCGTGGGTGCCAAGGAGTGCACAAGAATAATAGCATGTTCTTAGGCATTGTAGACTTGCAGAAGAAAAGGGTAGGCAAGCCTCGTGTTTTCATTCCTTTGGGAGTTGTATTGGTTTTGGATGTATAGCTATGGGTGTGGCTATGAAATGAAGTTATACTATTGCCTCGTTACTTTGGTATGAAGTAACTAGCAGTAGGGTAGCTGGTTAATTAGTTCTCATCTCTCCTTTAGTCTGCATCTCAATTCTTAGCATGAATTGTCCATAGCAAATAGGGGCTGTTCAAGTTAGGGAGGGGCTTCCTCTTCTTTCCTTTTTAATTTAATATATACAGCGTCTCATAGCTGCTAAGTTAATACGGACAGGTAGCCATGCAACATAGGGTACAAAGAGGCCAATAGTTCATATTTTCAAGGTGTAGTTATGAATCGACTATGGTTGCACATGCTATTAGTCTAGTTTGTACCCTTTTTTATTAGGTGATTTCAGTACTGTTTGTTGCACATCATCTAAGATTCTTATTCATATCATACGTTATGGTGCGTTTACCATGTGTATCATTATCAAGCTTTAACCAAATTATGTTTGGTGGAACATCACTTATTCGAAGTCATTATATAATTGTTCCTACTAACTAAAGACAAAATATTGAGTCTGCATTACTTTACGGTCGTCTTTGATCATGATGAATGTTAAATATCGAGAAGTGAAGTGTTGCATTCCTCTTTAAAGTTGAAATCTTGTTTATTAGTTAGTAAGTATCATACGTTCGTAACTAAAGTTTAAAGTTGGTTTTACAACGTTACATAAAGATACCACGTACATACAAGCTCCTACGGACACAAATAAAAATACGATCATATTGAGTGATGCACCCCGATCTCAAAAATATAATAATATAGACAAGTTAATTTATATTGTGATATTCCAAAATGTTGAATTAGGGTGCAAAACACTTTAAATAAAAAGTTGCTTATTTTTCAAAACAAAAATTCTATAAATTAAACTGAAGATACATCTTGAAAATCTTATCCAAATTCGTTACTAATATTTTATTATATTTGAATATATCGTTGTGGTTTATAAACGAATCCATAGCGACTATTTGAAAATTTGATTTAGGCATATCTTACAATCTATAAGCCGAAATCTCCATTTTTCACTTCCATTAGAAAAATACGGTTAAATAGATTCCAATGTTCCTTGTTTCGAAGAAATCCGACAAATAACGAATCTTGTACACTCAGTTGAAGTTCAAAACGTTAAATAATGAACTGCCACGACACTACGAGCTTGATTATAATTTATAATATAATTAATACGTTCAACTGTCATTTTAAATAATATATTCGTTCTTATAATTCAACTCTAAACTGAATTGAATCTGTTAAATTATCCAATTCACACAATATTGCCAATTCAGCTATTTTCGACCATTTCGGAATTAAACTTTATTATTCCACTATTTATAGTAATCAAATACTCAATATATGTTAGTTCAAATCATTTATATTGCCAAATCATTATTTAAATTATTAAAGTAATTAATTATTATACCGATGAAAAATACGGGATGTGACACTTTGTGATGTTGTTGGATACTTTTGTGTTGATGTTGATGCATTTAGCTCAGGTTATGGGGATTGTTGTGGATGGCATAGAGTTATGGGCTATATTTTGGGCCTTTTGGTTTATTTTGGAGCTAGCGTCTAGTTCTTTTGTAGGCTTTGCTGTTGAGGCTTCTTGGGTTTTTCTTTGTGTAATCTGGGATTTTAGCTAGTAGTTTCCTTTTGGTGTAAATGTTTGTAGCTAGCCGTGTCTTTTGTTCAAGATGGTAGTTGTTGTGTACAATATTTGTTGTTGTGTGAGTTGTTTTATTTTGTTACCAGCTTGAAATCTTCTCTATAAAAAAATCATGTAATATAAGTACCCTTTTCCTTCAAAAAAAAAAAGACTTGCATCAGTTTTTATTACTGCAACTACCTTAAACTATGAAAAAAGATTCTTGTGCAATTTTAAATAACCAATCAAATAGGAACACGCTTACTTCTTAAAGAACAATTTACAAAGGTAGAAAAGGGTACCATAACTAAAAAATGTTTTGTAAAGAAAGGAGATTTTTTTTATAGATATTTGTAACACTTTTTATTATAATAAATAATAAATACAGATACAAATAGGACTTAGGCAGATTGCCTACCGTCTACTGCAACTCTTCTAGTTTATAGTAAAGGAGATAGGCCATATATCTAGACTACCATAAGATCCCAAACTCCACGCAGGGAGCACATATTACATCGAATTTAAATAGACCTGGCATACTTTCATGCACCATATTGGTGCGACTTACAAAAGAAAAATAACCCTCACGTACTCTTACAGACACCAAAATGATGTAAAACAAAATAACATAGGCTAACTGTATCACCATAAAGCACAGCATCACATAAAAAGGAAGAAGGCACTGCGTCCCCAAAACATAGTGGATTGACATACTGCACAACAACTTGTCCTGAATAAATGCTTCCAAACAAGCACATAAATTAAAAACTTGGCATTTTCAACCTCACTAACACCATCTAGCTTCAAGAAACATTCATCAACACTATGATAAGGAAATCCACCACCATTACACTAGCATAGTCACCAGCATGATTCATAAGCATTACCATGTCCAACGCAATTCACAAAACAGTGGCACTGAATCCCCGAACACCAGCCTAGCACGGAAAATGGGAGGAGCACCACAACAAATTACAAAGCCGCATTGACCACCCAGCAAACACTAACAAGCCAATATTAAATACAAATATAAACCTTCCACCTAGAATCAAAGGGAAACACGTACACAGATCGATCGAACCACATCAGGCACACCCAACCAAAAAGTTGACAACATAGATCGAAAATACTAGAAAATGCTCGCCAGCTGTAAAATATCCTTGATTTGAGGAGTAGCTGGTAGGGAAGTCTAACTTGTTGAGATACATAACTTTCAATGTCCTCATTATAGATCCGACCACCACTAGATCATCAGAGCCTTCTCTTAAGGATGGACAAGCAGATTCACTTTTATATCTGGAAAAATTTAAGAGATGGGTTTTAAGGATTTTTTACCAGCCATTTCTAAGGCATGGAGAAAACTAGGATGGAAAAAAAGGAAGTCGAGGTTTTGAGGAGAGCTTGTAGAGAAATAAAATAAGAAATCAAGTTACACACTTGATAGCTACAAAGGAATGCAACTTATTATAATAATTGTATAGATACTTAATGAATCATAAAAGACAAATTTGGTATATTTGAAAGCAAGATTATAACTAAAAGTGAAATGAAGGCTTATTATAAATAAACTTATGATTGTTAATTAAGGTTAATAAGCATAATTCTATGGTTATGGTTTATAGTAAAAAGTATAATATGAAAGTTATAATTAAAAGTGAGATGAAATAAGAAAGTCTTATTATGTATAAACTAAAAAATTGTGAATTAAGTTTAATAAGCATGTTCTATGGTGGCCTTGTGATTTCATTCTATGATTATACTGTGGTTCTATGATGCCATTGTGATTAGGCATTTTATGGTTGTTCGATGGTTCTATAGTACCCAACAACGTTGAACAACAAGTAATTAAAGTTCAAATTAAATGTATTAAACAATAATATTAATTAATGAAAAGGAAAGTAAGATAAATGCATAACAAAAGATTATACATATGGTCCAATAAAATAACGAGATGTGCTTGAATCAATCCAAAGGAATCTTGAATGAAGGTCCCAAAGGGACGGATCATTGTAGATGTCTAGAGACACGATGGAAGAACATCCAGTTTAATATTCAATAGGATCGAAAGGAAGTTCAAGACTTCTATGGGACATGAGGATACTTTGAGTTGGCCCTCTAGGGGTTTCCTATGTTCAGCTTCCCAGAGGAAGGTCTATACAGTTCCATCCATAGAGTATGCATTGGCTCCATTTTTGTTGAGGGTAGGCAGAAGACTGATGGGATGATTTTTAGGATTCGGCAGTTGCCTCAGCTCATAAAGAAGGCTTCGTGGTCAGGACCCAATAAAGCTAATAGATCTGTGGACTCCTGTTGTCGTCAATCAGAGCATGTACCTGAAAGACTAGAGCTAAACCAATATGCCAATGGTTTTTCACTATCAAAACATTGGATGAGATACAACGCCAACTGGATGTTTACATTATTTAGTAGGGGCCCAGTCACTTAGCTCTTGAAATGGTCTTTCATTAATTGAGTGGGGAAGGACAAGTGGAGACATTGCCACCGAGAAAAAGGGATAGACCAATCTGTAGAAAAATGTATCCTAGCTAGATATAGAAATTACTTGAACTAGTTTAGTGCAAGCGTTTAGCCTAATAGCGGAACTCAGATATTAGACTGTACGATTTCATATAGGTTCTTTACGTATGCACTAGGTGGTACATTATGAATGTCTGAGAATTAGACCATAGCAAGCTGATGTAGAGGTGGTTTTTCGTTTCTTAACAGATGGTAGTATATCATGGATGACCAAGCATCAGACCTTGGCAAGCTCATGTGTATGTCTTCACAATGCAATGATAGAGATGTAGTGCATCTCCATCGTGAGATAATGGAGACTTTTTGAAGAGGGTACTATGGGAAGTACCTTGATGTGTTGGGCATATAACTACATATATATGGATTGTTAGGTTTGATCTATTGCGGTGTAGACAGGTACGATTTACATGCAGAGACGAGAGTATAATAAATCATAATAACATAATAAAAGTAAATGAGTGATAGAACAATATATGTAGTGTTATCTTCAAAAAAAAAAATGGCTATCCAGCAGAACTTTTGTTCTGACCCCCTCCTCATAAAAACTTGCAGGTTAGACAGACGTAGAGATTATACACCTAAGAGACACTTGGTAGACAGTGTCATTATTATGTTAAGTATTTTCTTACTATTATATTTTATCCAATTCCGCTGGGAGATATTTTATTGTGAGCTCTAATATATTTATCTTGGCCTTTTTACAGGATACCAAAAACCAAATCAAGCTTCTGTGGATTTAGATTTTAGTATTTTACTAAAAATTCAGATCAGTTGAAATTTGGCATGCTACAGTATTGGTTTGCGCCCATTGAGCCATGCAAAGGAGATGCTACCGAAATTTTCCATGAACTAAGCCAAAGTTGGAAAGGAAATTTTTTAGTTGAGTTGTCTTACAACAAGGGGGTTATCACTTTTATTTTCCACTTTCTATTCATTTGGAAAAAAAATCTGCAAGTTTGATGTTTGGCTTAGCTACATCGATCTCAGATTTAATGGTGATTCTACTTTGGAATTGAATTCATGTGTAACGACCCGGGGATTTCGCGATCCTAGTTATCGACACATAACCCAAGTTCGACTACCTAAGCATCGGAAACACCGGATAGTCCATGAAAGAAATTAGAGGGTGAGAATAGATAAGATAGAAACTTAGAATAGAAGAAGAAGAACAAACAACATCAGAGTAAACACGAATCTCACAGCGGAACGAACAATATATAATAGATATATAACTTTGAAATAAAATCAGTATATGTACACAGTAACATTATTAGAGTATAACACTTACAACACAGCGGGAATAACTATAGCTATATAATCCTAAAGCCTCCTGCTCCAAGCTCTCCAAGTATATCTGTAAAACCCTGACTACTTGACTGCACGTACAAAATTGGGCACCTAAGAGTTTAGGGAAAACAAAACAAAACAAACTCTAGGTCAGTCATGGGACTGGTGTGAGTAAAACAATTTAATACAGTTTGAGTAATTAAATGATATCTCATAATACCATGCCGTATAACGGAACGGGTTTTTCCCTTATCAGAATCCAAAGCATTTGATTTAACATCAAAAATCCCTTTGAACGAAATGATAAACTTTATATCAAACTCTTTTGATATTATAATAGTGTCTATCAATCACAACTAAATAATCATCTAGCAGAATGCTTTCATCTCACGTTCTAGATATATAGTATACAATCAAAACTGCGAGCACTTATTGGATAATGGATTTCCAACTATGACAAGATATGGAACCACCTTTCTGATAGTGTACCTCTAGAGAGGAATACACTGCGTTCAACAAGAACATCTTGCAACCCGATCACACATGACCGACCACTCATTTTGCTTGAGTGTACCGAATGTATATCACCAACGGTTGGGATCAGCAACCGTTTCCCGAATGGGACAGCATCGAATAGATTAAAGAATGAAATGAATATCTCTAGATAGGTGATAATACACCCTAATGGAAGCAACCCACATAGCCATGCAGCCTGCCCGATTTTTATCATTTCCCAATTGTGAGGCAAGAGGCCATGCTTATCTCTGACAGATCACACGTTTATTCACTTTGAATGTCACATTGTTATACCCGCCAAATCACAAACTGATTTCCTAAAAAAATACAATGGGTATACAGCTAAGAGAAACGAATTCCTCCTCCACCAAACGTAAATAGTTTGAAGAGATCAGCTTACGCGATCCATTAAATATACTCTATCAAATATTCTTCCATACAGGTCATCCTGGGACTGGACAAGCCGAAGGTACTATTCTGTAAATCCATCTTAGGCAATTTCTACCTAGGGTTGCCAGAACAGTCCTTGCATAAATTCATCTTCAATAATCTTCATCATATTTGATTTGCAACGTTAATGCCCGTACGGAGTGGTTTTTAGATAATGAATCTGATCCCGGTCTCTCCGTATTGACAATGGAAAAATGGTCAAAAACTCTGATAGTTGATGAGTTAACTATCGAAGAAAAACACGTGTACAAACAACGATATTATTTCCAGATGGAAATTCTATCGATCAATCACCAATCATGATTTATCTCTTACATTCATTTATCATTGATTTATTCATTTTCCATCTCCTGTTTCCATATATTCAACATTTCTTGTTTTCTAAACTTAGAAAATATACGTTATTAACATTGGGAAATATTTCCATTTCTTGTTTTCTATATTAAAAAACATTTCTGATTCTTATTTGGAAAACATTTCCAAAACTCCTACATTTAGATTTAAACAGATGTTTAAATAAAACATTGCTATGCCAAATCAAAATATTACACTCATTAACTAAATTCACTTAACTAACATTCAATGTCGAACCTTAACCATTCCTTAGTTAAAAATGAAGTCAATCAAGTTAGGGTATAATTACCTCTCAGCCCTTAACTGAACAACATTTCTAACCTCGAAATAGTCAAAGTTCACCTTCTAATCTTCAACAAACTTCCTTATGTAACTCTCGGATTCTACTTAAGAATCCACTTCTTTATTGAAAAACATTGGTTATAACAATAACGTTATAATCCCTACTTTTGAAATATCTAACTTCAAAATATAAGTTTTATTTCTTAATTTAAACTAAATAACTAAATAGACAATTTATAAATAAATCATTAAATCTTGATTAAAAATGGAAAGTGTACTTTCCCGAATTCGATATAATCGAATTTCAATGCATAACTCTCTTTCGAATAATCTCTATTTGATAACTCCTTTTCGAATAAACTATATTCGATAACTCCTTTCGAATACTCGATTAACTCCTTCCGAATCAACTACATTCGATTAACTCCTTTCTTTCGAATAAACTATATTCGAAAATTTCCTTTCGAATAAACTATATTCGATAACCTTCTTTCGAATAAACTATATTCGAAAATATCCTTTCGAATAAACTACATTCGAATAAATCTAATCCGACTAACTCTAATTCGACTAACTCTAGTTCAATTAACTCTATTCGAATAACTAATATTCGACTAACTCTTGTTCGATTAACTCTATTCAATTAACTCTAACTCGATTAACTCTAATCGATTAACTCTAATCCGATTAACTATATTCGAATAACTAATATTCTAATAACTCTTGTTCGATTAACTCTATTCATTTACTCTAACTCGATTAACTCTAATTGATTAACTCTAATTCGATTAACTCTATTTGAAGAACTAATATTCGACTAACTCTTGTTCGTTTAACTCTATTCAATCAACTCTAACTCAATTAACTCTAATCGACTAACTCTAGTTCGATTAACTCTAATTCGATTAACACTAATCGATTAACTCCAACTCAATTAACTCCTTTCAATTAACTCTAACTCGATTAACTCTAATCGATTAATTCTAATTCGATTAACTCCTTTCAATTAACTCTAACTCGATTAACTCCTATTGATTAATTCTAATTCGATTAACTCTAACTCGATTAATTCTAATTCGATTAGCTCTATTCGATTAACACTAATCAACTAACTCTATTCGATTAACTCTAATCAATTAATTCTATTTGATTAACTCTAATCAATTAACTCTATTTGATTAACTCTTTTGATTAACTCCTTTGATTAACTCCTTTGGATTAACTCCTTTTCGAATTAACTCCTTTTGATTAACTCCTTTGAATTAACTCCTTTTAGTTAACTCCTTCTAATTAACTCCTTTGAATAAACTCCTTATAATTAACTCCTTTTGATTACAAATACTTCCTTTCCTATTTGTTTTACAAATATTTCCATTTCTATTTGTTTTACAAATATTTCCATTTCTATTTGTTTTACAAATATTTTCATTTCTATTTGTTTTACAAATATTTCCTTTTCTATTTGTTTTACAAATATTTCCATTTCTATTATATCATATTTATTCCTATAAATATTTCTTTTTATAATATAACGTTTATTTCCTATAAATATTTCTTTTTATAATATCATATTTATTTCCTATACATATTTCCTTTATTCAATATCCACTTTGGAATTCCTTTTTTATAAAATCATTTGATTTTATATAAATATATTTTATTTTCAATATACACATTGAAAATTCCCTTTTTAATTCTATTATTATATATGGTATTTAAAATACCAAATAACAATGATCGATATCATTCAAACACGCATAATCAACAACTTATTATATATCACATCATATATCACCATATATGGAAAAATAGTAAAATAAATGTTGAGGAATCCAGTTGGATCCCTCCAACCTGTTTCCCTGCATCCACAGATGTTAAACAATATAATTTACATCAATTTCATTTCAATATGAAATATTTTGATAAATAAAATCAATATTTGATTAACGATATATATATATATATATAACTACATCGATATTTTCAACCAATCAATTAGCAGTTCAACCAAACAGTCAACACATAGAAATCAATCAATATTTATCAGTTCTAAATATATGTTATAAAAATATGAACTGGTAGAGTTGGTGAGTTTTACTCACATTGGCGGTTTATCGTTAAATATCGATAACCATTGTCGATTTAGATCGAACAATTTATTTTGCTATAAATTGTAATGGACTCCAATTCACTCCCATTCCATTGCATAGCCACCGTCCATACGATCCCAATGGATCCAGCCGCGTTCAATTCTGATCACGTATGCGAGAGATATAAATTTTTCAAATTCATATACACTATATTGTAAATAAAATACTTAGTTTATTTCACTTAGGCTTCACCTTGTCAAAACGGCCCAATCCTCTTTTCAATTTTAGAGCCCGTTTCCACTTGCCTTCTTCCCCGATAAGATTTCACCCTCCAGGAAAACTACTGAAACTCCTAAAATTTGCTTCTCCTTTTGAACTCTTTCAAAAGAAATCCAAATCAAACATCATTGAGTTCCTGCACTTCACGAGACGGATCCTTCTATCACCTTAACCTCAAACTCGCAGCCTCCATCTTCCTGTTGAAAACGCGACTCCTCCCAATTCTGATGCCATTGTCGTGTATTCCTCTCCCCAACACTCTTCCCATACTCATTTAAACATCAAGCAAATATTACCATTGAACTCCTATCCGCATCCACTTTCTCCTCAACACCATTTTGATCATCTCGCATACACCCATCAACTCGCGAAAGTATGAAGTCACAGACCCAAATACTCCATAGCACCCTTTAAAACTTCACCAAAATCACACACGAAGTGCGATTACACCTCCTAAACCCAAACATCAACTTGAAAAACACAATCAAACCCTACAATAAACAAATTTCCGAACCCTAATTACGCTGTATGTTTCCGCGGTGACCCAATAGATGTCGAACTGGTTGAAATGTATATCAGGCTAGAGAGAAACGAAAAACTAGTGCAAGGAATCACCTCCTGAAATTTATATAATTGGTTTTGATTTCTTTTGATTTTTTATAACTCACGAGGTTTTGGGTTTGAGCAAAAATGACGGCGGATTATTTCTCATATTGACCAGAGAAACTTAGTTTAGGGTTAGGCAGTAAGAGTTGGTATTTATAGGGATATATTTTTTTTATTGATAAATTTATTTTATTTTAATCAGTCTCAAATTGTATTTGTCTTTAAAAATTCCTGTGATCACACACGATACCCAAAAATCATGAAAATTGGCATGCAGCAAGAGTTTGACATTACGGACCCAACGAAACTGGTTTCATCGAATTCCGACTCCGTCTGCTCATACAACGTATTTTTAACCATCAAAATACTGACTGTTTTCACATTAAAAATCGGTACGGCCAAATATTGACTCTAAAAATCACGAAACTTGAAATTTAACAATAATTTAATATTACAGATCCAACGAAATTAGTTTCATCGAAAACGGAGGTCGTTTGCAAAACTAGCTATTTTTAAAGCTCTATATAAACCCATTTAAATATTAATATATTTAAAAATAATTAAATTAAATATAAATAAATTTATATTATCGTATATATTCACAATAGAATATCGTACAACTCCAATTGGATTTATAACTCGATATTCAAATCCTGGTTGAATCGATATTCGCTATATATTGAAAATTTCATTTATAATATAAATAAATCGTTAAAAATTATAAAGGAATTCCATAGCGACTTTTCGAAAATTTGATTTAACCATAAATCAAAATCTACATGACGAAATCCCGATTTTTCTCTTCCATTAGAAAATATACTTCACCAGCACCGAACGTTTCTTGTTTCACAGAAATCCGACTTAAAACGGATTTTGTATATTCATTTAAAGTTCAAATCGCCAAATAGCGAACTGCCGTGCCGTTTCGAGCTCGATTATAATTATAATATAATTATACGTTCAACTATCATTCAAATAATATATTCGTTATTCTAATTCAAATTCTAAGCTGAATTAAATATTTTAAATTGTCCAGTTCACATTATATTGTCAATTCACTATTTCCGACTATTTCGGAATTAAATATATTATTCTATTATTTAAATTAATTAAATATTCAATATTATTTAATTAAACAACCCTTTAATTCTCTAAATCACTAATTAAATAATTAAATAAATAAATTATTATACCGTAAAAATACGGGACATTACATCATGACTCCACGCCAAATTCTGAGTCTATTTCATTAGTTGTGATCACTTTCAATGGTTTTACATTAGAGTGACGAGTGATGACTTATCTTGTGTTGTCACTTTTTCGAGAGTGTTGGGTTGTGTTGTTTCATCATTGAGGATTTCGGGGACAAAATCCTTTGAGGAGGGGAAAATGTAACGATTCGTATTTTAACAATTGGATATTTAAATATTACTCTTTAATTAATTAACAGTAACAAAATGTAAATTTTCATATATGATTGAATCAGGACTCCATAACCATTTCTATTGAGTTCGAATGGTTCATTGGGCGAAGAAAAGGTACAAGGATAACCATATTTTGAGATTAATGTTTCAGGGGAAAAATGGTCTTGATACTTATGAAAATTCACATTTGGAACCTATGCTGATGTGATGATTTGTCACTGGTCAGTGAGTATTTTGTTAGTTTTAATATCAGTTTGAATTTCAAAACTTCTAACTAGCGTAACTTTAGTGTACGAATACTAGTTTAGACGTGTTTCTTCCATAGGACTCGTATTAAAGAGCTCTATGTTATGATGTTGGTTTGGACTGATTTGCTTATGGTGCGTGATATTGTGACTCACTGAAATGTAATTGTTTGTATGGTAAATAATTGACATTTTAAAGTGATTTTTAATCTTAAAATACAATTTCTAAGATAGTTGAAACTAGCAAATAATAAATATAAAAAGTTATTTGATTAATTTAAATATGAATATCATATTTTTGTCCATTTTCACGCTATTATGCCTATTTTTGACATTATCGCTGAAATTGAACTATTTTGGTATCAACCGATACCAATCACCTTAGATATGTTCATGTTATGTTATGAATGCTATTATGGATGCTTGTTTGATATTTTAGATAATTATATGATTTTTAGTTACATAGTTTCTTACTTGCTCAGTTTAGTTGAAAATGTCGTTCGTAGGTAATGTAGGTCTAATATAATCTCAATCATAGGAGTTTTGTGCTTATCGTCCAAACGCACAATAAAAGCATATTGATTGAGGCATAAGGATGATGGACTCAAATAGATGAGCTAGATTAACAAAAGAGCATCATAGCGTGCGAGCTGGCTTGAAGACCATGGATCACCGAAGCGTACCGACTGATTCATCGACGAAGTAGCATTAGATCTTGGCAAATGATTTGAAGACAAAGGGTCAACTTGATGATATTCTTGGATTTTGCAACGAATGTTGGATGACTTCAATTGATGTGTATTTAACTAAAATTGGTAAAATAAATGATCAAAGCGATCATTATCCATTACTATGGAGTGGTCGATATCGATTATTGTTATTGATGGTCACTTTGGCCAACTTTAACGTGGATAGTGATGCAATTTTGAGAAGCAACATGTGATATTTCGTTTAATAGTGGTTTCAACAAGATGGATTTTCGACCGGTGGTTTTAGCGTAAGGCAAGGATATGGTACTTCAATGCCGCAATTCATCGTTCATAGACGGGGTTCCATAATTGGAAGTGCGGCTGTTGCGCTGGATGGATTTTCTCCAAGATGGATAGAGGCGAGATCAAGTCATATTGATGTGTCTCTCTGAGAGAGAGATAGGAGACATAGAATGATATCCTATGATATATTAGATCACTGGGGATAGTCTTTAGATCATGACGACTTTGGATGTGAGTCTTATGGATAGTCTAGAGATGGATTTTGGTGTGGAGAACGTATGCAAAGGGGTTGTTGGTATTCATTACTTTGGTACACCTTTGAGAGTGTGGCGTAAGGATATATTAGAGCATATCAATGTAGAACTTGATCTTGCCTGACCATGGAGCTTGTGGATGTTTCGAACTGGATTGGGTTATCTGTTGTTGTTTGTCAATGTGAGATGTAATGATAGTCTGGAAGATTTTTTCAATGTAGAACTTACTGGTGCCTCAATGGATTGGGTGTCCAAAGATGGGATCCCATATTCTTAACACACCTAGTGATAGAGTGTGAGAATCAATGATGGTTGATATGTTTGTTACTTCCTTATAACTTAGTCATCCATCACACATTTTTATGTTGTGTTTAGCATAGGGTAGCATAAATTTAGTGTTATATGCTAACTATGTGGTTGTAGGGGCATGATAGGTATGATTCCCCACACCTTTAGTGCCATATACTATTATGACCTTTATAGTAATTTGAGATTTTTTTATCGCTCCCACCAGACCATTGTCTGATCTAAGTTTTATATTTCCTTTTATTACTTTAGTTACTCATCAACGATGCTGATGGGTAGGCTAAGTGATTTATATAAGCATTATTTGGAGCTACGCAAGTGGATTAGCAAGAGGTGATGTCTTCTTATATTTATACTTGTAATATTATTGTTTATCTGTTGTGTGACACTATAGAGCCTTAACAGTGTTGTGTATTTTTATTAGAAACAATTTACCAATTGAGTTTATTTCACTCTTATAGAATTTATTACTATTCTATATAATTGTGCCAATCTACGTACTCTGATTATGTGGTTTATTAGCTATTACTGTCCTACCTGTTTTATATACGTGGCTGTTGTTACCATGTATTATCTGATGCACTGTGAGGTATACGATAAGTTTTATGCTTAGATTTCATGTGCTTGTATTTCATGTTTCTTCCTTCTTCTTCTCCACTATTTCTCTTCTTTCTTATTCTATTTCTCCTCTTTTCTTCTATTTCTTTCTCCTAACAATTGTCTTGCATCAATCAGGTGTCTGTAGAATGCATTATTTGATTATATGAGCATCGATGGTGTAGGGAATACGTCATAGTATCGGTGTAGCGCTTTGACTTTAGATAAATTCTATTGATTCTGAGGTAGTAGTAGTCACACTCAATATTTATTATTTTCTCTTATTTCTTCTACGAGTTTAAAATTATAAAACTCTTATATACCACATGCCACTCCTTGCAGGTGCTAGACCAAATGTTTCATTTTCAAATGGACACTTGGGTTCCAATTTTAGCCTAAAAGAACATAAGTTGTTACAATTTGCTACCATTTTACCTAATTCTAAGACATGTTTCCTAATAATTTAGTATTAGCAAACTATATCAAAAAATGTGCAAAATAGGAATATCATCCTTACAATCCGTAAACGAATGCAACTTAACCAAAATTGATTAACACACAAATTATAGTATCCAGTTTTACACCACTATATCAAAACGAACAAAGAGGATGCAAAACCATGTAAAATAAATTTTAAAATTCAGCATAAACATTTTTAGATATTAAATTAAATTTCAAAATTGTTTTAGCATAAAAGTTATTCTTGAAACATCATTTTCAACTATGTGGACCAACACAGAAAAGTGAGAGATCAAAAATCACTTCCACAGTACTTATTTTTCCACTTTACATCCACAAGTTTAACATCAGCATTCAATAACATAAATCTCCCAATAAAGAAATGATGAATTTATAATTTCCTTTGCTAATTAACCTTCTAATGATGGTTTTTATTTACACTAACAAAGAAAAGATGGTCTTCTTGATGAGAGTGTGACTATTTAAGATAAGGAACTGCTTTGAGAAAATGGGAAATGATTTCGTTATATCCTATCTTCACTTATTAGGCATAACTCCTGAAATTCATTAGTAGGAATAAATGTGGGCTCAATATAATTGCCTACTAATATGTCCAATGAACTATATTTAAAATAGTAATACCGCTTGAAAAGAAAGTTCGTATTCTGATTATGATCACTCAGCAGGTGGAGAAACCACAAACCTGACCTAATGTAAGTGGTTTCAGACCTTAATTCTACCTTTACCAAAAGTAGCCTTCGAGAATCTATGGGTTTGAAATGTTCGACAAAAATTCTATAGGATGAAAAATATCATTAATAGTTATTTTCCAATATTTTAAAAAATCATACAACGACATCATAATTGGATAATTAAATTATATGACCTTTCAATATGTAAAATATGGATCGTTCTAGTTACATATCCTAAGAAATTTATATCCAAGAAGTGTGCTTATATTTTCTATTTTAATATTTAGGAGTTCATGGATATTCTTCTCCTACCAAACTTAGGAAACCCTTGTTAGTTTCTCCTGACCGAGCTAGAAAAATTATGGATTATCTAGTTGTTTTAGCCTAAGTCAACCCATTAGGATTTCTATTTACTTGAGATATTTATGGAAATGTGTGACTTTATCCTAATGGATGAAAACTATTCTTTTTAACCTATTTATGCATGACAATAGTGTGATTGTGTTTTAATAATTTCAGTTGCCAGATATCTTATTATTGATATACCGAATGTAAAGATGATTGTGAAAGGGAACTCGTTCTATGACTGTCCGAGCGTGGTCTCACTAATTACCTAATTTGGTTTTAGATAATATACTATTATTAACTGTTGACATTTTGTTCGGCCTAAAGTTTATGTCATCTTCCTAAACTCCGGAGTTTTGAATTCGAGTTGCCGAGAACATGGTTTCATGTTTAAACTAATAACGTTTCAAAGACATGAAGTATGCAAACTACTTCTAGAGGTACTTCTATTGTGCAGGTTCTAATTGCTTTTTTTAATTTTATTTTGTGTCATGATAGGTTTTATAGCCATCTACGTTGCTAGGACTTTGATCATCTAAGGGGCATTTTGATATGTTACTCTAGGGGTCATAATTGTAATTATTAAATATTATCTGAACAGTGTAATCATTAGGTTATGTAACTACAACATAATAAGTTTGCAAATGAATTAATGAAAGTATTACGTTTAAATTTGTGAATTCTTATGTTCTCAATGCTAATGATATAATAAATGTTCATGTTTTCGCATTGAAAAATGAGACTAAAGATGATTCTTGTGTAATAGTTCTCATTATCTCGATATTGAAAATAGAAATTAATATACTAATGGTCGTGTCACAATGAAACAAAAGCATATTTTTCATGTGTTATATTACCAAAATATTTAATTCCAAAATGTTGCAAGTTACGTTACCAACAACATACATAATTGGAGTTATATATTGTGCGCTGAATATAGTTATGCTCCTAATCTTGTATCAAGTCAAGATAAGCTAAAGTCGTTGGATAATACGGGTGGATGGTGGGTTTTTGATTCGAGAAGAACTTCAAAAAAACAAAATAAAAATGTGTTAATAACCGAATTGGGAATGGATGTAATATATGATAAATCTAATAAAGAGGACTAAAGCATTCGTTTATTCATCAACACCATTACAGTACAAAGCAGATGGCGGCTACAAGATGAGATGAAGTGTTAACCCTAAAGCAACACAAGAGGCCTTTATATATAGGCTAAACATAACACAAAAGACAATATTGCCCTTAAGAGACTATTAATTACGTTAACATCCCCCCTCAAACTCATGATGCGACAGCAATGAGCATCGAGAGTTTGTCAGTCAGAAACCGGAAACGTGAAGATGACAAAGATTTAGTGAACAAATCTGCAAGTTGCAAGGAGGAAGAGACAAATGGCAATGTCAAAGTGCCATTCTGAAGGTGATGGCGAGTAATATGGCAGTTAATCTCAATATGCTTGGTCCTTTCGTGAAAGACGGAGTTATGAGCAATTTGAATAGCACTTTTATTATCACAGTACAAAGGAGTTGGTCGTTGTAAGGAAACACCCATATCAGCAAGCAACCATCGTAGCCAAACAATTTCACAAGTAGTAGAAGCCATAGCACGATATTCTGCCTCTGTCGAAGACCGAGATATAACGTCCTGCTTCTTACTTTTCCAAGAAATTAGAGAATCTCCTAGAAAAATACAAAAGCCAGTAGTGGATTTGCGATCAGTAGGATCACCAGCCCAATCTGCATCAGAGTAAGCACATAACTCCAAAGATGAAGTAGAAGAAAGCAAAAGAGTCTGAAACTGAGTGCCACGGAGATATCTCAAAATGCGAATAACAGCAGCCCAATGAACTGTAGTAGGAGAAGCAACAAACTGACTGACTATGTGAACAGCATACGCAATGTCAGGACGAGTGATAGTGAGATAAACCAAACTTCCAACAATCGTTCGATAAAGATTAGGATCTGGCAATGGAGATCCATCAGAAATAGAGTATCGAGCATTGAGCTCAATTGGAGTATCAACAGTCTTATTATCTGAGAGACGAGCGCGCTCGAAGATATCAGAAATATACTTGGATTGAGAAAGAAGATAACCTTTTGGAGAAGAAACAACTTCAATACCCAAGAAGTAACGAAGGGGACCCAAGTCTTTCATAGCAAAACTTTGAGTCAATTCAGACTTCAACAAGTTAATCCCAACAACATCATCGCCTGTAATAATCATATCATCAACATAAAGAGAAAGCAAAATTCGACCAGACGAGGTACACTTGACAAATAAAGCGGAATCATGGTTACTTGAGTAAAAACCAAGAGAAGTAATCACAGTAGAGAATTTCTCAAACCAAGCACGGGGAGCCTGTTTGAGACCATAAAGAGCTTTCTTAAGTTTGCAGACTTCACCGGGTTGATGATCAACACCAGGAGGAGGAGTCATATAGACTTCTTCATGAAGATCTCCATTCAAAAAGGCATTTTTAACATCCATTTGAGTAATATTCTAGTGACGAACAGAAGCAACCGCAATGAGAGTTCGAACTGTAGTCATTTTTGCAACAGGAGCAAAAGTCTCCTCATAATCCATACCATATTCTTGAGAATAACCTTTAGCAACTAAACGAGCTTTATACCTTTCAATAGATCCATCAACTTTAGTTTTAATCTTATAGATCCAACGAGAACCAATAGCACGTTTTCCTGCAGGAAGAGGTACTAAATCCCAAGTATGAGTCTGATGAAGAGCAGTCAGCTCCTCAGCCATAGCACGTTGCCAATGAGGATCACGAACAACATCTTTGAAAGATGAAGGCTCAGAGAGACAATGTATAGAAGTAAGAAATGAAGAAAATGAACTGGAAAGACAAGAGTATTCAAAATCAGGTCGTCTAGTAGAATGACGGTTTCTGATAGGATATCGACGTTCACTAACATCTACTGTCTCAGAAGGTGATTGAGTGGTTGTTGAGTCAATGGAAGTGTCTGGAATTTCAGCAGGAGGTGGCTCATCATCATCAGCAGTAAAAGGATCAATATGAACAAGATCAGACATAGATATATTGTGAGTACGATCAGGAATTGTAAAATAAGGAATATGTTCAAGAAAAACAACATGCCGAGAAACATATAGCTTGTGACTGACTGGATCAAAACAACGATATCCTTTTTGTCCTGCACCATAACCAAGAAAAACACATATAGCAGACCGTGAAGTTAGTTTACTTCGTTGGACATGAGGAAGAAGAACAAAACATGTGGAACCAAAAACACGAAGAGAGGAATAATCTGGTGGACAACCATACAACTTCTCATAGGGAGACAAGCCAGAATTATGAGAAGTAGGAATTCTATTAATCAAATAAACAGAGGTAAGAGCTGCCTCTCCCCAAAATTCACTTGGAACACTAGCAGACAATAAAAGAGATCTAGCAGTTTCAAGAATATGTCTATGTTTTCTTTCAGCAACCCCATTTTGTTCAGGAGTATCAGTGCAAGAAGTCTGATAAATTGTACCATCTAAATCAAGAATTTCCTTAAAAGCATGAGAAGTATATTCTCCCCCCAAGTCACATCTAAAACATTTGATAACAGCTCCATGCTGAGTTTTAATAAGAGATCGAAACTCATTATAGATTCCAAAAAATTCTGAGCGACATTTCATAAGATAAATCCAACAATAACGAGTGCAGTCATCAATAAAAGAGACATAATAACGAGAGCCTCCCTTTGTAGAAACAGGAGAGGGTCCCCAAACATCAGAATGAATAAGATCAAAAGGTGCAATAGAAAAATTATTACTTTGGGGAAAAGGCAAAGCAGAAAATTTTGCAAGTTTACAACCACTACAATCAGACATGTCATGAGTTTTCAATTCTCCCAAAACTCCAGTAGACGCTAAGAATTGTAATCGAGACTTAGAAACATGACCCAAACGAGAATGCCACAAATAAAACATAGACGATGACGGACTCAAACGAAAGGACGAAACATCCACACCAGGAACAGAAGCTGCAATCTCTGAATTTTTGAGCTGATCCAATACATAAAGTCCTCCTTCTCTATGGCCGGTCCCAATCACTTTCTGTGACTTTGGATCCTGAACATAACATGCAGAAGAAGAAAAAGAAACCAAGTAGCCATTATCACAAATTTGACCAACAGAAGCAAGATTTAATGCAAGTTTAGGAATGTAATAGACATTAGATAAGGACAGAGACGGTGTAAAGACTGAACCAACACCTTGCACAGGCATAGATGTACCACTAGCACTCATGACAGGCATAGAAAATTTATGAGCCAAGGAAGTGAAAGAAGATAAATTAGGTGACATATGATTTGAAGCGCCTGAATCTAAAATCCAGGCAGAAGAAGAAGATATACTTGATGAATTAGATGACAAACCTTGTTGAGATGTAGTTGACATAGCATGTGGCTGAGATGCAAGGAATTTCTGAAATTGTTCAATCATTGAAGAATCTAAAGTAGGAGCTGTAAGAGCATTGCGGGGGCGAGGAAGAAGAGGAGGTCCATTATGAGGAATTGGTGGTCGAAATTTTTTCAATTGCTGAGGTTGCTGATAGAGCTGCTGCTGCTTTCTTTTCAGTGGACATTGAGATTTCCAGTGACCTTTTTGTCTACACAAACTGCATTCATCACGAGCAACTGGAACATAAGGTTTGACTTGCGAATTTGAACTTGGTCGTGGAGGCACAACAAAGACTGATGGAGTAGAGACTTCCTTTGCAACAGAAGACTGAAGACGAATTTCTTCTGCCAAAAGTTCACTAACAACAGAATCAACAGAAGGTAGCGGATGACGATGTAGAATAGACCCACGAAGTCCTTCAAACTCGTCACGAAGAGCCATCAAAAACTGTACCAATCTTTGTTCTTCTCTTCGTGCAATATAAGGTCCAAAGGCGCGTAATTCAGCAGATTCTGTGAGCGCCAACTGATCCCACAAGTCTGTCATAGCATCATAAAACTCCTGAATACTCATGCTTTTCTACTGCAGAGCACGAATATCAGACTCCAATTGGTACTGTTTTGCAAAATTAGACTGTGTATACAATCTAGCAAGATGATCCCAAACCTCTTTAGCTGTCTCATATTTTGCTAATTGAGTACCTATCGAGTGCTTGACTGAATTATTAATCCAAGTAATGATTTTAGAATTTGCAATCTCCCATTTGTCAAACAAAGACACATAATTAGCAGCTGTTCTATCCACAGGCTTAGCAATGGCACCCGAAACATAACCCCATTTTTGTTTACCTTTCAAAAAAAAATTCATCACATAACTCCAATAAACATAATTTTTACCATCTAACTGAACACTAACAGCTTGGAGTGAATCATCTCTAACTTCATCCATCTTAATAAATCACAGAATAGCCAAAATACTTTGAAACTGAAAAACCAAAGCAAGCAAAAGAAAGAAAACAAGCCCAAAATAAAAGAAAACAAGCCCAAAATACAAGAATTCGGGTCTGGGAGAATTCACTTTGGGTATAGGAAAATTTGGGTCTGGGAGAATTCACTTCGGGTATAGGAGAATTTGGGTTTGAGGAGAAATCGGGTCTGGGGAAACCGATTTGGGTTTGGGAAATCAGGTCTGGGTCTTCGGGTCTGGGGTTTTCGGGTTAGGGCAGGCGGGCAGGTGGTGTTCTGAGCTTCGGTGGCTGCGATTGACTTCGTGGCTTCTGATTTGGAGAAGGAACAGCGGCGGTGCAGTTGTTGCTCGCTTTGATGGCTTCAAATTTGGGACAGCAGAGGGACAACGGATTTCTTTGAGAGATTAGAGAGGGCAGGGAACTAGAGATAGGCGGATTTGTTCTTCAGAGATTAGAACAAAATACCAACAGAGAAAAATAGGCTCTGATACCATGATAAATCTAATAAAGAGGACTAAAGCATTCGTTTATTCATCAACACCATTACAGTACAAAGCAGATGGCGGCTACAAGATGAGATGAAGTGTTAACCCTAAAGCAACACAAGAGGCCTTTATATATAGGCTAAACATAACACAAAAGACAATATTGCCCTTAAGAGACTATTAATTACGTTAACAATATATACGTCTAGTGTTGTACCCTTTGTCGATGGTTCATATGCAAAAATTTATTCTTAAGATATCCTTCGTTCAGGTAAATAATCAGAAAAACATCCCAGTTGGCTCACGCTGCTATCAAATTTTAATGGTAATTAATCCAAAAATTCAATTCTAATACAAGTTATCATATAAAAATCAATCCGGGTTAGTCCTAACTCAATTTTAGGAAGGAGGAATGTAAATGTGGTGAGCTACATTCACTGTTTATTCTAGGCTATGCATTAAACATTGATCGCATGTCTAATCGTGTCTAACCAATAAAAAAGTAAGAGGAAGTATATCAAATCTTGCTATATTGATCTTCATGTGCATTTAGAAGACTCAACAATGCGTTTGTGTTAACCACCATGAACATTATTAGTATACTTTGACCATGTAAGATATGATATATTTCATAATTAATGGTTAGTGTCCAATTGTCCGAAGGGATGCACCAATATTTCTACTACATTTCATGGTACATTTACTGTATATTATATACTTAAATAATTGATGGTTTGAAATTTATACATGTACCAACATTATTAGTGGACATGGTCATCCCTGGGCTTGGACTGTTTGGGTGACTGCCTAGGGCCTAGTTGGGTGGGAGAGTCCAACTAACAAGTTGTCACTTAAAATTAAAAGGGATAGTTTGGTTAAAGTCCCTATATTAAGTTTCAAAATAGCCAAAACATTCTAAATGAAATAGTATGTAAATTAGGTCCCTATAATTAAGTTAAATAATAATTGTATAAATTTATGCAATTATTCAGTGAATAGTTGCAGATATTTGTGCAGTTAGATTAAAAAAAAGTTCCGAACTTTCCGTAATTATTTAACAAAAAATTGCAAAAAAATTCAAAATTTTCATTAAAAAAGTTGTGAAATTTCTGCAATTATTCATCAAAAAAATTATTGGAAGTTATGCAATTTTTGACATTAAAGTATAAATGTCTACAATTATTCATTTTGCATAATCTTGTGCAGTTTTCAGTTATTAAATTCTAAGAATCTAATTTGCAATCTTTTTTTAAAAGGAGTTTATTGATGTAAGTTTGATTTTAAGTACCTGAGCCTAATATTCATAAATTAAAATGTAGGAATACATCTTAGTTACTAAAGTAGGTTGAGAAAGTGGTTGGGCTTTTAGTTAGTGTACAAAAGGTACTTGGTTCAAGTCCCTCGCATTTGCATTATTTAACATAATTTGATTTTGTACATGAAAATAATCGCATCTTATCTTAACTGGTCACGTTTGTGCCTTGGGCCCCTTTTTTAACTTGGGTCGGGCCTGCTAGTGGATCATGTTTAATAATTTACAACTGTTGATATTTCTATAAATTTTTATTTTGTACTTGGTCAAAGTTATGAATTCTAGATGAAGATAGTCATTGAACATATCGTGAAGAATGTGAAGTTAACATCATCGCTAACTTGTTTATGCATTAATCCTTAGATGATTCTTTGATATTTTTCTAAAATAGCAGAGAAAAATATTAGAAAAAACTGAGTAAGGAAGAAGTGAGAAATAAATAGATATTCAATAGTTGAAAACCATGGTATAACTATTTGTTGGTTGGATGACTGTTGAAACATACGTTCACTTAGTATTATTATTATTATTATTGATTTATTATTTTTATTTTTGTTGTTCTGCAAAATAATGTGTGGGGAGTTGAAGATAATAATTTCAAGACCTTCAAACGGTGGGAGATGGGCTTAGAATGTTACATATAAAAAGGAAAAAGAAAAGAAATAGTGGGACTTAGGCCAACAATTCTTCCTTCCACGAAGTAGTCTATAAAAAAAATACATCATTAAGGCCTAAGTGCCCAATAAATATGCATCCACCTTACCTTCATAAAAACATGTCAAACCTCCATCGAAACTGCTACATCTCCTTCAAACAAAAACTGAAATAAAAACAAGCATAAGTTTTCCTCCCATAATCAACAAAAAAAAAAAAAAACGGAAAGTGAGAACAACATGGCTGGGCTTCAAAGGTCAAGCGAAACCTTCAGAAGATCAGGGTCATCAGGCTTGGTATGGGAAGACAGACTTCTATCGGAGTCATCCAACGAACCAAAAAAGCCAGAAAAGGCACCGGAGTTGAAGAAATCAAGAAGCGTTGGATCGGGCGGCGGAGTCATGCTTGACACCACCGGGTACAAAACGGGTCGGGTTTCCCCGACCATGGACCCTCCTTCTCCCAAGGTCTCCGCCTGCGGATTCTGTGCTGCTTTCAGCAAAAAGGGCGCTGCCAAGAAGAAGGGTAATAACAAGCCACGAAGAAGATAATCTTTTCCTTCCTCTTCCTTTTTTTTCTTTTTACTGTGTTCTGTGATCATCTAAAAGATTTCGTTGCCCTATTTTCTATTTGATTATTGGTACATATCAGATTTCCCATACAAAGCGACTCTTCTGAATTCATTAGAACATTATCAAAGATATGTAATTAGTACTCATTTGAATAAAGCTGTGTACTGTTCTGCCTTGCTAATCCATTTAATCTTATTACAGTAAAATCTTCATCTTTGTTGCTAATCCATTTATTTCTCCATATTTTCTATTGAGAAGAATTGACCATTGTTCTCAGAGAGGTTAGGTGCACTTAATCATTAACTATCTAGAGTATTCTACTTTCATTTGGAGTTTTTCATTCATTTAAGTTGAACATGATTGTGTCGTGGTTGAGAAGTCGAAATAATTGACCAAGCCCCAGTGGGAAATAATTCTGATTTTTTCTTCTCAGTTGATCAATGATTTAACAGGGAGAAGTGTTTGAATAAAGAACTAATTCCACGAGCCAAGGCATTAATGAATAATGTCATATTTGGGGGTTGCTATTAGTTTGGTATAAACTAGAGAACATGGATTGTTTCTGGCCATACATATGTCATCAATGAGAAGAAGATAAGAATGTTATTATACTGTTTTTAGCTTAATAATGTTCGTCATGGTATAACTCAGATGCCCAGTTTAAGCAAGGACAAAAACATTTTAATATGGATTGATTGCCTTTGTTATGTCAACTAGTGGTTTCATAAGCCAGCATATTCCTTTACTAATCAAGCCAAATTCTTTTATTATTTAGTTAAAAGCTTGTGTCATCGAAGGAACATACTCAAACACAAATAGCCTGAAAGTCTTTTCTAAGAAATCTATATATTATATTTTATTTATATTATATAAGAGACAAGATCGACAACACCTCAAACAGTGCAGCATGTTAGGATTCGAGTGTAAGCAGGTACGAATGCGAATGAATCAGGGATATCTTTGAGGCACGTTTGAATTACGTTGTCTTTAAGGAGTTGATCGCCCTCATTGCGAATTAGATTGCTTAAAGGTTTTGCGGCGGTACTCCTCCAAGGTATAACGAAAAGTGGATTTTGCAAATAGCGATTTGCTGCAAAAACCAGAACGGTTTGCTTTCTATGAATACGTAAGAGCAGAGAGATTTAAAGAAGAAGATATAATGATTTGTCTGTGCAGTCGTGCCTTGTTTATATAGCAGATGAAATTGCATCCCAAACAGACACAACTATCTGTTAGTTACGGTTGCAGGTCAACGAACGCGACTGTTGGATAGTCCAAAAAAATTTGATACAACCAACTCAATATATTCATTTTCACGCATGTCCAAGTGCTTAAGTGCCTAGTTTTTGACATTTTATATATAGTGATGTGCACTCATATCTTCAAGTTCTTTAATATTGTAATACAAAAAATTTCTTATATAGAAAGATGGCTCCCTATATTCTAAGATATGGGACTATATCACAGTCTCCAACAATCCCTCACTAGATTGTAATATCAACTCATATACTTATGCATTCACGAATGTACTTTTCAGTTTAAACTTTCATGTTAGTTTAAATATCTAAACCTTAACAAAATATTTGATGGCCAACAACTTAAACCCATATCCTATGTGTTTGATGTGAGATATTTAAACACATAAGTATCCATCTTATTCAAGAAAATCCGTATGACCCTAATAGATCATTAATATTTCCCCTGATATTCGTGAGCATTTATAAGGTTAACTTCTAACCTTATTGAAACTTTGTTTCTTATGATTATATAGATATATGCTATAATATGTCCTTATAACTGTGGACAAACATCCAATAACCAATGTTTAACAATTACTTAACTGCAATTTGTTATTACCCTTTAAATCGTGGGCTAGGTAGTGTAAGGTTAGGTCCCTACTGCATATAATCATCTTTCGGGGTTGCTATGAGTTTGGTATAAACTAGGGAATATTGATTGTTTCTAGCCATACATAGGTCATCAATAAGAAAAAGATAAGAATGTTAACATATAAACATCCAATAACCAATGTTTATCAATTCCTTTGTCGAGGAAGACGATCCTAGAAGTTTGACTTCTTCAGGTCGTGGCCGGGATGATCGTGTGGAAGTTCTTTGCTGTTTTTGTTTTTGCCATTGCTCAAAAGGCATAATAGTGAAGTACGGATCAGGGAGTTTCATCCGTTTAATCGTTGCTTTGTTGAAGACTTTGGGTCTTGAAACAGGAGACACGGGGGGGAGGGGGGGTGATTTCATAATCAAGCAATAGGCGCATTATATATTCATTATAATGATATCTCACAATGTAACATATAAACATCCAATAACCAATGTTTATCAATTACTTAACTGCAATTTGTTATTACCCTTTAAATCGTGGGCTAAGTAGTGCAAGGTTAGGTCCCTACTGCATGTAATCATCTTTCGGGGTTGCTATAAATTTGGTATAAACTAGAGAACATTGATTGTTTCTAGCCATACATAGGTCATCAATAAGAAAAAGATAAGAATGTTATTATACTGTTTTTAGCTTAACAATATTCGTCATGATATAACTCGATGCCCGGTTTAAGCAAGGACAAACTTGTTTTAATATTGATTGACTACCTTGTTAAGTCAACTAAAGGTTTCATAAGCCAGCATATTCCTTAGTTGATCAAGGGAATTTCATTTATTATTTAGCTAAAGGGTTGTTAATGGATACTTGAAAAATCCAAAATTCGCATCCGTATCCGAAAGTAGATAAATATCTGATACCCGAAAAAATGGATGCCGATACGGATACATAGATATCCGCATCCGAAAATTATCTATCTGATCTTTTTTAACATGCTGTTCAAAATTATAAGTATTTTAGTAAAATGAATCAGATTTATTTATTGCTTACTAAGTCGAAGGTATATATTATTTGCACTAAATGCATATTAGTTACTCAAATCTATTTAATTTCATCATATATGTTTATTTTTAACACTTTAGTAATCAGTAGAATTGAAAAACATTTATGGTAAACTAGAAATTTCCATTTACATTTCTTGATTTATCGATCATTGGTGGATAAGATAATTATCCGATATCAGTCTATATCCGAGGATACGAATATCCGATATCCGAAAACGATTTCGGATACGGATATGGATATAGCACTATTTATATCCGAAAGTATCCGTTGACAACCCTATTTAGCTAAAAGCTTCTGTCATCGATAGAACATACTCAAACACAAGGGCACCTCAAACACCACGACACCCATATAGCCTTTAGATTTCCACCACACATTCTGGTTTCTCTCTTCTTCCACTAACTCTTTCTCTCTCTCTCCTCACTAACTTATTTAATTATAAATGCGTGACTATTATTAGGGTGCAAAGGGGGTGTCACGAAAGAGAGATGTCATACAACCGTCCTCATTTGTATTATATAATGAGATAAGATCGGCAACACCTCAAGCAGTGTAGCATGTAGGATTTGTGTGTAAGTAGGTAAGAAGATGAACGAACAAGGAATATCTTTGAGGCATGTCTGGATGACACTGTCTTCAAGGAGTTGATTGCCCCCACTACAAAATAGATTGTTTAAGGGTTCAACGGCGGTACTCCTCAAGGATACAACAAAGAGCTGATTTTGCTGATAACAAATTGCTGCAAAAACCAAAACAGTTTGTTTTCTATGAATAGTAAGAGCAGAGAGATTTAGAGAAGAAGATACAATGATTTGTCTATACAGTCGTGCCTTGTTTATATAGCAAATGAAAAGGCATCCCAAATAGGCACAACTATCTGGTAGTAAAGTTGCACGTCAACAGACGCAACTGTTGGACAGTTAAAAAAAATTGAAACAACAAGCTCAATCTACTCGTTTTCGCGCGCGCCCACGTGCCCTAAGTGCCTTAATGTTGACATTTTGTATGTGGTGATGTGCACTCATCTCTTCAAGTTCTTTTATATTGTAATGCACTCATTTCCTTATATAGCGAGATGCCCCTAGACTATATAACAATCTTCAACAGTCCCTATTACTATCTCCAACAATGCCCCACTAGATTGTAATATCAAGTCGTATACTTATGCATTCACGCAAGTACCTTTCAGTTTAAACTTTCATGTTAGTTTAAATATCTAAATCTTAACAAAATAGTTGATGGCTGATAGCTTAAACCAAAATCTTATGTGTTTGAGACAAGATATTTAAATACATTAGTCTACTTTGTGCAAGAAAGTTCTTATGACCCTAGTAGATCATTAATATTCCCCTGGTATTCGTGAACATTTATAAGGTTACTTCTAACCTTATTGTTTGTTTTTTATGTTCATATAGATATATGTTTTAATACGTCCTTATTACTGTGGACAAGCAGATATCTTACAACGTAACATACAAACATCCAATAACCACTGTTTATCAATTACTTAGCTGCAATTTGTTATTACTCTTAAACCTTGGGCTAAGTAGCGTAAGGCTGGGTTCGTATTGCAGGTAATCAGAAAGGCTTTAGACTCATCCCATAAGTAGTTGATTTAATCATTTCTCCAAGTAATCCTTTAGTTAATGGGTGTGCCAAATTTTTCTTACACCTAACATATATAATGATAATAACACCATTCATAATTAATTCTATGAGACATATGCATGTCTCAAGCTTATATTTCTAGACTTCCCATTATAAATTTTATTGTAACCTCTAGACATAGTTGCTTCACTGTCACAATATACAGAGGTGACTGATGATGGTTGTGGCCACAACTCTATTTTTGTTAACAAATTCTGTAGCCACTCTACTTTTGAAACTAATGCATCCAAAGCAATAAATTTCGCTTTCATTGTAGAATGTGTGTTAACAGTTTGTTTCTTGGGGGCCCATGATATAGCACCGTCTCCAAGAGTAAAAATCCATCCAGTGGTTCCTTTATTATCATTTTCAAGAGTTGCACCACTTGCATCTAAATATCCTTCTAGAAGTGCCAGAAAATTTCCATAATAGAGTCCTAACTTAATTTCTCTAAAGATAACCTAGGACTCTACCTATTGCTTTCCAATGCACAATACCGAGATTATTTGTGTGCCTTGATAATTTACACCTGGCATAAGAAATGTCAAGATGGGTGCAATGCATGGCATACATGAGACTTCCAATGAAACTTACATATTCTTGTTGAGCAGCTGCTCTTCTAGAGTTTTCAAATATTTTAATAAAAGAAACATAAGCCTTACTTGATTCTTTAATATGTAAATATTTGTACTTGAAATTAACTTTTCAATGTCATGATTTTGACATAAAGCATATCCCATATTGCGTTTCTTTACTTTAATTCCTAGATTAGTATCAACTTCGTTCAAATCTTTCATTTTGAAACAGTAAGTTAAATATTTATACATTCCATATTATTTCCAAATATAAGCATATCATCTACGTGTAGCATATTATGACACAATATTGTTCTATGAATTTTGAATAAATGAACTTGTCAGCGTTGTTATGCTTGAAGCCATTTGACAAAATTACATAATCAAATTTCGCATGCCAATGTTTTGGTGCTTGTTTTAACCAATATAAATGCTTGGCCGGTTTACAAACTTTATTTTCATTTCCGGTCATGACAAAACCATCGGGTTGTTCCATGTATACTTCCTTCTCTAGTTTTGACATTCATTTGATTCATATGTATCCCATGAATAGATGCAAGGGCAAAGAGTAACCTTATTGATGTCAGTTTAGCAATTGGGGAATATGTGTTGAAATGATCTATGCCGCCTTTCTGTTTGGGACCTTTAGCTACTTGAAACGACCTAAACTTCCCCTTTCGGGAAAGCCGGATTGAGTTGAGAACACGACAAATCAGAATACAAATAGAAGAACATTTCATTGCTTATTACAATAATTTACATCAGAGTACAAGAATATTCCAGAGTATGATTAATTATACAACAGAAAATAATATTAGAGATTTAAACTTACATAGCAGCGGAAAATAATAAATAAGTATAATGCATAGCGGAAAAGCTTTCTGAATATAGCTCCAGCTGCAATCCAGGATCCTGTTAAATAGAAATCTGCAAAACCAAAACTACTGACGGCCCATGTGGAAAATATGGGCACTCAGAGTTTAGGAAGGAACAATAAACTCCAGGTCAGTCATGGGACTAGTATGAGAACTCAAAACAGTTATTAATTTTGATTTTAAAGTTAGGTAAATCAAGGGACCACGCCGTATAACACGGAACGTGTTTACCCCCAAGAATACCAGTGCATAAATAAACCACACAATGCTAATTTAAGATAAATGAAGCTATTAAAAGATTCAGGTCCCATCACACAATGCAATGCAAGCCGGAGGATGGAGTTTTACCTTATAATAGCCAAATATGCTTGGTACGCAAATATTCTCTTTTATTATTACTATAAGTGTATAGTGTAGAAATAAATTTCGAAAGTAAATGTATCAATCATAGACGACATGAGTGCCCCATACCACTATGTCTCCATATATAGGTTTACAATTAAAACTGCAAAGCTCATATTGGAAAGTTGGATTTCCATCATGATGGTTCTTGATTCGAAAGATCTATCCCATAGTGCAATACTCAACGGCTTACGTCCCAGCTAGAGAAAACACCGTAATGCACATCTGCACTATATCTAGGATATCGAGTATCTCCGCGTCTTACGTCCCGTGCATGAGAAAACGCCGCTTACTCTATCCATATGGGAATCGGGGGTATATGCCCTATCCCAGTTCATCTCGTCGACCGAATCCATATTAATATCGAAAGCATACTGATCTAACCATTAGTTCACCATCATACCGGGGTGTGAGGCTCGCGAAGTCACGCTACACAAAGCTTTGCGAATTAAAGCTATGCGAATTAAAGCGATGCTTGATCATCATCGACAAGGCTCTGCTTTTCAACAAAAGCCTTGATCCATGCATCTTAGCATGCCACATTGTCAATGCATACCATACCATTGATTTCTGCCAATATATAACATCTGAGCTCATACGTCTCAAAGAAGGATGTTAAGCAAAAGAATAAATTCTCCGCCACCAAATAGATATATATTAGCAGAGATCAATGAATACAGCATAAAGGAATACAACATTAGATATACCATCTATTTACAAGTCCGTTCTAGGTCTGAACGAAAGCGGAGGCACCTTATTCCTCGTCCCATATGTCCAATACGGAAGAGAGGCCCTCGCATATCTGAACAATCAACAAGTACGTCTGGACGGCCACCACTGTAGCCCGTTCAAGGTAGCTACTCCACTCATGGGCATTAGTAACAACTCATCCATTCGATGTGAAGATCGTCGGTCTTGCACCGTCTTCAATCTCTTCGACTGTTAGTCGTTGTATTCATTATTCAGAATGGGTTAAACCCGGTCTTTCCGAATAACTCACATAATTTATAATCAGGTGTTATAAAAACACATCCTACGCCTCATTCCAATTCAGAATATCCTTAAAATATTCACATTTTTAGGGGAAGGTTCCCACCAGTTTTATCAAAGATAAATCCTTTAAAATTTATTCTTTTTAATCACTTAATGATTATTTGAATTTAAGAAATGAATCTTATCTTTAACTGGGTCAAAGAACTAATGTCATTTAAAACACAGTTCACGATAAACCCAAAATTATCTACCATCAAAATGTAATCTACACGGAAATCATAACAGTATATAATCGATATAAATTCCCGTATCAGACTAATAATATAAATGGAATAGCGGCAATGCCTTTTAAATTCCATATATAGTATCGGTCTTCATTCACAGGGAGCTCATCTCGATTATTACCAAATCGAATTCCATTCAATTCCAATTTAATGTATTAAATTGGAAAACTTTAATTTGGAAAATTCCCATTTAAATCTTAATAAAAGATTAATAAATTCCAAATTATTTCTTCACAGTTAATTGGGTTAAAGAACAAATGTTGTTTAAAACATTGTCCGCGATAAACCCAAAATACAATTCTTTTATCCAATTCCAATTAAATATTAATTGGTAAAATTTCCTAAATCTTATTAAAAGGTTTATTATTTCTAAACTGGGTTTAAGAATAGTGTTATTAAAGACACCGCCCACGACAAACCCAAAATCCAATTTGACATTAAATATAAGGTTCTGAATAAAAATTATATCGGCTTATATTCAATACCAAATTCTGAAAGCAACAAATACTGTATTGGGAATAACGATATATATATCTTCCAAATTCCCATAACAATATCTGGATAATCACGGAATCCAATATTGAAATACTCCAAAGATAATTTCCATTCAAATCCATTTCAATATATATAAATATATATTGGAAAATTCTGGTTATTTTAAAACTATTTTCAAATCCAATTTATTTATTTCTAAAAATAATTAAATTATTATTCTAGTTAATAACTAGTTCATTTCGATAAAAATATATTTTTATCTTTTCAAAACTGGAATTTTCCATCAAAAATATTTCCAAATCATTTATTATGATTTTACATAATTTTTCCATATTTTTAATAATTTTATTATTGCTCGTAGAGTCGATTTCCAATAATGGCCACCGAACTGCATCCATAGCGACCTTTACTGAAATTGGTTTGGACATATCTCCAAATCTAACTGTTAGATTTCAAATCTATTAAATTCATTAGAAAGCTCTTTTCGATACGAACCCAACAGTTCTGGTTTTAGGAGAATCCGACAGTCAAATCTCCTGTTACATCAAATTGAAGTTGATGGTCGAAGTTCGCGAACGGTCACTGCGCGGCGCGTTCTATTCAGGCCATTATATATATAATATTATATATATTTTGTCGATTTCCATTTAAAACGTATTTTATAAAGTATTTATAAATTCATTTTAAAATGATTTCAACTTCATTTTCAATCTTATATCAAAATTGAATATTCCACATCTTTATCATATTCAAATGATAATATTTCCTACTTTGCTCTCATGTAAATGATTTATATTTTAATGGATTTATAATACAATAACAATGTAATTTCATTGTTTAAACATTTTATTTGAAACATTGAATATTTTAAATCATTCCAACATACACAATAAAAATGTATATTTTTATTGTTAACATATTCTATTTCAAACAATGGATGTCTTTAATGATTTAAACATACAATAAAAATGCGATTTTTATTGTAAAAACATTATCTTTTAAGTATGAAACTTTTTGATGATTCAACAGTACAATAAAAATGTAATTTTTATTGTGATAACATATTCTTTTAAATTAGATTCTTTTTTATGAATCAACAATACAATAAAAATGTGAATTTTGGTGTCTAATTATTTTCTTCATTCATGCATCTTTTAAACTTCACTTACATGTTAAAGGTTACATTTTTAAGTGAACAAAATCATATTTTTAACATATGATTATTTTTATATTAACATCGCTAACATGTTAATAATAATATTTTAATCTAACCTTCATACAATAAAAATGTAAATTTTTATTGTTAACATAGTTTTAAACAATGAATATTTCATATCATTCTAATATTAAAATGATAATATTTTCAAAATTTCAGATTTTGAAATCACTTTTCGATATTCATTATAAAATGAATAAAATCAATATAAATATCGTTCATTTTAAAATGGCGTCTAACTACTTAACACGGCTTCACATTTCAATATTTGCTGAATATTATTTTAAAATATTCTTTATTTTCCAAATTGGAATGAGACCCAATCAATTACCATATAATGTTATTTATATGAATTTCATACATTGTATGTATACAACATGTAACACCCCGTAATTTTATAACATTAAAATTCACAAATTAAAGTATACTTAATTTTTAGAAAAGAATTAAGTGAAATGGATTGCGCAGAGAAATATATATATTGATATATATATATATATATATATATATATATATAAAATTAAAAATTAAATAAATAAATATGCGAAAAATTTCAAAACAGCGAATTGGGAGGGGGAATAACCGAACCGACCCATTTTTGAGGTCGACCCAAGCCCCGCTGGGTCGACTAGGGGTTAATCCAGGGTGTTTGGATGTCAACCCCTGGGCCGATTCGCTCAAATGCAGATTTTGCATTTGATTGGTTCTCATGGTTCAGGGTTAATCTAATGGTCCTAAATAACTTCCTACACCTATAAATACATCCTAATGCTAACCCTAAACCTAATTAAAATAGAATAGTTACCGTCGCCATGGAAATCAATGGAGCCGCCACCAACTAAGAAAGAAGAAAAGCAAATTCAATTCTAATTCTCTCAACCCTAAAGCAAAGCAAAACTCTCTCTTTTCTTCTCTAAATTGTGAGTATGATGATCTTAACAAGAATATTGTCATTTTAATTAGGTTGAGTTATGAATGGATTATGAGTAGATGATGTGAATTATCATATATGTTGTTGTAAACCCCTTTTTGCTATCATGTATATTGTAAATCCAATGTTATGTGATGATGATATTTTATATGTTATAAATCATGCTATGATGATGTTATGTATGTTGAAAGTTTCTATGCTAAGTTGTGATGAATCATACATGTTAAAAAGGCCATGATGTTATCATCTATGCTAGTTAGTTCATATTAATTAAATCATCATGTTTGGGTTATGTTGATCTATATGACAAGTCACATATGCAAGTTAGATTGATTAGAAAAGTTATGAACATATGCCAAGACATCTATTATGACATCTAGAATTATGCTATGACATATGTGATATCCTATGCTAGTTCACACCATCATTATGTTGCCTAAAAACTCCATATGCAAGTTTATGTATAGATTTGGGCTATGATCATATCATATAAATTGAGACATTTAACAAGTTGACACCTTTTGATCCTTAACATGTGTAGTTTATGCAAGTTTCATCCCTATTATGATTAGATTTATTTTAATTGTCTATATGTTGTGATAATTTATCTTTGTGCTAGGTGTTAGACTATACAAGTCTAGCCTATATTATGCGTTGAATAAGCGAACGTATAAACGTGGGGTAGGGGTAATATTAAGGATTTAATATTAAAAAGTTGGGGTGTAATTGATATGATTTTGCATGCCATAAGTAGATGGCCATAATTGAGTCAATTATGGACATCATTAAAAGTTGACTTAATTAATAATTTGAATAGGGAATTATTAAAACTGGGGTAAAAGATTTTAAGTGTTAATCAATGCTTAGGACACGAGGTTGGACTCGTTTGTGACATAAACCTGCCCGGACCCGCCTGGCAAATCCAGTGGTCACAAATGTCAGCCCAATGTGAGAGGTCCTAGGCCTAAACTAAAGCATAACAGTTGTAAAGACACGAGGTTATACTCTTTTATGCTGTAAGACTGCCTGGACCCGCCCGGCAAATCCAGCTGCCATAAATGTCAGTCTAATGTGAGAGGTCTTTATGAGGTTATGGCCTAAATGAATTAAGAAATACTTAACCAGATAAACATGTAAAGTGGGTCATGGGGGTTAAGTAGGTGCCTTGGGAGGCACGAGGAATCTAGGGGGTGCCATTAGTGGCATGTGAAATACGATTAGTAAGACTTAACCAAACACACATGTAAATGAACATGACTAAGAGGGTTAAGTGGGATATACTAGTGACAAGCTTAGGTGGGTAGCTTGTGGGGGCCCATTTCGACCAGTATCCCAAACGTATCTTTGTGGGCTCGACCCAAGTCGAGGATGGGACACGCATGCTGGGTTCGAATGTAAGAGGCCAAAACGGGGAGCGGTGGCAACGCAAGTCCAATGGGTTTCGTATGCGTGTGTGGACCCGGGCTGGTAGGTAAGACGTTGTTGCATCGTGTAGGTATAAGCCGTGCATTCTCAAGTTGTATCGGGTTGCCACTTTAGGGGAGTGATACACCCCACTATGGGGCCAGCACGGGTATCTACGAGTAGGGAGCCGATCGAAAGTGGGTAGTGGGGTACACCTAGTAGAGATAGGGGCAGACGGCACCTATGTAGTCAGCTAGGGGTACGTAAGGCTATTTATAAAGTTTCTGTGTGAAGCAAGTGGGATCAAACTATAGGGTGACTGGTGTGGTGCAGTGTAGTAATGTGCAGTGCAGTGTAGTAATCATTCGTTAGTAATTAGGTGTGCCTTTACCGTTATCTTTAACATTATCTTAAACGCTATCTTTATCTTCCTAAGAGTTCATAGACATTTACTTGTCTTCCAGCTTATGCCTTAGTCTAGTTATTTTGATAATAGTATTGTTAGAATTATCATACTCGCCAGACTTTATGTCTGACCCCCTCTATTTCTATCCTTTTTCCCCCCCCCAGGTCCTCAGGTTGGGCCCAGCTCTAGTGGAGTTTGATTGAATTGCTTCATCTCTCTTTGGAAAGCTTGGATCGTTGAAGTAAAGTCCAGCTTGTTATCTTTTTAATGGCTATTTATGTAATGGGATTATGTATTTTGTTTTTATGAAGATGGATATTGTACTTGGTTATGATCTATGGTTTTATGATGTAACAAACATGTTTAATTTCTGCTGCGATAAAATGAAATTTTAGATTTCCAAGTACCATTTATTATCTGTCTTGTTGTAATTTTTCTGTTCTATATTCACTTATAACCTCCATGGAAGTTAATGCATTCCCTTTGTGAGTGACATTAATGGACGTGGGGTGTTACACGTGGTATCAGAGCTTAAGGTTACCAGAACAGATAAAAATACTTTAGAAAAATAGTTATTTTTGGAAGAAGTGTTTTCAAAAACATGTTTTAATGAGAAATTTAAAGAGAAAAGTTTTTAAGAAAAACATAATCCCCAATAGCCACATATCTTTATCTTTCGAATTCTCCATTTTGAATCTTCCTTTTTCGTTTCAGCATGGCTGAAGATCTTAATCTACCTGACGGTGTAACAATACCAGGATGGTATAGGAGGCTATTGGAGGCTAGGGACGCTGCAGGTCCAGCCAATGTTCCTCCACCACCAGTTGCACCCGTTCCTCCTCCTCCTCCTCGCGTAGATACTTTTGCAAAGACGTGCAAGGAATTCAAGCCTATGGGTGGAAAACCATTTCAAGGGTCAGAAACGTTTGTGGAAGCTAGAGATTGGCTTAAGGAGGTGGAAGAATTGCTAGAAATCTTTGAAGTAGAAGAAGGGAGGAGAGTTCGTTTAGCAGCTTGGTTGATGAAGGGAGAGGCCTCATTTTGGTGGGAGGTCACTAATGGGGAGCATCCTGTTGACTCTTAGGCGGATTTCAGACGTAGGTTCGAGGCGAAGTTTCTCTCAAGGGCGAAAGAAAATCTATATATGGAAAGGTACTTGACATTGAAGCAAGGAATCTCATCAGTGAAAGAATATGTCAATAAATTTAATCAGTTAGCAAGGTTTGGCTTGGACTTAGTGAACACGCCGGGGAAGAAGGCGCTGAGGTTCGTGAATGGCTTGAATGAACCATTGCAAGGGTTGGCTATGACCCACATCCCGATGGGGGCCACCTTTGAGAAGTTAGTAGAAATGGCGCTCATGCATGAGGAGAAAAGCGCTAAAGCTGATAAGGCACCCGAGAAGAAGGGGGATCAGAAGAAACCACAACAGCAAAACAAGAAGGGTGGTAAAGACAATAACGACAAGGGAAAGAAGAAATGTTTTAACTGTGGGACACCAGGCCATCTCAGCAAGGATTGCCGAAAGAAAAAGAAGACAGACTGTTTTCATTGTGGCGATGCGGGACATATAGTGAAGGACTGCCCAAAGAAGGGGCAGAGGGCAGGAGCTACCTCGGGAGGACAGGTGCAGGCTCTTATGGCACCAAGGCAGGCAAGGGGACAAGTTCAGCCTCTCGCGGTCCCACCGCTGCAAGAACGAGGTAGAACCATTTCTGTTGAAAGCTTAGTTTTTCCATTTGATCATCCTGTCCGTACCTTATTCGATTCGGGCGCATCACATTCGTTTATCTTTACATCATTAGTTGAATCACTGCACTTAAACACCAGTTTAGTAGAGGATCCCTTAGTTGTTTCGAATCCAATTGGGGGCTCAGCTTATTTGTCCACGATGTGTTTGGATTTGAAAATTTCCATACTTAGCGTTGAATTTAGATGTGATGCTTATGTGTTGGGCTTCACGGGCTATGGGCAAATTTTAGGAATGGATTGGTTATCCAGAAATGGGGCCGTTCTTGATTTTGAAAGGAGAGTAGTTAGGCTCGTGACTCGCCTTGGCAACACTCTCGAAATCTTTTGTAATCCCATAAATTCGGTTATGCTAAGTTATCTAGAATCGCTTGACGCGTATGAGGAAAATCTACGATCTGTTAGAGTGGTCCGAGAATATTCGGATGTGTTTGAGGAGGTGAAAGGCTTGCCTCCGAAGAGGGAGATAGATTTTCGAATATATCTTGTTGATAATGCGAAACCAGTATCTTTGCTAGTACGCCACATGGCTCCACGTGAAAGGAGGGAACTCGATAAGCAAGTGAAGGAGTTGCTTGAGAAGGGGTTCATAAGACGAAGTATATCGGAGTGGGGTGCTCCAGTAGTATTTGCCACGAAGGCGGATGGGTCCCTTAGACTTTGTGTGGACTATAGAGAACTTAATAAGCTTACTAAGAAGAACAGACACCCACTGCCGACGATTGACGATCTCTTCGATCAGTTAGTTGGCGCCTCAGTGTTTTCGCAGTTGGACTTAGCCACTGGTTTCCATCAGTTGAGAGTGGCTGAGGATAGCATTGACAAGACTGCCTTTAGGACTCCGGACGGTTTCTATGAATGGCTAGTGATGCCCTTCGGTTTGACAAGCGCCCCCGCATACTTTGTTGATTTGATGAGTTGGGTGTTTAGGGAGTACCTTAACAAATTTGTGGTAGTCTTTGTAGATGACATCTTGATCTTTTCTAAGGATGAAGAAGAGCATGCCCTACATCTTAGGGAAGTGCTGGAGACTCTTCGAGCGCATAAGCTTAAAGCTAAATTTTTTAAGTGTCACTTTTGGAGGAAGGAAGTACGGTTCTTAGGACACGTGGTTTCCAAAGAAGGGATAGCTGTAGATCCCGCGAAGGTGGTGGCCATCCAAGATTGGAAGGTTCCTAAAAATGCTACCGAAGTGAGAAGTTTCTTGGGGTTGGCTGGCTACTATAGGAAGTTTATCAAAGACTTCGCAAAGATATCAGCTCCATTGACACGCTTGACGAAGAAGAACCTAGTTTTCACATGGGACGTAGATTGTGATGATGCGTTCCAACGTTTGAAGAGAGCTTTGACTTCAGCCCCAGTCTTAGTATTGCCAGACGGGAGTAAGCCATTTACCGTTTATATTGACGCTTGTGGGACAGGACTAGGCGCAGTCTTAATGCAAGAGGGCAGGGTAATAGCCTATGGTGGAAGGCAGTTGAGAGCGCATGAGAAGAATTACCCCACACATGACCTAGAGTTGGCCGCTATTGTTTTCGCGCTTAAGTCTTGGCGTCATTATCTTCTTGGCGAGAAATTCGAACTATTCACTGACCACAAATCTTTAAAATACCTATTCTCTCAAAAGGACTTGAACTTAAGGCAGCAAAGGTGGATGGAGTTCTTAGCATCCTACGACTTCGAAATAGCCTATACCCCTGGCAAGGGTAACATGGTGGCAGTCTCCTTAAGTAGAAAAAGATTATCCTTAAGTCCTTTGTTTGTTGAGCGGCGAAGTTTAGAATTCATTTCGATGTTTGACTTTAGACCTTCCGTTGACTTCGTACCCGGTTTGCTAGCATCCTTGGAGGTCAGACCTACGCTTTTGGGATGGATTGGCGAGGCACAGCGAGACGACCCGCAGTTGGTTGAGTTAGTAGAAAAACTCAAAGGAGGGGAGTTGTAACGACCCGCGTTCTACGCATAGAAGGATCGTAGAATATTTCTTTCTTTCACATACGAAGTCGTATGGTCATGTAACTTTGGGAGACGATTATTGGGGTCATTTCCCATGTTCATGATTTTTGTCGATTTTTAAATGACCGTTTTGCCCCTAGTTGGTACTGTTTTGGCCATAACTTTTGACTGGAAAGGAATTTGGACCTGAAACCACTTCCATTGGCTTCGAATGATGGTTTCTCTTTCCGTAGAGTGGTTTCAATAGCCAAACGGACTTACCGTTTGGGAGATATGGCTGAAACAAGGTTTAGAAGGTGAAAAACAGCTAATTGGGCTTAACCGGGTGATTAGCAACTAGGCCCAATGGGGGATTTCGGGATTTGGGGGATTTCGGTTTTAGACTCATTTTTCAGCCGCCACTTACCTCTTTCAAGCTCTAGCAATGGCCTCCAACACCTAAATCACCTTCTAATCACTTCCTAATCAAGTTTTGGCCTAATCTACATCAAATCAAAGAAGATCTTCACCAAATTAGCGAGAGAGCTGCTGAAGCACATAAGGATTGGATCCAAATCAGAGATTGTTTCAGATTTAAAGTTTGTTTGTGGCTAAGGTGAGTGATTTGCATTGTTTTTCACTAATTACGGCTAATTATGGTAATTAGCGAAGATTAGCGAAATTATGGCTCAGAAAAATCTAGAAAAATTCCTAAAATTCTAAAACATCATTTTATGCCTCTGACATGAATTTGGGTTAATTTCGACTAATTTTGCAAATCCTGTAATTTGGGGGATTAAGGGGTGATTAGTGGAAATTAGTGAATTTATGCATGTTAAAAATCTGGAAAAATATTCAGAAATTCATAAATATTATTTTATGCCTCTGTTAGAAAATTTGGCTCAATTGGATAAGTTTTGCTAATTGTATGCTTAAACATGATTAAGGGGAATTAAGGGGAAAACATGGGTCTTGGGTATGTTTGATCCATTTTATCCTATCAAGTTGTTGTTTTGATGCTTGTGGTCGATAATATATGTTGCTATGACTGTTTGGTATGACTTGTGATTGTTTAGAATAGTTAGAATGGTCGAAAACGCCGTCGAATGGCGTAAACAACTCGCTGGACAAAGTGCAGGAAACCGCGCAGAACCGGATCGAATCGCAACAGGTCCCACGATCCGCCCCATTTTCTCCGACCCGATCGTGAGTCATCTCCATGATCCGCTCCAGTTTGGGCGCCACGATCCACTCACGAAAGGTTCTCACGATCCAGAGTTGAAGCCACGAACCGATCCGCCTCGTATCCTCCGAAGCGATGCCTCTATGAATTGATGAAGCGCCACGATCCGAAGGGAGAGCCGATCCGAACTGATGTAGCGCCACGATTTGATGCTGCGGGACATGCACGACCCGAACCCAGTGGGCGATCGCGATCCGACATTGATGGCCACGACCTGAAGCGAAGCGAACTGAATGAAGACCGATCCGGACGGAGATGACGACCAAAACCCGAGATGCAAAGGTAGTCCAAATGGGAGTTAGAGCTCAGGATCCAGATGGGAACCAATGAGTTCACTTCACGATTGGGCTTTGCTGCGGGACGTGTGCAAACGGGTTGTCGGTATTCATAACTTTGGTTCACCACTTGGTGATGGATGGTGGGCTTGTAGTAATAGTTACACGGGATTGGATTCCGTCATGGCCCAAAGTATTGGGTGACCAAAGTAGTGGATATCGTATGCTTTACGCACTGAGTGAGGGATGTGAGGATGATTGCTATGTTTGATTGTTTGACATCACTATGACATGCACACCCCCACCCCCGTATCTCTTAAACAGTATGTTAGTGGCACCTTAGAGTATTGTACGGTATGTAGTGCTAACTCTTTGGTTGCAGGTCCAGGTTCAGGTATGATTGGATTATACCTGTTATTGTTCTGTTTTGTTGCTTATCGCTCATACCAGGCTTTATGTCTGACATAGAGTATTATGTCTCCTCTTATTACTCTGGGTGCTCACACGAGCAGACTAGAGACAGGTTATGGTCAGCTGGTGATGCGCGAGTAGCTAATTCAGAGGCGAGCAGGAGGCTTCCACGTATGATATATAGATATTCTCCCTGTGTCGTTGGTGGTAGCTACTTGGGCATTAGTAGTGTACCTCCTTTATCTTACTTTTGCTTTTTGAGACAGTTTGGAAAGTTGTAATAAGCTGTATTTTGGATTTCCGCTGCTATGATGCTTAGTTCTGGTTTTCAGCTTATGCACTGTCTCTCCTGTTTTATGTCAAGTATGTTATTATTATATTTTGTTCTATGCGCTGTGAGACATATTACAGGTTCCTTGATTAGTCCATTCTCTTCTTTCTTTTCCTTCTGGCGATCGTCCCGTGCTAACTGGACATGTGTACAACGCACTTTTGGAGTAAATGTCGGTTGGTGCGGGGCGGGCCGTCACACTTGGTATCAGAGCTCTAGGTTGCGTAGTTAACCTAGGGAAAGACACTAGGGAGAGATAGTACGTACATGAGAGCGCGTATTTGTGATTACTTTGGTTTTCAAAAGCTATATATATACTATTAGTAGTATACGAATGAAGTCGTACTGAACTAGCACCACTATGTGGTCGTTAATCGTTTCCTCTTTTTACAGATTAACGATGAGCCGATATCCTAGAGGTGCTGGTAGAGGGACCAACCATGGGAATGCTCCTGACATGAGGACAATGTTCACTAACTTCATGATGGAGATACTTAGGGATGTTCAAGGGGCAGTTCCCAATCCCAGACATGGTGGTGGTCCAGTAGTGCAGGCGCCTAGGGTCGATTTCGCCAAGTTGTGCAAGGATTACACTAACCTTGGTGGGAAGCCGTTCCACGGAACGGAGTCGGCCACAGATGTTCAGGATTGGTTGGATAGCTGTGATCGTATCTTCGACGACTTGGGTCTTGAGGATGCGATGAAGAGAAGGCTAGCGTCTCGTCAACTGCAAGGGCAAGCGATGAATTGGTGGAATGCCATTAGAACAGCTACTCCAGAAGATCAAGTTACTTGGAATCAGTTTAAGAATCGCTTTTGTGATAAGTTTATTCCAGCTGCTCATAAATTAGAACTGTTCAGGAAGTTCTTGGAGCTTAAGCAGAATGGTAGAGCAGTCTCGGAGTATATCGCTGAATTCGATACTTTATCGAAATATGGATGGTCCCTTATCGATACTGTCGAAAAGAAGAACGAGAAGTTCATAACTGGCTTGGATGGGTACTTGGGGGAAAGACTTATAAACCATATCGATGAGACGTTCGAGTCCATTGTAGGAAAGGCATTAAGGTCAGAGAGCCTTTTCCCTAAGTCGAAGACCGAAGTTGCTATTGCATCTGCAGAGGAGCCAAAGCCGCAAGCAGGCGGTGAAGGCAAGAAGAATTCTCAGAACAAGAGGAAGCAGAACCCAACCAAGGATGGTCAGATTAAGAAAAATAAGAAAGATGGCGAATGCTTTAGTTGTGGCAAGAAGGGCCATTACGCCAGAGATTGTCGAGAAAAGCCTGGGGAAAGGAAGTGCTTTAACTGCAGCCAGGCGGGACATCACAAGGATGATTGCCCGCAACCTCCTAGGGAGAAGCAGATTGTGAAAGCGTATGCTATCAACGCTGTTCTTTCTTCGTCAAATGCCCCAACTGCGGCGCAGAAGGAAAAAGGTGTCGTTATTCGAGGTATGCTTTCTATTTAAGATGTTTTGATCGGGTTTTGTTTGACAAACCTGAGTTAGTCGATAGACCTTTAGTAGTGACGAACCCGATTGGTGGTTCGACTAGTTTTGGCATGATTTGTTAATGTGGTCTTATCGAGTCATGGATGTATGTTTCCTTGTGATTGCTTTGTTTTGGGCTTTACTGGGTTTAGCATTATTTTGGGGAGTCGATCTACTCCAAAGGAATAGGGTGGTATTTGGTACCTACCTAGTAATGGCGATAGTAACTGGAGTTAAGGAAGCTAAGGGGTTATCGTTGAAATAAGTTCTAGTTGTCTCTGGGAGGCAAATGAGTACTCCAGTGCTAGATTGTTTTGCTAGTATCACCTCATGTGGATTGTCCGAACTCGGAGGAGATGTTCGTTGGGTGCTTGTCTGATATTTGTTTAGGCCTTTGGGGCTTGTGCTTAGGGAATGTCGATTTCGACTAGGATGGGTTGCGTGAGGGGTAAATAGTTGTTGTGATTTTTCATTGGATGATATCTTGGTTTACTCGAGGAGTGATGGGCAGACGGAACATGATGAGATTGTTCAATGGTATAGACTGCCCAGAGTTAGACTCGATAGGGTTATGAGATCGCTCGAGTGGGACTCGGGAAAGATGCAAAGTAATGGATTGTTTAGGACCCTATGTTGATGTTCTCTATTGGATAGTAGAACTTTGAAGGAATAGGATGTGTTCGTTGATCATGGAAGATACAACGAAGATTAGGGCGATTCAAGTTGGACTTGAACTCGTAAAAGAAAATGGGTGTTCGTTGATCTTGGAGATGCAACGAATAGGGAGACGACTCACGTTGGACTAGAGTTTGCCACTAATGGATACTCAAGACTGGGTCTGAGTTATAGATTGACTCGAGTTGGACCCGAGAAGGCTGCAAGGAATTGGATTCAGCTCGAGTTGGACTCAAGAGGGCAGCAAGATAATGGATAGACTTGGGTTGGACTCAAGTATTTTAGGAGGACTAAAAGCAGGGGTATTTGGGGAAGCCCGTTACCCTGGATCCATTGGACGTGATCTAGTTATCCTTGGAGGATAAACGTACGTTGGACGTACGGTAGTCCGATTGGAGGCCGGGCTTCCATTAGTTTATTTATCCTTGGAGGATAAACGTACGTTGGACGTACGTTAGTCCGAAGGGAGGCGGGGCTTCCATTGGCCTGAGATTGGTTGGACCAGTCAAGTAGGCATCGGTGTATGTATGGAGGCTGAGCTTCCATTAGTTATTGATGTTGGTTGGACCAGACATACTGGAATCGACATGTTGGGATTGGTTAGACCAGTCATGTAGGTGTCGATGTGTTTATGACTTTAGCAGGTGATAGATAGGATTTATTTGATGGATGTTATGGTTGCTATGTTTGTTCCTATCTTTCTTCTCTTGAGTAGGCTATCACCTGTAGGGTTCCAGTGATGGGGAACAAAGTGATTGTAGTAGGACTATGAGCCAGTGCAGTAGAGTCGTCATGACTCAAGGGGCAAAGTGGACATAGTAAATGATTAGTAAGGCTATGAGCCAGTGCAGTGGAGTTGTTATGACTTCATGGGGCAGAGTGGACATAGCAAAGGACTAGTGGCTATGGATCAGTGCAGTGGAGTCGCCATGACTCCATGGGGGCAGAGTGATCATAGTAAAGGATTTGGGTGCAGTACTAGTTGCGTTGAGTAGGAGACATGCCGGTTTAGGGGTTTTGTTCCTAGGATGGAAGCAACTAGAGTATGTCACAGGATATGATTTCAGACCCAAGAGTGAATTGGATTCAGAAACACTAGTAAGCTTGACGATTAGATCGATTTTGATTGAGTGGATTGGTTCCAGTTAGAAGGACGATCCTAATCTATTGGAAACCATCTCTAGGGTAGAGATGGATATCGATGGAAAGAGAATGATCAAATAAGGATTTGATCGAGAAGGGTGGCTTCGAAAGAATAAGGTACTAGTTGTACCCAACGTAGATGGACTGAGAGGTGAAGTGCTTAGAGCATATCATCACTCGAAATTGACTATACATCCCAGTGGTAACAAGATGTATTGAGACACAGAGCAGATCTACTACTGGAAAGGGATAAAGATAGGCAGAAGGCTTATCTCGATAAGAGACGAAGAGATTTGGAATTCTTCGTTAATGACTTGGTGTTCGTTGAGATCTCTCCATAGAGAATGTGATTCAGATTGGTTGGGAAGGTAAGTTAGCACCAAGATTTGTTGGCCCATTCCCAGTCCTCGAGCAAGTTGGGAATTTGGCGTATGAAGTAGAGCTACCTGACAAGATGGCGGGAGTTCACAAAGTATTTCATGTTTCTCAGTTAAGGAAGTTGTGCAAGACTCTAACGTGGCTATTTCACCAGATCAGTTGGATGATAGCGAGGTTGAACCCGAGGCGGTTGAGAACCGGAAGTCTATGCGTATCGTTGGGAACGATACGAAGCAACTTCAAAGGAAGGCGGTGAAACTAGTCAAAGTCTAGTGGGGTGAGGATGAAAAAGACTGTACTTGGGAAACAGAGGAGGATATAAGGAAGAAATATCCAGAACTCTTTGCCTAGTAAGGTTTTGGTAGTGATAGTTCCTTCCCTTGTTAGTAAACCACATGCTAGGATAGACTTGTTTTGCATGTTGATTGTTGTTTTATGATTGATAGGCATGCGGGACCCTTTTTGTGTGTTTTGGTTAGGGAATTTCGGGGGCGAAATTTCTTAAGGGGGGGAGAGTGTAACGACCCGCGTTCTACGCATCGAAGGATCGTAGAATATTTATTTCTTTCACATACGAAGTCGTATGGTCATGTAACTTTGGGAGACGATTATTGGGGTCACTTCCCATGTTCATGATTTTTGTCGATTTTTAAATGACCGTTTTGCCCCTAGTTGGTACTGTTTTGGCCATAACTTTTGACCGGAAAGGAATTTTGACCTGAAACCACTTCCATTGGCTTCGAATGATGGTTTCTCTTTCCGTAGAGTGGTTACATTAGCCAAACGGACTTACCGTTTGGGAGATATGGCTGAAACAAGGTTTAGAAGGTGAAAAACAGCTAATTGGGCTTAACCGGGTGATTAGCAACTAGGCCCAATGGGGGATTTCGGGATTTGGGGTATTTAAGGGCTGCTAGGGTTAGGATTTCGGTTTTAGACTCATTTTTCCAGCCGCCACTTACCTCTTTCAAGCTCTAGCAATGGCCTCCAACACCCAAATCACCTTCTAATCACTTCCTGATCAAGTTTTGGCTTAATCTACATCAAATCAAAGAAGATCTTCACCAAATTAGCGAGAGAGCTGCTGAAACACATAAGAATTGGATCCAAATCAGAGATTGTTTCAGATTTAAAGTTTGTTTGTGGCTAAGGTGAGTGATTTGCATTGTTTTTCATTAATTACGGCTAATTATGGTAATTAGTGAAGATTAGCGAAATTATGGCTCAGAAAAATCTAGAAAAAATCCTAAAATTCTAAAACATCATTTTATGCCTCTGATATGAATTTGGGTTAATTTCGACTAATTTTGCAAGTTCTGGAATTTGGGGGATTAAGGGGTGATTAGTGGAAATTAGCGAAATAATGCATGTTAAAAATCTGGAAAAATATTCAGAAATTCATAAATATTATTTTAGGCCTCTGTTAGAAAATTTGGCTCAATTGGATAAGTTTGGCTAATTAGATGCTTAAACATGATTAAGGGGAATTAAGGGGAAAACATGGGTCTTGGGTATGTTTGATCCATTTTATCCTATCAAGTTGTTGTTTTGATGCTTGTGGTCGATAATATATGTTGCTATGACTGTTTGGTATGACTTATGATTGTTTAGAATAGTTAGAATGGTCGAAAACGACGTCGAATGGCGTAAACAACTCGCTGGACAAAGTGCAGGAAACCGCGCAGAACCGGATCGAATCGCAACAGGTCCCACGATCCGCCCCATTTTCTCCGACCCGATCGCGAGTCATCTCCACGATCCGCTCCAGTTTGGGCGCCACGATCCACTCACGAAAGGTTCTCACGATCCGGAGTTGAAGCCACGAACCGATCCGCCTCGTATCCTCCGAAGCGATGCCTCTATGAATTGATGAAGCGCCACGATCCGAAGGGAGAGCCGATCCGAACTGATGTAGCGCCACGATTTGATGCTGCGGGACATGCATGACCCGAACCCAGTGGGCGATCGCGATCCGACATTGATGGCCACGACCTGAAGCGAAGCGAACTGAATGAAGGCCGATCCGGACGGAGATGACGACCAAAACCCGAGATGCAAAGGTAGTCCAAATGGGAGTTAGAGCTCAGGATCCAGATGGGAACCAATGAGTTCACTTCATGATTGGGATTTGCTGTGGGACGTGTGCAAGGGGTTGTCGGTATTCATAACTTTGGTTCACCACTTGGAGATGGATGGTGGGCTTGTAGTAATAGTTACACGGGATTGGATTCCGTCATGGCCCAAAGTATTGGGTGACCAAAGTAGTGGATATCGTATGCTTTACGCACTGAGTGAGGGATGTGAGGATGATTGCTATGTTTGATTGTTTGACATCACTAGGACATGCACACCCCCACCCCCGTATCTCTTACATAGTATGTTAGTGGCACCTTAGAGTATTGTACGGTATGTAGTGCTAACTCTTTGGTTGCAGGTCCAGGTTCAGGTATGATTGGATTATACCTGTTATTGTTCTGTTTTGTTGCTTATCGCTCATACCAGGCTTTATGTCTGACATAGAGTTTTATGTCTCCTCTTATTACTCTGGGTGCTCACACGAGCAGACTAGAGACAGGTTATGGTCAGCTGGTGATGCACGAGTAGCTGATTCGGAGGCGAGCAGGAGGCTTCCACGTATGATATATAGATATTCTCCCTGTGTCGTTGGTGGTAGCTACTTGGGCATTAGTAGTCTACCTCCTTTATCTTACTTTTGCTTTTTGAGACAGTTTGGAAAGTTGTAATAAGCTGTATTTTGGATTTCCGCTGCTATGATGCTTAGTTCTGGTTTTCAGCTTATGCACTGTCTCTCCTGTTTTATGTCAAGTATGTTATTATTATATTTTGTTCTATGCGCTATGAGACATATTACAGGTTCCTTGATTAGTCCATTCTCTTCTTTCTTTTCCTTCTGGCGACCGTCCCATGCTAACTAGACATGTGTACAGCGCACTTTTGGAGTAAATGTCGGTTGGTGCGGGGCGGGCCGTCACACTTGGTATCAGAGCTCTAGGTTGCGTAGTTAACCTAGGGAAAGACACTAGGGAGAGATAGTACGTATATGAGAGCGCATATTTGTGATTACTTTGGTTATCAAAAGCTATATATATACTATTAGTAGTATACGAATGAAGTCGTACTGCACTAGCACCACTATGGGGTCGTTAATCGTTTCCCCTTTTTACAGATTAACGATGAGCCGATATCCTAGAGGTGCTGGTAGAGGGACCAACCATGGGAATGCTCCTGACATGAGGACAATGTTCACTAACTTCATAAGGGAGATGCTTAGGTATGTTCAAGGGGCAGTTCCCAATCCTAGAAATGGTGGTGGTCCAGTAGTGCAGGCACCTAGGGTCGATTTCGCCAAGTTGTGCAAGGATTACACTAACCTTGGTGGGAAGCCGTTCCACGGAACGGAGTCGGCCACAGATGTTCAGGATTGGTTGGATAGCTGTGATCGTATCTTCGACGACTTGGGTCTTGAGGATGCGATGAAGAGAAGGTTAGCGTCTCGTCAACTGCAAGGGCGAGCGATGAATTGGTGGAATGCCATTAGAACAGCTACTCCAGAAGATCAAGTTACTTGGAATCAGTTTAAGACTCGCTTTTGTGATAAGTTTATTCCAGCTGCTCATAAATCAGAACCGTTCAGGAAGTTCTTGGAGCTTAAGCAGAATGGTAGAGCAATCTCGGAGTATATCGCTGAATTTGACACTTTATCGAAATATGGATGGTCCCTTATCGATACAGTCGAAAAGAAGAACGAGAAGTTCATAACTGGCTTGGATGGGTACTTGGGGGAAAGACTTATAAACCATATCGATGAGACGTTCGAGTCCATTGTAGGAAAGGCATTAAGGTCAGAGAGCCTTTTCCCTAAGTCGAAGACCGAAGTTGCTATTGCATCTGCAGAGGAGCCAAAGCCGCAAGCAGGCGGTGAAGGCAAGAAGAATTCTCAGAACAAGAGGAAGCAGAACCCAACCAAGGATGGTCAGAGTAAGAAAAATAAGAAAGATGGCGAATGCTTTAGTTGTGGCAAGAAGGGCCATTACGCCAGAGATTGTCGAGAAAAGCCTGGGGAAAGGAAGTGCTTTAACTACGGCCGGGCGGGACATCACAAGGATGATTGTCCACAACCTCCTAGGGAGAAGCAGATTGTGAAAGCGTATGCTATCAACGCTGTTCCTTCTTCGTCAAATGCCCCAACTGCGGCACAGAAGGAAAAAGGTGTCGTTATTCGAGGTATGCTTTCTATTTAAGATGTTTTGATCGGGTTTTGTTTGACAAACCTGAGTTAGTCGATAGACCTTTAGTAGTGACGAACCCGATTGGTGGTTCGACTAGTTTTGGCATGATTTGTTAATGTGGTCTTATCGAGTCATGGATATATGGTTCCTTGTGATTGCTTTGTTTTGGGCTTTACTGGGTTTAGCATTATTTTGGAGAGTCGATCTACTCCAAAGGAATAGGGTGGTATTAGGTACCTACCTAGTAATGGCGATAGTAACTGGAGTTAAGGAAGCTAAGGGGGTATCGTTGAAATAAGTTCTAGTTGTCTTTGGGAGGCAAATGAGTACTCCAGTGCTAGATTGTTTTGCTAGTATCACCTCATGTGGATTGTCCGAACTCAGAGGAGATGTTCGTTGGGTGCTTGTCTGATATTGGTTTAGGCCTTTGGGGCTTGTGCTTAGGGAATGTCGATTTCGACTAGGATGGGTTGCGTGAGGGGTAAATAGTTGTTGTGATTTTCATTGGATGATATCTTGGTTTACTCGAGGAGTGATGGGAGACGGAACATGATGAGACTGTTCAATGGTATAGACTGCCCAGAGTTAGGCTCGATAGGGTTATGAGATTGCTCGAGTGGGACTCGGGAAAGATGCAAAGTAATGGATTGTTTAGGACCCTATGTTGATGTTCTCTATTGGATAGTAGAACTTTGAAGGAATAAGATGTGTTCATTGATAATGGAAGATACAACGAAGATTAGGGCGATTCAAGTTGGACTTGAACTCGTAAAAGAAAATGGGTGTTCGTTGATCTTGGAGATGCAACGAATAGGGAGACGACTCACGTTGGACTAGAGTTTGTCACTAATGGATACTCAAGACTGGGTCTGTGTTATAGATTGACTCGAGTTGGACCCGAGAAGGCTGCAAGGAATTGGATTCAGCTCGAGTTGGACTCGAGAGGGCAGCAAGATAATGGATAGACTTGGGTTGGACTCAAGTATTTTAGGAGGACTAAAGGCAGGGGTATTTGGGGACGCCCGTTACCCTGGATCCGTTGGAGGTGATCTAGTTATCCTTGGAGGATAAACGTACGTTGGACGTACGGTAGTCCGATTGGAGGCTGGGCTTCCATTAGTTTAATTATCCTTGGAGGATAAACGTACGTTGGACGTACGGTAGTCCGAAGGGAGGCGGGGCTTCCATTGGCCTGGGATTGGTTGGACCAGTCAAGTAGGCATCGGTGTATGTATGGAGGCTGGGCTTCCATTAGTTATTGATGTTGGTTGGACCAGACATACTGGAATCGACATGTTGGGATTGGTTAGACCAATCATGTAGGTGTCGATGTGTTTATGACTTTAGCAGGTGATAGATAGAATTTGTTTGATGGATGTTATGGTTGTTATGTTTGTTCCTATCTTTCTTCTCTTGAGTAGGCTATCACCTGTAGGGTTCCAGTGATGGGGAACAAAGTGATTGTAGTAGGACTATGAACCAGTGCAGTAGAGTCGTCATGACTCGAGGGGCAAAGTGGACATAGTAAATGATTAGTAAGGCTATGAGCCAGTGCAGTGGAGTTGTTATGACTTCATGGGGGCAGAGTGGACATAGCAAAGGACTAGTGGCTATGGATCAGTGCAGTGGAGTCGCCATGACTCCATGGGGCAGAGTGATCATAGTAAAGGATTTGGGTGCAGTACTAGTTGCATTGAGTAGGAGACATGCCAGTTTAGGGGTTTTGTTCCTAGGATGGAAGCAACTAGAGTATGTCACAGGATATGATTTCAGACCCAAGAGTGAATTGGATTCAGAAACACTAGTAAGCTTGACGATTAGATCGATTTTGATTGAGTGGATTGGTTCCAGTTAGAAGGACGATCCTAATCTATTGGAAACCATCTCTAGGGTAGAGATGGATATCGATGGAAAGAGAATGATCAAATAAGGATTTGATCGAGAAGGGTGGCTTCGAAAGAATAAGGGACTAGTTGTACCCAACGTAGATTGACTGAGAGGTGAAGTGCTTAGAGCATATCATCACTCGAAATTGACTATACATCCTAGTGGTAACAAGATGTATTGAGACATAGAGCAGATCTACTACTGGGAAGGGATAAAGATAGGCAGAAGGCTTATCTCGATAAGACACGAAGAGATTTGGAATTCTTCGTTAATGAATTGGTGTTCGTTGAGATCTCTCCATAGAGAATGTGATTCAGATTGGTTGGGAAGGTAAGTTAGCACCAAGATTTGTTGGCCCATTCCCAGTCCTCGAGCAAGTTGGGAATTTGGCGTATGAAGTAGAGCTACCTGACAAGATGGCGGGAGTTCACAACGTATTTCATGTTTCCCAGTTAAGGAAGTTGTGCAAGACCCTAATGTGGCTATTTCACCAGATCAGTTGGATGATAGCGAGGTTGAACCTGAGGCGGTTGAGAACCGCAAGTCTATGCGTATCGTTGGGAACGATACGAAGCAACTTCGAAGGAAGGCGGTGAAACTAGTCAAAGTCCAGTGGGGTGAGGATGAAAAAGACTGTACTTGGGAAACAGAGGAGGATATAAGAAAGAAATATCCAGAACTCTTTGCCGAGTAAGGTTTTGGTAGTGATAGTTCCTTCCCTTGTTAGTAAACCGCATGCTAGGATAGACTTGTTTTGCATGTTGATTGTTGTTTTATGATTGATAGGTATGCGGGACCCTTTTTGTGTGTTTTGGATAGGGAATTTCGGGGGCGAAATTTCTTAAGGGGGGAAGAGTGTAACGACCCGCATTCTACGCATCGAAGTATCGTAGAATATTTATTTCTTACACATACGAAATCGTATGGTCATGTAACTTTAGGAGACGATTATTGGGGTCATTTTCCATGTTCATGATTTTTGTCGATTTTTAAATGACCGTTTTGCCCCTAATTGGTAATGTTTTGGCCATAACTTTTGACTGGAAAGGAATTTTGACCTAAAACTACTTCCATTGGCTTCGAATGATGGTTTCTCTTTCCGTAGAGTGGTTACAATAGCCAAACGGACTTACCGTTTGGGAGATATGGCTGAAACAAGGTTTAGAAGGTGAAAAACAGCTAATTGGGCTTAACCGGGTGATTAGCAACTAGGCCCAATGGGGGATTTCGGGATTTGGGGTATTTAAGGGCTGCTAGGGTTAGGATTTTGGTTTTAGACTCATTTTTCCAGCCGCCACTTACCTCTTTCAAGCTCTAGCAATGGCCTCCAACACCCAAATCACCTTCTAATCACTTCCTGATCAAGTTTTGGCTTAATCTACATCAAATCAAAGAAGATCTTCACCAAATTAGCGAGAGAGCTGCTGAAACACATAAGAATTGGATCCAAATCAGAGATTGTTTCAGATTTAAAGTTTGTTTGTGGCTAAGGTGAGTGATTTGCATTGTTTTTCATTAATTACGGCTAATTATGGTAATTAGTGAAGATTAGCGAAATTATGGCTCAGAAAAATCTAGAAAAAATCCTAAAATTCTAAAACATCATTTTATGCCTCTGATATGAATTTGGGTTAATTTCGACTAATTTTGCAAGTTCTGGAATTTGGGGGATTAAGGGGTGATTAGTGGAAATTAGCGAAATAATGCATGTTAAAAATCTGGAAAAATATTCAGAAATTCATAAATATTATTTTAGGCCTCTGTTAGAAAATTTGGCTCAATTGGATAAGTTTGGCTAATTAGATGCTTAAACATGATTAAGGGGAATTAAGGGGAAAACATGGGTCTTGGGTATGTTTGATCCATTTTATCCTATCAAGTTGTTGTTTTGATGCTTGTGGTCGATAATATATGTTGCTATGACTGTTTGGTATGACTTATGATTGTTTAGAATAGTTAGAATGGTCGAAAACGACGTCGAATGGCGTAAACAACTCGCTGGACAAAGTGCAGGAAACCGCGCAGAACCGGATCGAATCGCAACAGGTCCCACGATCCGCCCCATTTTCTCCGACCCGATCGCGAGTCATCTCCACGATCCGCTCCAGTTTGGGCGCCACGATCCACTCACGAAAGGTTCTCACGATCCGGAGTTGAAGCCACGAACCGATCCGCCTCGTATCCTCCGAAGCGATGCCTCTATGAATTGATGAAGCGCCACGATCCGAAGGGAGAGCCGATCCGAACTGATGTAGCGCCACGATTTGATGCTGCGGGACATGCATGACCCGAACCCAGTGGGCGATCGCGATCCGACATTGATGGCCACGACCTGAAGCGAAGCGAACTGAATGAAGGCCGATCCGGACGGAGATGACGACCAAAACCCGAGATGCAAAGGTAGTCCAAATGGGAGTTAGAGCTCAGGATCCAGATGGGAACCAATGAGTTCACTTCATGATTGGGATTTGCTGTGGGACGTGTGCAAGGGGTTGTCGGTATTCATAACTTTGGTTCACCACTTGGAGATGGATGGTGGGCTTGTAGTAATAGTTACACGGGATTGGATTCCGTCATGGCCCAAAGTATTGGGTGACCAAAGTAGTGGATATCGTATGCTTTACACACTGAGTGAGGGATGTGAGGATGATTTCTATGTTTGATTGTTTGACATCACTATGACATGCACACCCCCACCCCCATATCTCTTACACAGTATGTTAGTGGCACCTTAGAGTATTGTACGGTATGTAGTGCTAACTCTTTGGTTGCAGGTCCAGGTTCAGGTATGATTGGATTATACCTGTTATTGTTTTGTTGCTTATCGCTCATACCAGGCTTATGTCTGACCCAGAGTTTTATGTCTCCTCTTATTACTCTGGGTGCTCACACGAGCAGACTAGAGACAGGTTATGGTCAGCTGGTGATGCGTGAGTAGCTGATTCAGAGGCGAGCAGGAGGCTTCCACGTATGATATATAGATATCTCCCTGTGTCGTTGGTGGTTGCTACTTGGGCATTAGTAGTGTACCTCCTTTATCTTACTTTTGCTTTTTGAGACAGTTTGGAAAGTTGTAATAAGCTGTATTTTGGATTTCCGCTGCTATGATGCTTAGTTCTGGTTTTTAGCTTATGCACTGTCTCTCCTGTTTTATGTCAAGTATGTTATTATTATATATTGTTCTATGCGCTGTGAGACATATTACAGGTTCCTTGATTAGTCCATTCTCTTCTTTCTTTTCCTTCTGGCGACCGTCCCGTGCTAACTGGACATGTGTACAGCGCACTTTTGGAGTAAATGTCGGTTGGTGCGGGGCGGGCCGTCACATGAGTCATCAAGCCATCTCCGTAGGTATACCCTAGACGATAAGGGTTGGTTATGTAGGGACGGTAGACTTTGTGTACCAAAAGACGATGATTTAAGGAAGACTATTCTTGACGAAGCACATCATTCGAAGATGACCATTCATCCCGGCGGGAACAAGATGTACAAAGACATGAAAAGAGTTTACTTTTGGGCCGGCATGAAGAAAGATGTGGCCGAGTATGTCGCTAGATGCTTGGTGTGCCAACAAGTAAAAGCGGAGCAAAAGAAACCCGGTGGGTTGCTTCACCCATTGGAGGTTCCACTATGGAAGTGGGAAAGTGTCTCGATGGATTTTGTGAATGTGTTACCGCGATCAAGGAAGGGTAATACGGGAATTTGGGTTATAGTAGATAGACTTACTAAAAGCGCCCATTTCATTCCCGTAAAGAGTAAGAGGACTGCTCCATGGTTAGCCTCCGTATACGTTCGAGAAATAGTTCGTTTGCACGGTGTTCCTTCTAGCATAGTGAGCGACCGCGATCCTATTTTCACTAGCGAATTTTGGAGAAGCTTACAAGAGGCGGTAGGGGCTCAGTTATGTTTGGGCACCGCATATCATCCTCAGACGGACGGCCAGACCGAGAGGGTGAATCGCATTCTAGAGGATCTGTTGAGGCTATGTATCCTAGACTTTGGGGGTACGTGGGAAGAGCATCTTCCATTGGTGGAGTTCGCATATAATAACAGCTTTCAGTCCAGCATTGGTATGGCACCATTCGAAGCTCTTTATGGATGACCTTGTCGTTCACCTACATGTTGGTGGGAATCTACGGATAAGATCTTACTTGGGCCCGATATTATTAGGGAGACTACGGAGAAGATCAACTTGATTCGAAGGAGGATGAAAGCAGTGCAACATAGGCAGAAATCTTATGCGGATAAGAGGAGGACAGATCTCGAGTTTGAAGTTGGGGACATGGTCTTTGTCAAAGTGTCTCCATTACGGAACGTTGTTCGCTTTGGGTCCGTTGGGAAATTAGCACCAAGGTTTGTAGGGCCGTTTCCTATTAAGGAGAAAATTGGACGGATGGCGTATAGAGTGGAGTTGCCCGAGAGACTTAGTGGTGTACATGACGTATTCCATGTGTCACATTTGAGGAAGTGCTTGCACGAGACCGCGGAAGTGGTAGAGCCGAGCTTTCTTAGAGAGGTGGAGATAGAGCGTAATGCGACAATTCGACGAGCTCCTACGCTCATTCTTGGTTCGTAGATCAAGAGGTTGAGGAATCGAGAGGTCAGACTAGTCAATGTGCAATGGGGAGATGATGAGAGCAACGCTACTTGGGAGACAGAAGAGAAGATGCGTTCACGATACCCTTTTCTTTTTGAGGGTATGTCTTTTAATTTCTCCTTTATCGCTTAGCTTGTACTTATCTTATCTTTAGTATATCCTCTCGCTAGTATCTTTGACCTTTAGTTAGGATAATCCTATGGTTGAAACATGTGTTTGAGACATGTTATGTATGGTGGATGCAAAGTGGATGCAAGTGTTTGCTAGTGGTTGCTTGTGGATGCATATACACACACTATTAGGCACCAGATCGGCTCAGTCACTTCATATTGCATATTGCATATATATGGATGTATAATGGTTGTATTATCATATAGTTGCTGCATTCGGGTGGATGGTTGTGCACGCATATAGAATTAATATGTATCATTAGGAATCTTTTGCATAAATATTGGACGCATGGCACTATCATGAATTGCACTAAGGAGGTCGACTGAATTAGTAGACCGCCTAATTTTGCATTAGATATGGACATATACACACACTGTGCATATAAACATGAAAGCATTAGAAGTCTTTTAAGGACAATGGATGCTGATATTTGATGGTTGAGTAGATGGACGATTAGATGGTAGGATATACATTCTTCTTGACTTGGAGATTTCGGGGATGAAATCCTTTAAGGAGGGGAGAATGTAACACCCCGTAATTTTATAACATTAAAATTCACAAATTAAAGTATACTTAATTTTTAGAAAAGAATTAAGTGAAATGGGTTGCGCAGAGAAATATATATATATATATATTGATATATATATATATATAAATTAAAAATTAAATAAATAAATATGGGAAAAAGTTCAAAACAGCGAATTGGGAGGGGGAATAACCGAACCGGCCCATTTTTGAGGTCGACCCGAGCCTCGCTGGGTCGACTAGGGGTTAATCCAGGATGTTTGGCTATCAACCCCTAGGCCGATTCGCTCAAATGCAGATTTTGCATTTGATTGGTTCTCATGGTTCAGGGTTAATCTAATGGTCCTAAATAACTTCCTACACCTATAAATACATCCTAATGCTAACCCTAAACCTAATTAAAATAGAATAGTTACTGTCGCCATGGAAATCAATGGAGCCGCCGCCAACTAAGAAAGAAGAAAAGCAAATTCAATTCTAATTCTCTCAACCCTAAAGAAAAGCAAAACTCTCTCTTTTCTTCTCTAAATTTTGAGTATGATGATCTTAACAAGATTATTATCATTTTAATTAGGTTGAGTTATGAATGGATTATGAGTAGATGATGTGAATTATCATATATGTTGTTGTAAACCCCTTTTTGCTATCATGTATATTGTAAATCCAATGTTAGGTGATGATGATATCTTACATGTTGTAAATCATGCTATGATGATGTTATGTATGTTGAAAGTTTCTATGCTAAGTTGTGATGAATCATACATGTTAAAAAGGCCATGATGTTATCATCTATGCTAGTTAGTTCATATTAATTAAATCATCATGTTTGGGTTATGTTGATCTATATGACAAGTCACATATGCAAGTTAGATTGATTAGAAAAGTTATGAACATATGCCAAGACATCTATTATGACATCTAGAATTATGCTATGACATATGTGATATCCTATGCTAGTTCACAGCATCATTATGTTGCCTAAAAACCCCATATGCAAGTTTATGTATAGATTTGGGCTATGATCATATCATATAAATTGAGACATTTAACAAGTTGACACCTTTTGATCCTTAACATGTGTAGTTTATGCAAGTTTCACCCCTATTATGATTAGATTTAATTTAATTGTCTATATGTTGTGATAATTTATCTTTGTGCTAGGTGTTAGACTATACAAGTCTAGCCTATATTATGCGTTGAATAAGCGAACGTATAAACGTGGGGTAGGGGTAATATTAAGGATTTAATATTAAAAAGTTGGGGTGCAATTGATATGATTTTGCATACCATAAGTGGATGGCCATAATTGAGTCAATTATGGACATCATTAAAAGTTGACTTAATTAATAATTTGAATAGGGAATTATTAAAACTGGGGTAAAAGATTTTAAGTGTTAATTAATGCTTAGGATACGAGGTTGGACTCGTTTGTGACGTAAACCTGCCCGGACCCGCCCGGCAAATCCAGTGGTCACAAATGTCAGCCCAATGTGAGAGGTCCTAGGCCTAAACTAAAGCATAACAGTTGTAAAGACACGAGGTTAGACTCTTTTATGGTGTAAGACTGCACGAACCCGCCCAACAAATCCAGCTGCCATAAATGCCAGTCTAATGTGAGAGGTCTTTATGAGGTTATGGCCTGAATGAATTAAGAAATAATTAACTAGATAAACATGTAAAGTGGGACATGGGGGTTAAGTAGGTGCCTTGGGTGGCACGAGGAATTTAGGGGGTTCCCTTACTGGCATGTGAAATACGATTAGTAAGACTTAACCAAACACACATGTAAATGAACATGACTAAGAGTGTTAAGTGGGATATACTAGTGACAAGCTTAGGTGGGTAGCTTGTGGGGGCCCATTTCGACCAGTATCCCAAACGTATCTTTGTGAGCTCGACCCAAGTCGAGGACGGGACACGCATGCTGGGTTCGACTGTAAGAGGCCAAAACGGGGAGCGGTGGCAACGCAAGTCCAACGGGTTTCGTATGCGTGTGTGGACCCGGGCTGGTAGGTAAGACGTTGTTGCATCGTGTAGGTATAAGCCATGCATTCTCAAGTTGTATTGGGTTGCCACTTTAGGGGAGTGATACACCCCACTGTGGGGCCAGCACGGGTATCTACGAGTAGGGAGCCGATCGAAAGTGGGTAGTGGGGTACACCTAGTAGAGATAGGGGCAGACGGCACCTATGTAGTCAGCGAGGGGTACGTAAGGCTATTTATAAAGTTTCTGTGTGAAGCAAGTGGGATCAAACTATAGGGTGACTGGTGTGGTGCAGTGTAGTAATGTGCGGTGCAGTGTAGTAATCATTCGTTAGTAATTAGGTGTGCCTTTACCGTTATCTTTAACGTTATCTTAAACGCTATCTTTATCTTCCTAAGAGTTCATAGACATTTACTTGTCTTCCAGCTTATGCCTTAGTCTAGTTATTTTGATAATAGTATTGTTAGAATTATCATACTCGCCAGACTTTATGTCTGACCCCCTCTATTTCCATCCTCCCCCCCCCCCCCAGGTCCTCAGGTTGGGCCCAGCTCTAGTGGAGTTTGATTGAATTGCTTCATCTCTCTTTGGAAAGCTTGGACCGTTGAAGTAAAGTCCAGCTTGTTATCTTTTTAATGGCTATTTATGTAATGGGATTATGTATTTTGTTTTTATGAAGATGGATATTGTACTTGGTTATGATCTATGGTTTTATGATGTAACAAACATGTTTAATTTCCGCTGCAATAAAATGAAGTTTTAGATTTCCAAGTACTATTTATTATCTGTCTTGTTGTAATTTTTCTGTTCTATATTCACTTATAACCTCCATGGAAGTTAATGCATTCCCTTTGTGAGTGACATTAATGGACGTGGGGTGTTACACAACAATAACGATAAACAATCATTAAAAATTCATACAACATCCAAAGGGCAAATTACAAATGTGTGAAAATAAATAAATCTCATCACAGACTATCAATCCATCGTTTGGCATACAACAAAATATTAGGAATAGTGTATGTCAAATATCATCCAAATACCCGTGTGGGGTTTTCAAACTACAACAGTTTATTTATTTGTGCAGTTGTGCGATGTGTAAAATTTATCGTCCCAATCAATATCAGATAAATAAGTGTACATAAACAAACCGTCCGGTTTGTAAATGAATATTTATTTACTTTTCTTTTCATGATAATTTTATATACATTTTATATAAATAATTTCATGACAATTTTATATATCACCTATATAAGCTAAAAATAATATTTTTAGCGAACAAATATTTATTTCTTTACATGAGCATTTTATATGTCACACATATATGTTTAAAAAAATATATTTTCAACAATCCAATATTTATTTTAATATATCACACTTTTATTCACTTCATATACATGTTAAAAAATAATATTTTTAACTAACAAAAATATATTCTAATATATAGTCCTTTTATTTCTTTACTAACATGATAAAGATGACATTTTTTTCAATGAAAGATATATTAACAAATAATTCTTTTATTCTACATTATCATGTTTAAAGGTAACATTTTTAATGAACAAAACATATTTCAACATATGATCCTTTATTTTAATTTAACATTATAAAGATGATATTTTTTTAACAAAACATAAATTAACAAATGATTATATTATTGTCTATAAATACAATAAAAATGTGATTTTTATTGTCAAAACATTTTATTTTAAACTTGAATCTTTTTAATGATTCATTCATACAATACACTTGTAGTTTTTTTCGTTAAAATATTTTCATTTCAAACTTGAATCCTTTTAATATTCATACTTACATTAAGATGTAACTTTTTATGTAAACACAATTTTCTTATTCCTGAGTCTGTCTATATGATTCATCTTACATTAAAATGTACTTTTTAATGTAAACAAATTTCATCATATTTGAATCTTTTTATATGATTCATACATACTTTAAAATGTAATTTTTAATGTAAACACTTTAATAAGCTTGAATCTTTTTTATGATTCAGCCATACATTTAAAAATGTATTTTTCAATGTTAAAAACATTTTTATCAAATTGAATCTTTCATACCTTAAAAAGGTGATTTTATATGTTAACACATTTTTAGTCAAACTTGAATATTTTTAATGATTCTTCGTACATAAGAAATGTAATTTTTATATGTTAACACATTTTTATTCAAACTTGAATACTTTTAAAGAATTAAACATCTAGTAAAAATGTAATTCTTATTGTTCAATCATTTAATTCCAAGAAATGAATATTTTTCCTTATTTCTTATATATAATAAAAATGTAAATTTTTATTGTTTAAACATTTTATTTTCATTTCATGACAATATATATATATATATATTATATAAATAAATTTTTATACAAAACAATATCAAACAATAACAATCCAAATCACAATCCAAACAAACAATCATGGTTTGTACAATCAATGGCATCAAGTGCTGCTAAGCACCATCTACATCCTAGTATAAATTTAACTGTAAAAAAATTAGAGTGAAAGGAGTTCTCACCATTATCGGTTTTGAAATCGTTGAACAACGTTTATTTTTAATTGAATTGAGCACTACGTTTAATTCAATCTAAATTCCTGACCGATTCAGAATTGGTCGATCAATTCCATTGCATAGTTCCCATCGATGTGAGTCCAACGCACCCAATTTCACTGATTTTTCGCATCGTTTGCAAAAGTTACGATATTTACAAGTTTCTACATAATTTAAACGATCATTAATTTAATGATATAATTAAAATTAGTTAATTACATTAATCCCTTTCTCTTTTACAACGGCTACCTCTAGAAGAATGTCGATTTGCAAATCCTCACCGCCGACCACCCACCGACGATCAGAATCCGATTCGATGATGCTCCGACAATCGCCTACCCTTACTCCATCAACACCCCAACTTCTGGCCAACTCGCATAAACCCCCTGCCCAAAAAAACCGCTCGAAACTTCATGTCTTATAGCCCCGAATTCGTCCTGAATACCACATGAAAATTGATAATATCCGTTTGATTTTGAAGAGTAGAAAATTCTCTTTTGCTGTTGTTTTGAATTCGTGAATCAATTCAGAATAGATCGGGAGATTTTATCGATTCCTTTTGGAGTGTTTCTGGCCTTTGAAAAAGTGATGGTAGCTGCGTTTAGGATTAGGGTTTCAGGGGATTAAGGGCTATATATATAATAATATTTAATTTATATTTAATCCTATTATTTTCAAAAATACATGTTAACCAATACGAACTCCAAATCAAACCCAACGACTGTCGCCCTTAGCCAAATACCCCTATTATGGACACAATGAGATATGTTTCGTAAGCCATTTCGATTGTTTTGATATGTTTTTATCGAAATTAAAATATAAATCAATTTATATTGAATTTGAACGTATATTTTAAATTACCGGGACCACATACTGACTCCAAAAATTACAAAAAATATATTTCTAGTTATGTTTTGATGATACGGTCCTAACAAAACTTATTTCATCGAATTTGGAGACTGTTTGGAAAATGGTCATTTTTTGGTCGATCCAATTCAAATTTAAATTGTCAAAACACATTTAAATTTACTGTGCTCACATATTAATTTCAAAAAATTATGAAAATTGGAATATAGCAATAATTTGACATTCTGGATCCAACAAAAGTGGTTTCGTCAAAAACGGAAGTCGTTTGCCAAAAAGGCTATTTTATTATATTAAAAAATATATGTAAATTTCATAGCGACTATTTTAAATTTTAAACTGGACGTAACTTTTTATTCCCACTATGAAATTTTAATTTTTCAGATTCATTGAAAAGATATTTTTGAATAGATTCTAATATTTCGGATTTTACTGAAATCCAATTTATTTTGAATCCTGTACATTCAATTAAAGTTTAAAATCGAATTTTCAAACTACCGCGCCACTTTAAACTCCTTTTATAATTAAATTAATATATTCGTTCTAACTTCGATTTAAATAAATTTTTAGTCGTTATTATTTAAAATAAATTATTTTAAATATTCAAAATCCCTTAAAATAACTAAAATAAAAATTTTAAATTTTTTCTGAAAATACGGGTTGTTACAATCTCCCCCACTTAAAATCTTTTCGTCCTCTAAAAGGAATGGAGCTGAAAGTTATTTAACTAACCAACTCAACTTTCATTTTGGCTTTAATTCTTCAACTTTTCAATTTCTAAGAATTTCAAATTTTTCAAAAATTTGGCTAACACCCTAAATTTTCGAAAAATTTCACCATAACCTCCTTTGTACGGGAGACATTTAAAACGGCAATTCACCTCATAGGGCACTCACATATCCAAAAGAAAAAGAAAAGGCCAAGCAGCTAGTCAATCGGCTCTTAAAATAACCAAACCCAAACAAAATAGTAAATATGTACCTATTTATCGGACATACAATTTTATTCCTCTTCTCTAGCCTCCTTGCTATGACCTGTTCAATATATATGCATGCACATGTATGCAATTTCAAATAAAATTTCAATTTAGTTCAATATTTTGATTCAATTTGGCTAAATTTACCATTTATTCTCTTATTTGTTAAATTAATTATTGTTACAATATTTTTTTATTAATCATACTAATAATCAAACAACACAACCAGCAATCAATTAGTTGGTTAAATATTCAAACAAATATTTTCTATACATATATATATATTCGAAAATCATATTTTTGATGCCAAATCACAACAATAACCTATCTAGTTTTGGTTCTCACACCAATCGATTGGAAACATATAGATATACCACTTTCGAAACTCGGACATAAGTAGTAACGATGATGCCTCATCATCAGAGTCATCCCCGGGCGAGTAGAGTGTGATTCTATATCTACCCAGTATATTTGAGATTTTGTACACACATGGATCAAACGTATATTAAAATCTCTATATACTCGATTGTCCAAATTTAATATAAAGTAAATAATCAAATATGTTTAATAAGATTTAAATTTTCAAAAAAAAAATTGTTTTCATTTTTATTTTAAAAATAACACTCTTCGGACTCATTCTAGGATACTACTGATCCCATCTCTAACAAGTCAAAATTATTGGATATTACTAATCCAATCTCTGATGAATTCTTTTGTTTGGTTCTAATGTGTCCTGTTCTCGAGCTCTGTAACCAAAGCTCTGATACCAAATGAAACGACCCAAAATTCCTCTTTCGGGAAAGCCCGGATTGAGTTGAGAACACAACAAATCAGAACACAAACAGAAGAACATTTCATTGCTTATTACAACAATTTACATCAGAGTACAAGAATATTCCAAAGTATGATTAATTATACAACAGAAGATAATATCAGAGATTTAAAATTACATAGCAGCGGAAAATAATACATAAGTATAATGCGTAGTGGAAAAGCTTTCTGAATATAGCTCCAGGTGTAATCCATGATCCTGTTAAATAGAAATCTGCAAAGCCAAAACTACTGACTGCCCGTGTGGAAAATATGGGCACCCAGAGTTTAGGAGGGAACAACAAACTCCAGGTTAGTCATGGGACCGGTATGATAACTCAAAACAGTCATTAATTTTGATTTTAAAGTTAGGTAAATCAAGGGACCACGCCGTATAACACGGAACGGGTTTACCCCCCAGAATACCAGTGCATAAATAAACCACGCAATGCTAATTTAAGAAAAATGAAGCTATTATAAGACCCAGGTCCCATCACACAATGCAACACAAGCCGGATGATAGAGTTTTACCTTATAATAGCCAAATATGCTTGGTACGCAAAATTTCTCTTTTATTATTACTATAAGTGCATAGTGTAGAAATAAATATCGAAAGTAAATGTATCGATCATAGACGGCATGAGTGAACCATCCCAGTATGTCGCCATATATAGGTTTACAATTAAAACCGCAAATCTCGTATTGGAAAGTTGGATTTCCTTCATGATGGCTCCTGATTCGAAAGATCTATCGCGTAGTGCAATACTCAATGACTTACGTCTCAACTAGAGAAAACACCGTAATGCACATCCGCACTATATCTAGGATATCGAGTATCTCTGCGGCTTACGTCCCATGCATGAGAAAACGCCGCTTACTCTATCCATATAGGAATCGGGGGTATATGTCCTATCCTAGCTCATCTCGGTTGACCGAATCCATACTAATATCAAAAGCATACTGATCTGACCATCAGTTCACCATCATACCGGGGGGTGAGGCTCGCAAAGTCACGCTACACAAATCTATGCTTTGATCATCATCCACAAGGCTCTGCATTTCAACAAAAGCCTTGATCCATGCATCTTAGCATGTCACATTGTCAATCCATAGCATACCGTTGTTTTATGCCAATATATAACTTCTGAGCTCATACGTCTCAGAGAAGGGTGTTAAGTAAGAGAATAAATTCTCCGCTACCAAATAGATATATATTACAGAGATCAATGAATACAATGTAAAGGAATACATCATCAGACATACCATCCATTTACAAGTCTGTTCTGGGTCTGAACGAAACCGGAGGCACCTTATTCCTCGTCCCGTATGTCCAATACGTAAGAGAGGCCCTCGCGTATCCGAACAATCAACAAGTACATCCGGACGGCCACCACTGTAGCCCCTTCAAGGTAGCTACTCCAATCATGTACATCAGTTGCAACTCATCCATTCGATGTGAAGATCGTCGGTCTTGCACCGTCTTTAATCTCTTCGACTGTTAGTCGTCGTATTCATTATTCAAAATGGGGTAAACCCAGTCTTCTCGAATAACTCGCGTAATTTGTAATCAGGTGCTATAAAAACACATCCTACGCCTCATTCCAATTTAAAATATCCTTAAAATATTCACATTTTTAGGGGAAGGTTCCCACCAATTTTATCAAAGATAAATCCTTTTAAATTTATTTTTTTAATCACTTAATGATTATTTGAATTTAAGAAATGAATCCTATCTTTAACTGGGTCAAAGAACTAATTTAAGAAATGAATCTTATCTTTAACTGGGTCAAAGAACTAATGTCATTTAAAACACAGTTCACAATAAACCCAAAATCATCTTCCATCAAAATGGATTCTACACGGAAATCATAACTGTATATAATCGATATAAATTCCCGTACTAGACTAATAATATAAATGGAATAGCGGCAACGCCTTTAAAATTTAATATATAGCATCGGTCTTCTTTCATAGGGGCTTATTTCGATTATTACCAAATCGAATTCCATTCAATTCCAATTTAATGTATCAATTTGGAAAACTTTACTTTGGAAAATTCCCATTTAAATCTTAATAAAAGATTAATAAATTCCAAATTATTTCTTCACTGCTAATTGGGTTAAAGAACAAATTTTATTTAAAACATTGTTCACGATAAACCCAAAATCCAATTCTTTTCTCCAATTCCAATTAAATATTAATTGGTAAAATTTCCTAAATCTTAATTAAAAGATTTATTATTTCTAAACTGGGTTTAAGAACAGTGTTATTAAAGACACCGCCCACGACAAACCCAAAATCCAATTTGACACTAAATATAAGGTTCTGAATAAAAATTACATCGGCTTATATTCAATGTCAAATTCTAAAAGCAACAAATACTACATTGGGAATAATGATATATATATCTTCCAACTTCCCATAACAATATTTGTATAATCATGGAATCCAATATCGAGAAATAATTTCCATTCAAATCCATTTCAATATATATAAATAAGTACTGGAAAATTGTGGTTAATTTAAAACCATTTTCAAATCCAGTTTATTTATTTCTAAAAATAATTAAATTATTATTCTAGTTAATAACTAGTTCATTTCGATAAAAATATATTTTTATCTTTTCAAAACTGGAAGTTTCCATCAAATATATTTCCAAATCATTTATTATGATTTTACATAATTTTTCCATATTTTTAATAATTTTATTATTGCTCGTACAGTCGGTTTCCAATAATGGCCACCTAACTGCATCCATAGCGACCTTTTCTAAAATTGATTTGGACATATCTCCAAATCTAATCATTAGATTTCAAATCTCTTATATTCATTAGAAATCTCTTTTAGATACGAACCCAAATATTCCGGTTTTAGGAGAATCCGACAGTCGGATCTCCCGTTGCATCAAATTGAATTTAATGGTCGAAATTCACGAACGGTCACTGCACGGCGCGTTCTATTCAGTCCATTATATGTATATATATGCATAATATATATTATATATATTTCGTCGATTTCCATTTAAAATGTATTTTATAAATTATTTATAAATTCATTTTAAAATGATTTCAACTTCATTTTCAATCTTACATCAAAATTGAATATTCCACATCTTTATCATATTAAAATGATAATATTTCCTACTTTGCTATCATGTAAATGATTTACATTTTAATGATTTTATAATACAATAACAATGTAATTTCGTTGTTTAAACATTTTATTTGAAACATTGAATATTTTAAATCATTCCTACACACAAAATAAAAATGTCTATTTTTATTGTTAACATATTCTATTTCAAACAATGGATATTTTTAATGATTTAAACATACAATAAAAATGTGATTTTTATTGTAAAAACATTATCTTCTAAGCATGAAACTTTTTGATGATTCAACAGTACAATAAAAATGTAATTTTTATTATGACAACATATGATTTTAAATATGATTCTTTTTAATGAATCAACTGTACAATAAAAATGTGAATGTTTCTGTCTGATTATTTTCTTCAATTATGCATCTTTTTAACTTCACTTACATGTTAATGATTACATTTTTAAGTGAAAAAAATCATATTCCAACATATGATTATTTTTATATTAACATCGCTAACATGTTAATAATAATATTTTAATCTAACCTTCATACAATAAAAATGTAAATTTTTATTGTTAACATAGTTTCAAACAATGAATATTTCATATCATTCTAATATTAAAATGATAATATTTTCAAAATTTCAGATTTTGAAATCAATTTTCGATATTCATCATAAAATGAATAAAATCGATATAAATATCGTTCGTTTTAAAATGGCGTCTAACTACTTAACACGGCTTCGCATTTCAATATTTACTGAATATTATTTTAAAATATTTTTTATTTTCCAAATTGGAATGAGACCCAATCAATTACCATATAATGTTATTTATATGGATTTCATACATCGCATGTATACAACAATAATGATAAACAATCATTAAAAATTCATACAACATCCAAAGTGCAATTTACAACTGTGTGAGCATTAAAATAAATAAATAACGCTCATCAAAGACTGTCAATCCATCGATTGACATACAACTAAATATTGAGAATAATGTATGTCAAATATCATCCCAATACCCGTGTGGGGTTTTCAAACAACAACAGTTTATTTATTTGTGCAGTTGGGCGATATGTAAAATTTATCGTCCCAATCAATATCAGATAAATAAGTGTACATAAACAAACCGTCCAGTTTGTAAATGAATATTTATTTTATTTTCTTTTCATGATAATTTTATATACATTTTATATAAATAATTTTATGACAATTTTATATATCACCTATATATGCTAAAAATAATATTTTTAGCGAACAAATATTTATTTCTTTACATGACCATTTTATATGTCACATATATATGTTTGAAAAATAATATTTTTAACAATCCAATATTTATGTTAATACATGACAATTTTATTCACTTCATATACATGTTAAAAATAATATTTTTAGTGTGGTGCTAAGGACACCCGAATATGTTTTTTGTAATACCACAATTAAAAAAATAAAACTCATTAAATTTTTAATGCTTCCTAATACCGCATTATCTCTCCTTTCTACTCTCTCACTCAATCATTATTTGCCGAACTAATGACGTACTAAGTTAATCTAATTATCCTAATCTCTCATAATCATTGTCTTCTTCCCATTTCTCGTGGAAAAATACAAATTCGTACGGTAATCTCTCAATTGTTTGGTGATTTAAAAACCATAATCTCTCACTTTCTCTTCTAGCTTGCTTAATTCAAACCTTATTCACGACTTTTGTATATTGCGACGTCGAATTCGTTTGTCGGTTATAGATCTAGGGTTTAGGTTGTTGATCAGTTCAACAAATGAGGACGAACGAAATAAAAATAGGGTAAAACAGTGTGATAGCCCCTATTTTTTAGTATGTGGCATTAATAAGAGTTTAATACTAATTATTGTGGTATTTTTTTAGTCGTGGTATCAGGAAGAACATATTGGGGTGCTCTTAGCACTGCACTATTTTTAACTAACAAAAATATATTCTAACATATAGTCCTTTTATTTCTTTACTAACATGATAAAGACGACATTTTTTTCAACAAAATATATATTAACAAATAATTCTTTTATTCTACATTATCATGTTTAAAGTAACATTTTTAATGAACACAACATATTTCAACATACGATCCTTTATTCTAATTTAACATGATGAAGATGATAATTTTTCCAATAAGACATAAATTAACAGATGATTATATTATTGGTCTATACGTACAATAAAAATGTGATTTTTATTGTCAAAACATTTTATTTTAAACTTGAATCTTTTTAATGATTCATTCATACAATAAAATGTAATTTTTATTGTTAAAATATTTTCATTTCAAACTTAAATCTTTTTAATGTTCATACTCACATTAGAATGTAATTTTTTATGTAAACACAATTTTATTATTCCTGAGTCTGTTTATATGATTCATCTTACATTAAAATGTACTTTTTAATTTAAACACAATTTCATCATATTTGAATTTTTTATATGATTCATACATACATTAAAATGTAATTTTTAATGTAAACACTTTAACAAGCTTGAATCTTTTTAATGATTCAGCCATACGTTTAAAAATGTAATTTTCAATGTTAAAAACATTTTTATTGAATTTGAATCTTTCATACCTTAAAAATGTGATTTTATATGTTAACACATTTTTATTCAAACTTGAATATTTTTAATGATTCTTCTTACATAAAAAATGTAATTTTTATATGTTAACACATTTTTATTCAAACTTGAATATTTTTAAGGAATTAAACATCCAGTAAAAATGTAATTCTGATTATTCAATCATTTAATTTCAAGAAATGAATATTTTTCCTTATTTCTTATATGTAATAAAAATGTAAATTTTTATTGTTTAAACATTTTATTTTCATTTCATGACAATATATATATATATATATATTATATAAATAAATTTTTGTATAAAACAATATCAAATAATAACAATCCAAATCACAATCCAAACAAACAATCATGGTTTGTACAATCAATTGTGTCGGGTGCTGCTAAGCACCGTCTACATCCTAGTATAAATTTAACTGTAAGAAAACTAGAGTGAAAGGAGTTCTCACCTTGGTCGGTTTTGAAATCGTTGAAGAACGATTATTTTTAATTGAATTAAGCACTGCTTTTAATTCAATCTAAATTCCTGACTGCTTCAAAAAAATTTCGGTCAATTCCATTGCATAGTTCCCGTCGATGCGAGTCAAACGCACCCAATTTCAATGATTTCTGGCATCGTTTGCAAAAGTTACGATATTTACAAGTTTCTACATAATTTAAACCATCAATAATTTAATAATATAATTAAAATTAGTTAATTACATTAATCCCTTTCTTTTTTACATCGGCTACCTCTGAAAGAACATCGATTTATAAATCCTCATAGCCGGCCAACCACACACGATCAGGACCCGATCCGATGATGCTCCGACAACTGCCTACCCTTACTGCATCGACGCCCCAACTTTTGGCCAACTCGCACAAACCCTCTGCCCAAAAAACTGCTCGAAACTTCATGTCTTCCAGCCTCGAATTCGCCCCGAATACCACATGAAAATTGATCATATCCGTTTGATTTTGAAGAGTGGAAAATTCTCTTTTTCTTTTGTTTTGAATTCGTGAATCAATTCAAAATAGATCGGGAGATTTTATCCATTTCTTTTGGAGCGTTTCTATCCTTTGAAAAAGTGATGGCGGCTGCGTTTGGTATTAGGGTTTCGGAGGGTTAGGGGCTATATATAATATTAATTAATTAATATTTAATTAATATTTAAACCTATTATTTTCAAAAATACATGTTAACCGATACGAACTCCAAATCAAACCCAACAACTGTCGCCCCTAGCCAAATACCCCCATTCCGCACACAATGGGATATGTTTCGTAAGCTAATTCGATTGTTTTGATTAGTTTTTATCGAAACTAAAATATAAATCAATTTATATTGAATTTGAACATATATTTTAAATTACCGGGGCCACATACTGACTCCAAAAATTACAGATTTCTAGTTATGTTTTGACGATACGATCCAAACAAAACTAATTTCGTCGAATTTGGAGGCCGTTTGAAAAGTGGTCATTTTTTGGTCGATCCAATCCAAATTTAAATTGTCAAAACACATTTAAATTTACTGTGCTCACATATTAATTCCAAAAATTATGAAAATTGGAATCTAGCAATAATTTGACATTCCAGATCCAATAAAAGTGGTTTCATCGAAAACGGAGGTTGTTTGCAAAAATGGCTATTTTATTATATTAAAATATTTATATAAATTCCATAGCGACTATTTTAAATTTTAAACTGGACGTAACTTTTTATTCTCGCTATGAAATTTCAATTTTTCAGATTCTTCGGAAAGATATTTTTAAATAGATTCTAATATTTCTGGTTTTACTGAAATCCGATTTATTTTGAATCATGTACATTCAATTAAAGTTTAAAATCAAATTTTCAAACTACTGCGCCACTTTAAACTCCTTTTATAATTAAATTAAATATATTCGTTCTAACTTTGATTTAAATAAATTTTTAGTTGTTATTATTTAAAATTAATTATTTCAAATATTTAAATCCATTAAAATAATTAAAATGAAAAATTTTAAATTTGTTCTAAAATTCCGGGTTGTGACACTACTTGTCTTGCTTTAAAGGTATGAATAGATCCATTTATGTTATATTTCTTTCGAAACACCCACTTACATCTAATTGGTTTAGACTCAAGAGGTAAATCGGTTAGGACCCAAGTATTGTAAGCAAGAATTGAGTCCATTTCATATTGTATTACTTCTTTACAGGAAACAACATCTCGTGAAAACATTGCTTCCAAATTGGGGTCCTCTTCATTATTCAAAATGCAAACAGTATCATTGATGATTTCAATTCTATATCTATTTATAATATGAATTATGTCATCAGATGCTATGAAATCAAGTTCTAATCCTTTGCTTTTCCTTTTTCTTTAGCTTCTTCTTGATTCTTCATGTATGCTCGTACTCCTTCATTTATTAGAAGAAGTATTCTTGCTACTTTCTTTATCATCGTCATTGATAGTTTGTGTAGGATCTGAAATTTAAGTGGAATCATATATAAATTTATTTTCAATAAATTCTACAGCTCTTGATTCCATGATGATATTATATAATAGATATTAGATTTTAGATCTAGTTGTCTATATGCTTTAGAATTTTCAGCATATCCTAACATATACTTTTCAGAGCCTTTGGTTCAAATTTAACTCTTTTTGATCTATGATTCAATAAAAGGATAAACATCCCCAAACTTTGAGATATTTCATATTTGGTTTTTTGCCTTTCCACGATTCATATGGAGAAATTTGTCTTCTTTGATGGGATTTAATTGTGTAAATGACATGCTGTCAGAAGCGCTTATCCCCATACTTTACATGTTTTTTAGCATTTAAAATATTGGCATTGGTCATTTCCACTAATGTTCTATTTTTTCTTAGTCAAAACATTTTGTTGTGGGGTATAACGTGTTGTTGATTGGTGAATTATGTCGTTTTCTTCACAAAATGATGAGAATTCAGTTGAAAAATATTCTCCACCTATATGACTTCACAACACCTTTATTTTATTTTATTTTCCTTTTGGTTTTCAGTGCTAATTTTGAACCATATAAACATTTCAAATGCTTGATTTTTTGATGTCATCAAATAAATATGTGTGTACCTAGAGTAGTCATCTATAAAGGTGATGAAATATTTGTTGTCTCCTTTAGTCAATACACCATTTAATTCACATATATTTGAATGAATTAGTTCAGGCAGTTGAGTATTTCTTTCAGATTTTGGAAATGGCTTTTTACACATATTTGCTTCAATGCAAATTTCGCACTTAGATTGATATACACGATCTTAGGAAAACATTCCTTATTTAGACATGTATCGCAAAGATTTAAAATTTAAATAAGCCAACCTATTATGCCATAAATGAAATGAGTCAACAATATAAGCAAACTCATTTATTTTATTGATACCAAGTTTATACATTCCATTACAAGCATAACCTTTTCAAACAAACTTCCCTCCTTTGGACATAATCAGTCTGTTACCATTAAGAACACATTTAACACCCTTATTACAAAGAAGATATGTGGAAACTAAATTCTTTCTGGCATTTGGAACATGAAAGACATTCTGCAAAATTAATTTCTTTCCCGAAGTGAACTCCAACTCCACGGTCCCTTTTTCCGTGAATAACAGATGTATTATGGTTTCCAAAAATTACCTTGTTATCATTAGAAACTTTTTCATATAATTTAAACATAGACTGATTATTGTGGACATGACTTGTGGCACCAGAATCATACCACTAGTTTGTCTCTTTTGGATAATTAGTCATGTTTGACTCCATTGCCATATCAGTAATTAACTTTATTATCATTGCAATTATTTTAGATTCATTATGTTCAACCATGCTAGCAGAATTTATGTTCTTCTTTCCACTTTGCTTGGTTGTAAAACCTCCAATCGCATTTGAAATGTCATGATTTTCCACAGAAATAACATTCCTTCCTCTTTTGTTGGTTTTGTTTTTGTTTTGAGGGATTTTGTTGTTGTCTCTCTTTCTTTTTTTGGATTTCTTATGCCTCTTGTCATTGTTGACAATGTTCACTTCGGACTCAAAAACTATCCTTTCACATATTATGGTTTCCACTTTAGTGCGAAGATGTTTTCGAATTTGATCCATAAAGAAGTCTTTTTTTAGTGCATAAGTTAAATTCTGCAATCACTTTAACTTTGTGGGAGTTTAGCCATAACAGTCCTAATCCGCAGTGTTTTAGGAACGCTTATTTTAATGTCCTTTAGTTTGCTGAAAATGACTTGTAGTTCAGGCACTTGATATAGAACTGAAGTATTGTCAAGCATATTGTATTCAAAAACTTCGAAAATTAGAAACTTGTCAACTCCTTGTTTTTCAATGCTGAATTTTGGTTTAAGTGTTGTCCAAATTTTCGTTGACGACTTGACGGAAGTGAAGAGATTGTATAGATGGTCAGATAATGTGTTTAGAATGTACCCTCTACAAACAACTTCGTTTTCGTTTTGTTTCCTCCTTTTCTTTATAAGTTTGGACTGTCATTGTCGATAAGTGTTGACCTGCCTTTTAGCAAGGCAGTCACATTACAGATTCTTGGCAATTGAAGTGTTCAGAGTTTGGATATAGATCCAGGAGAGCCCGAAAATACTTGGCTTAAGTGTCAAAACCCTCTAAGATAGGGATTCATGAAAATTGGATTTTGGTTCGATGAAGTCGGTTTGGCTTTCCTATGCTAGTTCTTAATTCGGGTTGGCATGCTCGGATCGAGTACCATCGGTTCGATGTTCCAGGAACAGATGACATTGATCGGTGAAGCCACACTACCATTTGATTCCAAGCTCGGATGTGGTCTACCCCCTACACTACAACTTTATCGAATGCCTCCTGTATTGGTCAAGCCGAATTGGGATATTTCCTACAGCCTCAAGACATGCTCCACTACTCAGGTGCTACCAAATCAACCGCACGTGGCTTAATCGAGTCGGGATCCAATGCATTTATAAATAGCTCATTTTTTATTTTTGCAAGGATCAAACTCGTTCTCCTTATACCCTTACAAGTAAGGATATTGCTAAGGAGGATAATTCACTTTTTTCTCAACTTTTCTTTCAAATAATCAACTATATTGTAATCTACAGTATAAATAAAGTTTGATTACACTAAGTGGACATAGGTCTGTTTGTCGAACCACTATAAAATATTGCGTGTCTCCTTTACTTTACTACATATTATGTGACTTTCATTGTGAGAGTGTTAATATTGATTGAATTTTGGGTGTTGGTCATAAAAGAACCAATTTATACATCAACACTTTGGCACGCCAAGTGAGGGGCGCTATTTAAGTTTTGGATTGAAGGAAATTGATTGCTCAAAAACTAAAAGGGGGTTAAGCGAAAGAAGACTGATGCCAATACTCAAGATGATGGTGCTGGTTGTGGAGGAAACCAGGAGGCGTCCTCTGTTAATGGTCTCTCCAACAACCTCACCCGGAAGGAGATGGATGACTTGATTAAAGATTTAAGGTTACACATGGAAGACAAGATGAGCTCCTCTACAAACAAGAGGATGTGATGAACAATTTTTTCACAAGAGTTGATGGATTGGGAAGGCTAGGCGATCAAGGCTCACTCGTGTGGTCAGGACCTAGAAATGCAGCAGAAGTGGTTCGAATAGAAGATATGGGTTCGACAACAACTCCGGTTCCGTTAGCTACAAATGTTGAACCGAATAATGCAAGGGAAACTACCCTGGAGATGACAATTCACTTCCTGACACTTCAACTTATGATGTCACATTCAATGTAGCTGGAAACAACAGTCGAACTCGGCTTAATGTGATTTTGGATGGAAGTGGTGCTAATACACCAGGAGCAATGGGAGTTCAGTTTGATAATGCTGAACCGACCCTGTTCTACTATGTTGAATCGGTTTCCGGGGGCACAGTCGAGCCAAATATAGGAGCTGAGAACAGGGGTCAAACAACAATAGGGAGACTCACGAAGGGCAAACTGAACAATACATATCTGAGTTCCCTCCGAGGCTTAGGAAACATGCTTTTCAGCTCACTTCTGATGAAGATAGGCCGATAGAAATTATATGATGCATGACCAGAGGCAGAGTGCCTAGCCATGGATATGAGGATGTAACTCGAAGTCCTTTCTTCTCTAACATCTGAGATGCGAGATCCCCACCAGACCTCAAATTACCTATTTTAATGACTTATGACGGGAAGTCGGTCCCTACTGCACATTTAACACGCTATATCAGGCACATGGATGTGTTGGGGCATCTCTTGAGCTAATAAAGAAAAAATCATTGTTCCCAAAAGATCTGGATGCGCTTTGGTTTAGGCAGCTTAACAACGACAGTTAGTTCTTGGAATGAACTTGTGGATAAGTTCATGGGACAGTTTAAAGTTCATATAGCTTATCCCAAAAATGTGATGACTTTAACAAAAATAAAGCAAAGACTAGGGGAAACGCTAAGGTGTTTACTAGAGAGGTTTAATGCTGTGGTAGCCTCGATGGATAAGCCAGAGCCACCGATGGTCTTGATGGTCGTTGTGTCTGGAGTGGCCGAAAAGTCTAAATTTAAAGCTAGCTTGCAAAAGGATCCCCCAAGGGATCTAGATGCGGTTTATTTTTATGATGATAGGTATTTGTGCTAAGAGTATGTGCATGCATAGAGTAGTATTGAAATCAATGCTATGAATGATCAAGAGGCACTTGAAGCTGGAGTCGAGCGTGTTGACAGGAAAAGGAAGGTTGAAAATGAGCAAGGTAGCTTGAAGAAGAGTAGGATAAGGCCGAAAGTATTCCTCCTATGCAAAACTGAATGTGTCCTTGAAAACGATTTACTCTGATACACAGAGGCTTCTCTGCTATCGCAAACCATCTCCTAGGGAACCCACTAAAAGGGAAAAGAGGTCTAGAAAGCATTGCCTATTCCATGAGCTGGATGGGTATATTACTCGAAGTGTAGGAACCTCTGAGATGAAATAGAGGAGCATGTCAGGAGGGGAAATCTCTCAGGCTATGTTGATACTGAGGTAGTGGTGCCTGGGCACGGGAAACTGTATGCGTCTCAAAATCGAGGAGATCCTCGATCTAGGGCGCAAATCATCATCCCACGATAGGGCCGGTAAAGGTGGAGACCGAAGAGGCTTCCCTTGACTTATTTATTTTTGCAAAGAAAGCCATATTATATTGGTTGTTCCGCTGTTTATTATAAAAGGGAAAAATATGTGCTTTGCACATGCACAGAGCAGTTATCTGGTTTGAAGTGTCTAGTCACTATCAGTAATAGAAAAATACCATAAACTGCAACATACTTGAAATCATGTGACACCCCACGTCCGTTAATGTCACTCACTAAGGAAATGCATTAAGTTTCGTGAAGCGTTTTAGGTAAACAGACACAGAATAATTACAAGACAGATATAAATAAGATAGCAGAAGAAATTTTAAATTTTTATTTCAAACATTAATCATAATACCGTGGTCCACAATTCCATAAGTCACAAAAACCATTACAATAAAATAACCTCTGTCTTGCACCATCAGAGTACATAAGTAAATAAAAAGTATATTTCCCCAATGAAAAGAGTTAAGCCATAGTAGAGACAAGAACATGAGCCATACTTTAGAAGTAGATCCTAGCAAGATGGTATCTGATTCCTGACTAAGCCTGAGTGTTTCCTCCCAGAGAACCTGGGGAGAGGGTGGGGGGACAGAAGAAAGAAGAAGAAACAAAAGAGTCAGACATAAAGTCTGGTGAGTATAGTTACTTTTAGCCAGTAAATAAATAAAAGTAACATGATAGGCATATAAAGTGGATAAGAGTGAGGTCACTACATAAATGACCGGTGTGACAAGGTAAGCAAGATAAGGTGTATGTGCCTCACATGATTACTCTGCACTACTACTAGTATAACTAAAATGAGATGATCCCTTCCACTATAAGTTGGTAGACCTAGGGCATACATCTGAGTGTACCCTAACCACTACCCTAATCGATCGGCTCCCTACCACATAGATATCTGTGTTGGCCCCACAGTAGGAGGTATCACTCCGAAAAGTGGTAACCCTTTATTTCCCATGATGTGCACAACCATATCTGCTGGTGTCATGGTCGTTTTATCCCCTTCTGCCTGGCTCATGCACGCACATGGCCCGGTCGGTTTGCGCCGCCCACACCATTTGTCTCGTTTGGATCTCTTATAATTAATCAGTAAGCGTGCCCTTTCTCCGCCTAGTACGAAGTTCTTTATTTGATACCAACTCTGGGTTACTGACTAAAATGGGTACCATACAATATGACACAAGTTCTCCCCTTTGTCTTGTATCCCCACTAGGTTTTTCACTAAATATGTATACCCTTAGGCGTCTTTAATTACATAGCCCTATGTCAGTTATGCTTACCCTAAAGGGCGTCTTTAATTACATAACTTTATTATATTTTCCACTGGTTATGTGTACCACTAGGTGTCTTTAATTACATAACCTTATTGGGTTAAGTTCGTGGGCCTATATGTAAATATTGCCCACCCCTACTAATTTACTTCACCCACCCACGACCCATCCAAATTTATTTAACCCTAACTTAAGTTCTTAATCATACAATCTTTATGGATTAAATTAGGTTAAGTAGTCCAATTCTTTACCATGTCCATTTATGGTTTGTAATGGGCTAGACCTCCCACATTAGGCCTACAACGTGTGGATGTTGGATATGCCGGTCGGGTCTGGGCAGTCTTATTCGACAATTGGGCCTAACCTCGTGTCTTAGCCCGATTTGTATTTGTGCATTTAGAACTCTCACATTAGGTTCAACATTAGTGGCTGCTTGATATGCCGTCGGGTCCGGGCAGACTTCCGCCACTAATGCAACCTAACCTCGTGTCATAAGTGTAATTACAATTCCTAATTGTAATTACTAAATATTCCATTTTTATCCAAATCTACCTATTTCATTACAGGTAATTATTTCTATTTTTCCCCATTTGAATTATATATCCAATTCATATAAATATTACATAAATTATGCCAATTATAATTCCCCTTTTCCCTGTTTCCTAACTAACGTATTCGCACGTATTTTGGCGGCATCTAGGCTATAAATTAGCCTAGCCATAACAATGAAAAGGAAATGTGACAAAGTTGATAGTTTCAACATATCTTGGCATAAACATAAACGAGCATGATAATAAGGTGAGTGGACATGTAACTACCATCATAACAAGGTTGTAACGAACCATATTTATACGGATAATAATTAATTTATTTAATTATTTATATAGTGAAAATGGTTGTTTAACTAAATTATATTAAATATTTAATTAATATAAATAATAGAATAATATATTTAATTCTGGAATAATCAGAAATAGTGAATTGACAATATAATGTGAACTGGACAATTCAAAATATATATTATTCAGTTTGGAATTAAATTCGAATAGCGAATATATTATATAAACGACAGTTGAACATATAATTATAATATAATTAAAATCGAGCTCGAAATGGCGCTACAGTTCGTAATTTGAAGATTCGAACTTCAATTGAATATACAGAATCCGTTTTAAATCGGATTTCTGTGAAATAAGAAATTTTCGGAGCTGGTGAAGTATATTTTTCTAGTGGAAGAGAAAAATCGGGATTTCATTGTGTAGATTTTGATTTATGGTTAAATCAAATTTTGAAATAGTCGCTATGGAACGTTTATAGGCCATAACGATATATTTAATTATAATTAAAATTTGGATTCGAATTTGGACGAACCCTTTGGGACATAGTGATAATTTATTTTTTAGAATTTAATTGTAATTTTTAATTAATTAAATATGCAACTTTTTATTTGGAGTATTTTGCACCCTATATCGATATTTTGGGGTTTCACAATATGAGTTAACCTACCGATGTTATTATATTTTTGGGATCGTAGAGAACTGCTCAATACAAGGGTATTTTAATCTCTGTCATTTGCAGTTCGTATATATAAACAAAATAGTGTAGAAACATGTATCTATATTTTCGTTTTTAAAAGGTGGAAAAAGGGCCACGCCCTCATCATTTTCAACCGCTAGTTCTCAAGGTCCCCAAAACAAACGTGGCCTCCTCTAAATCAAAGAAAAACACTATATAACATCACCAACCCCTTTAACCCAAATTCATTTTCTCGATCCTTATTTGCTCTCAGCCGCCACGCTCGAGAAACCTTCTCAGCAAAACATTCGATCAAAGAAATTCAAAACAAAAATCCATAAATCCATATATGAGTGTATTTGAATTTGGGATGAGCTTCTTTCCATTTCTAGGTAGATTTCATGAAGTCCGAACTTCATTTTCTGCCTCTAGAATAAACAAACGCGAGCTAAAGGAAATCTTGGGTTAGAAATTTCTGGAAATTGAAGCATTGATGGAGGAATTTAAGTTCGTTTTTGGGATGAGAGTTGAAAACTGCAGGTCGTGTGATTTTTTGGTGGAGTTCGGCGTCTATAATTGTCGTGCGATGCACAGTAACAATGCGGGGCTGGTTCAAATGCTTCGGGTATGACGGCATCGATTTCGACACTTTGGGGACGAGGGAGAAGAGGAGTGGATGAGGAGATCGATGGTGTTCTTGGTTTAGAGGATGGCAGGCTGTAGAAGGAGGGATGGAAGAAGCTAGCGAAAATGGTGTTCGAAGTTTGGAGGAGGAGACGGAAATTTCAGGTTGGGGAAGAAGGTTGATATTGGGCTTTAAGAGTTGCGGCCGGGGTAATTTACAAAAGGGGCTAGACCTTAGAAGCTAGATGGGCTCAAGAGAAAAAGGAAAAAAGGTTATGGCCCAACAAAATAAAATATAAAGTTTATTTAATTAAATAGTGTGTTAAACTGTATAAAGCATAACTTGATCATACGTTGTCCAAATTCAGCGAAACAAGATCCGTCGGGATCGTACCGACGAGAGCTACACATGGAACTGGCGGGGAGTGAATCGAAGCTCGTTACAATTTATCACAAAATAAATTTTTTGTCTGAATCAAGCGATGGTTATCGTTATTAACGATGATCGTCCAATGTGAGTAAAACTCACCAACTCTGAACAGTTATATTTTTACAACGTATTCTTAGAACTGATAATTTTGTATTGATTGATGTGTGTTAACTGTTCGGCTGAATTGCTTATGTATTGGTTGAAATTATAGATCACGATATATATATAAATCGTTAATCAAGTATTGATTCTGTTTAGCAAAAATATTTCATATTGAAATGAAATTGATGTGAATTATATTATGTAACATCTGTGGATGCAGGGAAACAGGTTTGAGGGATCCAACTGGATTCCTCAACATTTATTTTACTGTTATTCATATATTGCGATATATAATCTGTTGTAGATTATTTATGTTTGGATAATATGTATCATTGTTATATGGTATGTTAAATACCATAAGAAATGCCAAAATGATAAAAGGGAATTTTCAAAAATGTATATTGAAAAAGGAATGTTTATAAAATCAAAGGATTTGTAAAGAGAATATATATAACATCAAAGGATATTATAAAAGGATTTATTTAGAAATAAATAGAATAGAAAAAGAAATATTTGCCAAACAAATAGAAAAAAGAAATAGTTGGAAAATAAAAAGGGGTTTCTTATGAAATCATTGGATTTTATATATAAAAGGAAAAGGATTTTTTTAAAAGAAAATAATTATAAAATCGAAGGATAAGTTATAAAAGGAATATATTTGTGAAACAAATATAAAAGGAAAATATTGTGAAACAAATAGGAAAAGAAATATTTATTTAGAAAATAAATATATGGAATTGAAAAGGGAGTATTTGTAACCCATTTACAAATAGATTTAAAAAGGAGATATTTGTAAAACATTTACAAATAGAATTAAAAAGGAAATATTTATTTAGAAAAATAAATAGAGTTATAAAAAGGAAATATTTATTTAGGAAATAAATAGAGTTATAAAAGGGATTTATTGGGATATGAAAAGAATGTCTTATAAGGAAATATTTGGCAAATGAATAGAATTTTACATCAGGAAAGTTTAGACCCGTGCTTCGCACATGGGTATAAAATGATATGGATTTAAAGCAAAGATTTTAAATAAAATCTGTTGTAACCAATAGATTAAGAAGACTAATTTGTAAATAATATTTTATAAATTAAATAAAATATTTATCATTAGATAAATAGAATGTATAAGTCAGGTCTTATATAGAGAAGTAAGAATCGTTTTCAACATCGATATTTGAAACTAAATATGGACGTAGAGTTAATAAAAGGAGTTAATCAAAATGTGTTAATCAAAATGAGTTGGAGGAGTTAATCGATTAGAGTTAGAGTTAATCGGTTAGAGTTAATCAGTTAGAGTTAATCGATTAGAGTTAAATCGAACTAGAGTTATTCGAATAGAGTTAATCGAACAAGAGTTAGTCGAATATTTGTTATTCGAATAGAGTTAATTGAATTAGAGTTAGTCGGATTAGAGTTATTCAAATATAGTTTATTCGAAGAAAGAGTTATCGAATAAGGTTATTCGAATAAGAGAATTAATCGAATATAGTTTATTCGAATAGAGAAAGAAATTATCGAATATTAGTTATTCGAAAGAAATTATCGAATATTAGTTATTCGAAAGGAGTTATCGAATATTAGTTATTCGAAAGGAGTTATCGAATATTAGTTATTCGAAAGGAGTTAATCGAATATTAGTTATTCGAAAGGAGTTAATCGAATATAATTTATTCGAAAGGAGTTAATTGATAAGAGTAAATTAGTTAGAGTTAATTCAATAGAGTTAATCCAGTAGGGTAAATCAAATAGAGTTAATCCAATAGAGTTAATTAAATAGAGTTAATAGAATTGAATTAATCAAATAGGGCTAACTGATAAGAGTAAATCGATTAGAGTTTTTCGAATAGTGTTAATTGAATAGAGTTATTAGAATATAGGTTATTCAAAGAAGAGAGATTATCGAATATAGTTTATTCGAAGGAAAGAATTATCGAATAGAGATTTATTCGAAAGAGAGTTACGTAAGGAAGTTTGTTAAAGATTTAAAAGATAAACTTTGACTATTTCAAAGTTAAAACGTTGTTTTAAGGTCTGAGAGGTAATTATACCCCAACTTGATTGACTTCTTTCTTAACTAAGGAATGGTAAGGTTTGATAGTGAATGATGGTTAAGTAAATTTAGTTAATGAGTGAAATGGTTTGAGTTGGCATGGCGATGTTTGATTTAAACATCAGTTTAAATCCAGTGAAGGAGTTTTGGAAATGTTTTCCAAATAAGAATCAGAAATGTTTTCTTATAATAGAAAATAAGAATTTAGAATATATGGAAACAGGAGATAAGTAAATTAATGAACTAAAGAGATAAATGTTAAATGATGATTGATTGATAAAATTTCCATCTGGAAATAATATCGTTGTTTGCACATGTGTTTTTCTTTGATAGTTAAATCACAGACTATCAAGATTTTGACCATTTTTCCGACGTCAATACGGAGAGACCGGTTGGATTCTTATCCAAAGAACCACTCCGTATGGGCGTTAGCATTTCAAATCAAATAGATCGAAGACAAATTGAAGACGGAGTAAAGTGCAAGGGTTGTTGTATAAGTCCTAGGTAGAGATTGCCTAGGATGGGTATACAGAATAGTGCCTTCGGTTTGTCCAGTCCCAGGACAACTTGAATGGACAAATGTTTGGCAAAGTATATCTGGTAGATCACGTAAGTTGATCGTTTCAAACGTATTTACATTGGTGGCGGAGGAATTCGTTTCTCTTAGCTTATACCCATGGTATTTTGGGGGAAATCAATTTGTGATTTGATGGGTATGACGATGTGACATTCGAAGTAAATGGAGGAGTGATCTGTTAAAAGATACGTTTTGACCTCGAGCTTCATCAACTGGGAAATGACAGAAATCGGGCAGGCAGCATGGCTAAGTGGTTCGCAACCAAGTAGGGTATATCGTCAGCATCTAGAGAATATTCATATTTGTTACTTATTTCAATTCTGTATCTACCGAGAATGGTTATGTTGGTTTACCAATTGTAAGGTGACAATATATTCGATACACTCAAGCGAAATGAGTGGTCGGTCATGTGCGGCCGAGTTGCAGGATGTTCTTGTTGAACTCCAGTGTATCGTTTCTAGAGTACACTGAGCGGAAGGTGGATCCATACCTTGTCATAGTTGGAATCCATTCCCCAAATACGAGCCCGTGGTTTTGATTGTATATTATATATGTAGAACGTTAGTTGCAAGCGTTTCTATTAGATTGATATTACTTGTGTTAGACATTATTATAATATCAGAATAATATTGTTTTTACTAATGATTTGGGTTATCATAAGGTAAAAACCATCCGTGTTTATTTGCGGATGGTCATATGATTATCCTTTGTTTCAAAAGGATTTTGAATGTTAAATTAAATAATTTGAGTTTACTCACACTAGTCACATCACTGACCCGGAGATTATTTTGTTTTGTTTCCCCTAAACTCTTGGGTGTCCAATTTTGTACGGGCAGTCAAGTAGTCGGGATTTACAGATACCTGAAGAGCTGGAGCAGGAGGCTTCAGAATTATATAGCTATGGTTTTTCCACTATGTTGTAAGTGATGTACTTTGTATATTCAAGTACAGATTTATATTTCAAAGTTATGTTATGAAATATATTTATTCGTTCTGCTGTGAGATTCGTGTTTACTCTGATGTTATATGTTCTTCTTCTTCTATTCTCAGTTTCTATCTTATCTATCCTCACCCTCTGTTTTCTTTTTATTAGTTTTCTAGTTTCCCGTGTAATTTGGGCTGGACTTGTGTTATTTGTTCAGCTCAAATTGGACCGGAATTTCGGGACACTACAAAGGTGGACATAAAAGTGATGAACTTGTGGCAACTACGATGTTAAAGCAAGCACAATGAGATCTAAATTAACCCTTTAGGTGTCCAACTATTTAGATCTAGCATAATTAGGGTGACATAGCAACATGTTTAGATCTAAAGATGGCTTCACATGTCAAGTTTACAACATATTTAGATTGATCACAATATAACAGGTGAAAGGTGATTTACATAAAGAACTAGAACTAGCGAATGTTACAACTGTCCAAATTATTATATGTGTATTCACCACTATATAATTACAAGTCAAGATCTACATAGGCTACACAATAGAATAACCACACTTGTATTAGAACTAAGGAAATAGATTTATCATGACATAGTATAGGATTCAACACTAGCACAGAATCATACTTTACAACATATCCAATTCACAGTCTTTCACAATTTACTTTAATTTATCTAAACCTAAAAACAACTAGAAACTCACAATGTTAGGTTTAGAGAATTGAGAAAGAATGGATCTTGAATTTCTGAATTTGATTTGCAAAGTATGTTGTTGTAGAAAACGGTGAGTTCACACTCCAGCAGCGTATGGCCTCCATGATTTCCACTGAAGAAAATTGGAGAATAGGATACATATATATAGTTGTCAAACCCCCTGAAACCGAGTGCCACGTAAGCCCTAGGGGTGTCGACACCTCTGTGGGTGGGTCGACCCATAGGTCGACACCCCCTAAGGGGGGTTGACCCCTTAGAGCGGGAATTTTGCCGCTCTGACGAATTTTTCGAATTTGAATCTTTCTAGATAAAATTCTGACTCATCTCTGACTCATGCATATATATATATAATTTTTCTGTGTGTATGCAAACTTAAAACCCTCATAACTACTTCATACGGTGTCTGTTTTACACAACCCAAATGTCTATCTTGACCAGAATTTCGAGACAGACGCAATGGTGCAGTCTGTTTCCTCTAATTCTGAATGTTAAATTAATTATTATTTAATTTATTCTCTTTAATGTCATTAAAAAAATTCGGGGTGTTACATCCCCTCCCCCCCACTCAAAGGATTTCGTCCCCAAATCTCTAAGTTGAGAAGAATGCATATCCTGCCTCCATCGTCCATCTACTCATCCACCAACCACTGGCATCCATTGTCCTTAAAGATTTCTAATGCTTATATGAATATATGCGAAGGTGTGTATATGTCCCAGCACTAATGTGAAGATCAGGCAGTCTACTGATTCAGTTGACCTCCTTAATGTAATGTATGTTAGTGCCATGAATCCAACATGTATGCAAATAAACCATTATATCATGTAAGTCTATATGTGTGCACATCCATCCGTCCAAATGCAACATCCATATGCTAATTCATCCATTTACATCCATAAAAGAAAAGAAAATGCATACACATCCATATGCAGTATGAAAGTGATTGAGCCGATCTTAGTGCCTAATGTGTGTGTACGTATATGCGTCAACTGGCAACCACTAGCAAACACTTGCATCCATCAAACATAACATGTTTCAAACACATGTTTACATACATATGATTCATATCTAAAGGTCGAAAATACTATGGATAAGATATACTCTATTGACAGAAACAAGCACTGATAAAACTTATGAAAAAGGAATTAAGAACATACCCCCGAAAGGAAAAGGGTACGAAGCACGAATCTTGTCTTCGGTCTCTCAAGTTGCATCTTCTGGGTTATCTCCCCATTGGACCTTTAGCAGTTTGATTTCCTTATTGCGCATCTTCTTAACTTCTGACCCAAGAATACGGGTAGGGACTCATCTGATTGTCGCCTCCCGTTCCACTTTGACTTCTTCCAACATTCTCGGCTCAGCAACTTCTGCGGTGTCATGCAGTCACTTCCGCATATGAGAGACGTGGAAAACGTCATGAATACCAGATAGATTTACTGGGAGCTTTACTCGGTAGGCCATTTGGCCAATCCTATCTGTTATGGGAAATGGTCCCACAAACCTAGGTGCCAACTTCCCTATTGATCCGAAGCGAACCACATTCCTTAAAGGCGATACTTTGATAAAAACTAAGTCTCCCACTTCGAACTCGATGTCAGTCCTTCTCTTTTCTGCACAGGACTTCTTCCTATCTTCAGCTGTCTTCATCCGGCGCCGAATAAGGTCAATCTTTTCGTATGTTTCCCTAACCATATCTGGTCCAATTAATAATCTTTCTGTAGATTCCCACCATTAATTTGGCGATCTACAGGGTCTCCCATACAATCCTTCGAACGGTGCCATGCCGATGCTAGCTTGATAACTGTTATTATAAGCAAACTATACTAAAGGAAGATGCTCTTCCCACGTCCCTCCGAAGTCCAGGATACATAGCCCCAAAAGATCTTCAAGAATCCTATTCACCCTCTCCGTCTGTCCATCGGTCTGAGGATGATAAGCGGTGCTCAAACACAACTGTGTACCTAATTCCTCTTGCAAACTCCTCCAAAACTCGCTGGTAAAGATGGGTTCATGATCGCTCACGATGATGGAAGGTACTCCATGAAGACGAACTATCTCATGGACATAAATTGCTGCCAACCATGATGCCATCCTCTAATTCTTAACTGGAATAAAGTGAGCGCTCTTAGTGAGTCTATCCACTACCACACAAATACTGGTGTTATCTTTCTTCGATCTAGGCAACCCATCTATGAAATCCATAGAGACGCTCTCCCATTTCCACTGCGGAACTTCCAATGGATGAAGTAATCCACCGGGCTTCTTTTGCTCAGATTTGATTTGCTGGCAAACTAAACATTGAGAAACAAATTCGGCCATATCTTTCTTCATCCCAGCCCAAAAGAAAACCCTGTTCATGTCCCTGCACATCTTATCACCGCCTGGATGAATGGTCATCTTAGAATGGTGGGCTTCTTCTAGGACTGCCTTTGTCAAGCTTCCAGTTTGAGGAACACAAAGCCTACCATCTCGTAACAACCACCCCTTTTCATCTATGACATACCTACTGAGGTGACTAGAAGTCTCCCCTCTTCTGAGCTTATCCATGATGTCTAGAATCTATGGGTCACCTTATTGCGAAGCTCCTATCTGATCCATAAGAGTCGGTCGTATCTCCATGGATGCAAACAAATCAGTCAAAACCTCGATGGAGGGTCTAATATCAAAAGCTGATATGAACTCCAAGTTCTTTCTTCCCACAAACAGAGGACTCAGGGCCACCCTCTGCCTACTTAGTGCGTCTGCCACCACATTACCCTTGTCAGGGGTATAAGCAATCTCAAAATCATATGAAGCTAAGAACTCCATCCACCATTGTTGCTTTAAGTTGAGATCCTTCTGTGAGAATAGATACTTGAGAGATTTATGATCGGTGTATAACTCGAAATTTTCTCCAAGTAAATAATGATGCCACGTCTTTAACGCAAATACTATGGCAGCTAGCTCTAGATCATGGGTGGGGTAGTTCTTCTCATGAACTCTCAACTGTCTACTCCTATAACATATTACTTTCCCTTCTTGCATCAGAACCGCACCAAGCCGTGGACTGCATGCATCAGTGTAAACTGTAAACACTTTACTTCCATCCGGGAAGGTCAAGACTTGGGCTGTTGTCAGAGCCCTTTTCAGTCATTGGAAAGCAACATCACAGCCTATGTCCCATGAGAATGCCAAATTCTTCTTTGTCAGCCTGGTGAGAGGGGCTGATATCTTCGCGAAGTCCTTAATGAACTTCCTATAATAACATGCCAACCAAAGAAAGCTTCTCGCCTCGGTTGCATTTTAGGAATATGCCAATCTTGCACTGCAACCACCTTTGCAGGATCTACAGCTATCCCTTCTTTGGAGACTACATACCCCAAGAATCTCACCTCCTTTCTCCAAAATTGGCATTTGGAGAACTTTGCCTTTAGCTGATGGTCAAGGAGAGTTTACAAAACTTCTCCCAAATGTTGGGCATGCTCATATTCACTCTTGGAGAAGATCAAAATATCATCAACAAAGACTACGATAAATTTGTTTAGGAACTCCCGAAACACCCTACTCATCAAATCAACAAAATAGGCTGGTGCATTTGTCAACCCAAAAGGCATAACTAGCCATTCAAAGAAACCGTTCCGAGTTCTGAAAGCAGTCTTATCTATGTTGTCCTCAACCACCCTCAACTGATGGAACCTTGTAGCTAAGTCCAAATGAAAAAATACCAAGGCACCAACAAGCTGATCAAATAAATCATCAATCCTCAGTAGTGGGTGCCTATTCTTCTTAGTGAGCTTATTCAATTCTCTATAGTCAATGCAAAAACGAAGTGAACCATCCGCTTTAGTTGCGAATACTACTGGAGCACCCCATTCATATATGCTTCGTCTGATAAACCCTTTCTCAAGTAGCTCCCCTACTTGCTTACTCAGCTCCCTCCTTTCCCTTGGAGCCATGTGGCACACTGGTAATGCAACTGGCTTTGCATTGTCTACCATATATATGTGGAAGTCGATCTCGCGCCTTGGAGGTAAACCCCGTGCCTCATCAAAAACATCGAAATAATCTTTAACCACTGGAGCAGATTGCAATCATCTATGGATGCATCTAGAGACTCTAGGAAGCTAAGCATAACAGACCCTTGGGTGTCACTAGAAAATTCGAGGGTCTTCCCATGACAAGTCAGGAGCCTAACAACCCTGATCTCACAATCCAGAATGGCCCCATACATGGTAAGCCAATCCATTCCTAGAATCAACCCATAACCTATAAACCCGAGCACATACGCATCACATTCAAACTCGACGCCTAACACAGATATTTTCAAACCCCCACAAATCATCAATAAATGAGTCGAACCACCAATGGGTTTGAAACAAGTTCGGGATCTACTACCATACTAGTAATTAAGTGCAGAGATTCAACTACAGAACTTGATATAAACGAGTGTGAAGCGCCAGAATCAAAAAGTGTTCTAACTGGATGGTTTAAAAGAGAAACTAAACTTTATACGGAAATGTTTCTACCTCTTTCAGGAGCACTGATAGCGAAAGCATGCACCTGCCCTCCAGAATTCCCTGCCCTTTGACCTTGTCCGTGCGATCCCTGTTTCTTCGGGCACTCTTTAGAGAAGTGTCCGACGTTTCCGCAATTAAAGCAATTGGCCTTTCTTCTCTTACAATCTTTGGTCAAGTGACCCTCCTTGCCCCAATTGTAACATTTTCTCTTATCCCTGCCTTTGTCATCTTTCTCTCCTTTCTTCTGTTGTTGATGTTGTTGTTGTTTTTGCTGCCCCTTCTTAGGCCACACCTTCCTATTCTGCGATGCCCCCTCGGTCTTTGCTTCCTTCTTCTCTCCCTTGTCCTCCTCATGCATTAGGGCCATATCAACAAGCTTTTCAAAAGTGGCCCCTAATGGAATATGGGACATGCCTAAACCATGCAGAGGCTCATTTAGCCCTTTAGTAAACCGCAAAGCCCTTTTGTGCGGTGTATCCACCAACTCTAACCCGAACCTTGCCAGCTGGTTGAACTTGTTCACATACTCCTTCACCGTCAAATTTCCTTGTTTGAGTGCTAAGAACCTCTCCATCTATTAGCTTCTCTCAACTTGGGAAAGAAATTTTATTTCGAACCTCTGTCTAAATTATTCCCAAATTTCCACAGGACGTCCAGCTTGGGTGACTACCCACCAAAATGAGGCTTCGTCCTTTAACAGCCAAACAAATAACTGAATCTTTCTTCGGTCCTCCACTTCAAAGATTATGAATAAGTCCTCAGTCTCCTTAAGCCAATTCCAAGCTTCTACGAATGTATCATTCCCATGGAATGGCTTCCCTCCAATAGCATGGAAGTCCTTACAGATCTTGGCGAAGTTATCAGCTATTGGAGGGGGAGGAGGAGGAATGACTGGCGCAGCTGGGGGAGGAACATTTCCTTGACCTTCGGCAAGCGCTGTGGCCTCCAAATACCTATGGAACCATCCGGGTATTGTGACGCCCTCTGAAATATTAGGGATGTTTTGTTCCCCAATTATGTTGAAAAAGGGAAAAGGAAGAAATTTAGATAAAGTACCGAAGGATACTACATATGGCTTTTTGGGGAATGTTTTTCAAAACAGACTTTTCTTTTGAAAATGCTTTCTTTTAAAAGCATTATGAAAATAATTTCCAAAAACTTTTATCAAATCTGGTAACCTTCAGCTCTGATACCAAGTGTGACACCCCACGTCCATTAATGTCACTCACTAAGGGAATGCATTATGTTTCGTGAAGCGTTATAGGTAAACAGACACAGAATAATTACAACACAGATATAAATAAGATAGCAGTAGAAATTTTAAATTTTTATTCCAAACATAAATCATAATACCGTGGTCCACAGTTCCATAAGTTACAAAAACCATTATAATAAAACAACCTCTGTCTTGCACCATCAGAGTACATAAGTAAATAAAAAGCATAATTCCCCCAATTAAAAGAGTTAAGCCATAGTAGAGACAAGAATTTGAGCCATACTTCAGAAGTAGCTCCTAACAAGATGATATCTGAGTCCTGAATGAGCTTGAGTGTTTCCTCCCTGAGGACCTGGGGGAGGGGGGAAATGGAAGAAAGAATTAGAAATAAAAGGGTCAGACATAAAGTCTGGCGAGTATAGTTACTTTTAGCCATTAAATAATTAAAAGTAACATGATAGGAATATAAAGTGGATAAGAGAGAGGTCACTATATAAATGGTCGATGTGACAAGGTAAGCATGATAAGGTGTACGTGCCTCGCTATTGATTACTCTGCACTATTACTAGTATAAATAAAATGAGATGATCCCTTCCACTATAAGTTGGTAGACCTAGGGCATACATCTGAGTGTACCTTAACCACTACCCTAATCGGTCGGCTCCCTACCCCGTAGATATATGTGATGGCCCCACAATAGGAGGTATCACTCCCTAAAGTGGCAACCCTTTATTTCCCAAGATGTGCACAACCATATCTACTAGTGTCACGATCATCCTATCCCCTACTGCCCAGCTCATGCACGCACATGGCCCGGTCGGTTTGCACCGCCCACACCGTCCGTCTCGTTTGGATCTCTTATAATCAGTCAGTAAGTGTGCCTTTCTCCGCCTAGTACGGAGTTGTTTATTTGATACCAACATCGGGTTACTAACTGAAATGGGTCCTATACAATATGATACAAGATCTCCCCTTTATCATGTATCCCCACTAGGTTTTTCACTGACTATGTATACCCTTAGGTGTCTTTAATTACATAACCCTATGTCAGTTATCCTTACCCTAAAGGGTGTCTTTAATTACATAACTTTATTATATTTTCCACCGGTTATGTATACCACTAGGTGTCTTTAATTACATTACCTTATTGGGTTAAGTTTGTGGGCCTATATGTAAATATTGACCACCCCCTCTAATTTACTTAACCCATCCACGACCCATCCAATTTTACTTAATCCTAACTTAAGTTCATAATCATCCAATCTTTATGGATTAAATTAGGTTAAGCAGTCCAATTCTTTACCATGTCCGATTATGGTTTATAATGGGCTAGACCTCCCACATTAGGCCTACAACGTGTGGATGCTGGATATACGGGTCGGGTCCGAGCAGTCTTATTCCACAATTGGGCCTAACCTCGTGTCTTATCCCGATTCGTATTTGTGCATTTAGACCTCTTACATTAGATTCAACATTAGTGGCTGCTAGATATGCCGGTCAGGTCCGGGCAGACTTCCGCCACTAATGCAACCTAACCTCATGTCATAAGTGCAATTAAAATTCCTAATTGTAATTACTAAATATTTCATTTTTATCCAATTCTACCTATGTTATTATATTTAATTATTTCTATATTTCCCCATTTGAATTATATGTCCAATTCATATAAATATTACATAAATTATGCCAATTATAAATCCCCTTTTCTCCATTTCCTTCCTAACGTATTCGCATGTATTTTGGCGTCATCTAGGCTATAAAGTAGCCTAGCCATAACAATGAAAAGAGAATGTGACAAAGATGATAGTTTCACCATATCTTGGCATAAACATAAACTAGCATGATAACAAGGTGAGTGGACATGTAATTACCATCATAACAAGGTGGACATAAAACTAATGAACTTGTAGCAACTACGATGTCAAAGCAAGCACAATGAGATCTAAATTAACCCTTTAGGTGTCCAACTATTTAGATCTAGTATAATTAGGGTGACATAGCAACATGTTTAGATCTAAAGATGGCTTTACATATCAAGTTTACAACATATTTAGATTGATCATAATATAACAGGTGAAAGGTGATTTACATAAAGAACTAGATCTAGCCAATGTTACAACTGTCCAAATTAATATATGTATATTCACCACTATATAATTATAAGTCAAGATCCACATAGGCTACACAATAGATTAACCACAATTGTATTAGATCTAGGGAAATAGATCTATCATGACATAGTATTGCATTTAACACTAGCACAGAATCATACTTTACAGCATATCCAATTCACATTCTTTCACAATTTACTTTTATTTATCTAGACCTAAAAGCAATTAGAAACTCACATCTTTAGGTTTAGAGAATTGAAAAAGAACGGATCTTGAATTTCTGAATTTGATTTGCAAAGTATGTTGTTGTAGAAAACCGTTCAGTTCACACTCCAGCAGCATATGGCCTCCATGATTTCCAATGAAGAAAATAGGAGAATAGGACAGATATATATAGCAGCCAGACCCCCTGAAACCGAGTGCCACGTTATCCCTAGGGGTGTCGACAACCCTGTGGGTGGGTCGACCCAAAGGTCGACACCCCTTAAGGGGGGTCGACCCCTATGTAACACCCCACATTTTTAATGCAATTAAAAATATAAAAATATGCATATATTTATATCTATATATTATATGCATAGATATATTTAAAGGAAAAATTAAATAATAATAAAATCGCATGTAATAAGTTCATGCAGTGAAATGAAGAAAAAGATTAATAAGAGAAATTGCATGCAATATATTAAATGAAAAGAAATGCAATGCAATGCAATTGAAATTACATGCGAACATTTAAAAAGAAATAAAAAAGAAAATTTGAAGAGCTTCCAGAATTTGGTTATAAAATTAGCGTCGTTGCATTCGTGGCGATTTTCTGGTCAGTTTAGACCTATAGTGTGCAGAAAACTGATTTAAAATGGAAGAGATATCTTTAAATTAATTATTGCAACAAATATAAAAAAAAGGACTGAGAAAAGAATAACGTCTAGCACTGTTCTTAGCTTTGTTAACAAAAGACCTAGTAGCTCAGTTGGTTGGAACATGTGACTTGCATACAAGAGGTTCAGAGTTCGATCCCCACTAGTGCCAAATTTTTTTAAGGGAACGACTAAAAAGTGGCTTAGTGGGAAGGAAGTTTAATTAAACAGCGGTTCAGTATGAAAAGGGTTAATAAGAGGTTTAATTGGGAGAATGTTTCAAAAGAGGGGATATATATATATATATATTAATTGGTTTGAGATAAATAATTGTTTGCATATAAAAGATTAGCATGCGCATAAGAGTTGAGTACAAATGAACATAATTCAAATTAAGGGTTGCGCGCGAACAAAGAAGCAAACAAAGAAGGAATGTTTGAAATTTGATTTATATGCAAGAAGATTACATGTATTATAAATGAATCAAATTTCAAATCAAAAGAAATATATACGCACACGGCAGGGGTGTCGACACCACCATACGGGTGTCGACACATGTGTCGACACCCAAGCACGGGTGTCAACCCCTGCTCATCATTCAGCACACATGGCATGTTTTTATTGGTGAACGCTTGTTTTTGTTACGACGTGGCCATTTCCTATTGGTCATATGACGTGGTTAGCTCTGTTGGATTTTTATTTAAATCTAAGGGTCCCGGTTGCTCCATCTCCTATAAATAAGACCTTAGACCTAACTCTGAACCATATAATTTGGCGGCTATGCTGGAGCTCTGCATGGCTCTCTCTCTCTCTCTCTTCTTAAATCTATTCTGAAATTGAAATATTAGCCTAGAAAGTTATGAATCTACATCTGGAGGAGAGGAACAACGTTAATAAAAGATTATTCAAAGCAAGATTGTGAATCTAATCGAAGGGGAAAGGGGAAACCATGGATGATGGAACGGATCAGATCCAAAAATTAGGGAAAGCTTAAAGGTGAGTGGGTTTAAATTGTAGCCTTTAGATAATGTTATGACTATAGTTTAGCATTCCCTTTTAATAAATTGTGAAATTTCCATTTTAATTATAAACTGCTGTTATAACAAGTTGGGGCGTTAATATGAATAGATCAGGAAATTCATATGTTGAATCTTTTAAATTATTGGAATGATCACATGTTGAAAGAAAATTGTTAGAATGGTTAGAACATGAGCAATAACTGTTGTTGTTATAATTATATGTTTCACTTACGACATATTATAGAATAAATGACATGTTAGATTGATGGATTTGAATAATTAACTGACTGAATGTTTACATGTCAAAATAGGATTAAACATATGTTAAAAAGGACATGCGATGAAATATAGACAAAATTTGGACGACATGCAAAATTAGATTACTGTAAACTAGATTACAGTAAAAAGGATAATATGCCTAAAGTTTTCATGAAATGGGAATGAATTGTAATGGAATTTTTGGAACATAGCATATATTACGTTTTGAGACTTTAATTTGGGAGTGCAATTTTGATATGAATATTAATGATTGAATAAAGATGAATATGCCTATGATTTCAATTAGAAATTGTAACTGCACGTATGGCATGAGGTTAGGTTGCATTAGTTGCGGAAGTATGCCCAGACCCGATTGACATATCCAGCAGCCACTAATGTTGAACCTAAATGTGAGAGGCCTAAGTGCAAAAATAAAAAAAAAAATATAATGGTGCTAAGACACGTGGTTATGTCAACTTATGGTAGAAGTTTGCCTAGACCCGCCCGACAAATCCAGCAACCACAAATGTAGGCTTAATGTGAGAGGTCTAGTGCTTATATATATATATATATATATATTTGTGTGTGTGTAACAAGATATGAATAAATGTCGATAATGGTAATTAAATTTATAACTCAGAAAATAAGAAAGGAAGGGATGTATTGAATTGGGTTAGTGTGATATGAAGGAAAAGTGATGTATTTCCCTAATTGACCAATTTCTGAGAACGTGGTTGCAATTAGGCCACCGTACCTAAAGTAAGAAGAGTAAAGAAATTACTTGCTACCACGGATTTAGATGGGAATACGTTATGAAAATAAATCACTGATTCCTTCTATCAAACTGATAAGGTGCATGAAGTGTTTTCCTAAATTAAAATAAGGAATATATATATATATATATATATATATATATATATATTATAGTGAATGAAGGATAGTGGACTACAACAGTAAAAGAAAATGGTTTAAAAGGGGAAAAATAATAACCTATTATGAATAAATAACATTAGTGAGAATGTTGTATAATAGGTAGACTTGTCCTAGGGACAAGTGAATATTATAACTTAGGTTATAATAAGTTAGTAATAGAATGGGATAACTGGTGAATTGAGTTAAGGGGCACTTAATTGTAAATTAAGTAATCAGTAAAGGGGAAAACCTGAAACCAGTTAAGAAAAGAGGGAAAATATATTGTACTTAATTATAAATTAAGTAATCTGTAAGCTTGGAAGTCTGAAACCCGTTGATAAGAATGTTTAGGCTTGTCCTAGGGACAAGAGGAAATTATAATATAGGTTAAAATAAATGAGTAGAGAAACTTATTAATGGACCTTATTTAATATAACTAAGTTAGTAAGTAAACAATGATAAGTTGTACTGACAATGTAAAATGGAATTATGATTAAATGAGAAAGGATGAGGAAAACATATGAAATGAAATAATTATATTTAATCATAATTGGTAAGTGTCATGTTAATTAGAAAACATGTGAATTGGGATATACTTAATTACATATTAAGTAAAACATGTTATTGTAACGATAAAACCAAACATGAATATAAAGGGGTTGTGGATCACAGACCTTGGACCACAATCTAGAGAATAACATGTTGTGGGCTTATTAGTAAACTTAAATGGGTCAAGTTATATGACTGAAATCAATAAGCCAGAGAAACTTGGTAATTTGAATAAGAATTCAATGTGAATAAGAATAACCAAGTTAAATGGAAACCTGGTGAGGTAAGACAAACGCGTAAAAGAATGTTTAGGCATAGGGTCTAACAACATATTAAAGTGAGGCACTTGGGAACAATCTGCATGTTTGAGGGTGAATAACCTAACAGGGTAGATCATTGGGGTGTTATAAGGCACGAGGGGAGCGCACATTCATCTGATTATTCTGACAGCTCCAAAGGACTGGAAGGGGAAGCACGTGACTTCCAGAGGGACATAAGGTGCTCCTAGTAGTCCTCTGTGCAGTGACAGATGACTTAGCTGTGCTCGCAGAGGTTGGATCTGCGCGTAACTATTAAGTGGTTGCAGATGTAGTTATGCAGTCAGAATGCTGTGACGAGGTGACACCAGGGTGATTCGGCAGTTGCCTCACGAGGAGGTAGAGAGGGTCACGACCAACAAGGAAAGTAGACCGTCGGATACCCATCATCGGCAGCCAGTGGGATGCAGAAAGACTCGAGCTGAACCCAAGATACCATTTCACCCTTCACTATCGAGGTACGAGGTTGAGGGGAGACGCCACATGGATGTTTAGATTGTTTGCGTAGGGGCAGTCGCTTAGCTCTTGTAGTCTTTACTAGTTGAGGGAGGGGCTGAGGTGGGGCCATTGTCACCATGAAAACAGACCATAGGTATATTTGTAGAGGCTCTTAAAGAGGAGCATGTACAGATATGGAAAAGCTCCCGACCGAGTTCCGTGTTTCTTGTATCGCCCTGCCATGGAACTCGGTGCACATTAGAGGACGTGTGATTGAGACATCGAGCTACAAATGAAGATACTTATGGTGGACAGTCTAGATACATGCATATCATCTCTAGGTGATGTATCGTAGACTTGAGGGCATTACTCTGTTTTGGAGTCTGATTCAAACAAAGGTGGCAGTCCACACGTTTGCATAGCATAGTAATGATAGATATATACGGAACGTAATATTGTTATTCATACGTCACTACGGCGTAGGATGAGGGACTGCATATACTGCGATAGTGTTACGGTGGAGACCGTGCGAGTGGGGTTCCATGGGGTGTACCTCGATATTGGGGGTAGCTACACATATACTGTATTAGGTTAGTTCACTGGAAAGTAAATGGGTACGACGTGTGTGTAAGCCTTGAGTGCTATTAACCCATGTAACCTAGTAAATAAAATAATATGATTGAACGATATATGTAGGATTCTCCAAAGTGTATAGTTTAAATCCAGTCACCAGAACTTGTGTTCTGACCCCCTCCTCATAACATATTCGCAGGTAAGATTTGTGGTAGGGACATGAGACATTATAGCTTTGGATAGTGGTTAGGCAGTATTATTAATACAGTAAGGCTATACTTTGATTTATATTATATTTTATCCATTCCGCTGTGAGATGTTTTCTGAGTTATGACATATTTTATGTCTCTGTCTTTTATGCAGGATACCAGAGCAAACCAATTCAAGTTTCGAATACATTGTAAATACTTTCACGGCCCAATTCTCAATTATCCAAAAAAAATCATTCCATTAATATTTTATAAATTTATTATTATTTATATTTAATTTAATTGCCCATATCTATTTAGGATATATTTTACAAGGTGTTACAATACTGAGATAAAACTTTTACGCATAAGTATGAAGCCTTTAAACCGCCATTCAAACATAAGCCCAAACTTAGAGGTGGGTTAGCCATTTACGGTCTCACTCATAATATATCGTAAAGGAAGATCCTTACGATCACTTAAGGCTTAAGGTAGATCCACTGATCACTTAATACCTTATTAGGTGGTTTACTATACATATCAATTAGAGGTCACTAGCTACTAAGTCCTACTAATTTAAGGCTTTCGTCGTTCATGCATATTCCCAAATCCTACATAAGACGAGAGATAGTAAGCAATCACTTATTGCCTACATGCAAGGTAGACGACTATTCATCATTTATGACCTTCCCCTAGTGGGCCGCTATGTTATTATCTAACAAACCTTATTGGATAATCTATAAGTCACTTAATACTTCCTGCAGGATAGGAAGACCTATGGTACCTTCGACAAAGTCATTTAATACCCTGTCCCAAGAAGGACTCTAAACTCAGTCACTTACTACATAGAGGAAGCGGATTTTCGCGAGACTATTGATCCCACATCCAGTTAGTCGTTCAAAACTTCTTATTTAAGGGGGCGCGATCTACCTGATCACTTAATACCTGTTGACAGATCGTATGACTCTACCTTTATGAGGAAGTGAGAATCCAGTCACTTAGTACCCAATAGGCGGATCCCACTACTTAATACCTTTAATCCTGAAGTAGGATGCGCTATGAATTATTTCTTTTTTTGGTTTCTTCTGTTGAAAGGGAGGTGGGCCATACTGCTACTTAATAGCTCAATGCTTGAAGTAAACCTTTTAAGAATAATCCTCATTATTGAATTAATTAACATCACGGATTCCTATAGTCAATAATATCTCACATTAGTTGTACATATATCTGACTATTTGAAAGTGTAGACTTATGTCGAATAAGGCAACTGATCTCGCATCATTAACCTACTAAGACCAATCCTTATTTTAATTGAAGACATTATTTCTAGAATTAAACTAGAATGAGATAAGGATGATTTCCTAAGATTCAAACTCCAAGTTATTTATTTATTTCCTTATTAGACTTAGTATTTGCTATAACCATTAACCCCCATTAAATCCCTTTTAATTCAATTCATTATTATAGCGGTCATATGTCATTAATGATCCTAATGGTCATATTTCCTAAGGCATCAGACAACCTATCAAATGCCATTTATACTACCCTAGTTTTAATTGTTGCAACTCCCAAATATTGTTATAACTAATTAATTTTATTAATTCTTACTTATATAAGTGTACATACAAGTTTATTATATTGATTTCACTAATTGGAGTCACAACGTTTATTCCTTTTCAATTTAAATTGTAATCAATTGACATTCATTACCTATTCATCAATTTCCCCAAAACTTTCATGGTTACAATATTAATTCCTTTATTGTTAACCTTTTAGTTATAGCAGTCAATTCCACATTTACTACTATCAACATAGAGGTCACAAAAATTCATTCCCATTTATTATGGGAAGTATTACCATATATACTAATCAAAAATGGAAACCATTCAAATTCAAACACAAAACATACATATATTTAATAACATTATTAATAGCATCGTTTAGGTAAATTTTGGATGGATAAGATAATAATGATTTTATACATATATATTTATATTTTAAGTGCGACATTTACGTATTTACTAATTATGTTTTTTTTATTTTATATTCTGGTCCAAATTAACGACTAGAACAACCTTTTTTGTGCTTAATCTTGTTTGAGATTCAAAATCTAATAAAAGGTTATTTACCTTAATTCTTGTAAATTTTGCCTGAACAATTTATAAAGGGGATATTGGCATATTTCAAATCACAAGGAAATAAACAATACATTCTTTATATATTTCTAATAATGCCTTTTTATTTAAAGAGAGCAAAAAGGGAAAATTTAGAACATTCAAGTAAAAACCTCAAACAATACAAAGCACAAACAAGATTATAAATGTAAAGCAACAAACCACATAAATTTTGTAATCTACACCCAAGTCCTATATATTTGGAATAATAACATCACAAATCGAATAATATTTGGGGACTGGCTTCCAGATTTAGGGTGTTTACAATAACCACAAGCTATTCAAAAGAATTGTACGCAAGGTATACAAATCTATATAAGATTTTCTCATATACAATTTCAGATTTGACACAAACAAAATAAATCTGATATTTTTAGGCATACAAATTCAGATTTGGCACAACCAAGTATATATATATATATATATATATATAGTATTCTTAACAATGAATATATTTCCCTCCCACCTGAAAGCTATTCCAAATCTGAATATGACTTTTAGGCCTATAATTCTAACTCTTACAGACCTATAAATTGTATAAAAAGGGGATACATATATATACATTAAGTTTTGTAGATCTCAAAGAAGAATTGGAAAAGGAGAAGGAAAACTATTAATAAAGTTTACATACTCGTCGAACAAACTCTTCTGCACAAATCTAGATTCAACATCTCCCATCATTGCAAATCTGATTTGTTTATGATTATATTTTATAATTTTAGAAGAGATTGGAGAACTGAGAATGGAAGAGTTTTGCTACTACCTCCATAAAATATGAGTAGAAGAGTGGCGTCTAGCCCTTTATTTATAGGCATGGAAATTACCTTGAACCATTACAATTAATTCCAGAAAATCTATCAGTTGATATATATATATTAAAATCCTAGCGACCACGGGAAAGCAGCGGCCAGTGTGTCTTCCCCTAGGTCGACCACTCTGGTCATCTCACTCCATTGGAGGAAGGTAATAATTGGAAAGATACATTTAATATATTCGGTGTATTTATTTTCCGTTTATTTTCGTATTTTGTCCGTAACTTTTCATACGGACTCCGTTCGCGAAGTTCCAACCACGAAATTTGACCAGAATTTCGTTACAAATGCAAAGGTGGAAGTATCATAGTTAAATTTCATCATTTGCAAAAATCCTATTTTTGGAATTTAGCTAATTAACTAATTTAATTATCGTCAAATTTTGGGTTGTTACAGAATCGAACAAAAAAATAAAAATGAGAAACTCTTTTCTCTCAATGTTTATATTCAACATAGCTTGTATTTCATTGCCTCAAGAAAAAGCTTGTACCCTCGCCAACCTGTATTGTCTCCCTCCCCGCGTTCCCCATCACTTCAACTACCACTGACCCCCACCCAGTGCACTAGTAGCCGACGCCCCCCACCACTCTGATTTCAACTTGGAAACCCTATAAACCATAATCTTCATCACAAATTCAATTTCGAAGCCTGTAACCAGCATAACCATGATTTGCTCGCACTTGGTACCACTAGCGCCACGTCCTATTGGCCTTCTCCAATCTCCGATGACGCCACCTTCCAGCCACCTTGAGTTCCAGTCCCCATATGTGGAAACTCATACCCTTTTGATATAAAAAGACATCAAACCCTAGCCACCTATAACAATCCTTAATTTTGGAACAAATTTAAAGTTTATCTTTAATTAATTTTAATGAAAATTAAATATTTTAAATGATTTATTTTGAGATTTTATGGCTTAAAATTTATTTGAAACGAAGATTAAACGTATGAATTAAAAATTTAATTAAAACGAGCACGCACCGTCGCTGTAGTTTGAAAATTTAATTTCGAACTTTAAACGAATAAATAGAATTCAATATAAGTCAGATTTCAGTAAAACTAGAAATGTTAGGAACTAGCTGATTATATCTTTCTAACGAATGTGAAAATTTGAGATTTCATTTTATAAATTATAAGTTATGTCCAAATTAAAATTTAAAATGGTCGTTATGGAATCGTTTGTAAAATTATAGCGATTTATTATATATAGTAAATGGATTTTTATTGTAAAATGAAAACCATTTGACTAGAAGATTGTAATATCGAGTTATATACTCAAGTATGTTTGTTTGAATTTGTTAATATTTTATTGATATTACATAAGCCCTTAAAAATGGACATTTTGTAAACGACCTCCATTTTCAACAAAATCTATTTTGTTGGATCCAGAATATTACTAGATTTCAAATTTTGTGATTTTTGGAGTCAATATGTGGCCATGCGCAATTTTAATGTGAAAAAACTGTCAATACTCTGACTTTAAAAATACGTTATCGGAGAAAATGAACTCGGAATTCGACAAAATAAGTTCTGTTGGGTTCGTAATGTCAAGACATTGTTGCACAACAATTTCCATTGAAAACGGGATTCGACACGAATTTTTAAACGATGAAAACAAGGAAAATTGAGTAGAATTGAATAAAATAAAATACAATATGCTAAATTGACGCCGTTATTCCGAAGTTTCATGTGTCGTCCCATATTAATCCATAGTTTGGATTATTTTTAGTTAATCTCAAGTAATGGGGGTTCCTTCCCATATTAATCCCATTGACCTGGTAACTTGTTTAGCTGGTTTCAACAGCATGAAATCCACTTCCAACTGCCTCAAAGTCTCTGATATAACCCACTACCACCACTGCTGATTTCAAATATCACCTATTACCAATAGTTCAACAACTTGAACCATTCCATCTCTCTTGCATCTTGCTTTTCATCAACCCTGCAACAACCATAACGACGCCCTAACCGCCAACTTAAACGAAAAGAACTGGAAAAATTCAAATGTATACTTCAAGCACCACCATATTTCAACATCCTTCGTGCAACTGACAAGAATAAATCAACAAAAGCTCAAACCCTTGACCACACCAACTTTGACCATCTCATCAAACCACAATTTGAGTGCCAATTACCCAATCGACACAACACCGCCCAATCGTGAATATCCCTACTTGTAATCGCTTTTATTTTTTTATTTTGATATTTGTATTTCTGATTAAATTGGTTGCATTTTTAAATTTGTTACATTGGCGAGGTAAAATTTGTAGCAGTGGGAAGGTTCAGTTGGATGCAGTTTAATCGATGATGGTCGATAATATTTTTTGGTGGCGAGGTTAAATTTCATGTGAAGGTTTGTGCGAGTATGGATTCGGGTTCTGTTTGTTTGCTGAATGGAGATGGATTTGGCTCTGAGTATTTGAAACTGGTAGCGAAGGAAAGCGAAGGGTTTGACAACGGAGTGGATTCCGGCTTGACGTTTGTCAAGCAATTGAGATGGACATTGTGTAGTGTATGCCTTCGAAGGAGGAGGTATGAGGAAGAGATGTGGAAATGTTATGGAAACCGGCTAAACAATTTACCAGGTCAATGGGATCAATATGGGAAGTGCCCCCAATATTTGGGATTAACTAAAAATAATCCAAACTCTGGATTAGTATAGGAAGACGCATGAAACTTCGGATTGATGTTGTTAATTTATCCAATATAATAATCAAATAAAAAATTATATTCTGACCCTATATAACATCTTTTACACTCCAAACTCTTGTCTTCATTTCTCAGCGATCAACAATTTTTCCGCCGCCTTCAATAGTTAAAACGTGATTTGTAGAAAATAATAACAAATCCAACAAATTTAGTTAATCAATATAGATATATAATTGTGTTGTTGGGATCCTCCTTTTCAATTCAGTATAAATTTCTTGGGATTTCACGTCATTTTTATTCGACCAAAAATATACAGCGTTAAGAAACACAGCCTAGAGTTTAGTAAAAGGGCTTGAGGCTTCAATGCGAGATTCGAGGATCGTATTTGTGTTCGCTGGATTGAATGGAACTTGTAGGGAATTTTTGGAGTGATTTCAGGTCAATGGAGTTCCCTGGAGCGTGCTACGATTGCTGAAGTCACAACTTCAATGGAGGCTGCGAGCTTGAAGTTTGGATGATGGAGTGAAGAGAATTCGGAGAGAGTATGATGGTGGTTTTGGTTTGTAAATTAATGGAGAAACAAAGGAGCTAGGGTAGTTGAGGAGATCGGCCATTGTGTTTTTCGTTACCTGTAGGAGAAGCGTGATAGGTGACTTAATTTAGGTGTTTAAACATGATTAAGAAAATGATTAGGTAAATTATATTTTATTTAAATTGTTTATGAACGTTAAATATGCGCAAACTTGTAAAATGTATAACTTTTTCATACATTATAGGAATTCAGCAAAACATGATTTATTGGAATCGTATCGATGAGAGACTCACAACGAAACTGATTTGAAGTAATTTGTAGCTCGAGGAAATTTTTGTTGGAGGAATACGTCTAATTTACTTCATCGACCGTTCATCGTTATTTAGCAATAAACGACCAATGTGAGAGCTCTCACTCAAACTAATTATTTTTACAGTTATTATAATCATAACTGAATATATATTGGTTGCCAATGACGATTTTTACATGGTTAATTAGCACAAATTGTTATACAGTATATGATAGCTCACATAACAATTTGTTTGAAAACCATATGAATGAATGGTAGATTATTGTGATATGTTGTGAATGTAATTCTGAGTTAATTAACATGTTAAAAACATTGTTAAAACACTTGTGATAGTTGATATTGGATTAAGCATCCATTTACAAGTCGAACGACTTGTTTATGTTCACTCACTTAAGTAATATCGATTGGAATGAATAAATAATTTATTAATTTATTTATTGGTTGAAGACCCCACACGGGTCTTGGGATGAAAATTAGTTCACACATCTCGCTTATGTTTACTTTGTATGTCAATTAGTTGATTGGTAAACCATTATAAGTATTATTTAATTATTTAAAGCTTATACGGTTTTAGTTGCATTCTGGGTGTGAATTGGACGTTAAACAGTTGTTTATAACTATTTTTGAATACACATATGATGTATGAAATCCATATAAATAAAATTATATGATAATTGGTTGGATCTCATTCCAATCCGGAATGAAAATGAATATTTTAATATAATATTCAGTGAAAAATCGAGGTTTGATTTTGATGTTTGATTTTGGATGGACACAAAAATATTAGAATGTATGTGAATATTCATAACTGAAAACGAATTGATCTGCATTAATTTTTATATAAATATGTCTGGTAAAAGTTTATTTTGAAATGAATAGTAATTTCAAAATATGAAATTGAGTTAAGTAAATAAACAATGTTTTAACTCGAATGGGTTTTTCTATCGATCTTATTTGTCTTTATAATGAGAATCAAGAAAATTAGATTCCAAAATCTGATATTTTGAAAATATTATTATTTTAATATTATAATAATATGGGATGTTCAATTTTGATTTGAAATTAAAGTGAAAGTTGAAATCATTTTTATACGAGATTATAAATGTTTTATAAAATACATTTTGAATAGAAATCGACTAAATCTATAATTGTATTATAAATGGCTTAGTATTGAGAAATTTGATTTTAAAAGGTAAATGATTGAAATGAAATTTCAAATGGCAGTTGTGAATAATTTATAATATTTATAAATCATTTTGGGAAACGGTTTCGATTTTAATTTATAAATCGATTCGGGCTTGAGTAGGACATGTCGTGTTGCGACAGTTCGCGAAGCTCAGCCCGTAACTTCGAATTGATGTAACAAGAAATCCAACAGTCAGATTCTCCTAAAACTGGAACCATTGGGTTCGTATTGAAAAGATCTTTCAAATGATAATAAGAGCTTTAAAATGCAACACTAAGATTTTAATTTAAGTCCAAATCAGTTTTGGAAAAAGTCACTATGGATGCAGTTCGGTGACCGATATTGGAAACGACTGAAAGGGCCTTAATAAAATTATTAAAAATATGAATAAATTATGGTAAATTAGAATAAATGATTTGAAATGATTTTGGATGAAATATTCCACGTTTTGGAAAGTAAAAGATACTTTTATCTGAATAAGTTGTTTACCAACATGAGTAAAGAACTGGAAGGAATTGAAATGGTTTTAATATAACCAGAGTTTACCAATATAAATTGGATTGGATTTGAATGGAAATTATCTTCGAATATTTCAGTATTAGATTCCATGATTATATGAATATCGTTGAGGAATTTGGAAGATATAGATATCGTTTTTCCAAATACGATATGAAACGACCCAAACTCTCCCTTACGGGAAAGCTCGGAATGAGTTGAGGACACGACAAATCAGAACGCAAATAGAAGAACATTTCATTGTTATTACAACAATTAAATCAGAGAATAAGAAATAACAGAGTATGAATAAATATTACACATTGAAAAATATCAGAGATTTAAAATACATTACATAGCAGCGGAAAAATAATACATAACACAACTGAAAGAAATATACGGATACAGAGATTTCCGAATATAGCTCCAGCTGTAAATCCAGGATCCTGGAAAAGAAATATCTGCAAATACCCAACTACTAGCTGCTTGTGTGGAAAATAGGGGCACCCTGAGTTTATGTTAAAACAATAAACTCCAGGCCAGTCATGTGACTGGTGTAAGAACTAAAACAATTATTTAAAACCTTATTTTTAAAGTTGGGTAAATCAAGGGACCACGCCGTATAACATGGAACGTTTCCTCCTAAGAATACCAGTGCATGAAACAAACAACGCAATGCTTTTCGAATAAATGAAGCTATTATAAGACTCAGGTCCCATCACACAATGCAACACACGCCATAGGATAGAGTTTTCCCTTATAATAGCCAAACATGCTTGGTACATTTAAAACAAATCGTTTGATACCATTATAAGTGCGTATTGTTAAAAACAACTTCAAATACAAAAGTATCAATCATAGACGACATGGGTACCATATATCATATCGCCGTACTAGTTCTACAACTAAAACCGCACGATGTCGTATCGGAAGTTGGATTTGCATCATGAACCAAGGCAAGGGATCATCCTTACCGAATTCGAGACAATCTAGCCTACCATGTCTCAGGGTACAGCCGCGACTGCACCTAGGAGCCACAGGGCTGGTCCTCTCTTACGTTTGAGGATTATAACTCCTGAACAATGCGCTTCCTCGCCATATGGGGCGTAATGGTCAGTATGTCGACCATATCATCCATCGGCCCAGTAGTGACCGATATATCCGAGGCACCTCGCTATCCATCAAATAATATGCAACATCAACATGAGTAAAATGTCTGGGCTCTATACCATGACATCACTCCTAGCTAGAAAGAAACGCACGTTTTCCTTGGATCCTTCATCCCGTTTCTGGTTCATACTGGGGAGTGGAGCTCGCGAATTAACGCTATACACAAAGCTATGCTATTTAAAGTCGCGCTTTGATCGTCAACCACAAGACTTTTCTTTTCAACAGAAGCCTTGATCTTTTGCATCTCAGCATGCCACACTGACAATTCACGTCATGCGACTAATATCTATCGATATATAACCTATAAGCTCATACATCTCAGAGAAGGGTGTTAAGCAAGAGAATAAGTTGTCCGCCACCAAATAGATATATATTTAATAGAGATCAATCAACACAGAATAAAATCCAATGTTAGACACACTTCCATTTACTAGTTCGTTCTGGGTCTGAACGAAACTGGAGGCACCTTATCCCTCGTCCCATATGTCCAATACAGGAGAGAGGTCCTCACATATCCGGTCGATCTCCAAGTACGTCTGGATAATCACCACTTATTACATTGTCTTGGGTGTACAACACAATCAAGACATTAGTAATCATCCAAACGATGTGAAGAACTCTAGTCTTTAACCACTGTCTTCATCGTCGACTCATCGTCGAATCAATTATTCAAAATGGGTATAAACCTAGCCTTTCTGAATAATTCACGTATTTTATAATCAAGTGCTGTAAAAACACAACATACGCCTCATTCCAATTCAGAATATTCTTTTATTTAAATATTCACATCATTCTGGAAAGGTTCCTATAAATTTTATCAAAAATAAATTCTTTAAATTTATTCTTTAATTTTCCTATGGATATCAATTCAAACCAAATTAAGGTTTATCAACTAGTCGAGATTAGCGCACCTTACCCAAGTAGTCGTTTATTTTATTTCCCAATCCCAACCTATTCATCCCGCGGAACAAAACTGGTAATATTCCATATCTAACACCACGGTGTTATCGATAAATTTAGTTACCATTTCCTGTTCAAATCTAATTAAAGATTTAACTATCGCTTGGACCAAACTGGTGATACTCCATTCTCAATAATTCCCCAAATTTGATAATTTAAATTATCACATTCGCATTCCAATCTAATTAAAGATTCATTAAAACTCCACTTAGTATTAATCTTCCCAAAAATCAATATTAATGATTATTTAACTTTGGAAAATGAAACATGTCACATCGACAATCTACACCATACCATTGATTTATGCCAATATATAACCTCTAAGCTTATATGTCTTATAGAAGGGTGTTAAGCAAGAGAATAAATTCTTCGCCACCAAACAGATATATATTTAGCAGAGATCAACAATACAGTTCAAACTACAATGTTAGACATGTAATCCTGTCTTTAACTGGGTTAAAGAATTCATGTTATTTAAAACACAGTTCGCGATAAACCCAAAATCCCATTCCATTAATTATGGAATCTTCACGGAAAACAGATTAATATATAGTCGATATCAATTTCCGTATCTGACTAATAATTTAAATGGAATAACGACAAATTCTTTTAAATTCCATATATATTAACAGTCTTCCTCCACAGAAGCTCGCTTCGATTATTACCAAATCGAATTCCATTCCAATTTATTTTATTAAATTGGAAAATTTTCTTTAAATCTTAATAAAAAGATTTATAAATTCCAAATCACATTTCATTGCTAATCGGGTTAAAGAACGAATGTCGTTAAAAACACAGTTCATAATAAACCCAATTCACATTCCATTTTATTCTAGTTACTAAATATAACTGGAAATTCTAATAACCTTAATTAAAAGATTTATTCTTTGCACACGGGGTTTAAGAACAATGTTATCTAAGACACCATTTAGGACAAACCCAAAATCCAATTCTTTTATTCAATTATAATTAAATATTAATTAATTGGAATACATCACTAAATCTTAATTAAAAGATTATTCTTTTCTCAACCGGGTTTAAGAGCAGTGTCAATAAAGACACCGTTCACGACAAAACCAAAATCCCATTTGATATTAAATACAAGGCTCTGAATAGAAATTATATCGTCTTATATTCAATATTAAATTCTGGAACCAACAAATATCGTATTGGAAATAACGATATATATATATATATATATAATCCAAATTTCCATAACAATATCCGTATAGTCACAGAATCCAATATCGAAATATTCCGAAGATTAATTCCATTGCAATTTGTTCATTGGAAATTTTTGGTTATATTAAAACCATTCACAAATTCAATTTATTTTATTTAAAAATTACTGGATTTCAAATCTGGTTAATAACTAGTTCGTTTTGATAAAAAAATATTTTTATCTTTACAAACGTGGAATTTTTCTTCCTAATTCTTTCAAAATCATTTATTATGATTTTACACAAATTATTAATATTTTTAATAAATATATTAAGGCCCTTTTGGTCGATTTCCATAAACGGTCATCGAACTGCAATTACATCGACCTTTTCCAAATTTGATTTGGAAATATTTCAAATCCAACTGTTAGATTTCAAATCTTTTATATTCTTTTGAAAGCCCTTTTCGATACGTACCCAATGGTTCCGGTTTTAGGAGTATCTGACGGTCGGATCTCCCGTAATATCAATTCGAAGTCAATGATCGAAATTCACAAACGGTCGCTACAAGGCGCATTCTATTCAGGCCGTTAAATATATATAATATATATATTACATATATTTCATTGATTTCCATTTAAAACTTATTTTATAAATCATTTATAAATTCATTTTAAAACGATTCCCACTTTCATTCCAATTTTAAACCAAAATTGAATACTCCTTATCATTATAATATTTAAATAATAATATTTTCAAAATATCTGATTTTGAAATTATTTCCTTTTTGATATTCATTATAAAAATGAATAAAATCTATATAGATATCGTTCGCGTTAAAATGACGCAAATCTAATCAACACGGCTTTATATATTTCAATATTTTCATGTCCATCCAAAATCGGACATCAAATTCACATTTTAATCCTTTACTAAATATTATTTTAAAATATTTGTTATTTTAAAATATTCATTATTTCAAAATATTCTTTCTTTCTGAATTGGAATCAAACACAGTTAATTACCATATAATGTTATTTATATGGATTTCATACACACATATACACAACAATAATTATACACAGTCAATCATCATTCAGAGTGCATTACACAACCGCATAATCATTAAATGTAAATAATTAATGCTTACAACAGTCACTGTCGAACAATCGATTGACATACAACTAAACAATTGGGATTAGTGTATGCCAAATATCATCACAATACCCGTGTGGGGTTTCAACCAACAAATACTGAATATTATTTGTGCAGTTGGGCGATGTATAAAATTTATCATCCCAATCAATATCAGTTAAATGTGTACACATAAACAAATCGTCCGATTTGTAAATGAATATTTATTTTCATTTCATGAGAATTTTTTTCTGTTCATATATACGTTAAAAGTTGTACTTTTAAAGATAAAATATTTATTTCAATACATGAATATTTTTAATAGTTCATACATTCAAAAAAAAATATTTTCATACATTTTATTCAACACATGAATATTTTATGCAGTTCATATACACATTAAAAATATATTATTAATGAATAAATATTTATTTCAGAAAAATTCGGCATTATAACGGTGCGATATTAAAACCGGAGTAATGTCTAGCATTACCCCTCTCCTGGTATTGGCTCGCGCCATACACAATAATCAATCCAATTAATACACAACAATACAACTAATTTCACAACCACAATCAAATCACATAGAACATCCAAATAAATAAATACTCAACTACCCCAATGCCATTTACGGCGCCATAAGTGGTTATTCGTGGAGTATGAAATCCGTGTGTCGATAATATCCATACATCACTTTCAATTTATGTGATTGTGTGAATTTGAGCGTTGAACTCCATGTAATTCAAATTTAAATCTATATTGCAAATTTTTATTTATTTACAGTTATATACAAAATTTTAGTGAGAAGGAGTTCTCACATAGGGATCCACTCCGCCGTGGTTTTCTAACGTTCTGATTTACTGTTTTGGCTCCAGAATTTGCAGACGAGCTCCAATCTTCGCACCGTCATTTTTCTTGCCTAAGCGCGCCATTCCGGACGACTTTCACCTAATGGACTTTTTCCCGAAATTGGTCCTTTCAGCCATAAATCGCGAAAAGACAGTATTTGGACAGCAAACTTTGGACGCGTTTTCTGAATAACTCCGCAATCTAAAACGTGACTTCCATACACTCAAATCAAAGAGAAAATCATGCTCTTAGATTTTGGTTATGTGGAGTTTCGGCCATGGGGGCTCCGTTTGGAGGATATGGGCTAAAACAGTTCAGGTTGTTATTTGCAAATATAGAAAATATAAAAATTCGATTTTTAAGTGGAGGGGGGTCCCGGGGTCGGAGTGGGTGATGGGGGAGGGGGCGCAGGTGATGGGGGAGGCACTGTGGCCGACGGAGGGTGAGGCAGTGGTCGGAGTTGATGGATTTGGGGGTTGTGAGTGGTTAAGGCTCAATTTAGAAGAGAAGAGGGAGGAGAGAGAGAGAAGGAGGGAGGAGGAGGATCGAGGGTGGCTGGGGAGGCGTGCGGCGGCGGGTTGCGCGAAGGGGGGGGGGCGCGGTGGAGCTGAACGACCCGGGGGGTGCGGTTTTGTTTTGTTTTTTGTTTTTAAAATCGAACGTGGAAAGTGAGAAGGAAAGGGGGAGAAGGTTGACTTTTATATATTTTATTACTTTTATTTTCAAAAAGTAACTTTTTTAATCGAAACTCCAAATCGAACTCACCCACTGTCTCCTTTAACTAAATATCACCGTTCCGAACACAATAGAATATGTCCCGCAAGCCAATTCAACAGTTTCAATCAATTTTCATCAAAATTAAAATATAAATTAATATAATGTACAAAATTGATTTCAACGTACATTTTAATTTACCAGGCCACATACTGATTCCAAAAATTCCCAAAAAATAGATCTAGCTATGTTTTGACGATACAGTCTAAGAAAACTAATTTTGTCGAATATGGAGATCATTCGAAATACGACCACTTTTCAGTCGATTAAATTAAACTAAAAGCACCAAACGCGTTTAAAATCATCACACTCACATATTAATTTCAAAAATTATGAAATTTGGAATATAGCAATAATTTGACATTTCAGATCCAACAAAAGTAGTTTCGTTGGAAACGGAGGTCGTTTGCAAAATGGATATTTTCAAGGACTATGTGTTATTAAAAAATATATAAATTGCAAAGTGACTTTTCTGAATTTTAAACTGGACATAACTTTCAATTCTCATTATGAAATCTGGATTTTTCACATCCTATCGAAAGATATAACTAAACAGATTCAAATATTTCTGTTTTTACTGAAACCCGATTTATTTTGAATTCTATAAATTCATTTGAAATTTAAAATCGAATTTTCAAACTACAGCGCCATTTCCGGCTCGTTTTATAAGTGAAATATATTTATATGTTCTAACTTCAATTAAAATAAACTTTTAGTCATTATTATTTAAAATAAATATTTTAAACATTCAAAATCCATTAAAATAGCTAAAATAAAAATTTTAAATTGGTTCTGAAAATCCAGGTTGTTATATTCTCCCCCGCTTAAAAACTTTTCGTCCTCGAAAAGGAACGGAGCTGAAAGTTGTTTAACTAATGAATTCAACTTTCATTTTGGCTTTCATTCTTCAACTTTTTAGTTTCTAAGAATTTTCTAATTTCTAAAAATTTGGCTAACACCCTAAATTTTCGAAAATTTCACCATAACCTCCTTTGTAAGGGGAGACCTTTAAAACCGCAACTGCCTCATAAGGCCCTCACCAATCCAAAAGAAAAATCCTATCAGCTCATAAAATCATCAAAACCCAAGAAATTAGTAACATGTACCTATTTGTCGAGCATACAATTTTGTTCCTCTTCTTAGCTTCCCTGCTATGACCTGTTCATATATATATATATATATATATATATATATATATATACACGTATATGTATGCAATTTCAACCAATTTTCAATTCAGTTCAATATTTAATTCAATTTGGCTAAATTTACCATTCATTCACATATTGGTTAAATAAATTATCATTCCAATATTTTTATCAGTTAACTAATAATCAAACATCACAACCAGCAATCAGTTAGTTGATTAGCTTTTAAAATATATGATTTTATATATAGGCAAAAATCATATTTCTAGTGCCAAATCATAACAATAAATTCTAACAAAGTTTTGGTTCTCACACTAGTCAATTGGAAATATATAGATATCCCACTTTTGAAACTCGAAAATGACACTGATGATGGGGCCCCATCATCAGGATCATTCCCGGGCGACTAGAGGGTGATTCTATATCTATCCAGTATATTTAAGGTTTCGTATACACGTTTGCAAGGCGTATATGCAAAATCTTCATATACTCATTTGTCCAAAATAAATTTAAAATAAAATACTCAAATACGTATAAAAAGGTGTAACGACCCGGTAGGGATCCGACGCCCGAATTTTGACAATAATACATAATCCCGCATTATTTACCAAAACTCAAGTATCGAACCCACCAGATTGTCATTAGAAAGAATGTAGAGGGTGAGATAAGAAAGAAAGAAATATTAGAATAGAAGAAGAAGAAGATCCAACACAACACAGAGTCTCACATCGCAAGGAAACAAAATATAATACAAAAATAATTTTTATTTAGAGCTTTAAAAATATACTTACAATCATCAGAGTACATCACACATCTAGACAGTTATAATAATCTGTCCTCATATACCACACACAACGGAATAATATACCACTATACGTCTGAACTTCTCCAACATGTCTTTGAACTTCATAGCATTCTATAACATGAACCAGCAGACCCGGGCTAACCCGAGCATTACAAACACCGGGTCAGTCTGGTGAACCAGAGTGAGAAAACCCCTTAAGTTTAAATATCATCCAACTTGATTTTAAAGTTCAAATTCCCTTTTGAAAGAAAAGGATAATCGTAAGACCGGTCCACACATAAACACGGACGGTTTTTACCTTACGATAACCCAAAACAGTTTTTGAAAACCAATACTTCTCTGATATTATAATAGTGTCTACATACAAATAAATAGAATCTAGTGGAACGCTTGCATCTCACGCTCCATATATATAGTATACAAACAAAACCGCGGGCACTTATTGGAGATTGGATTCCGACTGTGACAAGGTATGCGACCACCTGCCGATCGTGTACCTCTAGAGACGAATACACTGGGTTCCACAAGAACGTCTTTCAACCTGGCCCACACATGACCGACCACTCATTTCGCTTGAGTGTATCGAATGTATATCACCAACAGTTGGGAGCTACCCCCCGTTTCCTGACAAGGGACAACATCGATAGATTAAAGAAGCAAAAGGAATTTCTCCAGATTGGTGATTATACACCCTAATGGGAGCGACCCACATAGCCATGCTGCCTGCCCGATTTTTGTCATTTCCCGATTGATGAGGCTTGAGGTTTTGAATTTCCTTTAGCACATCTGACCAATTTTTACTTTGAATGTCACATTGTCAGATCCATCAGATATCACTAATTGACGTCCACAAAAAATACTCTAGCTGGGAGCTAACCAACTAAGATATGTTTGAAGAAATCAACGTATGTGGTCCTTTGGAAATACTTTGTCAGACACTCGTCCATACAAGTCATCCAGGAACAAGATGAACCGAAGGCACCCTCCTACTGCATCCTTATATAGGAATCACCCCAAGGATCAGTAGCGAGTAGTCCTTGTAAACCACAAAATCTCAATCATGACCTAATCCCGTTAGAATACCTCTGTGTTGCAACCCAGAGGTTATTCGTCAAGTAATCCTTCCGCTTATGAAAATCCACGGTCTTCAATTGCTCCGTCTTCAATCGACGTCTTCACGTATTCGCTGGTTGGAATGGATTTCGAATATAAATTCGATCCTGGACTTTCTGTACCAATAGCGTTTTGGCCATGATTTTGATAATCGGTTATTTAACTATCAAAATAAACAATCATAAAACAAAATAAATCCATTGGTTTATTTCACAGCGTCACTTGGCCATTTAAATAATATATCAGTTGTAATACCAAAGATAATATATTAGTTTTAATATAAAAATATTCTCAAATCATTTTATTGAAATAAATAAATACTTTAAAATCCTATCCAATTTCCCTTTATTATCCTTCAAAACATTTGTCACCACATTATTTATCCTTATATAATTATGAGATCAATTCACTTAATATTGTAAAATCATCGTTACAAAATTCCCTTTTCATTCCGTTATTATGAAAATATCATTTCATATTCTCACGCCCCTCTTTATTTCCTTTTATTTCGGAACCCCATCATACATACCCAAATTCTTCACATAAGGTTTCACTATTGTTTTCCCAAAATAATCTGCTTTAACATCTCCACTATCATGACTCATACCATCCTTCGACAATCCCGAAATCGTTCAAGTTGGGGTATTTTAATTACCTCTTAGACCTTGATCAACAACGTTCTTATCGTAAGACAAATATGAATCGTAATCCAAAACCCCATATTCGTTTTGATATCACTTCACTATGGTATAAAAATACGGTTTTATAAAACTGTCTTGCTTTTGAGATTTCCTTTTCTATATATATGGTCATTACTAAATTCATGATTAATACACATTAACCTTTTAACTCAAACTCCTTTAAAACTCTTTGTTCCATTTTCTGGATTTTGTTTCAAATCCTATTACTAACCATTTTACCAAATTCGATTATAAAAATCCCTTTCCTAATTCTTTAAATCGATTTCTTTTGAGAAATTCTACTTCAAAACCATCGATTACACTTAATGCCATCATTAGGTAATGATAATTTATAATGCTTTAACCCCCCATCTCCTTATTCACAACTTGTTTACACATCTCTGGTTTAATACGAAACCCTTTCCCCATCTCGGTTTTCCTTGACTTAAAATATTAAGTAACATTTAATCTTAAGCTTACCGTATTCGCTTAAATCAATTTATAACTTCATTTATCAAATTTGGTTTAAATATAAACTCGTTCACAAACTTCCTTTGGAATTTAATTATATTTCTAACTTTAATTACTTAAATGAACTTCATTAAAATTATCATTTACATCATCCTTAACTGGAATTAAATTTCTTATTTAAAATCTCATTAAGTTAAACAACTATAAGCTAAATTAATTCATTAGATTAATCGGCCCGATCTAATTTAATTAAATAATCAATTACTGATCAAAACAGCTGGCTCGGTAAATATTAAAACATGATTAACCCATTAATTAACTCTAAACCGTCTTTTCATTTTGAATTAATAAATAACATTTATTAATCTAAATAATCCCATTTACATCAATTATAAATAAATAAACAATAACCTATTTCTAAATAAGCTTACTTTTTAATTGTTCTTAAAAACAATAAATCCTGGTTATTAATCATTGTTAATTCCCGCCCTCTTGCTTATCAATCTTATTAACATAAGAATTCCCTTTATCAAATTATTCAATACTTTACGGTGAAGCACGTGCTTCGCAAACGGTAGAATTTCGGTATAAAAATAACGGTTAAAATAAACGATATATATAGTGTTGGTTCGTTTTCTTTTTCTTTTTATAAACTTCATTATAAAATAATATATTTAAAAATCTATATTCAGTTATAAGAATAATTTCATAACTTCATTACTAACGGTAAATCAAAACAGTTTGTACCTTAGCCATCTGCTATAGTTTTTTCCAACTTATATCTCCATTTGTTAATTAACCAAACAAATGTCGAATTCGGGTTTAACAATCAATAGAAAATTCAATACTCCAATCATATGTGTGCAACGGTTTCATAAATGATCATATGACAATAAATTTGAGGAATCCAGTTGGATTCCTCCAACCTGTCCTTCCCTGCATCCAACAGATCATTCCATATGATGATAAACTTTTTTAACTAATTACGATCAACCAATAACAAACATTCAATTATCATTTAAATTCAATTCGTTTATTTGATTATAAACGTACCCAACAGGGTAAATTATCAGCTTGGAAATCATCATTAGAAAGTGACGATGTTATTTCATTTAAATTAAACAGCCGTTAATTTAAATAAATGATATAAAAATATTTAACACGCATCAAACAACCATCAACAAACAACCATTAATTAGCAGTCATAGCAAACACATGATAAACCTGACTTGTAGTCAATAAAAGTGGGGAACTGAGTGAGATTAACTGACCTGGATCTGCGTTGTATACACAGCTCGTTCCAGATGAATTCAACTATGTCCAATTCAATTCGCTTCCGTATCGTTCTGCTCATAAAAATGGTTCCAGCGCATCTTGTTAGGTTTGATTCTGATAATATGTGAACGAGTTATCATTAATATAAGATTTAACTTATATTTTATAAACTAGTTAACCAATTACTATTAAAAATTAATTATCTTATAATTACTGTATCCACAATTTGAAAACCGCGACTTACGCTTCCCTCTCCAAAATGCAAACGCTCCAATATTATTTCCCTTTTGTCCACGTAAAAACATAACCGCGATCATGATTCTTCACCAAAAATCTTTATTTGTTTGAATCTACCTTCTACTTACGTATATAACCGTCTGTTACCACAACAATCCCTTTTTCCACCGAATTGACTTCTTCCTCCACGTAAAAACACCAACTCCCTACCCAGTGGAACACTTCACCAATGCAAGCTTCGAAAGCCCCCCTTTCTTTTTCTTTTTTAAAACCCAACTAGCCCAAGCCTACTATGGCCCAACTCCCCCAAACCATATCCGCAACCCACAGTAGCTTCTTCCACAATTTAGATTTTGAAGCCTCCTCCTGAAGCTCTATACCGTGCACGCCAGTATAGGATATCACCAAACTCCACGAAACAATGAACGAACATAATGCATTGACTTCTATTCAATCCCTCGACTCGTTGACCATCTCACTTCCACCTCCGGCGTCCTTGATATCAGACCGACGTGGGGACAGCACCTTCCAGGTGCGACATTTTTTCCCCTAAAATTCACGAAAAAACTCCAACTCATACTCCATTCCTCGCTGATCACTGCTACACTAATGAATTCATGCATTTCCCCCCTCTATCTCAACAAAAGTATAAACCTAGTTCGCAACCTTGAAAATGAATTGCCGTGATAAAATAAACTGAAACAATGGGTGTGTGGAGATTGATTTTAGGAGCTCATTGCAATTCGTTTTAGGATTTTAGGTGGAGTATTTGATTTTTTAAAATTCATGGAAATTTTCAACATTTTTATTTCTTCACTGTGTTTCATTTGGAAAAGGAGGGATTTGATGTATTTATACTGCGAGAGCCATGGATGGCACGGTACTAGAACAACTTGGCAATCACGGTATTGTAAACCTTGGCAATCACGGCAATTGAAATTTGATGAACACGGTGTTGAATACAGGATAATAGGATAGCTGTTTCCTCCATTATCTTAGCGGTACCTGTTTTGACTAATGATGGGATGGTGTAGCATGTGTATTCAAGTCGGTTATCCTTTCCTAGGGTCTGCATGAAATTAGAATAGGATAGAGGCTTGTTTTTGTATTAATTATTGGGTACTTGACCCGTGTTAAGTCATTGAACTGAGTTGGTTGAGTACATCAAGGTCTGCTCTAGTTTTAATTTAGTTTAGCATAGATTAGTACAGTGGATACCAAATCTTTTGGTAGTTCTAATCCAAGTATCGATTTTTCTTTTGGGAAGTACATATAGCTTTTGAGTTTTAAAATAAATTATCCTCTAACGATATGCAAACTTTAGCTAGGAATTCAGAATTTATTTTTGATGACATTTCAATTAAATTTTGATTTTATCGACAAATTTTGCCCGTATGGAATATCGCTTCAGATTTAGCCAATATCGAATTATAATTCCGCATCAAAAGATTCGAATCAACCGATATCGAAAATTTATATAGAAAACGTTATTAAATTTATTGAATAACCGTTATCGTTATTTAACAATTTCCATAACGACTATTTTAAAATTTGAATTTGACATAACTAACAATTTATAAACTGAAATCCCGATTCTTCTCTTTCAGTAGAAAATTATAATCAAACAGATTCAAACGTTTCTCGTTTCATGAAATTCCGACTTAATCGGATCCTATATATTCAATTGAAGTTCAAATCGAAAATTACGAACTACCGCGTCATTTCGAGCTCGTTTAAATTTATATATAATCTATAACGTTTAAACTTCGAATTAAAATGTTTAAAATCCATAAATATTCCAATTAAAATATTTAAACAAAATTAAATATTCAAATTAAAATGGCCAAAAATCTGGGTTGTTACAAAAGGTTTAAATTTTCAAAACAAAATTTGCTTACATTTTTTTTTAAAATAACACTCTTCACACTCGTTCTAGGATACTACTGATTCTGTTTTTAACGAGTCATTCTCATTGGATATTACTAATCCAGTCTCTGATGAATTCTTTCGTTCAGTTCTAATGTGTCTTGTTCTCGAGCTCTGTAAACCAAAGCTCTGATACCACGATGAAACGACCCAAACTCGCCCTTACGGTAAAGCCCGGATTGAGTTAAGGACACGACAAATCAGAACGCAAATAAAAGAACATTTCATTGTTATTACAATAATTACATCAGAATATAAGAATATAACAGAGTATGAATAAATATTACACATTGAAAAATATCAGAGATTTAAAATACATTACATAGCAGCGAAAAAATAATACATAACACAACTGAAAGAAATATACGGATATAGAGATTTCCGAATATAGCTCTGGCTGTAAATCTAGGATCCTGGAAAAGAAATATCTGCAAAAACCTAACTACTAGCTGCTCGTGTAGAAAATAGGGGCATCCAGAGTTTAGGTTAAAACAATAAACTACAGGTCAGTCATGTGATTGGTGTGAGAACTAAAGCAATTATTTAAAACCTTATTTTTAAAGTTGGGTAAATCAAGGGACCACGCCGTATAAAACGGAACGGGTTTCCTACCAAGAATACCAGTGCATGAAACAAACAACGCAATGCTTTTTGAAAAAATGAAGTTGTTATAAGACTCATGTCCCATCACACAATGCAATGCATGCCGGAGGATAGAGTTTTCACTTATAATAGCCAAATATGCTTGGTACATTTAAAAACAATTGTTTGATACTATTATAAGTGCATAGTGTTAAAAAAAACTTCAAATATAAATGTATCAATCATAGACGGCATAGGTACCATATATCATGTCGCCATACTAGTTCTACAACTAAAACCGCACGATGTCGTATTGGAAGTTGGATTTCCATCATGAACCAAGGCAAGGGATCGTCCTTACTGAAATCGAGACAATCTATCCTACCATGTCTCAAGATACAACCGCAACTGCACCTAGGAGCCACGGGGCCGGTCCTCTCTTACGTTTGAGGATTATAACTCCGGAACAATGCGTTTCCCCGCCCTACGGGGCGTAATGGTCAGTATGTCGACCATATCATCCATCGACCCCGTAGTGACCAATATATCCGAGGCGCCTCGCTATCCATCAAATAATATGCAACATCCACATGAGTAAAATGTCTGGGCTCCATACCATGACATCACTCCTAGCTAGAAAGAAACGCACATTCTCCTTGGATCCTTCATCCCATTTCTAGTTCATACCAGGGAGTGAAGCTCGCGAATTAACGCTATACACAAAGCTATGCTATTTAAAGTTGTGCTTTGATTATCAACCAGAAGACTTTGCTTTTCAATAGAAGCCTTGATCATTTGCATCTCAGCATGCCACACTGACAATTCACACCATGCGACTGATATCTATCGATATATAACCTCTAAGCTCGTGCGTCTTAGAGAAGGGTGTTAAGCAAGAGAAAAAAATTCTCCGCCACCAAACAGATATATATTTAATAGAGATCAATTAACATAGAATAAAATTCAATGTCAGACACACTTCCATTTACTAGTTCGTTCTGGGTCTGAACAAAACCGAATGCATCTTATTCCTCGTCCCATATGTCCAATACAGGAGAGAGGTCCTCGCATATCCGGTCGATCTCCAAGTACGTCTGGATGATCACCACTTATTAACTTCTCTTGGGTGACAACACAATTAAGACATCAGTAATCATCCAAATGATGTGAAGAACTCCAGTCTTCAACCACCGTCTTCATCGTCGAATCAATTATTCAGAATTGATATAAACCCGGCCTTTTCGAATAATTCACGTATTTTAAAATCAAGTGCTATAAAAACACAACATACGCCTCATTCCAATTCAGAATATTCTTTTATTTACATTACAACAAAAAGACCATATTACAACTTTATTTTTACAACTATCATAAAATGACTGTTGTAGTACAAGCTTTTTACAACTTTTTCTTACCAGAAAGTTGTAATAAACTTAATTTTAACAACTTTTTTATTTTGTTTGTTGTAATAGATGCTTATTACAACAGTTTCTTTCTAACAGTTGTAAAAGATGTTTATTTTAAATACTTAATAGCTATACTTGCTAATTATATTTAATATTTTATAATAGATTGAAATTTTCTAAATATCGATAACATTTTGAAAATTTCCGACAATAAAAAAAATAAAAAATTTCAAAATATTAAACAATTAAAAAAGTTAGTTTTCATTTCTGTAAAATTTTAGCATTTGACATTCTCTTTATGTCTTACGATTTCAAAATTAGAGCCAATATTTAAATAAATTAACTAGCTTAACCTATAAGAAAAAAATTGATTTAATTATAGAGAGTGGTTAACCAATCACCAGAGCCGGCTCCAGCTGTACGGTTGCCCTAGGCAATACGGTGGGCTAAAAGCAGAAAAAATGGAAGGAAAAAAAAATGGTTGCCCTCACAGCAGTTGCAAGAAGTTAAAGGGGAAGAGAAAATCAGGTAAAAGTACAACATTGAACACAGTTGTTGCTGCAAGGAATTGAACCCCACACCTTTAGGAACTTTGCAAGCTAAAAGGCAACCAACCACACTACACACATCTTTAATTCATATACGCATCAGAATTTTTATATTCCGGAAAAGTCAGTATTCACCACCACCATCAAATTTTCTGATGATGGTTGCTCTTTTCTGGGGGTTGCTCCAGACGGCCGCCTAGTGCGCCTAGCCCTGGAGCCGGCTCTGCCAATCACTATAAGAAATAATGTGTGTAAAATAGAAAACATGAAATATTGCATTTGGATGTTCATTAGTTATAACCAAAGTATCAAATTTAAAGATGAAAAAAAAAAAACGGTCGCTGAAATATTTTGGCGTTCTCAATTTCACTATACGCATGTTATTCTTAATTTAATTTTCCCTGCCGCTTCTCTTTGTCCAAATCTGAAGACATTCATTCCCTACTTCAGTCTACGGTTTCACAAAATCCCTTAATTTTCCACATCTTATACCACCATCGATGGAGGCATAACTCAGATTCACGACTCAGCAGCTTGGCTAGGCGTCACTATCGACTTCAATAATTCCTACCCTCGTTCTTATCTATAAAATCAAAATTTTACAAACTCATATTTCAATCAGAGGTGATTTTTAAGGGAGGTAGTTCTACAAACAACTACGAGCTCTAGAAACCAGATTAAAAAGGCCAAATTTCAGGTTTGTAAAATGTCAGTTTATTGAATTTCATTTTACATTTTTTTTTTTTTTTTTTTTTTTTTTTTTTGTAATTGCGGTCCGTAAAATATTGTTCGTGATTTCAAAGGTGAATTTCAATCTGTAATTTTTTTAGAAAAAATGATTGGCATAATATTGCGTCAAGTAAAACGTGGACTCTGAAATCATGGAGGTTTCTCACGAGTGGGTTCTAGTTAATAAGCAAAAACTAATGTGGATGAGGAAAATTGAATAGATTACAAAGAAGAGTATTCTTCCTTCTGCAAGAGCCGCAGGTACCATTGGAATGAACAACTTGCAGTGAGCCGCTTCTTTGTTAAAGGTAAGCTTAAGTCCAAAGCTTAGTGCTCCATTTGATCTGTTCAACACAAAGAAGAAGCCAAGCAACATAAGCTCTTTATGCATCATGTATTCATCATGGATAATGATGAAGTGTTGATCCAGAGTACTTGAGCTTTGTGAAAGATATCGTGGACTCTGAAGATTTACTGCTTAAAGAGAAATGCTTCAGTAGAACAAGATTTTGAATGTCATCCTCAAGGTTATTGTTAAGAAATGCACTGAGCATTTCTTTGAAATTGCTAAAAAAATAAAGACTACAACAAGTTATATGAAGCATTCTCGAAGTATTTGAAGCTTGGAATCCATGAGGATTCATAAAACAAGGGAAAGCTTGCTGAGCTGCTATTGTACCACTTAACCAAAAAAGATGATGAGATGACTGGCTAGGCTCCAATATTATAGGGAAGCCACTGTAGTTGTGAATGTTTATGATATTACAATCACGGTTAGTTAAATTCATTTTTATCTTGCATTTGCTATGCCATATGTTATTTGTTTGTTATGCTGTGGTTTGAAAATGGTTATATTGGCTAAAACCTAATCCGTTCTATGGTTACAAATACAACGCTGCTATTGCAAAGCTAGGTCCTCATCCATTCCTTGTTGCTGATGCTGCCTACATGGAAATGCTTTCAACCACTGCCATCCCAATTCTATGATATGACCAATTTATTATACTTGAAATTTATTAGGTGGTCCTGGTGATAGTGATGATTTTATGAGTTTTGAGAAGCCAACCCGGCCTGTTCTTAAGGTGCATAAAACGAGGCCTTTAGCTCGATATACTTGCAGCAGTATCTTCTGCATTTCTAATGAATGAACTTTAATGGGTTGGATTAATTATAAAACCATTGAATTACTCTCTAAAGGGTGCTATTTTACATGTTGGCCGTAGTCCAATTGTAGGTTTCTCGATGGTGCCGGGGCTCAAAATTGGGAGAACTATCATCCAATCTAAAGTCTATATTTCATAAATTTATTCAATATTAATATCAATAATTTAATGAATTTGTTGGTGCATTGTCAACATGAAGATTATAACTTGTCGGGTAATGTACCAGAATTTTGTCCAGGCAAGTTAATTAGATATGTGTATATTGTAAGTAGTAGTGTAGGCGTCATATTAGTCAACTTCATGTAGATTAGTTTTATTTGGTAACCAAGACACAATGGTATTGTATTTCTATTTGTTATGTTAATGGACCAGTTTAACTTTAAAAAAAAATTGACTTTGGACCTAGTCTACGAATTGAAGAATCACTCATGATAGGGGTAGAACGTTATAGCAGGGAAATAGATTGGAATGATAATAGAGATGTTTCTATTGAAGTATTCGAAAAACTGCAGCTTGAAGATGGAAAATTAATCTTACTTGATTCGACTAGTGATATTACTACTGTTTTTGGCTTTCTACTTGCACTATTGAGGAAAACATTGCTAGAGGGACTTATGCAGCTCAATCCCAGCCGCTAAATTTATTAGAAGGAATGAGGACCATTGCTCTCAAACTTGAATTCTAAGATTTCCATAATCAGATTTGTTAAAGGACAATTGTTGTTAATTTCACTCAACTATTTCTTGTTAGCACACGCGTAGCTGATACGTACAAAGATGAAACTTTACTTTTGCAGGTGATAATGCATTCACAAGTGATGGAAGAAAAACGAAGGTTGTGGTGGAAAATTTATTTTGAGCAGGATAAAATAATTGGTTTTGGGTTTCTTCTATTTAAAGCAGCATTAATTGTAAGTTTCTTCTCATCTTTAGTTTATTTTCAATTTATGTTCATGTCAGGATTTACAATTCTGATTCTAAAGCTCTTATTTCTCAGTTGAACCATTTTTGTTAGATTGGCAGTGAAGACAAAAGAAAAAAAAGTTTAATTTTGTTGGATTGGCATGTGCTGTTGCTAATGTGACATGTAGACAAGGATTTGGATGGTTTGAAGTAATCGAGAGAGCAAATTGTTGCGGATAAAGTTCACTAATTTATTTTAGGCTACTTCTTGCTGTAAATCTGGAGAGTAGATGTTTTTCAGGCGGATGTTAGTTCTTCTAATCATCTTTATAATGAAGAATTGATATATGTCACTACGATGATGTACCATTCATTAGTTTTGTATTTTGAATATTAAGATGTAACGTTTTTGTATGGATAGATCCGGTTTTGAATTTATATCAATTTGTTTTCTATTTATCTAGCTCTTGTGGCACTTGCAAAATGAGTTAAATTATAATTATAGTAAAGTGTATTACAATTGATATAAATATTTGTAAAAATTATGAAATCACAACTGTGCATAACAGTTGTAGTAGGTATTACTACAACGGCGCATAAAAGTTCTAGTAGATATTACTACAACAGTGCATAACTCTAGTAGTAGGTTTTACTACAATGGTGCAAAATAGTTGTAAAAGATTTTAGTCTATTACAACTTCTTAATATACGACGGTGCAATCACCGTTGTAAAAAGTCTTTTACAACTGTTTTGCACCGTTGTAATATGGTTATTCTATTGTAATGTTAAATATTCACATCATTAGGGAAAGGTTCCCATAAATTTTATCAAAGATAAATTCTTTAAATTTATTCTTTAATCTTCCATTGGATATCAATTCAAACCAAATTAAGGTTTATCAACTAGTCGGGATTAGCGCACCTTACCGAACTAATCATTTGTTTTATTTCCCAATCTTAACCTATTCATCCCATGGAGTAAAACTGGTAATACTCCATATCTAACGCCACGGTGTTATCGGTAAATTTTGTTACCATTTCCCATTCAAATCTAATTAAAGATTTAACTATCGCTTGGACCAAAACTGGTGATACTCCATTCTCGATCATTTCCCAAATTTGATAATTTAAATTATCATATTCACATTCCAATCTAATTAAAGATTCATTAAAACTCCACTTAGTTGTAGTCTTCCCAAAAATCAATATTGATGATTATTTAACTTTGGGAAATCAAACATGTTGCATCGACAATCTACACCGTACCATTAATTTATGCCAATTTATAACCTCTAAGCTCATACGTCTTAGAGAAGGGTGTTATGCAGGAGAATAAATTCCCCGTCACCAAACAGATATATATTTAGCAGAGATCGACAATACAGTTCAAAATACAATGTTAGACATGTAATCCTGTCTTAAACTGGGTTAAAGAACTCATGCTATTTAAAACACAGTACACGATAAACCCAAAATCCGATTCCATTAATTATGGAATCTTTACGGAAAACGTATCAATATATAGTCGATATCAATTTCTGTATCCGACTAATAATATAAATGGAATAACGAAAAAGCCTTTTAAATTCCATATATTTTAACAGTCTTCCTCCATAGAAGCTCACTTCGATTATTACCAAATCGAATTCCATTCCATTCCAATTTATTTTATTAAATTGGAAAACTTTACTTTGGAAAATTTCCTTTAAATTTTAATAAAATGATTTATAAATTCCATATCACATTTCACTGTTAATCGGGTTAAAGAACGAATGTCGTTAAAAGCATAGTTCACAATAAACCCAATTCATATTCCATTTTATTCCAGTTACTAAATATAACTGGAAACTCTAATAATCTTAATTAAAAGATTTATTCTTTGCACACAGGATTTAAGAACAGTGTTATTTAAGACACCATTCACGACAAACCCAAAATCCTATTCTTTTATTCAATTAGAATTAAATATTAATTAATTGGAAAACTTCACTAAATCTTAATTAAAAGATTATTCTTTTCTCTACTGGGCTTAAGAACAGTATTAATAAAGACACCGTTCACTACAAACCCAAAATCCCATTTGATATTAAATACAAGGCTTTGAATAGAAATTATATCGGCTTATATTCAATATCAAATTCTAAAACCAACAAATATCATATTGGAAATAACTATATATATATCTTCCAAATTTCCATAACAATATCCGTATAATCACGGAATCCAATATCAAAATATTTCGAAGATTATTTCCATTCCAATTTGTTCATTGGAAATTTTTGGTTATATTAAAACCATTCACAAATCCAATTTATTTTATTTAAAAATTATTGGATTTCGAATCTGGTTAATAACTAGTTCGTTTTGATAAAAATATATTTTTATCTTTTCAAATGTGGAATTTTTCAACCTATTCTTTCCAAACCATTTATTTTGATTTTACACAAATTATTAATATTTTTAATAATTTTATTAAGGCCCTTTCAGTCGATTTCCATAAACGGTCATTGAACTGCACTTACAGCGACCTTTTCCAAATTTGATTTGGACATAATTCCAAATCCAACCATTAAATTTCAAATTTCTTATATTGTTTAGAAAGCCCTTTTCGATACGAACCCAATGGTTTCGGTTTTAGGGGAATCCGACGGTCGGATCTCCCATAATATTAATTCGAAGTCAAAGGTCGAAATTTGCGAATGGTCGCGGTGCATTCTATTCAGGCTTTTAAATATATATAATATATATTATATATATTTCATCGATTTCCATTTAAAACGTATTTTATAAATCATTTATAAATTCGTTTTAAAACGATTCCCACTTTCATTCCAATTTTAAACCAAAATTAAATACTCCTTATCATTATAATATTTAAATGATAATATTTTCAAAGTATCTGATTTTGAAATCATTTCCTTTTCGATATTTATTATAAAAATGAATAAAATCGATATAGATATCATTCGCTTTAAAAAGGCGCAAATCTAATCAACACGGCTTCATATATTTCAATATTTTCGTGTCCATTCAAAATCGGACATCAAATTCACATTTTAATCCTTTACTGAATATTATTTTAAAATATTTGTTACTTTAAAATATTTGTTATTCCAAATATTCTTTCTTTTTGAATTGGAATCACACACAGTCAATTACCGTATAATGTTATTTATATGGATTTCATACACACATGTACACAACAATAATTGTACATAGTCAACCATCATCCAGAGTGCATTACCAAACTGCATAAGCATTAAATATAAATAATTAACGCTTACAACAGTCACTTTTAACCAATCGATTGACATACAACTAAACAATTGGGATTAGTGTACGCCAAATATCATCCCAATACCCGTGTGGGGTTTCAACCAACAAATTAATACTGAATATTATTTGTGCATTTGAGCGATGTGTAAAATTTATCGTCCCAATCAATATCAGTTAAATGTGTGTACATAAACAAATCGTCCAATTTGTAAATTAATATTTATTTTCATTTTAGGAGAATTTTTTGCCATTCATATATACGTTAAAAGTTATATTTTTAATGATAAAATATTTATTTCAACACACGAATATTTTTAGTAGTTTATACATTCAATAAAAATAATACTTTTATTGTTCATACATTTTAATCAACACATGAATATTTTATACAGTTCATATACACATTAAAAATATATTTTTGATGAACAAATATTTATTTCAGAAAATTTCGGCATTACAACGGCGCGATATTAAAACCGGAGTAATGTCTAGCATTACCCCTCTCCTGATACTGGCTCGCGCCATACACAATAATCAATCCAATCAATACACTAGAATACAATCAATTTCACAACCACAATCGAATCACACAAAACATCCAAATAAATAAATACTCAACTACCCCAATGCCATTTACGACGCCATAAGTGGTTATTCGCGGAGTATGAAATCCTTTGTCGGTAATATCCATACATCACTTTCAATTTATGTGATTGTCCGAATTAGAGTGTTGAACTCCATGTAATTCAAATCTATACTGCAAATTTCTATTTATTTACAGTTATAAAATACATTAACCCACTGTATAAAATTTTCATGAGAAGGAGTTCACATTGGGATCCACTCCGCCGTGCTTTTCTGACGTTCTGCTTTACTGTTTTGGCTCCAGATTTTGCAAACAAACTCCAATCTTCACACTATCATTTTTTCTAGCCTAAGCGCGCCATTCCAGATGACTTTCGCCTAATGGACTTTTTCTTGAAATTGGTCCTTTTCGCTAGAAATTGCGAAAAGACAGTATTTGGACTACAAACTTTTGACGCGTTTTCTGAACAACCCCGCAATCCAGAAAGTGACTTTCATATACTCAAATAGAAGAGAAAATCGTGCTCTTCGATTTTGGTATGTGGATTTTTGGCCATAGGGGCTCGGTTTGGAAGATATGGGCTAAAACAGTTCAGATTGTTGTTTTCAAATATAAAAAATTTAAAATTTCGATTTTTAAGTGGAGGAGTGGTCCCGGGGGCGGAGTGGGTGATGTGGGAGGGGCGCAGGTGGTAGATGAGGTGCTGCGGTCGGCGGATGTTGGGGCAATGGTTGGAGTTGGCGGATTTGGGGGTTGTGGGTGGCTAGGGCTCGATTTAGAAGAGAAGAGGGAGGAGAGAGAGGAGGAGGGAGGAAGATTGAGGATAGTTGGGGAGGCATAAGGCGGCGAGTGGCGCGAGGGGGGCGCGGTGGAGCTGAACGACGTGGGGGTGCGATTTTGTTTTTATTTTTCTTTTTTCGAACGTGGAAAGTGAGAAGGAAAGGGAGAGAAGGTTGATTTTTATATATTTTATTATTTTTATTTTCAAAAAGTAATTTTTTTTAATTCGAACACACGATTGTCACCCTTAACTAAATACCCCCATTACGAACACAATGGGATATGTCCCGCAAGACAATTTGACTCTTTCGATCAGTTTTCATCAAAATTAAAATATAAATTAATATAACATACAAAATTGATTTCAACATACATTTTAATTTTCCGGGGCCACATATTGATTCCAAAAATTCCAGAAAAATAAATCTAGCTATGTTTTGACGATACGGTCCTAACAAAACTAATTTCGTCGAATTTGGAGACCGTTTGAAAAACGGCCATTTTTCAGTCGATTAAATTCAAATAAAAGTACCAAACGCGTTTAAATTCACCACGCTACATATTAATTCCAAAAATTATGAAATTTGGAATATAGAAATAATTTAACATTCCAGATCCAACAAAAATGGTTTTGTCAGAAGCGGAGGTCGTTTGCAAAATGGATATTTTTAAGGGCTATATATTACTAAAATATATATAAATTCCATAACGACTATTATGAATTTTAAACTGGACATAACTTTCAATTCTCATTATGAAATCTGAATTTTTCACATTCTATTGAAAGAAATAACTAAACAGATTCAAATATTTCTGGTTTTACTGAAATCTGATTTATTTTGAATTCTACACATTCGAAATTTAAAATCGAATTTTCAAACTACCGCACCATTCCAGGCTCGTTTTATAATTAAAATAAATTTATATGTTCTAACTTTGACTAAAATAAATTTATCGGCCTTATTATTTAAAATAATTCAAAATCCATCAAAATAGCTAAAATAAAAAAAATTAATTGGTTCTAAAAATACAGGCTGTTACACGATATCTGTTGGTTTCAGAATTTGATGTTGAATATAAGTCGAGATGATTTCTGTTCAGAGGCTTGTATTTAATGTCAAATTGGATTTTAGGTTTATTGTGAATGATGTTTTAAATAACATTAGTTCTTTAACCTAATTAACATTGAAGTTTTGATTTGGACTTTATATATCTTTTAATTAAGATTTAATGGACTTTTTCCAAAGTAAAGTTTTCAAATTTAATAAATTAAGTTGGAATTGAATGGAATTCGATTTAGTGATAATCAAGATGAACCTCTGTGGAGGAAGACATGAACAATTTGAAAGGCTTTGCCATTATTGCGCTTATAGTATTGGTTTGATATTGAAATTTATATCTGTTATACATTGATTTGATTCCCATGAAGATTTCATTTAGAATGGAAGTTGAATTTGGGTTTATCGTGAATTGCGTTTTAAATGACACTTGTTATTTAACCCAGTTAAAAACATGATTAATTTCCCAAAAAGTTGAATAATCATCAAGCAATGGTTTTTGGTGATTAAAACTAAATGGAGTTTTAACAAATCTTTAATTAGACTGAAATGTGAATGGGGTAATTAAATTTACCAGACACGAGAAGTGTTCGAGATGGAGTACCACCTATTTTACTCGATGCGATAGTTAATGTATAATTGGATTTGAAAGTTGAATGGTAATTAAATTTACTAATAACACAATGGGTGTTAGATATGGAATACCACCAGTTTTGCTCCATGGGGTGAATAGGTTGGGATTGGGATAATAAAATCAATGATTGATTCGGTAAGGCTCGATAATCCGGCTAGTTTTATAAACCTTATTCTGGTTTAAGTTGTAAAAAGATATTATAAGATCTTTTGAAATGATTTCCAAGGAATGGATTTAACAATAAGTTTAAATGAGATAATCTTTTATAAGATTAATGGGAATTTTTCCCAGAGTAAAGAATATTTGAATAAAATAATATTCTGGATTGAAAAGAGGCGCAAGATGTTTTTATATATCACCAGATTATAAGATACGAGAGTTATTCGGAAAGATCGGGTTTAATCCATTCTGAATAACTGTTACAATGATTAAAAGTCGAAGATTTGAAGACGGTGGTTGAAGACCGGAAATCTTCACATAGTTTGAATTATTGTTGATGTCTCGGTTGGGAGGTATACCCAAGACGAGGTTATAAGTGGTGGTCATCCAGACGTACTTGGAGATCGGCCGGATATGCGAGGGCCTCTCTCCTAGGTTGGACATATAGGATGAGGAGTAAGGTGCCTTCAATTTCGTTCAGATCCAGAACGGACTTGCAAATGGATTGTGTGTCTAACATTGTATTTTGTGCTATATTAATTGATCTTTACTAAATATATATCTTTTTGGTGATGGAGAATTTATTCTCTTTGCTTAACACCCTTCTCTGAGATGTATGAGCTTAGAAGTTATATACTGATGGACATCAGTTGTATGGTAAAAACTGACAATGTGGCATGCTGAGATGCATGGATCAAAGCTTTGTTGAAAAGCCAACTTTGTGGATGATGGTCAAAGCGTGGCTTCAATATAGCGTAGCTTTGTGCATAGCGTTAATTCGCAAGCTTCACTTCCCGGTATGAGCCAAAAAAGGGATGAAGGACTGTAGAGAAAGGACATACGGTCCCTTCTAGCTAGAAGTGGTATCATGGTATGGAGCCCAGACATTATTACTTTTGTCGATGATAGATAGCGAGGCGCCTCGGATATGGCTGCACAAGGCTATAGATGGTCGACGTACTAGCCATGGTCGATTGAAAGACCAGATTTTAGGTTCGACAAGACCGGAGAATGTATTGTTCGGGTGTAAACCTAATCAGCGATGATGGCCAGCTCTCCCACTCCTAGGTGCACATGTGCGTGAATTTTGGTCATGTGCTAGATTATCTTGAATTCAGAAGGAGAGATCATTATGCCTTGGTTCATGATGAAAATCCAAATTTCAATACGCAACTTTTCAGTTTTAGTTGTAAAGTACTATGCCATCTAGGATTAATACATTTATAGTTGAAATTGTTTTATACACTATGCATTTATAATATTATCAAAAATGTTTGTTTTAAAGCGTATCAAGCATGTTTGGCTATTATATGTAAACTTTATCCTCTGGTTTGTGTTGAATTATGTGATGGGACCTGAGTCTTATAATTGCTTCATTTTTCAAAATGCATTGCATCGTTTTATTTTTAAACTAATACTCATGTGGGGTAAACCCGTTATGTGTTATACGGCGTGTTCCCATGATTTCCCAACTTTTAAAGTAAAGTTTAATAACAGTTTTAAGTTCTCACACTAGTCCCATGGTTGACTCGGAGTTTATTGTTTTCCACCTAAACTTTGGGTTCCCATATTTTCCATACGGGCAGCTAGTAGTTTTGGTTTTGCAGATATTTATTCGATAGGATCTGGGATTATGGATGGAGCTGCATTCTGGTTTATTTAGTAATCTTCCGATGATTATATTTATGTATTAAAATTCTCATTGCATTGTAATTTATTATTCTTTGGTATTTTTCCGCTGTGAATTTATTTGTACTCTGATATCTTGTACTCTGATGTAATTTGTTGTAGTTGCAATTAAATGTTCTCTTGTTTTGTGTTATGATGCGTCGTTTGTAACACCCAATGTCCATTAATGTCACTCACAAAGGGAATGCATCAATGTCCATGAAGCGTTATTGTTATATAGAACAGATAAAAAACAAGAATAAATAAATAAATAAAACACAGCGGAAGATAAAACTTATTTCATAGCATCATAACTCAAAACAAGCTTACATAAGTAGTTCCCAAAACCATTACAACAGGATCAATAGTCTTTTCCAAAAACTTCAAAGTACATAAAGAAGAAAATACTTAAATAACATAAATGCATAAATCCCTAGTGACCATAAGCAAAGCCATAAAGATGAGAGAGTCCAAAGCGATACATCTACTCTTTTCAAGCAACTGAAAGAAATCGGCACTAAGCTATAGTATTCCCTCCTTGCAAACCTGAGGGGGGGAAAGGAAAGAAAAGAGGTGGAAACAAACGGGTCAGACATAAAGTCTGGCGAGTCCAGTAATTTTAACAAATAATAGGTAAGGTAAATGACCAAGACATAAATAGGCATCATGATATGGCTGTAACTTAGATAAGGTAGATAAAAAGGATGGACAAGATGATTTCGTTCCTAAGCACTAAGAAAATCCTACACCTTGGCTAAGCGAACAACCCTCCAAGTACTAACCCCGAAGACCGAAGTCAACATCAGACTAGCACCAAAAGGACTATCCAACTCAACCAACATGTATTTCATTACACCGTACTTTTGCTAAGTTACACCACATTACTTAATTACACCGCACATCTACTAGTCTCTTTTTACTAGAGGTTGATCCCTTCCCACTAACTGTACTCACATGACAAACTAGGTAGTTACTTGTACCTAGCTTCTATCGTAGGTGCCAGCTTGCTCCTACCACCGCTAAGGTACCCTTAATCTACCCATTCGATCGGCTCCCTAAACCCCGTAGGCACCCGTGCTGGCCCCACAGTGGGTGTATCACTCCCCAAAGTGGCAACCCCGATACCAACATGAAATGCACGACCATACCTACATGATGCAACAACGTCTTACCTACCAGCCCAGACCCATGCATGCACATGAGCCTGTTGGACTTGCATTGCCACCGCTATTCACGTTTTGACCTCTTATATTCAAGTCCAGTAAGCGTGTCCCAACCCCGGCCTAGTAGCGGGCCCAATTAGATACTCAAACGGGTTATTGGTTGAAACAGGTCCCTCATCCGACACAAGCCTCCCACATATTCTTGGTCCCCACTAGGTTTTTCTCCCACTTAACCATTTTAATTTAAATGTCCATGTCTTACACATGCTATGGTTAAGTCCATACTTACATGTCATAATTTACATGTCTTATCTTATACCGGTTAAGTCCATATTTACATGTCATAATTTACATGTCACACCACTTAACCCTATAACCATACCCATGTCTTATTATGGTTAGTATTCCTTAATTCATTCCTTATGACGAACGGTGCATGACCTCCCATATTAGACCAAACGCTTTGTGGCCGCTGGATTTGCCGGGTGGTTCCGAGCAGTCTTACGCCACAAACCGAGTCTAACATCATGTCATTAACCGTTACGCCTACAATTCATTCCTTTGACCTCTCACATTAGACGTCCAATTGTGACCGCTGGATTTGCCGGGCGGTTCCGGGCAGTCTTACGTCACAATTGCGCCTAACCTCGTGTCAAAGGTTCATTAACATCGTATTTCACCCATACCCAATTTTCATGTCATATATATCCAATTAAACATATAATCATGTCTATAATATTGCTTATTCCAAATTGTCACTAATTACACATTAGTTAGCCTCAATTACAAATTTACAATTTTAGGCAATTTCATCAATTCCATGTAATTCATACCCAAATATGCCACTTTCACATATTATCCAATTATCCACAATATCCAATAATATCCAATTTTCTAAATTTCCCATATTCCCAATATTCCACATCGTTCCCACGTATTCGCATTAGCGCGTATTTTTAATATAGGCTCGAAGGTAGCCTAGATCCACAAATAAAAGGAATAGGGGTAAGAAGAGAGAATCAATTCATAGAAAATTGGAATAAAACAACATCATGAAATAAAGAGGCATATAGACTGGCACAGAGGCATAATAAAGATTCAACATGAATAAACTGATAAAAGGTATGAACTTTACATAGAAACATATGCATATGATGACATGAATCAAAAAGGTGAAGAATTGGTGAGATTTTCATTACAAACATATATATGAATCCTTTTTACAACTTTTCATGTTACTTTAATCCCGTTAAATTTGTGAAGATAACTGTACTCACCTTTCGTGGCTTAAGAAAAGGATTAACGAATTGAAATTGGTGTAGAAATGTTGCAGTGATGTTGATTGATCTTCTTTAATTATTATTGAAGCTCTAAACTTTGATTTGAATTGTGTATGAACACCTGAGATTTAATTTAGAGGCGACGGCTTGGGTTTAAGAGAGAATTTGATAGCATAATGGTGTCATATATAATATTTATGAACTAGGTTTAGGTCTTAGGGTGTATATATAGGTGTAGGAAGTTATTTAGGCCTTAAGATTAACCCTAGAACTGATCTGGACCACTCAGATGCCATATCAGCCCTTAGGGCGAATCGGGCCACGGGTTGGCAGCCTAACACCCTGGATTGACCTCTAGTCGACCCAGCGGAGCTTGGGTCGACTCCAAAAATGGTGCGGTTCGGCTATTCCCCCTCCCGATTCGCTGTTTTGAACTTTTTTGAATATTTATTTATTTAATTTATATATATATATATATATATATATATATATATTTCTCTCATATGAATACAAACTTCATGGCTTAATAACTTCTTCATAATTAACCATTTTCACACTAAACCACTTTTTAGCCATTCCCCTAAAATAAAAATATGGCGTTGGCGGGGATCGAACTCTGTACCTCTTGTATGCAAGTCACATGTTCTAACCAGATGAGCTACTAAGTCTTTTGCTTACAAACCTTAGAACAATGCTAAAAATCATTCTTTTCTCATTCCTCTTTTTCAGATAAATTATTCTTTAATTTGTTATTTTAATATTCTTAGAAAATACGGGGCGTTACATCGTGTTCTCATGAAAATCCATGAATTCCTGTCTTTCGAATCAGATCTGTGCGGTTTACAGTTGGTTCGAACGGCGGCGATTTTCAAGTCGTCACACCTCTCCTTGCATGCAACCCTAGGCTCCCTCTCCAGTCTTAACACCCTTAAATCACCTCCGTCGATCCAACCTTGAACTCCGAGCATGCTGTGTTTTCGTATGTGTGGGTGCGATGTGAGTTGATGTGTATGTTAGCGTGTGTGAGAATTAAAAAGTGTTATGGTCAAGTGGTAGTGTATGTGAATCAAGAGTTGAAGTCCAGCGTGAGATCTAGGTAGCTTCTGGTTAGAGATATATTTTTGTTTATCGGTAATATTTTATAAAGTATGTATATATTTTTCTCCATTCAAGCATATATATATATATATATATATATATGTTTCATAAAATAGGAATAAGTTTTGATTTGGAATTGGGGATAGAGCATGAACTGATTATCATGATTTGTCGTGCAGGGATTTTCATTCTGGTTAATGGACTGTGTTTGATTCAACCGTGCCTAGTCGTGTCATGTCCACTTCCGTACCTATGTTCATATCAGCCTTCATTATCTTCCTTTTAATTTTCCGTGCAAAGTGAGATCCCTCACACATGATTAACATTTTCATTTAGTTAATTTACACCTCTTGAAATGATATTTGAAATGTTAGGATTGCTCTAGAAAAACTGATTTATTTTATAAATTTGTGCATATGTGACACGCATACACTTTTGGCATATATGACATGAATTATTTACAAGTGATATTTGATTGTTATGTCATATTATGATACATGTTTGATATGTTGTTTGTATTTATTTGTTCTCACATTGCAAGTTCCCTATTGATTTGTAAAATCACGATGGGTTGAAACGAAATAAACCTGAACCACTATATAGATTTACGAACTGAATATAAACTTGTTGGGATACGGGTTGAATGATATATACCCATAAATCTAAATTAAATGGATTGAAATGATATATATATATATATTACTTGGTCTAGGTCGAAATTATATGCAAACGCCACTGGTCTATTTTGAAAAGTATTTTTCAAAAATTATAAATATATTCTCATTTATTAAAATTATTTTAGAAATTTAAATTTACAACTTCATTTAAACCTATATTATACAATTTGATAAAGCGTTAAATTTAGAATATATGTTATAAAAAATAAATTTAATAGTTAACGTATGTTTTAAAAATATAAATTTAAGAATTTAAATCATAATATTGTTATTTTTAAAATTTTAAATTATTTCATAAGGAAATAAATAAATATTTTAATATAATTTAGTTATTATTTAAACTTTAAAATTACATTTATAGATTTTTTTATAAAATATAAGTATATAAAGGTTTTAAAGAGAATTTAGAGTTTTAATGATAACTAAATTTGTATAAAATGACTTAATGAAATGAGATTTATCAAGTTTAGATAAAATGATTTTAAAGTGCGAATTTAAATAATTAATGAGTTTTATAAATTTGTTATGATTTTAGAAACTTAATAAACGGATTAGATAATAATTTATTTAGCAAAAAAATTCGAATCTAAATATAATTGAAGTTAAACATTAAAATCGATTAGATTGTAATTTTAGGTTTAATTGATATGAAAATTATTAAATGTGATTTGAAGGTAACTTGAATCTTAATAATAAAATTGGAAAACCTTACTTGAATTCTACTTTATATAACTTGAATTTAATAACATCCTATTTTAATGTTTAAATTAATTAGAATTGAAATTTTGAAATCTGAATTAATTACAAGTTGAACTTCAGAAATGCATACGAGTCGTCCGGACTGGACTATTTTGGATTATTTGAAATCTACATTATCGTATATAAAATTAATTTTAAATTATACTAAGCTTAAATTTATATTATAACAATTTTAATGTAACTGTTTAATATTTTAACTTAATAATTATACATTCTATAACTATTTTTAACGATACCATTTTATTAAATTAAACTATTGTATTTATTTTAAATTATTTTTTATATAAATATAATTATAATTTTAAAACTACTATTTTATATTTTTTTAATTATTTTAAATAAAAATTGTTTCAGCCTAAGTTATTAAAACTAAATAGTTAATACAAAGCTTTTTGAATAATTAAATTTGAGATATAGAAATGTGAAATCAAAATGTAATTTAGTTAATAAGTAATTTTGTAAATATGAAATTTGAATCTTGAATTTAACCAAATAATGAATCAATTTGAAATATGATTAATGACATTAAAATATTTGAATATAAATCAATATTTTTATCAATTCGTTTGATATTTTAAACATAATTTAAATATAAATGACCAAGTGTAAAACAAGCCTTTGGCTATTAAAAAGACCGAAGTCGATATTAACATACTCTCTATCAATGTCAATACCACTTTAACAACTACGCATGTAGTGGAGAATCCAGAATGGAGAAGGATGAATTAGCGAACATTGCTGGAATGAAGTAAGCGAATGATGATGGATAGCCTTAACCATCGGTCTATAATTAAAATGACTAAAACTGGAGATACACCGTGATTAAAAGAGGTAACACCTCTTATCAGACATACTTCTTCGATACCATATCAATTACTTTGTGATTTGATTGTGGCATTTCGATTAAGAGAGTGTTGGTCAAGGTGGGCGGCAGTTGCGATTGTGCGTTACCATTGGTTCTGGAATGCAATTGGTAGAATCCTGTCATGGGTACTACCTCGCGTATCCTAGCATATTATCCAGATCGAGCCTCCACGATTTTGATTTATATTGTACCTATAGAGTGCCCTATGATAGTGTAACATCCCGATATTTTGCGATGATTTAAAATATTAAATTTAATGCGTTTTTGATCAAAATTGCTTTAAATACTAAAATTAATGAATTAACTAATTTTGGAATTTTATATGTTGGAAATTTTAAATTAATTAATATGGTAATAATATACATTGTTGTTTGTATAACGAAGGTCGACTGGTAATAATTGTCATTATTTAAGTGGATTTAAAATATAAATTATTAATTGATTTCCATGGTAATTATTGAGGGTTATTTGGACTTAATTAAGTCAATAAATTTAGAATTAAGCTTTAAATATTGAAATTGTATTAATGTAGGGTGGAAACTTAAATAAATTGTTTAAGTGATTAATTTTAACTATTTTTGATAATTATAGCATGTATTGATTGTAAATAATTTTGTGATCTTGTTTATATTGGTTAACATGGATGGTTGGAACTTAATATTATGTTATTTAATGAAATTGATTGGCGTAATTAATAATTGAAATAAAATTTTGAATTTGTAAATAATGAAATTCGACTTATTTGAACAATAGTAACTTTATTGATTATATTTTGAATTAAAATCTGGTTTGTTTTGGTATTAAAATTAATATTTTAGTATTTGGATGAAATTGACTTAATTAATTTATAATCGGAATTAAAATTGTATTTGGATAATCAATCAAACTTGGAAATTAATAGGTGTAAAGGGATAATTTTTTATTTCTCCTATAGGACCCTCTCTACATATGCCAATAAAATTCAGTTCGACCTCATCAGCCAATTTTCATTGTATGTATATTTTTCATCTGCTCGTTTTTTTTCTCTAATGGCAGAAATATAATTCTAAACCCTAGATTAAACAAAAATTCAAACTTAACATTCAACTCCACAAAACCCAACAAATTATCTATCCATTCGAAGCCCTCGACGATACGAAGCTACTAGTACCACTTATTGCGACATGTAGTGATCGATTTTGTCAGATTTCGCATTCAAGTTGCTGATTTTCGAAACCCATAAGCAAAAATTGGGCGTTTCTAATTTAGGCTTCAGAGAAATTGGGCATTTGGGTATTGAAGAGATCGTTGGTAGGAGTTGAATGCATATGGCCAAAGATTTTATCGTGGAGTATAGCGTCGGAAAATCGTGTTTTAGGGTTTGAAAGTGGCCCCGTTAAAGCATGCGGCGTTCGAGAGGGAGTTGACCGGAGATGGTCTCATGGGTGCCGGCTGAGGCGCCTCGACGGCTGGAAGGGAACGGTGGTGGTTAGCAAGGCTAGCACGACATGTAGGGGCGGTGGTCGGTGGTCAAAGTTGCGGTGTAATAGGGGATTTCCGCGTTGGGTTTACTGTAGATCGCAAATTAAAATGGAGTGGGAAGGAAAAGAGATGCTGACGTGGTATATTTATTTAATATTTTATTTAAATAATATTATATATATTGTATATTATAACATGAATAACTTGCTCATACGAGGTCGGATTCGAGCGTGGTTTGTTGCGTTGCGATCATGAAGAAATTGCGGACGTTCTGGCATTGATTTGGATAGATTTTGAAACAGTTAAATTTTGGGGTTTATTTTGGATTTCAAACGCGTTCAGAACCAAAGGTGAGTTATTAAACCCACTCACATCTAACTAATATATTTGAGTGTTAGTTAAATTAAATTCATGTCATGATATGATTGTATTATTTGTTGTTTGATTGTTTAAATTGCTTATTTATGTTAAATCTGCATAAACTGTACAATTTAATTTAACTGTTATATAAATTGTACTGTTAGAGATTAATTTCTAGTTTAAAAAAAAACAGAATTTCATACCTGATGACTAGTAACTGATACTGTTGAACTGTTTAGATGCATTGTTTTTTATGTACAACTTGAATTTATGTATTCAATGTATTGATATGAAATTCATCTTGTTATCGATATTGTTTAATATGTTAATGATGTCTGTTGATTAATCCCCAACTATTACCCTAGATGTTACGAGCATCAAATAAACCCGGGATTAATCATTAAAATGAATTAAGAACATAGGTTGGAATGATAAATACCTAAGACCTTAATATGGATTGAAATGATATATATCCTTTCCCAAAATAGCAAAATTAAATTTTAAGTATTACTTGGCCATAGGATAGAAAATTAAATACGGACACCGGTTGGTTAAATAAAAATTGTTTTAATCTTGAATTTTGGAATATTATTTTAAAGACAAATTAAATGATATTATTAATCTATTTTCTTTAAATTTGAACTTTAAGCCATGAAATTAAAATTTTCAGTTTTAGTAGAATTTGTAAATGTTGATAACTGAAGTTAAACTGAATTGAATATGAACTACATTTATCAAAATTGAATTGATTATCCATCTTTGATATTACTTTAAAATTAACCTGATTTATAGTAAAAATTTGAATTGTGAACTCGAGTTTTTATCGAATAATTCAAAGTGAGAATTATAATTGAAATTTAATTATTAAATTGAATTATTAATCGAATTGTTTGAAATCGAACTGTTGAATTGAATTGAACATGAATGGGAAGTCAAATCCTGTAACGACCTAGATTTTTGAACAGTTTATTTTAAATATTTAATATAATTTTTAATAAAGAGTTGATAATATAAATAAATTTTTTATATTGAGATATCGATCAATAATCGATATAGGATTTAATTTTTGATATATATAATTATTATAATACGGTAATCTGAAATAATTCAATTCGAAGGTAAAACTTAATCGAAACGGTTCAGATGATCAATATATATTCTATTTGAATATAAACGATGATAATAGTAATTTATTGTTGAAGAATTTATTTGTTTTAAATTTAAATTATATTATATTATTTTAATATGGTTATTTTATATATACGTTCGAATTTAAATTTTATAGTCTATTCTGTTATGTTCACAATAGTGTTATAATGTTGAAATATCAGTCGTTACGTTGAAATAGCGGTTCATGATTCCACATTATGAACCTCGGGATAATTGTAATGGATAAGATTAAAATCGAATTGAAAATCAAATCGATATCTATTTAAAAAGGATAAAAATCTCTTTATTTCAAATCACAATAAATAGAAATCAAATCAAAATTTATTACGTTGTACTTAAGCTGTACGTATTCCTTAATAGTTAAGTTTTCTTCCTTTATAAAACAGGGATGACCTCCTTTGTTCTTTTCATTTTCATTTTTCTGCAAATAAAACAATCGAAAGCTCCAAAATTTAAAGGCCATGTATTATCCCTCCTCAAAAATCAAATGGCTGATTCCATCCTTTTTCCCTTCAGTTAAAAAACGAACAAGGCTTCCAACCTTAAATGCTATATCACGAATTCTTCCCTTTCCTTCTTCAGTAATAGATCGAATCAAAAGCTTCAAAAGAAAAAAAACAAATAAATGTCGCTCCTTAAATTTCCTCCCAAATCAGAAATCGAAATCGAATTGCAATCGCGATGTAATTCGCGAGTTCCCTGTTGTTCATCGCAAGTTAAAAAGGAGGTTATGGCGAATTTTTCTGGAAATTTAAGGAGTTAGAATATTTTTAAGATAATTTTGATAGTTAGAAATCAAAATATCAATATATATAGAATTCGATAAGGAAACGAACTAAAAATAGAATATTATAAACAAAAAGAAAATCTGTGAATTTAAATCGAGTAAGAATAGAAAGAGAAAAGTATATACGTTCTAGAAATGGGAAATTGGTTTAATATGGTGTTGAGTTAGCAGTCTTGTCTGTTTTGAAGTTAAATGATGTTTTCAGTCAAGGTCTGAGAGGTAGTTATACCCCAACTTGATTGTTTTCATTTTTAACCGATAAATAGCAAGATTCAGTCTCGAAGATCAATGGTTGAATAAAAGATGGTTGAATGAAATATTTTGGGTTGTTTGTAACGATGTTTTACACAACATTCGTTTTAGCCAAATAAGTGGAATTTTGGAAATATAATAAACAAATATTTCCTGAGAGTAGAATTAAATGAGTCGAGCAAGAAATAAGTAATTGGAATGATCTTCAATTATAAATAGAAAATATTTTCTAAGTGTAGGAAATAAAAGAAGGCGAAATATGGAAATGTTTTCCAAACAACGGAAGAGACCAAGATGATTATTGAAAATATTTGGTTAACAAATATTGATAAGGAAATCAAGAAGTGAATTAATTAAAGAAATATTAATTAAGAGGCCCAGTGATTTGTTTGATGGTTGGAATGTTTGTTTATTTTTCTTCGATAGTTAAATAACCGACTATCGAAGTATTTGCCAATATCGTTGTCAATATGGAGAGACTGGTTAGATTATTATCCGAGAACCACTCTGTATTGGCAGTAGCGTTGCGAATTAGATTATATGAAGATAATCGAAGATGGAGTGAAGTGCAAAGACTTTTTCAATTAATAGAAATTGTGCCTTCGGTTTCGTTCAATCCCAGAACGAATGTAAAGTGACGAATGTCTAACAGAGTATTTCCAATAATCGAATATGTTGGTCTATATAAATATATATGGTGGCAACGGATTTATTCCCTTAGCATAATATCCAGAATATATTTGTGCAAATCAACTAGTGATTAACGGATCTGACAATGTGGAATTCAAAGTGATTGTGCTTTCAATGAATGGAAAGAAATCGTAGCCTCAGGCCTCAACAACCGGGAAATGACAAAAATCGGGCAGGCAGCATGGCTATGTGGGTCGCTCCCATTAGGTATATAATCACCTATCTAGAGAAATTCATTTAATTCCTTGTTCTATTCGATGCTGTCCCATTCGGGAAACGGTTGCTGATCCCAACCGTTGGTGATATACATTCGATACACTCAAGCGAAATGAGTGGTCAGTCATGTGTGGGCCGGGTTGCAAGACGTTCTTGTTGAACCCAGTGTATTCCTCTCTAGAGATACACTATCGGAAGGAGGTTTCATACCCTGTCATGTTGGAAATCCAATCTCCAATAAGCGCCATGCGGTTTTTGATTTTATATTATATATGGAACATGAGATGCAAGCGTTCCTCTAGATTCTATTTATTTGATATAGACATTATTATAATATCACTGGATTTGATATCAAAAATAATTTGGGTTATCGTAAGGTAAAAACCATCCGTGTTTATGTGTGGATCGGTCTTACGATTATCATTTCTTTCGAAAGGATTTTGAAAGTTAAACAAATGGTTGGAGTTTACTCACACCAATCCCATGACTGATCCAGAGTTTATTTTGTTTGTTTTCCCTAAACTCTTGGGTGCCCAAATTTATACGGGCAGTCAAGTAATTGGGATTTTACAGATTCACTTGGAGGAGTTTGAAGCAGGAGGCTTCACCAGTTAGCTATAGACTCATATATTCCGATGTGTACTATGTGGTATCTGGAGATAGGTGTTTACAACTGTTCCAGGAATAACCGTTGTGCTCTGATGATGGTATGTATATAAAGTTACTGATTTGTATTTCAAAAGTTATGTTATATAATATATTTTATTCGTTCCGCTGTGAGTTTATGATCTTTGTTTTCTTTTATTCTAACATTTCTGTCTTTCTATTTCTCATCTTCTAACTTCTTTCTAATAATGATTTGTATTTCTGTGCAATTTAGGTTGGACGTGTGGTGTTATTAGTCAACTCAGATAGTACGGATTTGCGGGCTGTTACAAATCCTTTTAAATTGACATATCGAAATTTAGTCGAATTGATTTGAAACTGAAATATGATTTCCTGTTTGGTTAAATTTTAAAGATATGATTCTAGTTCCAACTATATTATTTTAAACCATTTTATGAACTATTTTATTTTATAATAATAATTTTCTTTATAAACTATTTACCTTATAACTATTTTATTTTATTATTTATTTTAAATTAATTATATTAGTATTCAACTATTTATTTTGTAAACTACTTTTTTTACTATAGATTTTACTAAATTGGATTATTCTATTTTAATTACAAACTGTTTATTTTTCAAACTATTTAAATTATATATCTAAACTATTTCAAATATATTTTTAACTATTGTAATATTCAATTTATTTTAAAGTTGGAATTGTTTCAAGATTTTAAATTAGTTTAAATGTAGATTTTATGATGAATAATATTCTCTCTTGAATATTGAAATGATTTTTATAAAAATCTGATATTTCGATATGAAGTACGAACTCCTTTGAAATGTAAAAGAACTGACCGCTGTGAAAAACGTGAACGATTGGTTGTTAAAGAGACCGGGATCGGATATTGTCATACTCTCTGCCAATACCGAAAACCACTTTAACAAATGTGCACGCGGTGGAGTTCCAGAATGGCGTAGGTTGATTTGGAGGCGATTACTGGATTTGAAGAAAGAGAACGATAATGGATGTCCTTGACCTTCAGGTCATAATTAAAATGACTAAAACAGGGCTATACCAGACCAAGTGGGGTTAGCTACCTCCATCAGCAACACTTCTTCCTTTTTTACTATAGTCCTTCGGTTTGATTTATTTGATTTGATGCGCATCCGTGATTCGAGAGTGTTGTTCGAGGTGGGCGGTAGTCGCGGCTATGCATTACCACCAGTCCGGGCATGCAACTAGTATATTCCTACTCTGGGCATTCCTCGTATGCCTTGTCATATTATCCTGATCGAGCCCCTTACGACTTTGATTTGTACCGTACCTATGGAGTGCCCTCTGATAGCCACTACGTACTGTGGACTTTACGGTCTCTGTATAGATTATGGTATTATAAATGGTGTAAGGGTAAAAATGGTTGTAACGACCCGTATTCTACGCTTCATAGGATCGTAGGATATTTATTTCTTTCACATACGAAGTCGTATGGTCATGTAACTTTGGGAGACGACTATTGTGGTCATTTCCCATGTTCATGATTTTTCCGATTTTTTAAATGACCATTTTACCCCTAGTTGGCACTGTTTTGGCCATAACTTTTGACTGGAAAGGAATTTTGACCTGAAACCACTTCCATTGGCTCCGGATGATGGTTTCTCTTTCCGTAGAGTGGTCATATTAGCCAAACGGACTCACCGTTTGGGAGATATGGCTGAAACAAGTTTCAGATGGTGAAAAACAGCTTAATTGGGCTAAACCGGGTGATTAGCAGCTAGGCCCAGAGAGGAATTTCGAGTTTAGAGGTATAGGAGGACTGATTAGGGTTAGGAAATCACTTTCATTTCAGTTTTGAGCCGCCACAAACCTTCTTGAGACCCTAGTAATGGCTTCCATCCTCTAAAACCACTCCAAAACACATTTTTAGTGAAGATTAAGCCTAAACTACATCAAGACAAGGCCAAATAGCAACAGAGCAAGGTTGGAGCTGCTGCTATACATAGGAATTCGACCCAAATAGAGAGTATTTCGGATTTGGTGTTTCATTTGTGGCCAAGGTGAGTGATTTGCATAGTTTTTGCACTAATTACGGTAATTAAGGGTAATTAGTGAGGATTAGCGGATTTATACACTAATAAATTCTGGAAAAATGTTTAGAAATTCTTAAATAATATTTTATACCTCTGGTAGAAATTTGGTTTAATTTGATTGAGTTTTGTTAACCCTATGATTAGATTTACTTAAACATGCTTAAGGGAAAATAAGGGGTTTTGGGCACATTTGATCCATTTTGACATGTAAATTCATTGTTTTGGTGTTTGTGGTGAGTTTTCTATGTTGTTATGACTATTTGACATGATTTGTGATTGATTAGAATAGTTAGATTTGTCAAAAACGTCGTCGAACGGCGTAAACAAGTTGCTGGAAAAAGTTGCAGAAAGTTGTGTAGGGCTTCGGATCGGATCGGATGAGGGCTTGGATCGGATATGTGAACTGGGCAAGAAAACCCGACCCGAACTGGAGTTTGGCACATAAGAGACTTGGCAAAAAGGAAGGCCGTTTACTTAGAGTTGGAGTGGGCAAGGGGATCAGATCGGAAGAATAATGGAGGCCTGATCGGATCGACTTTAGAATGGAAGGCTACGACTGGAGTAAGGCGAAGGGATCGGATCGGATCGGAGTAGATGGAAAACGAGGGAGCTGATCGGAGAAGGAGCATGAACTGGAAGGAAGACAACAACCCGACCCGACCCAGGGGAGGACACCGACCCGACCCGACCTGAAGTACCCGACCCGAACCGAATGGAAAGATGACAAGGAAGGAGGACCGACCCAAACCGACGAGGGTAATGACTACCGAACCGAACCGAATTCTAGGGCTGCTACTGCACGACAACTCTTCTGAAGACCCACTCCAATTCGACCAAACCCGAGATGCAAAGGAAGTCCGAATGAGAAGCTAGAGCTCAAGATCCAGATGGGAATCAACGAGTTCGCTTCATGATTGGGCTTTGCTGCGGGACGCGTGTTAAGGGGTTATCGATGTCTATAGCTTTGGACCACTATGGTAGGAGGTACGAAGGAGGATTCAGGGCCATTATGGAATTGGTAGGACCAAGGGCTACGACCAATGTGGTGGGTCAGTGAAATGTTTGGTCATGACTCCATGTGTTTAGCTTGGTCACAGCAGGGTTCCTACAAGTCGGGATTCGTCGTTACCTCAATTTGTCTAGTGTTCCAAAGTGGTAGATACCGTATGCTTTACGCACTGAGTGAGAGATGTGAGGATGATTGCTATGGATGATTTGTTTGCTATCATTATGACATGCACACCCCACCCCGTATTCTTACACTATTTATTATGGCACCTTAGAGTATTGTACGGTATGTGGTACTAACTCTTTGGTTGTAGGTCCAGGTTCAGGTATGGTTTAGTATACCTGTTATTATTCTGTTTAGATGCTTATCGCTCATACCAGGCTTTATGTCTGACCCAGAGTTTTATGTCTCCTCTTATTACTCTGGGTGCTCACACGAGCAGACTAGAGACAGGTTAGCTGGTGATGCACGGGTAGATGATCCGGAGACGAGCAGGAGGCTTCCACGTAATATATATAGTATTCTCCCTGTGTTGTTGAAGATCACTGCTTGGGCATTGGTGGTGCATCTTCTACTTTAGCTTTCTTTTGTTAGAGACAGTAAATTTGAAAAGTTGTAATAAGCTGTATTTGGATTTTTGTTGCTCTGATGATTGATGTTGATTTTAGTTATCAGCTTATGCACTGTCTCACCTGTTTTATGTCAAGTATGTTATTATTATTATATTTTATTCCATGCGCTGTGAGACATTCTACAGGTTCCTTGATTAGTTCATTCCCTTCTTTCCTTTCTTTGGCGACCGTCCCGTGCTAGTCGGGTATGTGTACAGCGCACTTTCGGAGGAAATGCAGCCTGGTGCGGGGCGGGCCGTCACAATGGCAATCCTGCTTACGCTATTTTAATATTTTATATTTAAACATAGACACTATTATAATAGTGTATTGTATTATATTGTATCTAGTTTAACGGATCCTTAGGAGATGGAAATTCCCGTAACATCTCTTAAGTTATTGAACTCATATTATCGCATGAATTTGATTTAACTAATATGAGAATATTTTAGTTCTGGTCCGAGTATTTTTGTCTTTTCATTTATGCTTGGGTCAGCCTAAGTTTTCAATTATTGAAGACGACGTTATGAAGATGAAGATGGAGTTTGATAGAAGTATTATTATTTATTTCCACTGCAAATATTAGTATGTTTATTATAGTTAACTTTGATAATTGTCGTAAAATATAATCAAATGTATTTTTAACAACTTCATGAACTATTATTTAATTATTATATTTTGTCCTTCCACTTTGAGATTCTGTGTTTATGTTCTTCTTCTCTTCTTTTTCTTATATAAATTCCAATAACTATTCGTATTTTTGATTTGTTTTTGTCGACATTAGGGATCATTGTTGATTTGAACGGTCAAAAGTCCCGGATGTTACAATTGGTATCAAAGCTTTGGTTTAGCGAAAACCTTGGCTCTATTTGGGATTAACTCATTAGATATAAGGTAGTAATACTCTAGAATGAGTTTGAGCATATATGAGAGAACGTACTTGTAATTTTGATATAAAAAGGTTTTGAATTGTGCTAATTTGTTCTATTGAGTATTTATGAATTCTGGTCGGAACTTGTGACGCCAACGCATCGATAGGGATTTCTAAACACTCGAATAGGAATCGTTAACATAATATAGTTTTGAGTTATATTTTATTAATACATAGAATTATTTGAAAATATACGAATTTTGAATTTGTTGATGATAATATTAAATTCTCATCATTTATTACTCAATTAATCAATAATTTAAAAGTATGGGTTATTGAATAATTTAAGAAATAAATATTGAAAATAAATTGATAATTAAATATTGAAAAATTATTGGTAATGAAATAAGAAGTTAAATATGAATTTAAGAATTTGATTTCGGGTGGTTTTGTAATATTAATTTAAAAATGGTTTTGAAATAATATATTTATATTTTAAAAAGTTGTTTCATATAGAAATTGTTTTCAAATGAATTTTGAAATAAGTGTATGCTCCCCTTTTGCTTTTGGAAAATGATTCCGGTGATGAATGCACGCATTATCGACATTATTTTCCAAAACTAAGTGGGGGAGACCACATAAGAATTTTTATACTTTGTTTGGAAATTTGGATTTCATTTAAATCTTTTAAATTATGGTTTGATATAAAAGAAAAAATATATATATATTATTTTAAAGTTGATTTGGAAACGAACCCAAAGTTAAACTTTAAGTTCTTGAATGGTTAATGAATTTCAAATTGTTGAAATGAACTAAAATTGAAATTATGGAAATTTCTGAACTATATGAACTCAAGAGAGTTACAATTAAAATAATACTCCTAGCAGTTTGAAATAATGAATTCAAAATAAACTGAACTATTGAAGTTGTATAAATCAAATATTTCCATAGCATATATTTATATCTTACCGTATAATCAGAAGTTAACATGTTATAGGAATAAATTTTGATAATATACAAGTAGTGGTATGAATAATGAATGCAGGAAAAATTTGATGGGTTATAAATACATTTGAAATTTAAGTGAGGGAATGAACGATATATACTTGGTTATATTTGAAATTGAATTCTACTAGGTAATGAAGATAAACCAAATCAATGAAATAAGCTAGTAAAATAAATTGTTTGGTTAAATTGTATAACTATTGATAGTTAGATATTCGACGACTTAGGATAATCGATATTTCTAAATTGAAAATAAATGTTTAGCTTGTTTTGTGAAAATAAAAGTGAATTGGTTTATAAATTATAAATTTAAATGAAGATAATTTTTAATTAAAATGAGCCCATCGCGAAGCTTCAGTTCGTAATTTTACGAATTGAAGTTTAAATGAATGTATAGGATCCAACATAAATCAGAATTATTTGAAACGAGAATCCTTCAGATCTGTTTTAATATAGTTTTCTAATGAAAGAGTAAAATTTAGATTTCGACTTGTAGATTTTAAGATATGTGTAATTCAAATTTTCAGAAAAATCGCGGTTTGGTAATTCACGATTCAAAATTAAATTTTTAATGAAATTGGTCATGTAACCTAACGAAAGAGACAAGTTGAATAAAAATTTATATGGTAAATATATATATAAATTGACAACTTTCTTACTACGTCTTTTCGAGGATGAAAAGTTTTAAGTGGGGGAGAGTGTAACATCCCGATATTTTGCGATGATTTAAAATATTAAATTTAATGTGTTTTTGAACAAAATTGCTTTAAATACTAAAATTAATGAATTAACTAATTTTGGAATTTTATATATGCTGGAAATTTTAAATTAATTAATATGGTAATAATATACATTCGTTGTTTGTATAATAAAGGTTGGCTGGTAATAACTGTCATTATTTATGTGGATTTAAAATATAAATTATAAATTGATTTGCACGGTAATTATTGTGGGTTATTTGGACTTAATTAAGTCAACAAATTTAGAATTAAGTTTTAAATATTGAAATTGTATTAATGCAGGGTGCAAACTTAAATAAATTGTTTAACTGATTAATTTTAACTTATTTTGATAATTATAGCATGTATTCATTGTAAATAATTTTATGGTCTTGTTTATATTGGTTAACATAGAAGGTTGGAACTTAATATTATGTTATTTAATGAAATTGATTGGCGTAATTAATAATTGAAATAAAATTTTGAATTTGTAAATAATGAAATTCGACTTATTTGAACAATAGTAACTTTATTAATTATATTTGGAATTAAAATTTGGTTTGTTTTGGTAAGTATTAAAATTAATATTTAAGTATTTGGATGAAATTGACTTAATTAATCTATAATTGGAATTAAAATTGAATTTGGATAATCAATCAAAATTGGAAATTAATAGAATCAATGTAATGGGATAATTGTTTATTTCTCCTATAGGTCCCTCTATACATATGCCAATATAATTCAGTTCCACCTCATCAACCAATTTTCATTGTAATATATTTTCCATCCGCTCATTTTTTTCTTTATTGGTAGAAATATAATTATAAACCCTAGATCAGACAAAAATTCAAACTTTATATTCAAATCTCCACAAAACCCATCAAATTATATATCCATTCGAAGCCCTCGATGATACGAAGCTTCTAGTACCACTTATTGCAACATGCAGTGATCGGTTTTGTCGGAATTCGTGGTCATAATTGCTGGTTTTCGAAACCCATAAGCAAAAATTGGGCATTTCTGATTTAGGCATTAGTCAAAAAATTGGGCATCTGCGTATTAAAGAGATCGTCGATAGGAGTTGAATGCATATGTTCGGAGATTTTATCGTGGAGTGTAGCTCTGGAAAATCATGTTTTAGGGTTTGAAAGTGGCCCCGTTCAGGCATGCGGCGTTCGAGAGGGAGTTGACTGGAGGTGGTCTCGTGGGTGTCGGCTGAGGCGCCTCGACAGCAGGATGGGAACGGTGGTGGTTGGCAAGGCTAGCACGACATGCAGGGGTGGTGGTCGGTGGTCAAAGTTGCAGTGTAATACGGTATTTCTGCGTTGAGTTTATTGTAGATCACAAATTAGAACGGAGCGGGAAGGAAAGGAGATGCTGACGTGGTATATTTATTTAATATTTTATTTAAATTATATATTGTATATTCTAATACAAATAACTTGCTCATACCAGGTCAGATTCGAGCGCGGTTTATTGCGTTGCAATCGAGGCAAAATTGCAGACGTTCTGGTATTGATTTGTATAGATTCTGAGACAGTTAAATTTTAGGGCTTATTTTGGAATTCAAACGCGTTCAGAACTAAAGGTGAGTGATTAAATCCACTCATATGTAACTAAAATATTTGATTGTTAGTTAAATTAAATTCATCTTATGATATGATTGTATTGTTTGTTGTTTGATTGTTTAAATTGCATATTTATGTTAAATCTGCATAGAATATATAATTTAATTTAACTGTTATATAAATTGTACTGCTAGAGATTGATTTCTAGTTTTAAAAAAGAATTGGAATTTAACACCTGATGACTAGCAACTGATATTGTTGAACTACTCAGATGTGTTGATTTTGATGTATGCCTTGAATTTATATATTTAATGTATTGATATGTAATTCATCTTGTTATTAATATTGTTTATATATGTTATTGATTTCTATTGATTAATTCCTAATAATTACCCTGGATGTTACGGACATCAAATAAACCCGGGATTAATCATTAAAATGAATTAAGAACGTAGGTTGAAATGATAAATGCCTATGACCTTGATATGGATTGAAATGATATATATCATTTCCTAAAATACTAAAATAAAATTTTAAGTATTACTTGGCCATAGGATAGAAAATTAAATACGGACACCGGTTGGTTAAATAAAAATTGTTTTAATCTTGAATTTTGGAATATTAATTTAAAGACAAATTAAATTGTATTATTAATCTACTTTCTTTAAATTTGAACTTTAAGCCTTGAAATTAAAATATTCATTTTAATAGAATTCGTAAATGTGGATAACTGAAGTTAAACTGAATTGAATATGAACTAAATTTATCAAAATTGAATTGATTATCCATCTTTAATATTACTTTAAAATTAACCTGATTTATAGTAAAAATTTGAATTGTGAACTCGAGTTTTCATCGAATAATTCAAAGTGAGAATTATAATTGAAAATTAATTATTAAATTGAATTATTAAATCGAATTGTTTGAAATAGAATTGTTGATTAAGTTGAATATGAATGGGAAGTCAAATCCTTTTAAATTAAGATATCGAAATTTAGTCGAATTGATTTGAAACTAAAATATGATTTCTTGTTTGGTTAAATTTTAAAGATATGATTCTAATACCAACTACATTATTATTTTAAAACCATTTTTAAACTAATTTATTTTATAATAATAATTTTCTTTATAAACTATTTACCTTATAACTATTTTATTTTATTATTTATTTTAGATTAACTATTTTAGTATTTATTTATTTTATAAACTACTTTATTTTTTGACTGTAGAATTTACTGAATTTGATTATTCTATGTTAATTACAAACTATTTATTTTTCAAACTATTTAAATTATATATCTAAACTATTTCAAATATATTTTTAACTATTGTAATGTTCAAATTATTTTAAAGTTGGAATTGTTTCAAGATTTTAAATTAGTTTAAATGTAGATTTTATAATGAATAATATTCTCTCTTGAAATGATTTTTGTAAAAAACTGATATTTTGAGATGAAGTACAAACCCCTTTGAAATGTAAAAGAACTGACTGGTGTGGAAAATGTAAACGATTGGTTGTTAAAGAGACCTGGATCGGATATTACCATACTCTCTGCCAATACCGAAAACCACTTTAACAACTGTGTACACGGTGGAGTTCCAGAATGAAGTAGGTTGATTTGGAGGCGATTACTGGATTTGATGAAAGAGAACGATGATGGATGTCCTTGACCTTCGGGTCATAATTAAAATGACAAAAACAGGGCTATACCGCACCAAATGGGGTTAGCTACCTCCATCGGCAACACTTCTTCCTTTATTACTATAGTTCCTCGGTTTGATTGATTTGATTTGGTGCGCATCCATGATTTGGGAGTGTTGTTCGAGGTGAGTGGTAGTCGCGGCTATGCGTTACCACCAGTCCGGGCATGCAACTAGTATATTCCTACTCTAGGCATTCCTCGTGTGCCTTGTCATATTATCCTGATCGAGCCCCTATGACTTTGATTTGTACCGTACCTATGGAGTGCCCTCTGATAGCCACTACGTACTGTAGACTTTGCGGTATCTGTATACACTACGGTATTATAAACGGTGTAAGGGTAACAATGGTAATCCCGATTACGCTATTTTAATATTTTATATTTAGACATAGACACTATTATAATAACGTATTGTGTTATATAGTAACTAGTTTAACAGATCCTTAGGAGATGGAAATTCCCGTAACATCTCTTAAGTTATTGCACTCATATTATCGCATGAATTTGATTAAACTAATATGGGAATATTTTAGTTCGGATCCGAGAATTTTTGTCTTTTCATTTGTGCTCGGGTCAGCCAGAGTTTTTATTTATTGAAGACGGCGTTATGAAGATGAAAATGGATATTGCTAGAAGTATTATTATTTATTTCCGCTGCAATTATTGGTATGTTTATTATAGTTAACTCTGATAATTGTCGTAAACTATAATCAAATGTATTTTTTAACAGCTTCATGAGCTGTTATTTAATTATTATATTTTGTCCTTCCGTTGTGAGATTCTGTGTTTATTTTACTATTGAGATTCTGTGTTTGTTTTACTATTGAGAATCAAATGTATTTTTTAACAGCTTCATGAGCTGTTATTTTTTAACAGCTTCATGATACTATCCGTATTTTTGATTTGTTTATGTCGACATTAAGAATCATTGTCGATTTGAACGGTCAAAAATCTCGGATGTTAAAGATAGCCACTAATTTACGGTGGATTTTATGGTACCTTTATAGTCTAGGTAATATAAATGGTGTAAGGATAATATTGAAAATCCCGGTTATGCTATTTTCAATAGTTTATTTACCGTAGACACTATTATAATAGCGTATTGTGTTATATAATATATAGCTTAACGGATCCTTAAAGAATGGAATTCCATACATTCTTTAAGTTACATGTGCATTTCATTTGAGTTGATTTACTATTGAGAATGTTAATCCTAACCCGAGTGTTTTTTAACTTTATTCTTGAGTCAGACTGAGGAGTTCAGCTTAAGTGGTTCATCTTTTCAAAGTTGGAGATTTATTGGAGATTCAGCCTATATCATCTATCTATCATTGCTATCATAGTGATTTTGTTATTCTATTTCTATTATTTGCTTATACAGTAGCCATTTATGTATATGAGATTTCTCTAATGTATTAATGTATGACTTTGATATTGTTTATTTTTATTTTGAGGTTTTGTGATTAGTAGCTTCATGAACTACTAAGCTATTTATTCCATTACGAGTTATCATGTTGTCATTTATCTGTGATCTATCTATGTTATGTTATTTTATTTTATTAAAATCCATAGTTAAAACAGTCAACTGTTTTGAACGATTTGAGTTGGTTTTATTTTCGACATGAATGGTACTAAAAAGTGGGTCGTTATAGCAATAGAATTATAATTTAGAAAAGTTTAGGAGCTAGGAAATAGAGCTCGATAAATCATATTTGGTATCATTATTGCATGTTAGTAGCTGAATTATTAGGGTTAGACCAAGAGAAATTTGGGTAATGTTTCTAATTAGGGTTATGCATTAATGTGTAAGGAGTATTTTAAGCTATATTATTGACCTGGTCTTGGGTGTAATAATAGGGTACCACTTCACCAATTCATGTAGTTTGGGTTTTTAAGGTAAGAATGGTCAGCGATACAAATTGCCTATCACTGAATGTCCTTTTTGGAGTATTTCTTTAAGTACTCCTAAGCTGCATTGGTTGTTTTAGACATAAATCTCCTCCGCACATTGACTCTGGTTGCGTTTTAGTTTGATAAATTAGCCCTACATGTGAAATTTGGTATAAGGGATGTTTAGGGATTTCATGGGGAGGGAAACTATATAGCAACTAGTTGAATATTTCAGAGTATTTTTAAAAAGCTTCCCCATCATTCAAAGTGAACTGATTTATCTTTTCTTCAATTTTTAAAGTTTAATGGACATGGAATATTTTTTTCAAGAATACAGTGACAAATTCATTTCAACTTTTTATTAATGTTTTGTAGGTGAATTTAGCCATCTTTTAGCACTTTCAAGGAGTGCAAATGGAATTAGTGTTAGAATAATTGATTCACTAGATTGTTGTTTGATATTAGTTGTGGATGCATACAATTCAAATTCACTACAACTAAAAGAAATTTTCATAACCTGTGAATCCCTTGAAGAAAAGAACATTTTAGGACAAAAATATTCCTTTATTTGGTGGAAAAATTATGTCAGAAAGTTGAACAGACCTAGCTAGGAAGCATCGATCTCAAAGAGATAAAGGTCTTTCCTCTCCTATGTTGTGATTTAGACAGTTCTAATTTATTTGATTATACAGATCTCTCTCACCTGAATCTTTTTGGTTTATTTAATACTCCTTAAAATATGAATGGTTACTAAAACTTTCTTCACTCAATGTTATAGTTGGGGTGTCTTAGTTCGTTTTGAGCTATTGAGTAGTGCTATTGATTCAAACTTCACAGATTGTAATCACTCGACTCTTGAATCCAAATTTACTTGAACTCTTTTCTCCACTTTGGCCTCTGACTTATCTTTTGTTTAGAATCCTGTTTCAAAGAGAAAGGAAAGAAAATGAGAAATGTAAAACTAAAAAATGGAAGTAGAATTAAGAGAAGAAAATTTGAAGAAGAGGAAAAAGAAGTAAAATCAATATGAATAGTTAAAAATATTTGTTTCTCTTTTGTTAAGATATTTTTGGTCATTTTTTTAGTTTGCAAAAAAAAGGGAATAAATATTGAAAGAATGGAAATAAATAAAAAAGAAATTGAAAGAAGAAAGTCTACAAAGTTGTAAGAATATGTGATGAGATGATAAAAATGGTTATTTCTTTTTTCTATAAAAAAAAATTGCAGAGGTAAAGTAATTATAAAAATAAAAATAAAAGGAAATTGTAAATTGAAAATAAATCGAAGAAAAACTTACAAAAAATTTCTTATTTTGCATAGTGTTGTATAAATATGTAATACCAAATAACAAATCAAGATGTTTTATGGAATTGGAAAAGAAGAATTCTAAAAAAACTAACAATTGTAGAAAGGAAGGAAATAAATGAAAACGAAACTTGGAAGGAAGTATATCAAAGAACTATGCAAGTTTTTTTTTTGATTTAAGAGAAGACAATACTAATGTGTACAATGATATGTCAAATGTATAAATCAAAATATTGTTTTAACTGAAAAAAGTAACATGCATATAGGTGTTTAGTATTACAAAAATGCAAATTATGATAAATTACAACATGCATACAGGTGTTTAGTATGCAGCTTGAAAATAGGGATTTGATTTGATGTTGTAGAATTTAGCTTTAAAGCCATAGGTGAGTTACAAAAGAAATCAGGAGGATGGTGGAAATTTTGTTTAGAAATTAAAATTGAATTTTAATTTTGAACAGTCTTAACTGAATCAACAACTAAAAGGTTGTTATCAATTTACATAGAAGTAATTAAAATTTTCAATCTTTCTGAATCTAATTAGGAAAGATTACTACTGAAATTAAATTACTTGACTTTTGTTCAATACAACGGTAAATTAAAACAAACTAGAAATTTAGCAAAAAAGCAATGATTAATAAATAAAAATATTGGAATTGCTAAAATAAAAATTGCAGAACAGAATCAAGCATGATAGAAAGTTAATTAAAAAGTAAAAGTAAAAATTAAGGCTATTGCAGAAACTAATCATATAATTAATCACTAATAAAAAAAGTGAAAATAAAATAGTAATTATGCTCTATTAGATCTAATTACCACAGAAATATAATTAACTACAAAAATGAAAAAGAAAATTGAAGGACAAGAGAACAAAATTTTTATTAAAGAAGAGACGAAAATTAAGCATACAATTACAACAAATCATTTGGTGTTTATAGCAATTGAGATACTCTCTATATGCGCATGTGGCTCAAATCAAATCGATATACATATTCAGTTCACAAAAAAGAAATATCTCCTTTTCATTAGGGTGGATTTAAGATATCAAACTAATGTTCTTTTCTTCCGATCTTTGAGATGTGCAACATCAATGGTGAAGAGTAGAACAGAGTGGGTTAATTGAATGAGCCTAATTAAGACCTTGGGCTATATCTTCCTTTCCTGTAATATGCTATCAAATCTTCATGTATAAGGCATACGAAATGGTGAATCTTCATGTGTAGACGTGGGAAATTCCAATTCTTTTCCAAGAAGAAATCATCGTATGTAACTATACCAATTACCTAATCTCTGTGATATATATGCATACATATGAATTTATATATGTATATATAATATGACACTGATGCCCATGTATTTGTCCGTCCATAGTTGGCAGATGCGCAATTTCTAATTTTCCTTTCTTTAAAAAAACTGGGCATTGACAAGGATATAACTGATCATGCATTATTCAAATATTTATCCTTTGCCAGTGAGCTACAACTTCCTTTAATGTCAATATGAAAGAATGTTTTTTTCTTTGCAATTTGTCTTTATTGAAGTGAATGAAATTTTTATTCAAAAATCTATAAAAGTACCGAAAATACCCTGTAAAACATTTATTTATATATAATAAAGATAAGGTATGTGCGTGATGACAAACAACTTTACGAGTTAATCAAAAATCAAGGGGGTTGCTATTGACACTCCAACTATAGTCAAGAGGGGGTCATTTTTTAAAATCACTCCACTCTTTGAAAAATTGTTAAGGGGCTACACAAACATATTATTTTACACTACTCAATATTCTTGGATTGCCCCTTCAAATTAGATTAAAAAAATTATTTGTGACAACCCCATTCCCGATAAGACGGTGCAAGGGTAATCTTTGGAATATAACACATAAACAGATAACAACAGAACAGAAATAATTAAATACACCAAGTAATGTACAATAGAATACACTGGATAAATAAAATCATCAGAGTTACACAGTATATAGGATCATACTTAGTACAAAATACAGTTCAGCTATACATAAATGTCTACTGTGGAAAAGAAAACATAATATGTACAACAGGAGCAGAACAGCATAAAAAGAGATAAATGATAGAAACCATCTTTAGCTCCAGTTATCTGGAAAGAGCCTGCTAAAACCTGAATACAAGGTTGCCCGTATAGAAATAAGGGCACCCGAGTTTACAAGTGAAACAAACTACGAGTTAGTAATGGGACTGGTATGAGAAATCTACTTAACACATTTTCAAATATGGCTAATCACAGGACCACGCCACTTTTGCGGAACGGGTTCACTCCATTGGATTGCCAGTGCTTTAAAACAGATAAATCTTTTAAACATCGCAATGCTTTTTATAAAAATGAAGCCATTAAAAGACTCAGTTCCCATCACACAATGCAACACAAACCAGAGGATAGAGTTTTGCCTTATAATGGCCAAAATATGCTTGATACGATCAAAACAAATCATTTGAAAGGTAAATTTTATCGTTTAATTTTTAATCAGACTCCAACCGTAAACTAGTAAGAGAACGATCCCCTAAGTATTAACCCCGAAGGTCGTAACCAACATCAGACCAATACCCAGTAAACCATCCGTCCTAGCTCGTTTCCAGTTAGTGTCTAATTTTAAATACAATCATAAATATCAATCATAAACGACATCGGTACCATATATCATGTCGCCATATATATATACAATCAAAACCGCATGATGGCGTATTTGGAAATTGGATTTCCGTCATGAAATGAGGTCAGGGATCGTCCTCACCGCTTCGAGACAATCTAGCTTACCATGTCTCAGGAACAGCCGCAACTGCCCTTTGGATCGTCAGGGACGGTCCACCGATGTGGATTATTATGCATGAACACTACATTTCCCCGCCCTTTGGGGCGCAAATGAGCCAACAAATGACTCCATCGGCTTCACATAGTCTCCGATATATCCAAGGCGCCTCGCAACAGCAACAACCACACAGGTGAAAATAATATAAATGTCAGCCAGTTTAAGCACTGACACCACCTCTAGCTAGAAAGAAACGCATGCCCTCCCTGATGTCCTCTCCCATTTCTGGTTCATACCAGGATGTGAGGCTCGCAAAATTACGTTATACATAAAGCTATGCCACACAGGCGGTGCTTTGATCATCCACCACAAATCCCTGCTTTTCAACAAAAGCTTTGATCACTGCATCTCAGCATACCACACAGGCAATTCACGCCATGTGACTGATGGCTATCGATCGCACGGAATGAAATCCAATGTCAGACACACAGTCCAATTACAAGTCCGTTCTGGGTCTGAACGAAACCGGAGGATCTTTATTCCTCGCACATCCGAACAATCAACATGTACGTCCGGACGGCTACTACTTCAACCCCTTCTAGGTAGCTACTCCTATCATGAGCATCAGTAGCACCCCTCCATTCGACATGAAGATCATCGGTCTTGCATCGTCTTCATATCTTCGACTTTCAATCGTCGATCAATTATTTGAAATGAGAATTAACTCGGACTTTTCAAATAATTCACGTATATTTAGAATTTCAAATCAATTCATTTCAGTGGTTAAATTATTTGATATCACTAATTTTTTTCTTTAGTGTAATTTTCACGCCAAACACATTCAACCATCAAATATCACATAAACCGAGCAAATTCAGCTTATTTCCATTCCATATCGTTTATAATATTTTATCACAATTTATCGCTATTTTTATTTATTTAAAAATAGCCAATTTGTTCAAAACAACGCTTCAGGCCATAATGTGGCCGTGGCGCTGTTTTTCTCCAGATTTGATTTACGCATATCTGAAAATATAATCGTTGGATCTTCACAAATTTTACATCATTAGAAAGATCTTTTCAAAACGAATCCAACGGTTCCAATTTCGGGAAAATCCGACGGTCGGATCTCCCGCACGAATCGTCTGAAGTTACGATTTCAAAATACGAACTACAGCGTCGTTATTCGATTTAATTTAATTATATATATATATATATATATATATATATATATATATATATATATAATCGATTCTGGAGCTGTTTTTCTTCAGATTTGAATTAAACATTCCAGACAATCCAACCATTGGATCTTTACAAAGTTGGTGTCGTTGGAAAGATATTTCCAAGGCGAACCCAATGGTTGTGGTTTCAGGAAAATCCGATGGTTGGATCTCCCGCACTAATCATTTGAAATCACGGTTTCAAAACACGAGCTGCAGCTTTGTTATTCGATTTATTTTAATTATATATATATATATATATAAATATAATCTATTATTCGATTTCGAAACCATTTTCATTTCATACATTTGATAAAAATGATATTTTTATTCAACAGACAGTTATTTCAACACTTCACTATTTTTAACAATTCATGTTTATGGTAAAAATGTGTTTTTTATTGTAAAACAATTTATTTCAAAACACGACTATTTTATATAGTTCATATAGATGATAAAAATATGATTTTTATTATAAAACAATTTATTTCAAAACACGACTATTTTATATAGTTCATATAGATGATAAAAATATGATTTTTATTATAAAACAATTTATTTTATAACACGACTATCATTCAACACATGAATTCTATTCAACACATGAATGTGGTTTCAACATATGAAAATAATTTCAACAAATGAAAATTATTCTAACACATGAATATTTCAGAAAATTTCGGCAGCATAACGACAGGGTAGTTAAAACCGGGGCCGTCCCTAGTACGGCTCCTCGCTCTACCTTAAAGCCTCGTAGCTTTAGACAATGGGGATTTCAGGCATCTAGTTCACACGCAGGAGGCATGTTTATTTTTATTTTTATTTTCCACAAACTAATCCTATGTGGTTTCAACCAAATAATTCTCAACGACAACGGGTATTTTTCAACCACAATCAATCAATTTCACCTACAAACAATTCAAATCAACCATTCGCTATCAACCAATTTTCACACCAATCACAACCAATAAATATCGTCCATGGTCTGTGGACGAGGGGAGTATATATATATATATATATATATATATTCGTATATAAATATATTTTGATTCACTTCAATTCATTTCAATGTCATTTCATCGCATATAAATTTTTTACAATGCATATATAACTTATACATCGAACATACGACTTATACAACGCTTATACATGAGGTGTACAGCGCTTATATAACTCATACATTGACTATATAATTTATACATCGTTGTTTTCCATATCGTTTATAAGTTAGAAATCTCACCTTAGGTTCCACTCCACCAAAAATAGCAGAAGGCTCAAAAAAAATATGTGGTCTCTTCTAGAATGTAGAAGACGTCCACACGAGTCCACTGTCTCTTGTTTCACTGAATTTCGTCAACAAACGAAAAAGATATGATTTTTACAGTGAAATCAAAAACCGTAGCGCTTTAAAGTGCTATAATATAGTTAAATTAAAAATAGCCGTATACCTCACAGTTTCGTTCAAAACTAGGTCTTCCTTTTTCTCTCGATCCGTGAAGCTAGAGGGCGATCGGCCTATACCACGACGAAGAGCTTGGAGATGCGCCTCCAGGGGGTACCACCACGTCAAACTCAACAGTGGCTATGTGGGGTGGCGGCACTTCAAACACGGCAACTTCAGAGGGCCGATTCGAGCTGATTACACGGAGATTGAGGGCGAGGCTTGTACTGACTTGAAGAGGATGCAAATCTCTTCAAAAACCTCCAAAGGATCGGTGAGCAATATTGAGTGATTCGAATGGATTTGGGGGAGGAAGGTTTGAAGGGTTTATCGTCGTTTGTTTTAGAGGGAGGCGGCGCGATTTTGACCAATGAGGTTTTGACCGACCAATGAAATTTGTAATTTATTTATATTTTTTTTTCAAAAATACCCTCTTTCACACATGAACCGCAATCCAGACCCAACGACTGTCTTCCCTAGCTAAATATCCTCATTCCGAACACAATGGGATATGTTTCGAAGGCCCATTCGACTGTTTCAGTCAGTTTCCCTTCAAATTAAAATATAAAGCATTCAATATTTGTTTTGAACGTACATTTCAATTTGTCGGGGCCAAATACTACTTCTAAAAATTCCCGAAAAATAAATCTAGCTATGTTTTGACGATACGGTCCCAACAAAACTAGTTTCGTCGAATTCTTAGACCGTTTGAAAAATGGCCGTTTTCTGGTCGATCCAATTTAACTGTAATTGACCAAAACGCATTTTCCTTCTCCATGCTCACATACTAGCTTCAAAATTATAAAATTTGATACATAGCAATAACTTCACATCCTGGATCCAACAAAAGTGGTTTCGTCGAATTCTGAGGTCGTTTGCAAAATGTCTATTTTCACGGGCTATATAAATTTTATAGCTACCTTTTTGAAAATTCATTTGGCCATAACTTTTGAGTCCCGTGACGAAACTTCGATTTTTTAGATTCGTTAGAAAGATATTCACTAACAGAGTTAAATGTTTTTCGTTTCACTAAAATCCGTTTTATTTTGCACGCGGTATAGTCAGTCAAAGTTTGAATTGAAATTTTGAAAGTGCTGCGCCATTTCAGGCCATGTTTATAATTCAAATTAATTATATTCATTTTCAACATCGATTCAAACACACTTTTCATCGCTATTATTTAAAATATTTATTTAAAATACTTAAAATTCACTAAAGGCCAATTAAAATTTTTTAAACTGGTTCAGATTTTCCGGGTTGTTACAATTTCCCCCACTTAAAACTTTTCGTCCCCGAAAAGGGACAAAGTCGAAAGTGGTTTGATTAACCAACTCTACTTTCAATCTGGCTTCCATTCTCCAAATTTTCAGTTTTTGAGAATTTTCAAATTCTTCAAAAATTTGGCTAACACCTTAAATTTTTGAAAAATTTCGCCATAACCTCCTTTGTACGGGGAGGGGTTTGGAAATTTATTGGGTCGTATTAGGTACCCAATAAATACTATAAAGCATACACATATTTATAGTGATATATTCTGGTGTTTTCAGGGGAGCGTGTATATATAATAACTCCAGAGAATAAATTCCCGTCACCCTGTCTAAGCCTGAGGGAGTGTGTATTTTAATTACTCCAGAGAATAAATTCTCGTCACCTCGTCCTGTGTGGGAAATAAATAATCCATGTGTCGTATGTAATTACTAGAGAGACGTGATTATTGTCAACTCCAGACCCGTGTGGGGTTTTTATTAATTTGGCGATTTACAGTTATATTTTATATGGTCCATATCAGTTATCAGTTCAACCTGTAATATATAGTCATCGCCATAAAAGCCTCTCGCTCGTATGGTAAATCTTCAACCTCGTCACACAAGCTCCAAATGCTTATGTGGTATATGATGAAGTATGCCTATCTTCAAAAAGTATGCCATGTAGTGTAGTTCAAAATTAATTGTTACTATCCTATGGCGACATTTATTATTAAACACAGAACAACCAGCACTCCGCATCCAATGGCATTCACAGGAGTTGATATAGTAATAAAATTGCGCATCCAACTCATTAAGGTTTACCTATTTGTCGGGCACGCAAATAAAATCTTTACTCAGCAGCTAATCCATTTACATGTTCAAACATATATAGTGCATATGTATATATATTTATCTATTCTCTAATCAGTTCAATGTGTGATTTAATCGAATAAATTCTACCATTCATTCTCTTATTGATTAAATTAACTATCGTTCTAATAATTTAATTAATCAAATCCACTATCACTCAACCCAAACATCAATCAATTTATTTTTAACTTTTCAAAAATGTATCAATTAATTCATATACTCTTTTAAATCATTCAGACTATATAATTAAAGAGTTTACACCTATGCAAAGAAAACAACAGCAAAGTGGAGAACATAATGGAAATGCAAAATATGGTAAATGTACCTTTCACCAGAGTCAATCAGAGATATCCACCCTGCACTTAGGATAGGCTTTCTTAATGCTTTCCTCTGTTTCCTAAGTACAATCTCACGGATCTCCACTCCATTGCACTTTGACTAAGTGAACCTTTTTGGTCCCCAGCTCTTTGGTTTCTTTCCATTTATCTTTAGCGGCTCTCTCCTAACTGCCAATTCTGGAGTGATTTCTATATCCTGTTGCGCTTCTTCTTCCACGATCAAGTCTGGATCATGAACGTGCTTTTGAAGTTGAGATACGTGAAATACATCATGCACTTCAGGCTACCAATCAGGCAATTGAACGCTATATGCGAGAGTTCCAATCCGTTCAAGAATAGGAAACGGACCAATGAATTTGGGCGCCAATTTCCCTGTTTTACCGAATCGGATGACTCCTCTCATCGGAGATACTTTCAAATATACATAGTCGGCAACAGCAAATGATATATCTCTTCTTCTCTTATCTGCATAGCTTTTCTATCGGCTTTGGGCGGCTAGTAATCGTTTCTTAACGAAATCGACTTTATCCGCGGCATTGCGAATCATATCAGGCCCCAATACAAGTCTATTACCAGGTTCAACCCAACAAGCAGGGGATCGGCACGGTCTACCATACAACACTTCGAATGGAGACATTTTCAAGCTCGCCTGGTAACTGTTATTATATGAGGATTCGGCCAAATGTAAATGGTCTTCCCATGATCCTCCAAAATCAATAATACAAGCCCGCAATAGATCTTCAAGAATACGATTCACCCTCTCAGTTTGGCCATCTGTTTGAGGATGATAAGCGGTGCTCAAGTTTAGTTTCGTTCCCAATTCTGCTTGGAATGCTTCCCAGAATTTACTAGCAAAAATCGGGTCACGATCACTAACGATGCTCATGGGAACTCCGTGCAGTCTAACAATTTCTTTGAAATAAATCTCCGCTAGACTCTGAGCAGTTCTGTTCGATCTGACAGGTATGAAATGGGCGGTCTTCGTAAATCAACCTACGATCACCCAAATACTGTCATTTCCTTTCCTGGTTCTGGGCAAACCATCTATGAAGTCCACAGAAATCTGTTCCCACTTTCCACCTGGAATTTCTAAAGGTTGCAATAGTCCAGCGAGCTTCTGCTGATCTCTTTTGACTTGTTGACAAGTAGAACACCGGCTTACATATAAGGAGATGTCTCGTTTCATAGATCTCCACCAGAAAGTGCATTTGATATCATTATACATCTTGCTCACTCCTGGATGGATACTAAGCTTGGCTTTGTGACATTCATCCAATACTTCTCTTCGAAGTTCAACAATGTTCGGCACACATATTCAGCCTTTCAACCATAGGATTCCCTCGTCATCTATCTGAAAACTCAAGGTCTCGCCTTTCTGTATTCTTTCTTTGATTCTTTGAATGAAGTGATCATCCTTCTGAAGAGCGGATATTTTATCAATTAAAGACGTCGTAATGATAAAATTGGCGATTATCACATTCTTTCTACTCAGCGCATCAGCCACAACATTGGCTTTCCCTGGAGTGTACAAAATCTCAAAATCGTACGCCGAAAGAAACTCTAGCCAACGCTGCTGCCTCAGATTCAAGTCTTTCTGGGTGAACAGATATTTCAATGACTAATGGTCTGTATACAGTTCGAATTTTTCACCTAAAAGGTAGTGCCTCCAGATTTTCAAAGCGAATACGATGGCTAACAACTCAAGATCATGAGTAACGTAATTCATCTCTTGCGGTTTCAGATAACGGCTAGCATAAGCAATCACTTGACCTCTTTGCATTAACACTGCGCCAAGGCCTTCTCTAGAAGCGTCAGTCCAGACTTTCAAGTCCTCATTGCCATCTATTATTGTTAACCCTGGAGCAGTCGTCAGTTTTAATTTCAGCTTCTGGAAAGCTTCCTCACATTCTGAAGTCCAACTGAATCTCGAATGTTTCTTCGTCAGTTTCGTTAAAGAACTAGATGTCTTTGCGAAATCCTTAATGAATTTACGATAATAATTGGCTAACCCGAGAAAACTTCTGACTTCTGTGGGTGTACGAGGCTGTTTCCAATTCTGAATAGCATTGATTTTACTTGGATCCACTGAAATTCCTTGCTTTTACATGACGTGGACAAGAAATTTGACTTCTTCTTGCCAGAATATACATTTGGAAAATTTTGCTTTTAAAACATTCTTTCTGAGAATTTCTAACACTTGTTCCAAATGTTTTTCGTGTTCGCTTTCTGATTTAGAGAAGATCAGTATATCATCAATGAAAACCAGAACAAATTTATTCAATACTCCTCTGAATACTCGGTTCATTAGATCGACGAAATAGGCTGGAGCGTTACATAAGCTGAACGACATTACTAACCACTCGTAGAATAAGTCTGGACCTCTAAATGCTGTCAAAGGAACACACTCTTCGGCAATACGAAGCTGATGGAAACCTATAGCTAGGTCCATTCGAGAAAATACTTGTGCACCATTTAATCGATCCAACAAATCATCAATCCGCGGCAATGGATATTTGTTTTTCAGCGTCTGCTTATTGAGATCCCGGTAATCAACACAAAGTCGTAGAGTACCGTCTGATTTCGGGACAAATACTACTGCTGTAACAACCCGCAAAATCAGAACCAATTTAAAAATTTTATTTTAGAAATTTTTAATGAATTTTGACAATATAAAATAATCTATTTTAAATAATAATGATCACAAATTTGATTTAAATCGAAGTTAGAATGAACGATTTAATTTTAATTAACAAAAGAGTTAGAAATAACGCGGTAGTTTGAAAAGTCAAACTTTGACTGACCGTACAGGATGCAAAATTTTAACGGATTTTAGTGAAACCAAAAATATTAGAATCTATTTAAAAATATCTTTCTAACGCATCTGAAAAATTGAAATTTCATAGCGGGAATCAAAAGTTATGCCCAAATTAAAATTTAGGAAGGTCGCTATGAAATTTATAAAGGTCAAAATGCTACTTTTTGCATACAAAGGAATTTGAACTCGAAACCACTTCCATTGAGTTCAGAATGACATTTCTGCATTGAAAAACAGTAAACACTTATATATTTTGAGTTTCGGGGTTTATTAGTTTAAAAATGTATTTTTAATATTAAATATATTGGCCTTAAAAATAGTCATTTTTCAAATGACCTCGGTTTCCGATGAAACCACCTTTGTTGGAACCGGAATGTCAAATTATTGCTAGGTTTCAATTTACAGAATTTTTCGAATTAATATGTGAGCGTGGGAAAAGAAAATGTGTTTTGACTATTTCAGTTAAATTTAAACGCCTTAAAAATAGATATTTTTCAAACAGTCTCAGAATTCAATGAAATTAGTCTCGTTAGAACCGTATCGTCATAAGAAAGCTAAAAATATTTTTTTTAGAATTTTTAGAGGTCGTATGTGGCCCCGACATATTTAAATATACGGTAGAAATTAAATAATTAATTTAATATTGTATTTTCAAGTAAAACCGAAAAAAAAAACTGCTGTATATTTCGGAATTGGACCTTGGGACATAGCCCATCGTGTTCAGAAGGCCTCAAAACGTTAAGATCGAAAGTAAGCAGGCCCAAATCCGAGAAAGTCCAAAAATCCACTTTATTTCACGAAATTCGGAATTAAACATTAAAATAATATTAAAAATCCGAAAACCCTAATGGAGGCCAGCCGCCACTGCAGTTTTCTATGGCTAAAATTGTCTGAATTTCAAATGCTAAGATCTCTCAATCTGTTCGACGAAAATTGACGTATGACCTACCAAATCGAAGAGAATTTCGAGAGCTTCAGATCTATACGGATATGATCATCATTAGGGTCACGGATTTCGCGAATTTGGAGCAGGAAGTCACGGCGGTCGAGCTCGATTTCTGGAGCGTGGGGTCCGTCGCGTCGGTCGGCGGTCTGGGCGAGGGTGGAGGCGACGTCGGTGGTCGGGTGGAGCATTTCAGATCGGCGGCCAGGTGCTCGAGGCGGCGCGCGCGAGGTGGCAAAGAGTGGGATGTTGGGTTCGGCTGTATACGGGTTGAGGTAGAAGATGATTAAGCTTAATTACTTTAATTAATTTTGTAATTATTTTTCCAATCTTTAAAAATTCGTATCTCTCTCATACGAGGTCCGTTTTACGAACAGTAAGTTGCGTTGGAATCACAAAGACGAGACCTTCGCGATGGCGCTGACCAGATCTGAAACGGAGGCTGTTAAAATTTCAGCTAATTTCAAAGGCGAACGCAATTTCAGAACCAAATCACGGTGAGAATCTCTGATTGATTATTTAAATGTTGATCTGATCTGTGTTGTATTGTATTGTGATTGATGATTGTGGTGGTATTTGTTTGATTAGACTTAGAACGGAAATAAAAATCATATTTCTATTTTAGATCTATAAATGTTGATCTAACTTAAAGGGTCGAATTAAACAAAATTATTATGTTTTGTTTACACAGAAGAATTAAACAAAATTATTATGTTTTGTTTACATAAACAAAATTATTGTATTTTGTTTACATAGAGGAATTAGACAAGATAATCATTTTTGATCAAACTTGATGGTGAAACAAAATCACATTTTGTTTACATCATAAGTATTAAATAAAATTCACATTTTTTGTTATTGAATAGAATTGAAACAAAAATCCACATTTTTGTTATTGAAACGAATTGAAACAAAAGTTACTTTTTTTTTTGTTTAAATATAATAAAAGAACAAAATTCACCTTTTTGTTAAAATGTTGATTTAGAAATAAAACATCGCTTTTGTTAAAAATGTACATTTAGATTAAAACATCGCTTTTGTTAAAGGGGTTTAACTAAAATAAAAAGTTCACTTTTGTTAGAAATGCTAAATTAGTATGAATTTGTCGCTTTTGTTAGAATTTAGAATTGACACATAAAAATGTCATTTTGTTAATTAGGATGTGTAAACAAATAGAATTATCATTTTTATTTGTTAAGATTCTCTTTTATTTTTAGAACATGTACACAAATGAATTTCTTTTTGTCCTTAAAAAAAATATAAAAAAACAAGTTTTTATTTACGTTTCTTTTATTAATAAAAGAACAAATATAAAAGAACAAGTTTTTATTTACATTTCTTTGTAAATAAAAGAACACATTTAGAAAGCAAGTTTTTATGTACATTTCTTTTGTAAATAAAAGGACAAATTTAGAAAATACGTTTTTATTTACATTTTCTATGGTAAATGAAAAGAATAAAATTATGTTAATCATTTTATTTTCATTTTCTATTGTAAGTAAAAAGAATAAAATATGCCAATCATTTTATTTACATTTTCTAATGTAAAATAAAAAGAACAAAATTTGTGAATCATTTTTATTTACATTTTCTATTGTAAATGAAAAGGATAAATGTGTGAATCATTATATTTACATTCTCAAATGTAAAATCAAAAGAAAAAAATATATGAATCATTTTATTTACATTTTTTATTGTAAATGAGAAGAACAAAATATGTGAATTATTTATTTTCATTTTCTATTGTAAATAAAAAGAATAGAATTTAGAGATACATTTATTTACATTTTCTTATATAAATAAAAAGAATAGAATTTAGAAATATATTTATTTACATTTTCTATAGTAGGAAAAATAGAATTGTTAATGTTGAATATTTTATCGTCATTTTGAATATGGTAAAAATAGAATTGTTAATGTTGAATATTTTATCGTCATTTTGAACGCGGTGAAAATAGAATGGTTAATGTTGTCATTTTTATCGACATTTTTGGTGCGATAAAAATAGACAATGTTAGTGATTCATTTTTATCGACATTTTTGGTGCGATAAAAATAGACAATGTTAGTGATTCATTTTATTCGACATTTTTGATGCGATAAAAATAGCGATGTTAATGGTACATTTCTATCGTCATTTAGATGTGATAAAAAGAACAGAAACATGAGAATCATTTATTTACAACTCCTGTTGTAAATGAAAAGAGTAAAAATATGAGGATCACTTTATTTACAACTTCTTTTGTAAATGAAAAGACCAAAATATGTTGATCATTTTATTGGTATTTCTATGGTAAATAAAAAGAACAAGATATGTGAATCCTTTTATTTATATTTTCTATTGTAAATGAAAAGGAACAAAATAATGCGAATACATTTATTTATATTCTCTATTGTAAATGAAAAAGGAACAAAATAATGTGAATCCTTTTATTTACATTCCCTATTGTAAATGAAAAAGAACAAAATAATGTGAATCCTTTTATTTACATTTTCTATTGTACAGAAAAAGAACAAAATTGTGTGAACCATTTTATTTACATTTTCTATTGTAAAGAAAAAGTAAAAAGAGAGTTATATTTCTTATTTGCATTTTTAGATGCAAATAAAGCATAGAAAGAAAATTGTACTTTTATTTGTCATTGTTTTGTTAAATAAAAGTAAAAGAGTTAAAAAGACATTTTATTTACCATTGTTTTGTTAAATAAAAGTACAAGATATAAAAGAACATTTTTTTTTACATTGTTTTGTCAAATAAAAAAAAAAGACAAATACATGAGATACACTTTTATTTGTGTTTTATGTACAAATAAAAGTACAAGATTAGAAACACACTTGTATCTACACTGTATTTGTTGAAATAGAATTGTTAACAAAATGAGTATATCACTTTCACTCATCTTTGTAGGAAAACAGAAATTATGTGAAAATATAAGAATCACTTTTATTTGCATAATATACAGTAGAATTTATACGCAAATGTAAAATCCATTTTTTTATTTGCAAAACTTGCATTAGAATTTATTTTGTAATATACAATTGTATTGTTGGTCAAAATATACACTGAAAAGTATTGTTAAGAAACTTCATACAAATAAAGAATAATGGAATTTATATTCCATTTGTCATCCGCAAAAATGCTATATAAATAAATTACTGTTTATGTAACTTTAGAAGTATATAGGGAAGTCATACGAGTAAAATACATTTTACTCGCTATAAGTGACATGTTAAGTGAAATTGAAATTGGTTAAACCTATTAACCAATTCTGTATTTATTTATTTATATGAACTGTTGTTGGCTGAAAACCCCACACGGGTATTGGGACGATACTTGACTGACACGAATCCCAATGTTTAATTATATGTCGATCGATTGATCAACAGGCTGCGATGAGCATTATTGTTTTATTTTAATGCTCACACAGTTGACATTGTCACTCTGGTTGTTAATGGATGGATTGAGGATTATTTCCTGTTATTACCCTATACATGAAATGTATGAAACCCATATGACCCAAATTATATGGTACATGGTTGAGTCGCATTCCAATGCAGAATTTCTTTTTTTATAAAGAATTTTTATATAATGAAAGGATTTTTGTATAATAAAAGATTTTGTATTATAAAGAATATTTTACATTTAGAATCTTTTATATAAAGAATATTTTATTGATTATTTTAAAATATGTTTTTTTATATAGTAATGAATTAATATCTTTAGGATAAACCTTTTATTTAAGATTATTAGATTTTAGCCATTATGTTTGGTGATTGATATGTGAATTGGATTTGCAGTGGATGATGTTTTAAATAACATTTATCCTTTAATCCAATTTACATTGAAATTACTATTTGAAATTTATAAATCTATTTTATAAATTTAAAAGAAGATTTTCTAAAATCAGACTTTTCCAAATTAATATTTTAAATTGGAATTAAGTGGAAATTCGATTGATAATAATCGAGATGGACTTCTGTAAAAGAAGACCGATATTATATATGGAATTTAAGAGGCTTTGCCGTTATTCCATTTATAATGTTAGTCCGGTACATAAATTTATAACGATTATTTTTTGATTTGATTTCTGTAGAAATTCCATATTTTGAAAATTGGTTTTGGGTTTATTGTGAACTGTGTTTTAAATGACAATAGTTCTTTAATCCAATTTAAGACAAGATTGGCTTATTAAAATTAATAATCTTGTAATATTGATTTTTGTATTAAAAATCAAAATTGGAATATTAATAAATCTTTTTAGAAAGATTAAAATGTAATTTATTTTATCTTTGATAAAATTAATGAGAACCTTTTAACATAGATAATAATTTTTATTTAAAAGGATATTCAAAGTTGGAATGTGGCGTATGGTTGATTTTAATTACAAATACGCGAGTTATTCAGAAAGACCGGGTCTAACTCATTCTGAATAATCATCACGACGATCAAGAGTCAAAGATAAAGACGGTGACTGAAGACCGGAGAGCTTCACATCGTTTGGTTGATGGTGACTGATATCTTGAATTGGGACTGATCCCCCAAGGCAAGGTAAAAGGTGATGATCTTCCAGACGTACTGGAGATCGACGGATACGTTGTTTCGTTCAGACCCAGAACGGACTTGTAAATGGATAGCATGCCTGACATTGAAATTTATTTCATGTAATTAAATTGGTTTTTATTTAATATATAAATGCATGGTGGCGGAGGATTTATTCTCTTGCTTAACACCCTTTTGTATGTTAAATAATTACCGATCGCATGATATGAGTTGTTGATGTGGTATGCCAAGTTGCACTTGATCAAGGCTTATTGTTGCAAAGCAGAGCCTTGTGGGATGATCAAAGCATAGTCTATTTAGGCATAGCTTTGTGTAACGTGACTTCGCGAGCCTCACAGCCCGGTAGAGTCTAAAACGGGAGAAGGGAACGCAGGGAGTGCACACGTTTCTCTCTAGCTAGAGTGGTGCCAGGGACCTACCAGCGCTGGCATTTATTCATTGTGGTTGTTGGATTTTTCGAGGCCTCGGTTTATGCGGTCGCCGCTGGCCATATTATAGGTCCAAAAGGACCGGAAAACGTGTGTTCAGGCATTTCTAATCCACAAAAGTAAGTGTGGACCGGCCCTGCAGGATCCAAGGGTTGGACAGAGTACCAATCCTGGGGCATTGCTAGAATGTCTCGAATCGGTAAGGATCTCCTCCCTAGCCTTGACTCAGATGGAAACCCAAATTTCCAATACGACATCATGCGGTTTTTGATTGTATACCTATATATGGCGACATAGTGGGATGGGGCACTCATGCCGGCTAGGATTGATACATTTACTTTGATGTATTTCAAATTGGTTGCACACTATTATTATATAATACCGTGTTTATCATATCAAGCATCTTTTGATCATTATAAGGTAAAACCCTATCCTCCGGTTTGCGTTGCATTGTGTGATGGGACTTGGGTCTTATAATGGTTTCATTTTATCTAAAAAGCATTGCGTTATTTTGACGATTTACTTTAGTCATGCACTGGCAATCTATAGGAGAAAACCCGTTCCGCGAAAGTGGCGTGGTCCTGTGATTAGCCTTATTATATTATATAGGTTAAGTAGAATTCTCACACCAGTCCCATGACTGACTTGTAGTTTGTCCACTGGCAAACTCGGGTGCCCATATTTTCCACACGGGCAGTCGAGTAGCTATTTTTGCAGATATATTAAACAGGATTCTGGGTTGAAGCTTAAAGCTGTGTCCAGAGAGAGAGAGTCTTCCGCTGTGCTCTTCCGTTGCAGTATATTACATTTTTTGTATTTATCTTCCGCTGTAATTATATTCCAATGTACTCTGATATGTATATTCTGTACTCTGATGTAACATTATATGATATGTTATAAAAGTCTTCTATTGTTGTTTTAATATGTTGTATTCCCAAAGTTAAAGTATTCGTAGATTTTCACTTTTTGGGTCAGACCTGTGTGGTTTATGGTCGATTCAAAGGGTGGGGATTTGCGGGTCTTTACAACTGCTACCCCCCAATCAGAAAAGCTTGGCTTGATCAGACCTTTCCATACTAGCTGTCGCGTTTGATTATCCAACTCATCTTTCTCCTTCAAGATCATTCTTCGAATAGCGTGAACTATTGGCCTTGCATTTGGAACTAGAGCGATCTTGAAATCAATTTCTCTCTACGGAGGTAAGCGAACAACTTCTTCGAACACATCCGCATAGTTCTTGACAAATGGTATATTTTCAATGTCGACCGGAATATTCTCCGAGACAACGGGAATAGGTTCTACCTGAGCAGGCGATACATCTAAGGCTGCCCAAAAGTCTTTTCTATTAGAATTCGGTCCTTCGCATGGAATGGTTATATGGTCACCTGATTTAACCTTCGCCTTAACGACCCTGTCGGCGCATTTAACCTCAGCTTCATATTTGGTTAACCAATCCATTCCCAGAATAAGATCAAATTCTTTAATATTCATGATGATCGCGATAGTGGGGAATCGATAGCAGGAAAAAGAAACCGGCACCCCACAAATCCAACTGAGCTCGAGGGAACCCCCAACCGGATTATGAACAGTCATCGGTTCTTTAAGCTTCCTCAAATTCAAATCCAGCTTCTTAACCGCATTCTTTGCTATAAAGCTTCGCGACGCGCCTGTATCAAACAGTACTTTAACTGGAATATCTTTGATAGTCAGCGTGCCTTCTAAAACATCTGACTTTCTTTGACTAGCGGAGGGTTCTGAAGTTTCTGCTACTTCATTTACTTGAGCCACTTTGCCCGCTTTCAACAGCCAGCAGTCTTGCTTTACATGACCAGCCTGGTGACAAAGATTGCATTTTCTCTGGTTCTTGGATTTAGCTCCTTTATTCTTTCGCTTGTTCGAAGATTCACAGTTCCTCATCGTATGCCCTTGCTTATCACACTTTAAACATACGACTGCTGTAGCCTTTTTCTGATTGACTCTAGGCTTCTTTCTGAACTCAGACTTCGTACTGGCCTCAGGCTGTGTACTCGTCTCTGGGCTATCAGTTTCGAATTTTCTTCTGTAGTTAGAACTGACTTCCTCTTCGTCTCGCAACATACCTTTCCAATCGAGGTCCTCATACTGGTAGGCCATGTATATCATTTCAGAAAAAGGAAGCTTCACATGCCCCATTACTTTATTCTGGTATTTTCTTTGAAGACTTTTATAAACCTCAGATTCTTCATCTTTGGCTTTTGAATCAGATGTGGAGCAAAGTGAGAAAGTTCATTGAATCTCTTATGATATTCTGGGATATTCATATCACCTTGTATCAAATAGTAGAATTCATCACACAACCACTCAGTTGCTTTTGGAGGAATAAATTTTGCACTGAAAAACTCTTTGAATCTATCCCAGGTGATATCACCTTCTGGATTATCTTTAATAATTGAATCCCACCAGAACAAAGCTTCGTCTTTAAGTGCCCAAGATGCCAGTAATCTTTTCTGGTCATCCCTCAGCTTTAAACCTTCAAAGATTTTCTCAGCAGAACGAATCCAAGCTTGTGTTTTAGCAATAGATTCTTCGCCCAAGAATAGTCTTCCACCTAGATTTCTATATTTCATGAATAGAGCTTCTATATTTGGGTCAGTATTACTTCTTCTGTTTCTGGCACTCATTTTCTAGTACTTCTGCAGATAGAAAACCAAGTGTCAGGTCAACAGAAAAGAGATTATAAAGCATAGAAACATATACTTGAATGTAAATGCATTTATCGAGGTGTATTTCATTCTGCTATACTCATATTAGGATATTACTGATCCTATCTGTAATGAGATACTCGTCCTAGAACACTACTGGTTCTATTTCTGACGAGTTCGTTAATATGTTATATTCCAGAACTAAGCTTAACCAAAGCTCTGATACCACGTTTGTGATGACCCCATTCCCGATAAGACGGTGCAAGGGTAATCTTTGGAATATAACACATAAACAGATAACAACATAACAGAATAATTAAATACACCAAGTAATGTACAATAGAATACACTGGATAAATAAAATCATCAGAGTTACACGGTATATAGGATCATACTTAGTACAAAATACAGTTCAGCTATACATAAATGTCTACTGCGGAAAAGAAAACTTAATATGTACAACAGGAGCTGAACAACATAAAAAGAGATAAATGATAGAACCCATCTTCAGCTCCAGCTATCTAGAAAGAGCCTGCTAAAACCTGAATACAAGGTTGTCCGTATAGAAATAGGGGCACCCGAGTTTGCATGAGAAACAAACTATGAGTCAGTCATGGGACTGATATGAGAAATCTACTTAACACATTTTCAAATATGGCTAATCACAGGACTACGCCACTTTCACGGAACGGGTTCACTCCATCGAATTGCCAGTGCTTTAGAACAGATAAATCTTTTAAACATCGCAATGCTTTTTTATAAAAATGAAGCCATTATAAGACTCAGTTCCCATCACACAATGCAACACAAACCAGAGGATAGAGTTTTACCTTATAATGGCCAAAATATGCTTGATACGATCAAAACAAATCATTTGAAAGGTAAATTTTATCATTTAATTCTTAATCAGACTCCAACCGTAAACTAGTAAGAGAACGATCCCCTAAGTATTAACCCCGAAGGCCGAAACCAACATCAGACCAATACCCAAGAAACCATCCGTCCTAGTTCGTTTCCAGTTAGTTTCTAATTTTAAATACAACCATAAATATCAATCATAGATGGCATGGGTACCATATATCATGTCGCCATATATATATATATATATATATATATATATATATATATATATATACATACAATCAAAACCGCACGATGCCGTATTTGGAAATTGGATTTCCATCATGAACCGAGGCCAGGGATCGTCATCACTGCTTCGAGACAATCTAGCCTACCATATCTCAGGAACAGCTGCAACTGCCCCTTGGATCGTCAGGGTCGGTCCACCGATGTGGATTATTATGCCTGAACACTACATTTCCCCACCCTTTGGGGCGCAAATGAGCCAACAAATGACTCCATCGGCTTCACATAGTCACTGATATATCCGAGGCGCCTCGCAATAGCAACAACCACACAGGTGAAAATAATATAAATGTCTGCCAGTTTAAGCACTGACACCACCTCTAGATAGAAAGAAACGCATGCCCTCCCTGATGTCCTCTCCCGTTTCTGGTTTATACCGGGGTGTGAGGCTCGCGAATTTACGTTATACACAAAGCTATGCCACACAGGCGGTGCTTTGATCATCCACCACAAAACCCTGCTTTTCAACAAAAGCTTTGATCACTGCATCTTAGCATGCCACACAGGCAATTCACGCCATGCGACTGATGGCTATCGATCGCACGGAATGAAATCCAATGTCAGACACACAGTCCATTTACAAGTCCGTTTTGGGTATGAACGAAACCGGAGGATCTTTATTCCTCGCACATCCGTACAATCAACATGAACGTCCGGACGACTACTACTTCAACCCCTTCTAGGTAGCTACTCCTATCATGAGCATCAGTAGCGCCCCTCCATTCGAGATGAAGATCATCGGTCTTGCATCGTCTTCATATCTTCGACTTTCAATCATCAATCAATTATTTGAAATGAGACTTAACTCGGTCTTTTCAAATAATTCACGTATATTTAGAATTTCAAATCAATTCATTTCAATGGTTAAATTATTCGATATCACAAATTCTGTTCTTTAGTGTAATTTTCACACCAAACACATTCAGCCATCAAATATCACATAAACCAAGCAAATTCAGTTTATTTCCATTCCATATCGTTTATAATATTTTATCACGATTTATCGCTATTTTGATTTATTTAAAAATAGCCAATTTGTTCAAAACAACGCTTCAGGCCATAATGCGGTCGTGGCGCTGTTTTTCTACAGATTGGATTTACACATATCTGAAAATCTAACCGTTGGATCTTCACAAATTTTACATCATTAGAAAGATCTTTTCAAAACGAATCCAACGGTTCCAATTTCGGGAAAATCCGACGGTCGGATCTCCCGCACCAATCGTTTGAAGATACGATTTCAAAATACGAACTATAGCGTCGTTATTCGATTTAACTTAATTATATATATATATATAATCGATTCTGACGCTGTTTTTCTTCATATTTGAATTAAACATTCCAGACAATCCAACCGTTGGATCTTTACAAAGTTGGTGCTGTTGGAAAGATATTTCCAAGGCGAACCCAACGGTTGTGGTTTCGGGAAAATCCGATGGTCGGATCTCGCGCACTAATCGTTTGAAATCACTGTTTCAAAACACGAGCTGCAGCTTCGTTATTCGATTTATTTTAATTATATTTATATATATATAAGTATAATCATCCTTCGATTTCGAAACCATTTTCATTTCATACATTTGATAAAAATGATATTTTTATTCAACAGACAGTTATTTCAACAATTCACTATTTTTAACAATTCATGTTTATAGTAAAAATGTGATTTTTATTGTAAAACAATTTATTTCAAAACACGATATGATTTTTATTATAAAACAATTTATTTCAAAACACGGCTATTTTATATAGTTCATATAGATGATAAAAATATGATTATTATTATAAAACAATTTATTTTAAAACACGACTATCATTCAACACATGAATTTCTATTCAACGAATGAATTTCTATTCAACACATGAATGTGGTTTCAACATATGAAAATAATTTCAACAAATGTAAATTATTCTAACGCATGAATATTTCAGAAAATTTCGGCAGCATAACGGCTGGGTAGTTAAAATCGGGGTCGTCCCTAGTGCGGCTCCTCACTCTACCGTAAAGCCTCGCAGCTTTTGACAATGGGGATTTCATGCTTCTAGTTCGCACGAAGGCGACATGTTTATTTTTATTTTTATTTTCCACAAACTAATCCTATGTGGTTTCAAACAAATAATTCTCAACCACAACGGGTATTTTTCAACCACAATCAATCAATTTCAACCACAAACAATTCAAATCAACCATTCGCTATCAACCAATTTTCACACCAATCACAACCAATAAATAACGTCTATGGTCTGTGGACGAGGGGAGTATATATATATATATATATATATATATATATTCGTATATAAATATATTTTGATTCACTTCAATTCATTTCAATGTCATTTCATCGCATATAAATTTTTTACAATGCATATATAACTTATACATCGAACATACGACTTATACAACGCTTATACATGAGGTGTACAGCGCTTATATAACTCATACATTGACTATATAATTTATACATCGTTGTTTTCCATATCGTTTATAAGTTAGAAATCTCACCTTAGGTTCCACTCCACCAAAAATAGCAGAAGGCTCAGAAAAATATGTGGTCTCTTCTAGAATGTAGAAGACGTCCACACGAGTCCACTGTCTCTTGTTTCACTGAATATCGTCAACAAACGAAAAAGATATGATTTTTACAGTGAAATCAAAAACCGTAGCGCTTTAAAGTGCTATAATATAGTTAAATTAAAAATAGCCGTATACCTCACAGTTTTGTTCAAAACTAGGTCTTCCTTTTTCTCTCGATCCATGAAGCTAGAGGGCGATCGGCCTATACCACGACGAAGAGCTTGGAGATGCACCTCTAGGGGGTACCACCACGTCGAACTCGATAGTGGCTATGTGGGGTGGCGGCACTTCAAACACGGAAACTTCAGAGGGCCGATTCGAGCTTAATACATGGAGATTGAGGGCGAGGCTTGTACTGCCTTGAAGAGGATGCAAATCTCTTCAAAAACCTCCAAAGGATTGGTGAGCAATATTGAGTGATTCGAATGGATTTGGGGGAGGAAGGTTTGAAGGGTTTATCGTTGTTCGTTTTAGAGGGAGGTGGCGCGATTTTGACCAACGAGGTTTTGACCGACCGATGAAATTTTTTTATTTATATTTTTTTTTCCAAAAATACCCTCTTTCACACACGAACCCCAATCCAGACCCAACGACTGTCGTCCCTAGCTAAATACCCCCATTTCGAACACAATGGGATATGTTTCGAAGGCCCATTCGACTTTTTCAGTCAGTTTCCCTTCAAATTGAAATATAAAGCATTCAATATTTGTTTTGAACGTACATTTCAATTTGTCGGGGCCACATACTGCTTCTAGAAATTCCCGAAAAATAAATCTAGCTATGTTTTGACGATACGGTCCCAATAAAACTAGTTTCGCCGAATTCTGAGATCGTTTGAAAAATGGCCATTTTTTGGTCGATCCAATTTAAATATAATTGACCAAAACGCATTTTCCTTCACCATACTCACATACTAGCTTCAAAAATTATGAAATTTGAAACCTAGCAATAACTTCACATCCTGGATCCAACAAAAGTGGTTTCGTCGAATTCCGAGGTCGTTTGCAAAATGTCTATTTTCACGGGCTATATAAATTCTATAGCGACCTTTCTGAAAATTCATTTGGCCATAACTTTTGACTCCGGCTACGAAACATCGATTTTTCAGATTCGTTAGAAAGATATTCACTAACAGAGTTAGATGTTTTTGATTTCACTAAAATTCGTTTTATTTTGCACCCGGTACAGTCAGTTAAATTTTGAATTGAAATTTTGAAACTGCCGCGCCATTTCAAGCCATGTTTATAATTCAAATTAATTATATTCATTTTCAACATCGATTCAAACACACTTTTCATCGCTATTATTTAAAATATTTATTTTAAATACTTAAAATTCACTAAAATAGCCAATCTAAAATTTTTAAACTAGTTCAGATTTTCCGGGTTGTTACATTATTCGATAGGGGAAACCGAATTAAACTAAACAGTTCGTCATCACTACACCGAATGAAACATGTAATCAATTATGTATGTATTCGACAGTGATATGTCTAAAATTAGTAATCATTTCGGTGCATTTCCTTCGAAATTATAAAATTCGGCATATTTATGTCGACAAAAAAAAATAGTTCGATCTTATTCCTTCGAAAGCGCTTATCCGTTAGGGTTCAAAAAATATTTGATATATGCAAATTGAAAAGAAAATTACTATGTCCCTTGCAATATTTGTTAAGGTAAAATTACATTTATTTGTTAAGCGGCTAAATGGGTAATAAGGTAAAATTAACTTTATTTGTTAAGGGGCTACTTTCTTCATTGATACCCCCCTTAACAATTTTTTTTAAAATAAAAAATTGGCCTCCCCTTGACAATATTTGGAGTGTTAATAACAATGCCCAAAATCAAATTTGCAAGCATGAAGAAGATCTTATAAGATATAATTCACTTAGTCGGTTTTACTGTCAGCTTGCGAGTGATAGGCTATGCTAAGTTGCAACTCTTCCCCTAACTTCTTTTCCAAAAACCGCTAGAAACTAAAGAATCCTGATCGCTCACGGTGCTCTTTGGTACACCGTGAAATTGTATTATCTATTTTACATAAAAGCGGCTAGTTTGGTTGTCACCTTACTCTTTTAATGGGTGTAAATCTAGCGCTCTTGGTCAATCGATCAACCGTGACCTGTCATATACTACTCGAATCCTTGGTATTCCATCGATGAGATCTATTGACACTTGTTCCTACTTCCACTTAGGAACTTCTGTGGTTACATTAAGTCACTAGGCTTCTTTTAGTTTGCCAAACCAACTAACAGTTCATGCACTTCGAAATAACTGCTTTATTGTCCTTTTTTTGCCATTCCTAACATTCGGTGTAACACCCCACATTTTAAATAATAAAGATTAAAAAAATTGTGGAAGAGTGTACATCTGAAATTTGAAAACGAATGCATGCTACAAAGTGGGTAATAAATAAAAAGTTACCACTGTGTAAACTAAATACACAATAGCCTTTATATATAGTTAAATAAAATAATGAACGAAAGAAAACTAACAAATGGTATGCACATTAATTGTATAAATAATGTGCATTTCAATCCGTAATAATTAACACCAATATTCCAACATTCTTTTGTAAATGACAATGCATGGCACAAGTAGCATTTAAAAGGGAGTTAACGAGAATAACGCCAAAATTTGAAATAGACAATCAATTCTGAAATGTTGAGACATGTGAACATCACAAATTTCAAAATAGTTAAAACAAAAATATATAGTTATAGTTTACAGAAATAACGCGTGTCTGGCACTAATTAAAAACGTTTCAATTTAATTCGGATATGCACATATTAATAGTGCACATTTGAAAAGGGAATAAATGCACCATAATTTGAAAATAGAAAAAATGTTAATGCACATATTGGTTACACATTTAAAATTAGGAGGCAAGTTAGAAACAGGAAATTAAGTTGCAAACAATTAGGATTAATTAAAAGGATAGTTGAAAATGAGACGTTAAATCATACAGGTTGGAACACGTGTATATATGTTTAAGTAATAAAATAATGTTTGCAAACAATTAGTTAACATTTATTGAATTAACAGACATGGAAATCATAGAGTGATTTATTCACAACTAGTAAGGAATTTGAAACTTGAAATTTGAAACTTGAAATTTGAAATAAATGGATGCATGCATGCAAATGAATCGAAAAGAAAAGATAAGCACAAACATATATATATATATATATATATATATAAAAACTTATTCTTGTGGTAAATATATGTGTGTGAAAAGGAAAATTGGCGGACTCTTCTTCAAGTCTCCCGCCTAAACCACCGTCCAAACCACCTAGATCTACTCCTCCAACATCAAAGTCAATTGTGTCTTCTCCGAATTCTACTGTTAATCCTACTTCAGTTAAGGATCCAGATCAAACGTTGCTTAGAATTGTCAAACAATCTAAAGATCATGTTTTCATTCCCGAAAACATTTTTAAAATTTCTACTGCTTCATGGCATGACACGATGGAGCTTCATACTATTGATTTCAAATTATCAGTGGTAAGATTGAAGGAATATATTGGTAAGGTCTGGAAACCTAAAGGTAATTTCATGATTCATATTGTGCCTGGGTTTCATTCTGTTGTTCAATTTGAGAAAGCTTCAGATTGTTCTTCAGTCCTTAAATCATCGACTTATTCATATTTTGGTAAACTGTTAATGGTTTTTAAGTGGTATCCAGGTTAGTATTTTAGTCAGTTTTGCGCTAAAAAGGTTTATAATCGGATTAAACTGATTAATCTAGATATAGAAATGTGGTCGAATTAAGTTTTGTCAATTATTGTTAGTTTTATTGGAGAGCATATCCGTACAGATGCTACTACTATTAGTAAAAAAATCACAGAATATTCTAGAGTTCTTATTGCTATTGATTTATATTCGAAGCTATTGAATAAGATACCAATATTGCTTCATAACGGTCTTAAGAGGATTATTTCAGTTGAATATGAATATGTTCCTCATAGATGTGAAAAACGCAACATGTTTGAACATAAAAATGTAGTTCATCAAGTATCTATAGATCCTACATGGGTTTCTAAATAGTCAACGGATAAACTTTCTTCTACATCTTCTGTTCATGTTGATGTTGTAAACCTATTTATTTACGAAGCGTCTAATAAAAACAATGAGGCAGTTGATCTGGATTTTTAAATTCTGAATTACCACGTAATATTCTTCCAGAAGATTTGAATCATATAGCTAATACTTTACTGAAGAACCAGCTATTAAAGATCATAGAGAGAAGTCTGAAGGGGTTTCAAAAAATGATGAATACTTAGCACATGTGAAAGATAAGGGTAAGGTTGTTACTTCTGCTCCTCCTAAAAGGACGTTAAGGTGCAATTCAATTGTTAAATCACAGTGATCACCTGGAATGTTAGAGGTATGAACACTTATACATCGTATGTGTGAAGTGTGATCTCTACTGACTAAGTTCAAGCCAACTACTGTTGGCTTAGCTGAAAATAAACTCAATAGAGAAAATTTGATGTTATTTAGTAGATTAATTCCAAACTTGGAGTTTATTCCTCGTGATTCTGCTTCTTTTTCTGGTTGAATACTGCTTATGTGGAATTCAGAAGTTTGGTATGTTGTTAGTATTTCTTCTTCTAATCAACATTTAATGGTTCAATCCAATAATGTTGGAGGACTTTATGTATTTCTTAGTATGGTATATGCAAGTAACAATTTTTATGATAGACAAATTTTATGGAAACATATTATGCAATAGGATAGAGATTAAAGCCATAGGTTTTAAATACACTTGGAGACGTAGTGGAATGGCTAATAACATTGATAAGGTGTTTGTTAATCATTCTTGTTTGCAGAAATTCAATGATCTTAAGTTTATATCATCGTCTTAACTTTCTTGTCACCATAATCCATTGCTCCTAGATTTTATTTCTGCTACTTTAACTAAGGGATTTCCATCGAGATACACTAATTAATGGCATTTCAAAGAAGGTTATAGTAAATGTATTTCTAGGGGATTACAGTCTAAGGTTTGGGGTTTTCCTAGTTATATATTTCATCAAAACTTAAATGCTTGCAAGGCAGAATTGAAGGGTTGGAACAAAAATAGGCCAAAGGATGATACACTATTGAGTGAAGCTAAATCTAATTTCAAGGAGAAGGAGACTGCATCTGATCTAGATCTAGAAAATTTGTTGCTATATAAACAAATGTTAGAGGCTAAACATTCTTTTATGGTACAAAATCAGATCAAATTTTGGAGCTATAAGTGAAAAGCTAAAGTCTCTTGGTTACAAGAAGGGCATACCAATTCAAAAAAAATTCATCCGAAAATGTCTTCAAGGAGATATAGCAACAACTTGAAAGCCTTAATCAATTATGGTAGGGATCTTTTATATAAATCAGAGGAAGTTGCAGGTGAAGCTATCAATTATTTCCAATCAATGTTCAATGGTTCAAGTGGTAATGAGCTCCCTTCTTTCCAATCTTCATTTGTTATTAATAATCAGGGGCATCAGGTACATCTTAGCCCTATTTTTTTAGATGAAGTTAAGGCTGCTATTAATTCTGTGCATGATGATTTTAGTCTTGATCCACATGGTCTAAATGCTAAGTTTATAAGCTACATTTGGATGACTTTAAAAATGATTTACTGGAAGCACTTCAAGATATATTTAATTCAGCAAAACTTCCTAAGGGTAGCAATCGCACATTCATTACATTGATTCCTAAGATAGATAGGCCTATAGAAATCTCATATTATCGTCCCATATCATGTTGTAACATGTATTATAAGATTTTCAGTAAGATTCAAAATTAAATGGTTTTTGTCACAACTTATATCTCCGAATCAGTGTTCCTTTATCCCCGCTTATTACACTAGAGATAATATCTTACATGCACATGAATTATTAAGGGATTTTAAGAAGCCTAGGTTAACAAATTTTGTGTGAAAGTTGATTTGCGCAAAGCCTATGATATGATAAATCGAGAGTTTATATGTCACATTAAGATGAAAATGGGATTTCCTACACATTTCATTAATGTGGATAGAGTGCATCTCATCTCCTACATTTTCCATTTTGATTCAAGGAGTTCCTAAATGCTTTATATCTTCAAATAAGAGAATTCGATAAGGTAATCCTTTATCCCTTTATCTTTTTTATTTTACAATGGACTTTTTCATACATAGTATGATTGAGATTTTATTACAGAGGATGTTTGTTCCTGTTCATAATTTTGAGCCAGTAGTTACATATTTATTATATCTTGACGATTTAATGGTTTTTGGCATGTCTCATCTTCATATGTAGCTGCTTTGGAAACTGTTTTTGATAGATTAAGTCAGTTTAGTGGATTAACTGTAAGTGTTCTTAAGACTAAAATTTATTTTAGTTCTTATGCACTTCAATTAAATGAAATATCTTATGTTCTTGCTTTTCAAACTGGATTGTTGCCTGTTAAGTATCTAGGAGTACCATTATCATCTAACTATATTCACTACAATGATTATCAATCATTGTTGCATAAGATTCAAAGTAAGATTCAAGCATGGGATGCAAAGTTTTTGAGTTTTGCTAGAAGGGCAGAGATGATTCAATTAGTGATTACACCTATAGTTTTATATTGCTATCTGTGTATCAATTACCTGAGCACACAATTGATAAACTACATATACTATGCTCTGATTTTTTTGGGGTGGTTCTTCACATAAAGTTAGATGGGATAAATTGTGTTCTCATAAATTTGAAAGTGGTGTTGGATTGAAATTGTTTTCTGACTTGAAGAAAGTTGCTTGTGTAAAGTTGATATGGAAATTCTTTTCAAAATCTACATTATGGAGCAACTGGATGAATTCAAAATATTGTAGAGGGAAAATGTTTTGGAACATGAGTATAGATAATAACTCTACTTGCACTTGGAAAGCTATTCTAAGGCTTCAAATAGAAGGTAAGCAGTTGTATAAAAAAGTTATTTGTTCAGGTAATGCAACTTTATTATGGTTTGAACCTTGGATTAATATCAAATGCCTTGTTGATTTAACTAGTATTTTGAGATTTCATCCTATTAATAGGAAAAATGAGTTGGTTTCTTCTATTATTCAAAATGGCAGTATAAATTGTAGTTTACATCCAGCTACGAGAGAAGTTCAACATCACATTTCTGATGTTATGATGAACCACAGTCATCAAATAGATTTCTATGAATGGGGTGATGCAGGGGAATTCTCTTTTAAGAAAGCTCGGGAGAAAGTGAGAGGTCAGGATCCTATTACAAGTCACTCTAAGGTAATTTGGCATGCTAAGAATTCAAAAAAGATGGAATTTGTTACTTACTTAGCTTTCATTGATAGGTTAAGTACTAAGTTTGGTTGAGGAGGTTTGGAATTGTGACTGAAAGTAGATGCTTGTTGTGTGGATGACATGATGAATATGTTCACTGCTTATTTTTTGCTTTTGAATATTTAGAGTTTGTCTGGCTATCACTAGTTGTCAAATTGGATTTGAATTCTAGTTGGATTAGTTCTCTAAAGAATGAAGCATTATAGACTTTAAATTGTTTTAAAATTAAAGATCAATGTTTTGATGTGGCATGTGTGGCATTGACAATATCAGTTTCTCATTTGTGACAAGAGAGAAATGCTAGGGTCTTCAATAATAACCAGCTTTCAAAGGAAACAAGGATACAATATATTGACAAGGACATTTGTTATTTGGTGAAGGGTAATGGAAGCAAGACTGTTAGAATAGATGTTAATGTATGTTTTTTGAGGTGATGGGGTATTGATTGTGTGGACACTGGTTAGTGTGATGAAGTGGCTGAAGTGATTTGAATGATGAATTAGATAGTGGTTGTTTTGGGTTATTTGTAGTGGGCTGAAGTGATATTTTTGGGTTGTTTGTATTGGGTAGTAGTGGTGTTTGTTTTTGTTTTTTTGTTGATGTTGTAATTTATAATAGGTTACTTTGTTTGCTTGTAATGTTAATATATGGAGTTTATATGTATTCTTTTTCCATGTGTCGCACCCATCTAGGTTAGCTGGGCTCAAGGTTTTGATGAGGCATATAAACAAAGTATATAATTGGTAATTCATAATAAAGTGTACCAATTATATATATATATATATACACACACACACATATATATGGCCAATTAACAGGTATAGTAACGTTTATAATTAAGATTGTAATTCAAAATTCAAATAAAGAATATATACACACAATAAATAAAGGTGCAAAGGAATTAATGTGCACGAGCATAACGGCACGCGCTTCGCATGTGGTCGTGGCACGCGCTTCGCGCGTGTATTTTTATTTCTCAAATATTGTGTATTTTACATATGTAAGGAAAAATAATTTATACTAATATTGTGCATGATCAGTAATTGTATCTCTAAGAAAAAAAATATTAAACGATACAAATAAGTTCAAATTTAATGTTCACAAAATATTATTCAACTATTTTGACTTTTAGCAGATATAAGTACATCTCTATAAACAACGTTTTTAGTATAAGTCCCCGATTTTCCAATGACATTGCCATCTTTTATTAAAACTTTTGTGTTATTCATTGAAACTCCTCTTGATAATGCAACATAAAGTTGACCATGTCCGAACACGTGTTGAGGCAAATAAATTCCTATATTTGGAATTGTCTGTCCTTGTGCTTTATTAATAGTGAGAGCAAAACTCAGTCTTATAGGAAATTGTTCGCAAAATAATGTGAACGGCAAATGAATATCTTTAGAAGGCTTCATAGGTATCCTTGGTAAGAAAACTCGATCTCCAGCAAATTGTCCAGTGGCAATCTCTCCATCTATGAGGTTTCTATAAAATCTACATATGAGTTTGGTACCATTACACAATCCATTCTTTGGATCAAGATTTTGAAGTTGCATGATCGGTGCTCCTTTCTTTAAGACCAACTTATGTGAAGGCAAACCACTTGGGGAAATTGAGTTAAGGTATTCAAGTTGGTATAAATTTCTTGTATCATCTTCAACAGAATCAAATGAGTAGCATGTATGTAATTCTCTAGGAAATAAATCGATAACTTGATTATTCAACTTATCGACACATTCATTAAGAGGAGTAAGTAAAGCTCTTGTCGCAATATATTCCTTTTGAAATGCATGTTCATATAAATATGAAAAGATTGTATATATAAGAGTAGTTATTGAACTTTCATACTTCCATGATATCACAATTTCATCTGGAATTCGAATCAAGTCGTCATCTGTATACGTTTCATCTCCATCACTAGCAGGTAAAAGAAAATCCGAATAGAAAGAATCTTCTTTGGCTCTCAAATCTTGAGTAAGTTGAATGACTTCTAGATGATTCCATAATGGTGATTTAACAGTGCATGTGTTAATTGTCGCTGCTACTTACCATGTTGTACAACTGGTAAGACTTGTAAATGAATAGGTCATCATTGGTTTCTTAAATTTTGTGTTGTAAAATCTAGAGTTTTGTTTTCATAATCTAACTTGATTTTTATCATTTTCATTCTTTATCATTTCCTTACTGCTACACATATTTAGTTTAGTGAATAAAATAATCTTTGACACTATCCGCCATAAGAATCTCAATTTTGATACAATTAAATGCAATGATGTTTACTTAATATATATAAAAGTGATCACTCAATTTTAGTAATCAAATATTGCGTCTAGCAGATCTTTGATTAGGAACAATTAAAATGACATCGGAATAATGTAAGATGATATGTAAAGAAATATTTATTGTGTACGGAATGCATTAATTACTCATTTGTTGTATTCATCAATAATAATAATTGGTAAGGAAATTAAATTTCAGTGAGGTACTAAAATTAAGAAAGTGTTGTTGTATGATGATAAAAATCATAGGCTTTTATGAAAATTCGCTAAACTTATTAATAGTTTGATAATGTTACCTAAAATACCCTAACTTCTGCATGCAACAATATTTTTCAACTGTTGCACAGGCTTTTATGAATGCCCAAAATTTATATATTTTAATCCTTATCCCTAAACATGTATGCCACTTTTCCTTTTTTCTTGACAAATCTACTATTCAGTTTCATATTGAAAATACCTTTGATTAGTAACAAATTAATACTAATTTAATTTTCTTTGTGCTAACTCAATCTCTTTGACATATTTTTTTTGCTTGAAACCAACTTCAGATAAATCTAATTATGTTAAATTAGCACATACTTAGCACATATTCTTAATACTAGTATTTTTTTCCCGCTTTGCTGGGCATTAAAATTTATGTTATTAAAAAAAATATTGTGATGATTAAATATCAAAAATAAAATAAAAATAAAGTATTGTAATTAATATTAAATAGATATATATTTTTTAAATATTATAATTTATGCGACAACAATAATAAATTGTTTTCTTGCTCATCCAGAAATAATTTTATCATGCATGATTATTTTGATTAGTTGTTCTGTTATCCATCTGATAATTTATGCAGTAACAATAGTTAATTGTCATGTTGTTCACCCAACAATAATTTTGCCATGGATGATTATTTGATTAATTATTCTATTATCCATCAATTTTTTTTGTTATGAATGGTTATTTTTTGGCATAGATATTAAAAAAATGATTATTTGTGATTTTATTCTGAAAATATGTTCTTAGTTCATTACAATTTAAACTTATTTTGTGATCTTTAAATGTAAAAATTTGAAAAAAATAATCATTAAAATTATATAAGTGGTACAATTCAAGTAATATTATGTAAATTATATACAGACGACAGTACATTAACTTTTTTTGATGAAGCAAAAAGTGTATATGATGTCATTATATATATAAATATAATATGATGCAATGTATGCTTTGTTATTAAGTTTTAAATATATTTTTATATGTATAAGAGGCATTCTAACTAACATTTCAAATTACAACATAAAAATAAACATCCAAAACTAAAAAATACATTAATCAATAATAGTTTTCAGAGCAAAACAAATATAAGATCACAAGTAGTTTTCATTCCAAACTAAATAAATATGAAAATCAGAGCAAAATAAATATAAGATCACGAGTAGTTTCCGTTCCAAACAAAATAAACATGAAAATTATGTTCAAGTCTAATCTTGTTCCTAGCATAACTTCATGACTTCCACTTTTTTGAATATTTTTCATTCCTGTAGTGCAATAAACATTTGAATAGATGTACAATATTAATTAGTCATTCCTTACCAAAATAATAATAATATGTACACCGTATATAAAATAACCATCAAATATATATAACTTACGTTTTCTTTTTTAATTGCTTTCAGTTTTGAAATAAATCCATTTTCATCATCTTTTTTATCCTTAAAGTCATCAAAAATATATGGTTGCTTGACATCATTATCAATCTCTTTGCTTTTCCTCTTCAAACTATTAGTGTTTGTAAATTTTTCAGTACCAGGGCTTTGCATATTGATGTCAGTTTTAGATTCAGTGCTGAAACTTGGTATAGACATCTACATATAAATGAAATAAAATAACTTGGTGCAATGAACATGACTATATATATATATATATATATATATATATATATATATATGACAACAAAATACCTATGAACTTTTAATGCAACTGCACCATCTTCACTTTAAATCATTATATTCCCAATCAACTCAAAACCTTCAAATATGTCTGTGGTCGTGTACATGCTTGAACCTCTGTGTACATTATTCTCACCAAGACATATAATAATTGTATACTGCCTTCCCTCCAAACAGTTCAAAATTGTTGGAAATTCATTTTTTTTCCTTGCTAGAAAGAATATTATATTTTATTTAATTTTGTCAAATAATAAAGTTCTTAAATTTTCTGTTAGAATATTTGGAGCTATACATACCTTTTCTTGATCTCCCAATATGTCATAAACATTTTTCTTAACTATTCTGTAAATCTCGTGGTTTTGCAAAATTATTGCAGCATTGCCAATATTATCTTTTTTTAAAAACAAAACTGCTTAATGAAATCAATGGCAGCTAGGTTACTCGCCTGTCCACCACAGCGGCTCCCCTTCTGACTAGCCTAGCACAGAGGCTTTGTCCCCAACCGAGTTATAGTTTTTATGGGAACCCACCTCCGCGCCTTGAATGAGAGTAGGGAAGACAGGTATCGAACCCGCGATCTCGTTAACATGAAGCAGGTAACTATTATCTTCAATAATAACAAATAATCTAAATCTGCACACAAACACACATATATAAAAACTATTAGTAGGAAAGTAAGTAAATTTTTCTTTAGCATTACAGAAAATTACCTTATGTCTGGGAAGGGTGCGCTTCTTTTACAGTTAGGACATTTATACTTCCCATCTTTCTCCTCAACATCTTGATCACTACATGCTAAGCAAACATCATAATACAAAGTTTGTTCATCTTTTACATTCCTAACGGTTACTTGACAAATAACTTCTTTCTAAAATTTGTAAAATGTAGTAACTTTAGGTACTTGAATAGGAACGACAAATTAAATGACACGACACAGACTTCTGGGTCGGCGTAAACCGAACAAGAAGACAAATTGCATTGAGAACACGACTCATCAGAAACAATCACGAGAACATTTCATTGCTATTACAACAATTCACATCAAAGTACAAGATATCAGAGAAAAAATAAATAATTTATAGTGGAAAAATATCAGAGATTTAAAATTACAATATATATATATATAATGTGCAGCGGAAAACAACTACCACAGCTGAAAGAAATATACGGATACAAAGCATTCCATATATAGCTCCAGCCGTAATCCAGAATCCTATGAAAAGAAATATCTGTGAAAACCAAAACTACTAGCTGCCCGTGTGGAAAATATGGGCACCCAGAGTTTAGGTGAAAACAATAAACTCCGAGTCAGTCACCGGACTGGTGTGAGAACTAAAAATAGTTATTTACTTTATTTGAAAGTTAAGTAAATCGCGGGGCCACGCCATATAACAAGAAACGGGTATATTCCCAGGAATGCCATAAAACAAGACTCGCAATGCTAAATAAAAGAAAATTGAAGCTATTATAAGACTTAGATCCTATCACAAAATGCAACGCAAGCCGGAGGATAGAGTTTTACCTTATGCTTGATACACGAAATTTATCTTTTATTAATATAAGTGCACAGTGTAGAAATCAATTTCGAAAATAAATGTATCAATCCTAGATAGTATAATACCCCCATCCTATTATGTCGCCATATAGGTGTACAACAAAAACCACAAAACTCATATTGGAAAGTTGGATTTCCATCATGAAGGCTACTAATTCGAAAGATCGATCAGGTAGTGCAATATTCCACGGCTTACATCCAGGGCTTTTGGAAAACACCGAAATGCACGTCCGCACTACATCCAGGAAACAAGTATCACCACGGCTTATGTCCAAGGCTTTGGAAAATGCCGCATACTTTATCCTTCTAGGAATCCGGTATAAGCCCTGTCCCTACTAGGTGTGGACCGACCACACCCAGCATAACTCGGCCGACCGAATCCATGACAACCCTAAAAGTTGTCGTCTGTCCTCATCTCAAAAATATGCTGATCTAACCATCATTTCACCATCACACTGGTGTGTGAGGCTCGCGAATTAACGCTACACAAAGCTACGCTAATTAAAGTTATGCTTTGATCATCATCCACCAAGCTCTGCTTTTCAATACAAACTTGGGTCACTGCAACTCAGCATGCCACGTTATCATTCATACCACCATTGATTCCTACCAATATAACCTCTAAGCTCATACATCTCAGAGAAGGGTGTTAAGTACGAGAATAAATTCTCCACCACCAAACAGATATATATTTAGTAGAGATCAACGAATACAGCAAAAAGAATACATTATCAGACATACAATCCATTTGCAAGTCCATTCTAGATCTGAACGAAACTGGAGGCACCTTATTCCTCATCCCGTATGTCCAATACAGAAGAGAGGACCTCGCATACCCGGACAATCAACAAGTACGTCCGGACAACTACCACTATAACCCCTTCATGGGAGCTACCCAAATCCAGGGCATCAGTAGTAATCCATTCAATGTGAATCGCCAGTCTTCAACCATCGTCTTCAATAACTTGGACTTTTAATCGTCGTATCGGTTATTGAGAATGGGTTAAACCCAGTCTTTTCGAATAACTTGCGTATTTTATAATCAAGTGCTATAAAAACACATCATACGCCTCATTCTAATCCAGAATATTCTTTTATTCAAATATTCTTGGAAATCAATACAAAAGATTTTATTTTATTCTTTCTCAACTTAAACCCAATTAAGGTTTATCAACTGGTCGGGATTATCAAACCTTACCCAAGTAATCATTTATCTTGTTATGCCAATCCCAACCTATTCATCCCATGAAGCAAAACTGGTAGTGCTCCATATCTAACACCCATTGTGTTATCGGTAAAATTAATTATCATTTATTTCAAATCTAATTAAGATTTGACTATCGCATGGAGTAAAACTGGTGGTACTCCATATCTCGATCATTTCTTGAATTCGGTAAGTTTAATTACTTCATTCACATTTCAATCTATTAAATATTCATTGGAACCCTACTTAGTTTTAATCCCAAAAATCATTTCTTAATGACTATTCAAATTTAGGAAATAAATCCTGTCTTTACTTGGGTTAAGAACCAATGTCATGTAAACACAATTCACGATAAACAAAAAATCATCTTCCATTAAAATGGAACCTTCATGGAAATCATAACAGTATATAATTGATATAAATTTCCTTTTCAAACTAATACTATAAGTGGAATAACGACAAGGCCGTTTAAATTCCATATATAGTAATGGGCTTCCTTCATAGAAGCTTATTTCAATTATCACTAAATCACGTTCCACTCAATTCCAATTTAATATATTAGATTGGAAAAACTTTACTTTGGCAAATTCCCTTAAATCTTACTTAAAAGATTTATAAACTCCAAATAATATCTTCACGGTTAATTAGGTTTAAGAACTAGTGTCATTTAAAGTACAGTTCACAACGAATCCAAAATCAACTACCATGTAATTCCAATTATATTTATTAATTGGAAAACTTCATTAAATCTTAGTTAAAAGATTTATTCTTTTTCTCAATTGGGTTTAAGAAGTGTGTTATTAAAGACACCATTCATGACAAACCCAAAATCCCATTTGATATTAAATACAAGGCTTTGAATTGAAATCATATTGACCTAATGTGGTACCACCTTGTAAATTTATATATTATTTTTAGTAATGTCACAGTTGGTCAAAGTTAGTTAAAGTTTCTTTGGAATTTTTCGTATTAGTGTAAAATTTTCATTTACAACTGGGAGAGAATTTTTTCACATGTGTATGCTTTTAGTTTTCTTTTAATTTGCTTTTAATTTTGGTGGCCTTCCATGTTTTTCTTTTCGAAACAAACCAAAACTTTCACCTTTAAAGAAATAAATAAAATTTTGTATAAGTAATCTAGCAACCAGAATATAATAATAAAACCACTTTTAAAGTTCAAAATTTTAGAATTTAATTTCAAGAACTAAAAAATATGGAAGTACTTGAAACTTAATAAAATAAGAAAGAAGTTAAAAAATAGTTACATGTGTCAAAATTTTGGAAATCATATATAACACAATCTATTTAGTTAATTTAAGTTAATACATAATGGCAGGAAGCGCCCAGGCTCACCCTAGCACAGCTCTGGCATAACATTGAAGCATATTTCACACTTGTCCAATTTTTTCGAACAAAAAAATACAATTTAGATCTTTTTTATATTTAAGGTTTTCTTTACAAACCATTCTCTTTAACATTGTAAAATCAATCTTACTTATTTCACTATTCTAACCTACACATTAGGTTCATGTTGTACTATGAAACAAATAATAATATAACAATACAAATTTATTCAGTACAAAACCACATACGTATATAAATGTACTTTTCTATACTCATAACAAATTTGAATACGGAAATAAGAGAACAAACCTATATAATAAAAAAAATTCTCCAACTTCAGTAGTATATTGATTTTCACCCATAGTTGATTGCTAGCTTGTTGAATATATTTTGATAATAGCAGTAGGAAAGTTTTCAAGAGAAAATATGTAGGAAAGCTTGAAGAAGAAAATATGATGGTAATGTAGACAGGTTAAAATGAGAATGGAAATAAAAAAGGCAGAAGTAAGAATTTAAAATGACAAAAACAATTTCCTTCTGTGACACACATAAATGACCTTGATTAGTGGGAATAATTAAATGACCTTGACTGGATGAAATAATTAAATGAATCAGGGACATAATTGGAAATCCAGAAATTTAAGATTAGTAGAAATTATAATATAGATAGATATCAATTTACACATACACAGTTATTGTATTTTTGCAAAGATCATCATATTCTTAGATGTACAAAGACTACCTGTTGTACAGTTTTTGTCGATACATGCTGTGTTGGTTAAATATCGTTTTGAACATTCAAATGTTTTTAGGAAATGATCTTTAATGCCATAATAACCTTCCTCCAAACATAGGATTTTAAAATTTTCAATATTAAGTTAGGAAAAACCATTAAAAACAATTCAAATCCATAGAGAAAAATATGTGTTAAAAAATTAACATTCAATTTTAGCATTATTAATCTTTAGATTTCAAATTTTGAAGTATATGTTTGGAAAAACTAACATAAAATAATTTAGCATTAATAATCTTTATTTTTGTTGAAAATTAAAAGATAAAAAGGAGGAATATTTATGACATATAGTAAAAATAGAAATTAATTTTTTTTAAAAGTTGATTAGTTCTAAATTTACAATTCAAAATATTAATGTTTCGAAGTTCTTATGATTTGAAATTTTGAGTTGTATAAATCGTAAAGTCACAAAAACTATGCAATTCAAAACATATAATGTACGAATATAAATTAAAACAATAGTTGGAAACAAAATTTTCAAAGATTGAATAATCAAAATTTTATTAGAATTTTAAAGTATCGTTTGAATTTATGTATTTGGATGTCATATACTGAAAAGAAAGAGAGTTCAACAACATATAATATTATTCTTAACAGAAGGTTTTTAGTTTATTTCGTAATAGGCATAGGCAAAAAAATTAAATTCACATATCTCAGTCCTTGTTCACAAAGAAGAAATAAATTCCGAATTAGATACATTGGCACAATCAGTAGCATAATCATCCAACTCAAGAAAAAAAAAGTTTTAAAGCTAAAACCTTTGAACAAATTACCTCACAATCGGCGAGCAGGTAACCGACTTCAAGCGTATAGCAGGCACAGCGAGAGGCAAGAAGGCATTGAATTGCAATTAATGTGTGAAAGCTTATTGTTGTATGGTAGTGAATAAAAAAAGGGCACAAAAAATAGAATCAGAGAAAAGAATATTACCTGCGCAAGCTTGGGATAGTAAGTTTAAAAAATTAGGAATGTTTAGGCGGAGAAGAAGTTGACTGCCATGTGAAAAAGAGAAGTAGAGCAACCAATTTATAGATGATAGAGGAGTATATTTCTGATATTATTATGTGAATTTCAAGGAGTATATTGTTCCTTTTTCATTAATTTAAAGATGTATTTTAGGAATGACACAAGGAATAAGCATTTTAGGAATAAAGTAATAAAATATATTGTTATGGAAATTGGATTATTTTATAATGATATATACACTACCAATTATATTTGAATGACACGGGGCATACGCATTTTAGGAATGCATTCAAATATATGCACTATTTATCATCAAATTAAAGTAATAAAATATGTTGTTATGGAAATTGGATTATTTTATACATGATAATTTTAATGATATATACACTACCAATTATATTTAAATGACATAGGACATATGCATTTTAGGAATGCGATAAAATATATGCACTATTTATCATTGAATTAAAGTTATACAATATAAGCATTTTAGAAATTGGATTATTTAAAATTAATACAATGATATAGGGCATATAAAGTAGTTATACAAATCAAATACAATTAGACCAGAAAGAGAGGAATGCAACGTTTTACAAATTATGGTAAGATAAAATAAATGTCCGTTTTTCATAGGTCCCTATTAAGTTTCAAAATTAGGCTCATATCCGGTCAAACTATTCATGTAAATTAGGTCCTTATTTTTTGAAAATTGCTTAAAAAATATATAAAAATCACGAAAATTCATTATTAAATAAAACATGTTCACCCCAAAAAATTCATGCGTTAAAACAATCAAAAACCACATCAAAACCAAAAATAACACAAAAACAGCGAAACAGCAGGTTTTTGCATCAAAAGATGCACCTATTCTTAAATAGTTGCATACATTCGTGCTTATATTTCAGTGTTGCGCCCCAACTGCAGTATAAATGCATACATGTATGCAGCTAAACAACATTATATGCATCCTTTTATGCATATATTCAAATTTGACCTGTTTTTTCAAGCATTCGCCGTTCTCAGACATTGTTGCACATATTTATGCTCCTGTACAGAATCTATGCGCATTCATGCGCGTATTCAGAAGCCGTCATCACTTTTAAATTTGTTGCACACATGCATGCATATATACAGAATAGTTGCATTCATGTATGCTACTTTTCGTAACACATGAATCTCAGTTCAGCTTTGTATGCATACATATATGCAGTTATTTACTAATAGTTGCATACATTTATGCGTTTATTGTCCAGATTTTTGACATAAATACACTATATGCATATATGCTACTTTTCAGATATTGTTGCACAGAACTATGCAAATTTTTTTTTTTTGGCGAATGCTCCTGGGAATATTTCCTAACTTTAGATTTTTTTTTTTTTTTACTCACTAGTGCTTTTTTTTCAAAAAGGGAAAACACGTAACATATCATGGCAGGAGTGAAAGTACCCAAAAACAAGTGGGCGACATCTAATTTTAAGGACCGGAAACGCATGAAACTTTAGGGTGGATGTGGCGTGAATTAAGTTTCATTTTGGGGATGTGAGCCTAATTTTCACTAAAATAAATGCATTTTTTTTTCATATAAGGAATGCATCATCCTACGTAATTCTATTATTATTAATTAATAACCAAAAATGTATGACCCGGTATTCATGAAGATTCTTATAGTAAAGGGCATTTTCGGCACTTACACGTTTACACCAAAATAGTGTTATACCAAACCTATTCCAGTTATTAGTAAACATATGTTGTTATGGAAATTGTATTGTTTTAAACATGATAATTTTAATGATACATACACTACCAATTATATTTAAATGACATAGGGCATAAGCATTTTAGGAATGCGATAAAATATATGCACTATTTATCATTGAATTAAAGTCATACAATATATGCACTTTAGAAATAGGATTATTTAAAATTAATAGAATGATATAGAGAATATAAAGTAATTATACAAATCAAATGCAATTAAAATAAAAAGAAAGGAATGCAACGTTTTACAAAATATGGTATGATAAAATATATGCATTTTTTTACCATATAAGGAATGCATCATTCTACCATAATTCTATTATTATTAATTAATAACCAAAAATGTATGACCCGGTGTTCATGTGGATTCTTATAGTAAAGGGCATTTTCGGCACTTCACGTTTACACCAAAAAAGTGTTACACAAAACCTATTCCAATTGTTAGTAAAAATACATGATAATTTTAATGATATATACACTACCAATTATATTTAAATGACATAAGGCATATGCATATTAGGAATGCAACAAAATATATACACTATTTATCATTGAATTAAAGCTATACAATATATGCACTTTAGAAATTGGATTATTTATGTAACGACCCAGATTTTTGAACAGCTTATTTTAAATATTGATTCAAATATAAATGGATTTTTATTATGGAATTTATCGGGTTAATAATCAATATACGATTTAATATCGAATATATTGAATTGCTGTAATACTAGAACGATAAATAATTTGACGTTGAGTTAAAACTGAATTGAGACAATCCAATCGATTAATATAAATTCTATTGAATTAGAACGATAATATTAATTTATTTTCAATAAATTTAACTGCTTGGAAATTAATTTTATTTTTTTTTAAAACAAATTTAGTTTAAACCATTAATTTAAATTAAATATCTCCTGCAGACAGTAAAATAAAATTCTAGATACTACTCCATTTAGACCAGAATAGCATTATAATTTGGTATCGACGGTCGTCACGGTTGAATAGCAGTTCAGGACTTCGAATTGAGAGACCGCAAGATATTTTAGTTCAGAAAAATCAAGTCAAAATAAAAACACATCATTTCAGCCACCATAAGTCTTAAATGAAGCCGACCAATTATCTGTACAACGCCCAACATTTCTTTCCTCGAGCACAAATTTCTGTCATTCACATTTGAAATCCAGGAAACATGATTTAATGACTTCAGTACGTTAATGTCTCCTCTCGCTCCTATAAATTTAGGCCATCATTCTGAAATCGATATACATCCTTTACCTCTTTTCATCTATTCCCGTTCGAGCTTCAATAAATCAAAAAAAAAAAAAAAAGGGGTTGTCGTTCTTGTAAATCGAACAAATCAAAATCAGGGGGGGCGAAGTGAAATCAGTATGCGATGGGATTTGAAGCTCGACTTCAAGCGATGCTTGGCTGAGTCGCGATTGGATTGAAGGGGGTTTTCGACAATTTTAAGTTCAAATGCGGTTTCGATTTTGGGGGTTCAGGCTTCTGGAGGCTTGCGAGCTGAAAGGGAGTTAGGCTCTTGATTTTGAGGTGAACTCGAGCTCGATTTTGAGTCGCGATTTGGGGTTCTGGGATGGGGCGATTCAGGAACAGCGAAAGGGGAAGTCGCGGTGGCTTATGGGACGAGCAGTGGAAGGAGAAAGGCGCGTTTTGATGGGGTTGAGGCTGTGCGATGGGGTGATGATCAAAAGTGAGGTTGATGTTGGTCTGTAGGTGTACGGGTGGTCCGATAATGGTTGTGGGAAGAAAGATGTTAATGCGATAAGGTAAAAAAAAAATCAGTTTTTCTTTTGTTTTAAATTTATACAGTAGAGCTGCTTTATAAATTAAGTAATTAAATTATTAATTTCAGTAAAACAAACGGCTTTAAGGAAGAAAATGTCCGGGTAAAGGCTGTCGATTAATGTGGGAGGATTTATATGACAAGACAGTTTTTTTTTAAAAGGGAAAATTAGTTTAATGATTAAGTTTTAATTTCGTTAAACTGTTATTTAGCTTAAATAGAAATGCCATTCGCTATTAGCCTAGGATTTGGAAACCGAAAGGGTAATTTAGCTAGAGAAATATTATCTAAGATTTTAAAGTTAGATTAGTGAAATATCAAACTTAAAAACAAATAGTTCAAAACCAAGCAGTTAGGAAAGAAACAATATATGTAGACAAATCATTTGAGGTTTAAATTGGAATTCAGTTTACTCATGAGTAATTAATTTAATTAGTCTAAATTCGATAACTAAAATTTTATTTATATTGTTATACATTGAAAAATAGGTGGTGGGAGAAATCACTGTGAAATCTTTATAATTGGCTTCATTGGATATTCGGCAAAGTGAAAATCACGGTGAGTAAATCTCGCTCACCTTTTATTTTTAATTATTTTTATTTCGTTAAAAATAATTGTTTGTTGCTTGTTTGAATGTTTCTGCTTGTTTATATATATTAGTTATTTAGGCTATATATATATATATATATATATATTGGGTTGATTGATTGGTTGGATTCCCGCAGTCTCATTAGCGGATGCCCACAGTTTCATAGCGGATGATTACCCTATACGCCCCACGCTATGATTAGTGGATGACCTTCTATACCGCGATATTCTGCCACGAAGCAGAATGGGTATTATTTATGTGCTAACATCTGTGGATGCAGGAAAACAGGTTGGAGGAATCCGACTGGATTCCTCAAAAATATATTATCTGTTTGTTTGCTTGTTTGTTTGATTTCATATATATATTCATATATGATGTGTTAAAAACCAAATGATTGAGAATTGGGTGATTTGATTGTTTTAAATATCACTGGGCCAATTAAAAGGAGATTTGAAAGGGAAAATTCTATTTTTAAATAGAATTTGAATTTTAAATGGAATATAAATATAAACTTGTTTTTTGAAAAATAAAACAAGTAGTTTCTTTATAAACGAAGTTTATAAATAATTCTTTTATAACGAAGTTATAAATGAAGTGAAAAGAATTATCATTGATAATTCAAAAATAGAAATACAAGCGTGAAATTGGGATTTGAAATAAAATTTCAAATAGGATGTGAAATGGAATTTTTAAATATATAACTCGAATGAAATTTGAGTATAACATTTGAATTTTAAAAGGAGTTTAAATATTTGAATTTTAAGAGGAGATTGAATATTAGAAATTCAAATAAAAGTTCAAATAGAACTCGAATAGATGAAATTAGATTGAAAAATAGAATTTGAATTCAAGAAATTAAAATAAAATCTGAATTCAAAGGAATTCGAATAAAGAAATTCAAATAGAGATTTGAATGTAGAATTTCAAAATAAAATTTGAAATATAGAATTTCAAAGAGGAATTGAATAGGATTTGAAATATAGTATTTCAAAGAAGAAATTCAAATGTGAAATTTGAATATGAAATTTGAATTGAGATTTGAAATAGAAATTCGAGTGTTGAATTTGAACGTGGAATTGAATACAGAAATTCAAGGAGAAATTTGAATATGAGATTTCAAAATAGAAAATCCAAATGGTTTTGAAATGGAAATTTGAATTCAAGGGAATTCAAATGGATTTGAGTGAAGAAATTCAAATGGTGTTAATAATGAGTTTGAATATTAGAATTCAAATGGGGCTGGAAACGAATTTGAATATTAGAATTCAAATGGAAAATGAAATTTGAATGTAAGAGATTCAAATTGAATTCAAATAGGATTTGATCTATGGGATTTGAATATAAAATTCAAATGGGTTTTAAACTATGGAATTTTGCTAATAGGATTTAAAAGGAGTTTGAATATTCGAATTTCAATAGAATTCAAATATAGAAATTGGAATATAGAAGTTCCCATGGAATTTAAATATAGAGTTTGAATAAAAGAATTCAAATGAATTCGAACATAGAATTTGAATATGGAATTAAAATAGAAAATTCAAATATTGAATTTGAATATCAAATAGAAAAGGAATTGGAATTTGAATTTAGAATTCAAATAAAAGTGAGATTTAATTTGAATCAAGGAATTCAAATAGAGCTAAATGGAATTGAATTCATTTTAAAGAAGTTTAGAAGTTTAAAGGTTTATATTTATAAATATAATTATAACGAACTCGCCGCAGCGCTGCAGTTCGTAAAATAGCGATTCGAACTTCAATCAAGTATACAGGACTCAATTGAAGTCGGATTTCTTTGAAACAAGAAACGTCAGGACCGATTCGATAATAGTTTTCTAATGAAGGAGAAAAAACTGAATTTCGTCGTATAGATTTTGAGTTATGTCAAAATCAAAATTTCAAAAACGCAGCGCCAGAAACCATTATAAACCATAATGGATTTTATATATAAATATTGGGATTTTTAAGCAAATAAAAAAATCCGGATTTCCATTTAAAAATCTAGACTTGAGTTAGAAAATAAATGTGAACTCAAGTGAAGTAAAGAAGATGATTTTTGAAACAATAATCCTATTTTTGATTATTGAATAGAATTAACTAAATCAAAGGAGAATTAGTTAATCGAGTTTGAACTAAAGTCGAACTTTGAAAAGTGAAATTTGGAATTGTAAATATATATTCGAAATCGAATATAGAACTTAAATTGAAATTTGAATTCAATTGATTGATAAGTGAGTGAAAATATATTTGAAAACGTGTTATATTCAAATATACAAGCGAGATAGGCAGAGAGTTAGTTAAAGAATTACTTTAACGAATTGAGTCTAACGAGTGTATGAAGTTGAAATAAATTGGACAGGTATAGACATACAGGAGTCAGGTATGGGACAAGGATAATGCATATATATAAATAATGTGCTCGACAAAAAAGTACATGTTTAAATTCATATATGGGTTTTATGCGCCGTATCGGCAAGCCGCTTGGCTTTTTCTTTTTCTTTTTCTTTTCGATTGGAGAAGATACCGGGAAGCTATTTGAAATTTCCCGATGCTCCCGATACAGGGGAGGTTATGGCGAAATTTTCCGGAAATTTAAGGAGTTAGAATATTTTTAAGATATTTTGATAATTAGAGATCATTATATCGACGTATTGAATTCGATAGTAAAGTGAATATAAAAATCGAATGTTGTAAACAAAAAGGGGATAGAGACAAGTGATTGGAATTGTTTCAAATTGCAAATAGAGATTTTTCTAATATATAGAAAATAAAAGAAGTTGATATTTGGAAACGTTTTCCAAATGGCATAAGAGGCCGAGATGATTATTGAAAATATTTGGTTAATAAATATTGATAAGAGAATATAGAAGAGATTTAATTAATGAAATATTAATTAAAGGGCCCAGTGATTTGTTGATATGTTGATTGAACACTTGTTTTTATTCGATAGTTAAATCACAGACTATCGAAGTTTTGACCATCGTTGTCAATATGGAGAGACCGGTTGGATTATTATCCGAAGAACCACTCCGTATCGGCATAAGCGTTGCGGACCAAGTATGCTGAATATATTGAAGACGAAGTGAAGTGCAAGGGCTTTTTCTATTAATAGAAATGGTGCCTTCGGTTTCGTTCAATCCCAGAACGAACGTAAATGGACGAATGTCTGACAAAGTATTTCCAATGATCAAATGGGTTGGTCTGTATGAATATATATGGTTGCAACGGATTTATCCCTTAGCATAATATCTAGAATATTTGTGCAAACTCAACTAGTGATTAACGGATCTGACAATGTGGCATTCAAAGTGATTGTGTTATCAAGGAATGGTAAGTAAATCGTAGCCTCAGGCCTCAACAACCGGGAAAGGACAAAAATCGGGCAGGCAGCATGGCTATGTGGGTCGCACCCATTAGGGTGTATAATCACCTATCTAGAGAAATTCCTTTTGTTTCTAAATCTATCGATTCTGCCCATTCGGGAAACGGTGGTTTGAGTCCAACCGTTGGTGATATACATTCGATACACTCAAGCGAAATGAGTGGTCGGTCATGTGTGGGTCGGGTTGCAAGGTGTTCTTGTTGAACCCAGTGTATTCCTCTCTAGAGATACATCATCGGAAGGTGGTTCCATACCTTGTCATGTTGGAAATCCAATCTCCAATAAGAGCCATGCGGTTTTTGATTTTATAATATATATGTGGGGCGTGAGATGCAAGCGTTCTGCTATTTGGTTATTTACTTGATATAGACATTATTATAATATCACTGGATTGATATCAAAGTGTTTTGGGTTATAGTAAGGTAAAAACCATCCATGTTTATGTGTGGGCTGGTCTTACTATTATCTTTTCTTTCGAAAAGAGTTTTGAAAGTTAAACAAGTGGTTGGAGTTTACTCACACCAGTCCCATGACTGACCCAGAGTTTGTTTTGTTTTGTCTTCCCTAAACTCTTGGGTGCCCAAATTTGTACGGGCAGTCAAGTGTTTCAGGCTTTTACAGATACATTTGAAGGAGCTGGAAGCAGGATGCTTCACCGGTTAGCTATAGGCTATCATATATTCCGTTGTGGACCTTGTCTGTATCTGGAAACAGGTGTTTATAACTGTTCCAGAAATGACTGTTGTGCTCTGATGATGGTATGTATATAAAGTTACTGATTTGTATTTCAAAAGTTATGTTATATAATATATTTTATTCGTTCCGCTTTGAGTTTGTGATCTTCGATTTTCTTCTATTCTAATATTTCTTTCTTTCTATTTCTCATCCTCTAACTTCTTTCTAAAAATGATTCGTATTTCTGTGCAATTTGGGTTGGACGTGTGGTGTTTTTAGTCAACTCAGATAGCTCGGATTTGCGGGCCATTACAGTGGTATCAGAGCTTAGGTTGAGCGAACACCTAGGCTTTGTGTGGCATGTGCTCATTAGAGATAGGGTCAGTAGTACCCTAGAATGAGTTGAGTGTATATATGAGAGAGCGTATTTGTAAATTGATATAAAAGTTGTTTTATATTGTGTTGGCTTGTCTGTTGAGTAGTTTATGAATTCTGGTCGAATCGTGGGACGCCACGACGTCGATAGGAGTTTGTAAACACTTGGACAGAAGAATCGACATAATATTGTTTAAGTGGGTAAATGAAATAATTTAACCCAAAATTTCTATTTTGATATAGAAAGAATAATTTTCTAGAATTATTATATGGATGTGTTGGATGTTGATTTTATAATCAAATGAGAGTATAAATTTAGAATGGTTATTTATAACCAAAACTGAATTGGTATATGAATGAAATATATACAAATGAGATGAATTAAAATAAAGTTCAAACCATAATTCAAAATCCTGGGAAGTTTGAAAATATTTTCCAAAGAAAAATAAAATAATATAGCTTTGTTTTGTAAAGGTTTTGAATAAATACCATTTTTGAATGAATTTTAGAAGTGATTAAGCACTGAACTCACTTCAGTGGCTGGGAAATAATTCTGATGATGATTGCAACATCATCAGTGTTCATTTCCGAGTTTCTAAGTGATGAATTGCTGCCTTAGAAATTTTTGATGGAAATTTGTTTTGAAAGAAAACAAGTAGATTGAAAATTCAAATGTTTTGAATTGAGATGAAAATAAAAATAAGTATACATTTATGTATTTCAAAGGATTTGAAAAGAAAACCCAGGGATTTGGATTCTAATTTAACTTAAGCTAGTTAAATGGATTGAAGTGAATCAATTAACTAGAATCAATTTGAATAGGTTTAATGGAATATAGATTGGATATAAATGGATTGATCGTAGATCATTCGAATTAAATGTGTGAAGACCAAAAGTTTTGATTGGAGTTAATTTGTTGAAATATGAGGAGTTGGGTTTCAAACATAAGAGAGATATTGAAAAGAAATGGATTTGTACCCTTTTTCCTACCTTAGCAATTTCGAGGACGAAATTATTTTAAGGGGGAAAGAATGTAACGACCCAGATTTTTGAATAGCTTATTTTAAATATTGATTCAAATATAAATGAATTTTTATTATGGAATTTATCGGGTTAATAATCAATATACGATTTAATATCGAATATATTGAATTGCTGTAATACTAGAACGATAAATAATTTGACGTTGAGTTAAAACTGAATTGAGACAATCCAATCGATTAATATAAATTCTATTGAATTAGAACGATAATATTAATTTATTTTCAATAAATTTAACTGCTTGGAAATTAATTTTATTTTTTTTAAAACAAATTTAGTTTAAACCATTAATTTAAATTAAATATCTCCTGCAGACAGTAAAATAAAATTCTAGATACTACTCCATTTAGACCAGAATAGCATTATAATTTGGTATCGACGGTCGTCACGGTTGAATAGCAGTTCAGGACTTCGAATTGAGAGACCGCAAGATATTTTAGTTCATAAAAATCAAGTCAAAATAAAAACACATCATTTCAGCCACCATAAGTCTTAAATGAAGCCGACCAATTATCTGTACAACGCCCAACATTTCTTTCCTCGAGCACAAATTTCTGTCATTCACATTTGAAATCCAGGAAACATGATTTAATGACTTCAGTACATTAATGTCTCCTCTCGCTCCTATAAATTTAGGCCATCATTCTGAAATCGATATACATCCTTTACCTCTTTTCATCTATTCCCGTTCGAGCTTCAATAAATCAAAAAAAAAAAAAGGGGTTGTCGTTCTTGTAAATCGAACAAATCAAAATCAGGGGGGGCGAAGTGAAATCAGTATGCGATGGGATTTGAAGCTCGACTTCAAGCGATGCTTGGCTGAGTCGCGATCGGATTGAAGGGGGTTTTCGACAATTTTAAGTTCAAATGCGGTTTCGATTTTGGGGGTTCAGGCTTCTGGAGGCTTGCGAGCTGAAAGGGAGTTAGGCTCTTGATTTTGAGGTGAACTCGAGCTCGATTTTGAGTCGCGATTTGGGGTTCTGGGATGGGGCGATTCAGGAACAGCGAAAGGGGAAGTCGCGGTGGCTTATGGGACGAGCAGTGGAAGGAGAAAGGTGCGTTTTGATGGGGTTGAGGCTGTGCGATGGGGTGATGATCAAAAGTGAGGTTGATGTTGGTCTGTAGGTGTACGGGTGGTCCGATAATGGTTGTGGGAAGAAAGATGTTAATGCGATAAGGTAAAAAAAAAAATCAGTTTTTCTTTTGTTTTAAATTTATACAGTAGAGCTGCTTTATAAATTAAGTAATTAAATTATTAATTTCAGTCAAACAAACGGCTTTAAGGAAGAAAATGTCCGGGTAAAGGCTGTCGATTAATGTGGGAGGATTTATATGACAAGACAGTTTTTTTTTAAAAGGGAAAATTAGTTTAATGATTAAGTTTTAATTTCGTCAAACTGTTATTTAGCTTAAATAGAAATGCCATTCGCTATTAGCCTAGGATTTGGAAACCGAAAGGGTAATTTAGCTAGAGAAATATTATCTAAGATTTTAAAGTTAGATTAGTGAAATATCAAACTTAAAAACAAATAGTTCAAAACCAAGCAGTTAGGAAAGAAACAATATATGTAGACAAATCATTTGAGGTTTAAATTGGAATTCAGTTTACTCATGAGTAATTAATTTAATTAGTCTAAATTCGATAACTAAAATTTTATTTATATTGTTATACATTGAAAAATAGGTGGTGGGAGAAATCACTGTGAAATCTTTATAATTGGCTTCATTGGATATTCGGCAAAGTGAAAATCACGGTGAGTAAATCTCACTCACCTTTTATTTTTAATTATTTTTATTTCGTTAAAAATAATTGTTTGTTGCTTGTTTGAATGTTTCTGCTTGTTTATATATATTAGTTATTTAGGCTATATATATATATATATATATATATATATATATATTGGGTTGATTGATTGGTTGGATTCCCGCAGTCTCATTAGCGGATGCCCGCAGTTTCATAGCGGATGATTACCCTATACGCCCCACGCTATGATTAGTGGATGACCTTCTATACCGCGATATTCTGCCATGAAGCAGAATGGGTATTATTTATGTGCTAACATCTGTGGATGCAGGAAAACAGGTTGGAGGAATCCGACTGGATTCCTCAAAAATATATTATCTGTTTGTTTGCTTGTTTGTTTGATTTCATATATATATTCATATATGATGTGTTAAAAACCAAATGATTGAGAATTGGGTGATTTGATTGTTTTAAATATCACTGGGCCAATTAAAAGGAGATTTGAAAGGGAAAATTCTATTTTTAAATAGAATTTGAATTTTAAATGGAATATAAATATAAACTTGTTTTTTGAAAAATAAAACAAGTAGTTTCTTTATAAACGAAGTTTATAAATAATTCTTTTATAACGAAGTTATAAATGAAGTGAAAAGAATTATCATTGATAATTCAGAAATAGAAATACAAGCGTGAAATTGGGATTTGAAATAAAATTTCAAATAGGATGTGAAATGGAATTTTTAAATATATAACTCGAATGAAATTTGAGTATAACATTTGAATTTTAAAAGGAGTTTAAATATTTGAATTTTAAGAGGAGATTGAATATTAGAAATTCAAATAAAAGTTCAAATAGAACTCGAATAGATGAAATTAGATTGAAAAATAGAATTTGAATTCAAGAAATTAAAATAAAATCTGAATTCAAAGGAATTCGAATAAAGAAATTCAAATAGAGATTTGAATGTAGAATTTCAAAATAAAATTTGAAATATAGAATTTCAAAGAGGAATTGAATAGGATTTGAAATATAGTATTTCAAAGAAGAAATTCAAATGTGAAATTTGAATATGAAATTTGAATTGAGATTTGAAATAGAAATTCGAGTGTTGAATTTGAACGTGGAATTGAATACAGAAATTCAAGGAGAAATTTGAATATGAGATTTCAAAATAGAAAATCCAAATGGTTTTGAAATGGAAATTTGAATTCAAGGGAATTCAAATGGATTTGAGTGAAGAAATTCAAATGGTGTTAATAATGAGTTTGAATATTAGAATTCAAATGGGGCTGGAAACGAATTTGAATATTAGAATTCAAATGGAAAATGAAATTTGAATGTAAGAGATTCAAATTGAATTCAAATAGGATTTGATCTATGGGATTTGAATATAAAATTCAAATGGGTTTTAAACTATGGAATTTTGCTAATAGGATTTAAAAGGAGTTTGAATATTCGAATTTCAATAGAATTCAAATATAGAAATTGGAATATAGAAGTTCCCATGGAATTTAAATATAGAGTTTGAATAAAAGAATTCAAATGAATTCGAACATAGAATTTGAATATGGAATTGAAATAGAAAATTCAAATATTGAATTTGAATATCAAATAGAAAAGGAATTGGAATTTGAATTTAGAATTCAAATAAAAGTGAGTTTTGAATTTGAATCAAGGAATTCAAATAGAGCTAAATGGAATTGAATTCATTTTAAAGAAGTTTAGAAGTTTAAAGGTTTATATTTATAAATATAATTAAAACGAACTCGCCGCAGCGCTGCAGTTCGTAAAATAGCGATTCGAACTTCAATCAAGTATACAGGACTCAATTGAAGTCGGATTTCTTTGAAACAAGAAACGTCAGGACCGATTCGATAATAGTTTTCTAATGAAGGAGAAAAATCTGAATTTCGTCGTATAGATTTTGAGTTATGTCAAAATCAAAATTTCAAAAACGCAGCGCCAGAAACCATTATAAACCATAATGGATTTTATATATAAATATTAGGATTTTTAAGCAAATAAAAAAATCCGGATTTCCATTTAAAAATCTAGACTTGAGTTAGAAAATAAATGTGAACTCAAGTGAAGTAAAGAAGATGATTTTTGAAACAATAATCCTATTTTTGATTATTGAATAGAATTAACTAAATCAAAGGAGAATTAGTTAATCGAGTTTGAACTAAAGTCGAACTTTGAAAAGTGAAATTTGGAATTGTAAATATATATTCGAAATCGAATATAGAACTTAAATTGAAATTTGAATTCAATTGATTGATAAGTGAGTGAAAATATATTTGAAAACGTGTTATATTCAAATATACAAGCGAGATAGGCAGAGAGTTAGTTAAAGAATTACTTTAACGAATTGAGTCTAACGAGTGTATGAAGTTGAAATAAATTGGACAGGTATAGACATACAGGAGTCAGGTATGGGACAAGGATAATGCAGGTATATAAATAATGTGCTCGACAAAAAGGTACATGTTTAAATTCATATATGGGTTTTATGCGCCGTATCGGCAAGCCGCTTGGCTTTTTCTTTTTCTTTTCGATTGGAGAAGATACCGGGAAGCTATTTGAAATTTCCCGATGCTCCCGATACAGGGGAGGTTATGGCGAAATTTTCCGGAAATTTAAGGAGTTAGAATATTTTTAAGATATTTTGATAATTAGAGATCATTATATCGACGTATTGAATTCGATAGTAAAGTGAATATAAAAATCGAATGTTGTAAACAAAAAGGGGATAGAGACAAGTGATTGGAATTGTTTCAAATTGCAAATAGAGATTTTTCTAATATATAGAAAATAAAAGAAGTTGATATTTGGAAACGTTTTCCAAATGGCATAAGAGGCCGAGATGATTATTGAAAATATTTGGTTAATAAATATTGATAAGAGAATATAGAAGAGATTTAATTAATGAAATATTAATTAAAGGGCCCAGTGATTTGTTGATATGTTGATTGAACACTTGTTTTTATTCGATAGTTAAATCACAGACTATCGAAGTTTTGACCATCGTTGTCAATATGGAGAGACCGGTTGGATTATTATCCGAAGAACCACTCCGTATCGGCATAAGCGTTGCGAACCAAGTATGCTGAATATATTGAAGACGAAGTGAAGTGCAAGGGCTTTTTCTATTAATAGAAATGGTGCCTTCGGTTTCGTTCAATCCCAGAACGAACGTAAATGGACGAATGTCTGACAAAGTATTTCCAATGATCAAATGGGTTGGTCTGTATGAATATATATGGTTGCAACGGATTTATCCCTTAGCATAATATCCAGAATATTTGTGCAAACTCAACTAGTGATTAACGGATCTGACAATGTGGCATTCAAAGTGATTGTGTTATCAAGGAATGGTAAGTAAATCGTAGCCTCAGGCCTCAACAACCGGGAAAGGACAAAAATCGGGCAGGCAGCATGGCTATGTGGGTCGCACCCATTAGGGTGTATAATCACCTATCTAGAGAAATTCCTTTTGTTTCTAAATCTATCGATTCTGCCCATTCGGGAAACGGTGGTTTGAGTCCAACCGTTGGTGATATACATTCGATACACTCAAGCGAAATGAGTGGTCGGTCATGTGTGGGCCGGGTTGCAAGGTGTTCTTGTTGAACCCAGTGTATTCCTCTCTAGAGATACATCATCGGAAGGTGGTTCCATACCTTGTCATGTTGGAAATCCAATCTCCAATAAGAGCCATGCGGTTTTTGATTTTATAATATATATGTGGGGCGTGAGATGCAAGCGTTCTGCTATTTGGTTATTTACTTGATGTAGACATTATTATAATATCACTGGATTGATATCAAAGTGTTTTGGGTTATAGTAAGGTAAAAACCATCCATGTTTATGTGTGGGCTGGTCTTACTATTATCTTTTCTTTCGAAAAGAGTTTTGAAAGTTAAACAAGTGGTTGGAGTTTACTCACACCAGTCCCATGACTGACCCAGAGTTTGTTTTGTTTTGTCTTCCCTAAACTCTTGGGTGCCCAAATTTGTACGGGCAGTCAAGTGTTTCAGGCTTTTACAGATACATTTGAAGGAGCTGGAAGCAGGAGGCTTCACCGGTTAGCTATAGGCTATCATATATTCCGCTGTGGACCTTGTCTGTATCTGGAAACAGGTGTTTATAACTGTTCCAGAAATGACTGTTGTGCTCTGATGATGGTATGTATATAAAGTTACTGATTTGTATTTCAAAAGTTATGTTATATAATATATTTTATTCGTTCCGCTGTGAGTTTGTGATCTTCGTTTTTCTTCTATTCTAATATTTCTTTCTTTCTATTTCTCATCCTCTAACTTCTTTCTAAAAATGATTCGTATTTCTGTGCAATTTGGGTTGGACGTGTGGTATTTTTAGTCAACTCAGATAGCTCGGATTTGCGGGCCATTACAATTTAAAATTAATAGAATGATATAGGGAATATAAAGTAATTATACAAATAAAATGCAATTAGACTAAAAAGATAGGAAAGCAATGTTTTACAAATTATGATAGGATAAAATAAATGCAGTGTTTTTGCCATATAAGGAAAGCATCATCCTACCATAATTCTATTATTATTAATTAATAACCAAAAATGTATGACCCGGTGTTCATGCAGATTCTTACAGTAAAGGGCATTTTCGGCACTTCACATTTACACCAAAAAGTGTTACACCAAACCTATTCCAATTATTAGTAAAGATAAAGGTGGCAAATTAATATGGTGACTGATTGACAAATTAATTTGGTAAAATATTACAATGAATGTAAGGATTAATTGGATAAAAAATACTATGCAACGTATGTAATTTATAGAGTAGATTCAAAATTCAAATTTTAAATGTATGCATGTAATTAATATAATAAGTATAGTTAACATATTTGCTACAGTAATTAATTATGATGTTAATTAACATGTTAAAAGTAGCAAGGAATATGTCACATGTATAGAATAAATGAGAGAGAGAGAGCAAATAAATTGTATTTGTTTATCTGCAACCTAAAGGTTAGGAATAATAGACAAACACTACAAATAAAGCCTTAGGTTAACCTAATCCCTACGCCTCAAACGTGAAAATAAATAAAAGCAATGGTGATTCTACAAAATTGGTGATTTCTAGAGAAAGGGTTAGAAACTAAGTTGAGTGAATTTATTTTGAATACAAAAACATATGTAAAGTTCGTACTTTTCTTTTTAATTTAAATCAATACAATTTTATTTATGTACTATTTCTTCTTCAGATCTGGATTCCTATTAGAATAATTCACAATTAACCAAATCTACTGATTTGGGGCTAGTTTAACATATTTTAAAGTATCATTCTAAATTATGAATTAGATTCCCTTTTATCTTATACTATTGGTTTTATTTGGAAATTCGAAATTAAATAGTAGGTAACTGTGATTTTCTGATTTAAATTAAAAAGGATAGGCATGTTCACTTGTAAAATAAACCTTATTTGTAAATTAGGACAAATTTAGATCCAAATGAATGGAACATGTTTTTGATGATAAATAAAATATGTTGGGCGCAATAAGAATAGATTAGATAGCTTAAGTAATGGAAGCAATTGTAGATCAAGATTTGGAATTTTACAAAGGGGATTGTTAAAGGGACTCCATTTTTTGTTAAGGGGAGGATAAATTTAAGGGGACTCCATCTTATATTTTTAGTTGGTAAGGGGGGTTTGGAATTGTAAAATTAAACTAAAATATAGACTAAAGTACCCCTACCTTCATCATCCCTTAAACTCTATCGATCAAAATTCAATCTCAGTTCGGTCCAAACACGCCGCGAGGTTAAAAAAATTCAAACGTTGATAAATCCCCTTTTTGAAATTTTAATTTTGTTGAAAAAGATGAATTCAATTTGCAGAAAGCGGATGAATCTCTTTCATTTGCATGAATGATGAATACAGTTCATCATGGAAAGTTTGGATTTTGTTCGGGGGTGAATATAGTGTGTTACGGTTTAGATCTTACAGTTTGATAAGAAAAACAACCTCGCTGTGAGATGATTTGTAAAAAGTAATTACATTAAAATAGTGCACATACTCCAACATTAAAACAAATGTTTGTTAAGTGAATTTATGCTTATGTTCATGTTGTGTTAAGCTTATGTGTATGTTGTTACTCTTTTTTCTATTTGTGGCTAGTGTGTTTTGTATGTGTTTATTTGTTGTTATTGTGTTCCATGATTACTTTGATAGTGAAAGCTAAAATAAACAGCGCTTGAATATGTTACTTTCATGTGTGCAGAACGTTTATGTTTCATGTATTATTATTTTTCTATGTGCAGAATTAAATTTGAGTTTATGTTTTAAGGTTGCATTAATGAAGAGTATAAGGTTAATATTGGAAATTTTATTAATATGTTTAAGGGGATGCTAGTTTATTTTAAACCCCTTAACAATTTTAAAATAAACCGAAAATGGTATTCCTCTTAACTAAAAGTGGGGTCCTTTTAACAATCCCCTTTACAAACAACGCAATGTCAGTGGATTGAAATTATATTTTCAGATAATGGTATATTATATCACTTGATTCCTGTAAGAATTTATAATATGTTGTTTTCTTCTTCTTTCCCTCCTTTTTGCGTTGAAATATATAGTTATGTTGAATTTTAGTTATGCACAAAATATACATGGATTTTAAATGTTGGAATATACAATTGAATTATGTGCTTAATCAATATAATTTAGTTGTGCATTATAATCCCTTTTGTTTACGCGTATTGGAATATATAGTTAATTTGAATTATGGACAAAAAGGGAAATTTGATGATTTGGGGCTCAATGTATGTAATGCCAAAAATTGCAATAAAAGGAAAGTTAACAAATTTGACATAATTAAGATTATGCATAGTAAATTATGGGGTTAACTAGTAAATCTGACAATTTCCACATATATCTATTAGTTGAAAAGGCAGGAATAGCTATTTGCATATAGTAAATAAAGGAAAGGGAAATTTTATTTTCATCCGCGTTATTTGTTAGTAAATCCACCCTAATTAACGGGCATATTTCCTATTTTTATGGGTTTTTAAAATTTTAAAATTTGATTAGTTAATCCACAACGCATAATTTACAATTTCTCAAGTTTCATTCTCTTTCTTCTTTTTCTTCTTAATCTAAACTACGTATGAATCAGAAACGCACAGCTTCAGCACAACGGTAGGCAGGACTTGAGTTTCAGCCCAACCTGTGCGGTAAAGTTAAGGCAACTGTCCCAATGGATTCAGGATAACTACATACCAGAGACAGTGGCTCTACCATATGAACCTTCAAGCAAACCAATGTATGTTCATTTTGGATCATGTGTTTGGTTCTGACAGCACAACAGCGGGACAAGTGATAGTGGATGAGCGCAAGGCTTATTCCACTGGTTCAGAATGATAAGTTTTCTTTTGCATTAGCTAACATGGTTCGGATTGGGTTACTCAGTGGCATTGATGGAAAGATTAATGTCATGAGCCTAAATATTAAATTATCAGCATTGCCTTCCTAGAAAAAACATGGTGAATTTTCCTATAAATGGAGGAATGATTGCACGAACTGGAATGGTTCCAGTACCTTATGAGGTTGGCATTGTACTTATAGTGATGTTGCTGCCATATCACTACCTATCCATGTTAGTTTTTTGTCTTCTACTCTAAGCAATGATATTTCTATACAGCAAAGTACAATGTAGGTGAAGTCTTAACCGTTCATGGCAAATTGGAGCATAAATCTGTGGCAAAAATGATGGATTCTTGTGGAAACTGATCGAAATTAAGTTCTACGTTTTATCTAGAATCTCTTAGAGCTCTCAAGGACATAGTATTTGATGCCATGAAAGTCCCATGGAATGTGCTGCGACAACATTAGAAGAATGGTGATGCCTCATCTACTCATTACATCAAATTATTCTACAATAATGCCATGAAAGTTCCACGGAATGGTGTTGCGACAACAGTAGTAGAATGCAGTGACATAAAAATATAAATATTGTATCTTCATGTAGTTCGATGTTGTAGAGTACATGGTACTAGATATACTGATTGTATCCTTCGGTTTGCTGGCGCATATAAATGCTCTATATTGGTTTTTCTTGTTGGCATATGGAGGTTGTTTGCTTTGGGTCCTGCTTCCGATTTCGGGTTTACTTGGTTCTGTTTTGTTGTCATGGGTTTTATATGTTTCTGATTTTTGAGGGTGTTTATCATGTTGGTGATATTGCTGTTGAAGATAAGGTTGTAGTGTTAATGTTCATCATCTAATGAAGGCAATTTTTTCTACTGATATTTAGAGAGTTCATGATGTTGCTGCTTCAGTTCCTGATCGTTGAAATGTTGCTAGTGTATGTTGTTTATTGTTTTTATGTTAGTTAATCCACAATTTATTAGTTACTCCACTATGGATTAACTTACAAATAGGTTGGTGGATAAACTTAATAAAGTCAACTTGCGTGGATAAACTAACAAATTTTGTGGATACAAATAAAAATTCCCTAAAGGAAAATAGCAAACATGGTTGCAAATATGAAATAAGAAAAGCCAGAGATTTGTGCAAAATAGGGAATTAACCATATTGTGCACTAATTAAATAACCCAAAAATAAGAAAAAGGGACGTCCTGCAATCATGAAACCCTGTAATAGTAATTACGTAAAACTATGGAAATAATTTATATACACTAACCAATCAATTGGGAATAAGCCTAACTTCCTAAAAAGGTTAATTTTAAAGATAGAAAAAGAGAAGATAACATAACATAAAGAGGTTATGTAAAGAAAAATGCTTATTGTATACGTATGATTGAAATATAATAAGCACAGTTCAGTGACAATAATGCGTAAGAAAAACTATAACATAAAGGCTATGAAATAGAACATGACAAAATATCTAACTGTAATCCATATTCGCACAAATATGATAATTGAGAAACTATAATAAACATATGTAGTTTATTCGCAAATATTAAATTTACAGAAAGTGGTTTAAATGACAGTTAAACCTTAATATATAGCATATTGATTTACAATGTGTGGGTAAAGTACGGGCTGAAGACAAAATTGTATGGTAAATAATAAAGTTGATTAATGAAAAAAATATTTAAATTAAATTAATTAATGAATATTATGAATTAACGAAAAGAAAAACACGTGCAACGCATAATGGTAAAACAGACATAGGGTCTAATTTATATAATGAAATGTGTTTTGTCCAGTCCGTAAGGGTGAAGAGCCCATCGAGGCAAATCATTGAATCTGCCTGAAGACATAGTGGAAGCACGTCCAACTTATTTGATGGGACTAGAAGGAAGTGTGGCGGGACGTGAGGATACTCCATGATGGTCCTTTGTGGTAAGCTCTGGGTTGTACCCAAAGAGGCATGGTCTATACGGTACCATCCGGTGAGTACGTCTTGTTAGTATTTGTCATCGCACGCAGCCTAAGTACTGATTGAGATGATTTTAGGACATTTCGGCGGTTTCCTTGGCTCGGGAGAACAGGCTTTGTGGTCAGGACCCAACTTAAGATAGTAGATCATTGGGTGCTTGTCATCGTTAGTCGGAGCGTGTGTGGGAAAGACTGAAGTTATAACTAAGAGGCCAATGATCTTCACTATCGGGACATTGGATGAGGAACCACATGTTTGTTTACAATGGTTGTTAGGCTCGGTCACTTAGCTTTTTTTAATAGTCTTCATTAGTTACGGGGAAGGCTGGTGGGGCCTAGAAGAGACAAGCAAAATTTCGATATCTTTATTTTGGGCCTGATGAAGCCATTATTTTAGGAGCCATCCCGAGGCTACCCTTGGCAGATATAGTATATCCTCTGACCGAGTAATGTGTAAGAACTCAAGTTTTGGTCACCTTTATTGCGCAGTGGAAGGAGCCCACTAGATTTCGTAGCGTCGCTTAGTACGCTTTCGTGCTATAGTGATGAAGACATAGTGTGATTTCGCAGCATGGTCTAGTACACTTTTGCAACGTGGCGATGGAGGTCTCGTACATTTTCACATTATGGCAATGGAGACAAATAGAGGGGGTACTATGGTGAGTACCTCGATATATTGGGCATATATAAGGTTTATTAGGTTAATCTACTTGGGAGTAGATGGGTACAATTTATGCATGAAATTGAAAATGTAATGTGTAATAAACCCAAATTAACTTAATAAAGACAACCAGTGATATAACGGTATATATAGTGTTATTCACCAGAAATTTTTTTGACCCTCTCCTTATTACAAGCCCACAGGTTAGACAAATGGCAGAGATATCAGCTTAGAGACACATGTTAGACAGTTTCATTATTAGAGTAAATATTTACCTACTATTATATTTTATTCGCTCTACTGTGAGATATTTTATTGTGAGCTCTAATATATTTTATCGTTGCCATTCTGCAGGATATCAGACAAACCAACCCGTGTTTTAGTGGACTTAGATTTTAGCATTTTTACGAAAAATTCGGACCCGTTGAAATTTGGATTGTTACATCTGGTATCAAAACTTAGGGTTAGGATTCCTATATAAATAGTGAGTGAATGTATTTGTATTTTTAAAATATAAATATTTGATGTACAATTATATCCACAAAGGAACCCACTAATTTAGTGAAATAACACATGGAGGAAGTTGGGATGTTTGTACATTTAGGAAATGGTTATGGAAATTTGGGGATTATTGGCCCAATAGTGGCAAAGAATGTAGAAGGTACAATATTTTTTGAAAATAAAAGAATCCATGTGTTAATATCTGAAATTTTGGTATTTCAGATTAATGGATTAGGAAGTAATACATGCCTTTTAAGTTAGGAAAAAAGAATTGGGAATTTATATATATATATATATATATATATATATATATATACACATTTGATGCTAAAGTGGTGCTTGTCTTATTCTTCAGTTTAGTCATAGTTCGGTAGGAATTTTTGTGAAGGAGAAATTTAGGATAAAGAAATGTAATTTCACGCAAAGAATTTGGAAAATGCAAAAGTTAGGAACCACTTTGTACTTAGCCTCATAGTTAAAACTTATAAAAAGAAATTTAAAAAAATTGTAAAGGTAGAAACTGAATTCTAGAAAAGTTTTCAAGTTTCAAAAATTAAAAAGTTTACAATTTTAGAAATTTACTAGTTTGTAATATTAATATTTGTATTAAATGATTTGCGAGAAAATTGTGCAAGTTTTGTTTTCAAAAAGTATTGAATGTGTAAGCAAGTTGTGGGGTTAAGTGATATAATTAGCCAAGAGAAAGCACGAATATAAATGAATCAACCATATATGTTGCATATGAGACCTTGAGTGGAATAAAATATAAAAGCTTTTCATAAGTAATGGATTGTGGCACACTTTAACTTATTAGAACAAGAAGAATTATAAGGTAAGTGTTCCTGAATCAATGAATTTGTAAGTAGACACGTTTTGTTAAAGTGAAAAAGAAATGTGTAATCAAAGATGTGCATAAAATATAGGTGAAGCACTATATTTTGTGTTACCTATTTCAACAAAACTGGAACTTTCCTTGTTACTTTACACAAAACCCAAAAGCCTTCTTTATAAAAGATTCATAGAAACTTAATCTTATTAATTCCTCTTGAAAAAGAAATGTATATTACATAGATAAGAACTCCAACTAAATTAAAGTGCATAATCCTATCTTCTCTATTTTTAACTTTGATGAAAGTTTTGAGAATATAAAATTTTGTTTGAATTAAAGATGTTTCAATGGTTATCATTTAGAAAGAAGTTAAAAGAAATTGTAAAACTTGCATGATTTAAAGGAAAGAGGATAAATTGGGAATGAATAGGGCAGAGCAAGTTTAGATTTATAAGTGGAATTCTGACATCATTAGTGATCAATAGAAATACTCTTTTAACATCCCTTAAGGAAATGGAAAAGTTTTCTTTTAGTATAGATTTGCATTTCTAAGTAGTGTTCCATTTTAGATAAATAGAATAGTTCAGTGGATTATTTTCTTCCTACGTGTTTGTGGTGATGGCTAGATAAAAACAAAAACCTAGGATATTATAAATGAGAACAATAAAAAAAAATAACAAAATTTACAAAAACAACGAAGATGGCAATTGCAATAAATGAGAACAATAAAAAAAATTCTTCCAAAATAAGTTTGGAAAATTAAAGGAAAAAATCTTCTTGTATAAACTGTGCTAGGAATAGAAAATTGGAATTTGTATAAGATTAACAAATAAGGTTTCCAAGTATGAGGAAAAAAGTGGGTAAAAGTGGATGAAAATATGTAGTTTTTCATTTTCTACTTTTTTCTAACATAAGAAATCTAGTTAAGCAAATTAGACTTTTCATAAATTCGCAAATATAAAGTTGGTTGGTAGGGTTTGGATGCGAAAATTGAATGAACTATGTTCTTACTTTTTAAGAGTGTAGGAAAAATTGGAGGAAAATGTATTTTTTGATTTTTAAAATCTTGCAATCATATAGAAATTGCCTATATATTTAGGATGTGTGCGTCATGTTTTCAAAAGGCTTTCAAGAAAATTTGTATTTATATAGGAGGTACCACCACTTAGGCATTCATTGCATCCATATAATTTTATGTTGTTTTACGCTTTGCACAAGTGCTCGGATGGTTGCAAAATTGGATGTACACTTTATGGTTGCAAACTATGTAAGGAATTACATGATTCTATCCTTACCAAATTTCGAAGATGAAATTCCATAAGGATGGGAGAATGTAACACCCCACATTTTAAATAATAAAGATTAACAAAATTGTCAAAATAATTATGGAAGAGTGTGCGTTTGAAATTTGAAAACGATCGAGTGCTACAAGTTAGGCAATAAATAAAAGTTGCCACTATGTAATCTAAATGCCCAAGAGCCTTTATATATAACTAAATAAAAAGAAATGAAAGAAAGAAAATTAACAAATGGCATGCACATTAATTGTATAAACAATATGTATTTGATTCAAAATAATTAACACCAATATTGTTACATTCCTTTTTAAGTGAAAATGCACGTTGTATACTCAAAAAAGGCAGCAACACCTGATTAATTGCGAAAGTTACACCCCGTGATAAGGAAAAAGAATAAAGTAGTAAGAGTAAATTAAAACAGGAATGAAACAGAAAATTGGAAAAGAAGAAGACAATTTTATAGTGGACCAGCTTGGGGTTAAGCCTACATCCACTTTAAACAATATTATTATAATCCTTGCCATGCCAAATACGATATAGTATATATGTTTTCAAAGACCTCCAAAGTAGAGAATAACATATAATCACTAGTACTATTGGTTATCGGAGAATCACGATAACCATCATGGGTGGCCTAGAGTAGCTATCTCTGGAGAAGAAGCTTTTCTATATGAGGAGATTAACAGCCGTTGGAGATGGAGATATAACTTTGCAGAGCTTTGGCAGAGCAAGGACATCAATCCCCTTTTATGTTGGATCTTGGGGGTATTTATAGGTGTTTTGGGGGGAATCGGGCAAAACCCACTTGCAGGAGGACTTAGAATAGCATGTCGACCTATCTTTGAAAATCTTGTGATGAAATACGTTAGGGTCAGTGCTGACCCATGATGGGTCAGTACCGGACCATGTATTTAGCATACTTTTATATTGGCCTCAACAATTGTGATGCTCATGTATTGTTTAGCTTCTGGACGTAATTAAGTATTGGTTGGACTTGGTTCGATGCTATCTCAAACTTTACTTCTTTTCCTCCAATCTTGCCTTTCAATCCATCAAGTAATGGTACTTAAACAAGTCTGATTAACTTGGAATTTCCTATGCAACCTCCTGCTTGCATGTAGGATAATGGAGTGGGTCATGGGCCCATAGGAGCTAATACCATGGGTCCATACCGACCCATCATATGTCGACACCGATCCATGTACATAGTCTTTTGTTCTCTGAATTTGGGAAGTGGCTTGGATATGTTCTCGTAGTCTTTCTAGTGAAGTTTCATCTAATTCCAAGATTGTACCTCTCGGTTTTTCATTGTGATTCTATATGAGTATCTATTGGGGTTATATCAGGTTTAACATTTCCCCCCCATAGGACATTCATGTTGGAAATATTATGTGCTCTGGACTAATGATGGTACGTTCCTCTCGAAGGCGTGATCTGGGACCAGACTGCTAATCGTCTTGAGAGACGACTATTGATCCAGAGCCCATAATTTGGTGTTGTCATATCAGCGTTCAGGTTTGCCTTGGGACAAGCTATCTTTACTCAATATTTTTGCTACAGGATTAGGAGTATGCGAGTTTTCTTATGGAAAAGGGATGTCACTTTTTTTACCGAAGCAGTATGGATGGGTATCGACCCATAGTCTATGGGTCGACATCGACCCTTATACTTAACAAATTTTGGCCACACATCTTCTATACTATATATGGTTCACCCCTTTTATCTCTATTATTTATTTCTTCTATATAAAATTAAAACTACAATCTCTCTATTGCCGATTTACCGAAATTGCATTTACCTCTGCTAATCCAGCTCCTGCGCCGACCGTCGGACCCCATCCGCCTGATCTCTAACCAGCTGCCTTGGTTTCTAAACCAAGTTCGACCTCAACTTGACCAATTTCACCCAAAAACCTAGCCGAGACCAAGCTTCAAAGTGTTGCCATGCATGAATTCAATTGTTTCCAAGCCTATTTAAATTTTTAGGTGCTGAATCTTGCTTGTTTCATAAAACCGTAGATGATTTTTGTGCATTTCGACATACGAACTTTATTTTGGGATGTTTAGGTCTATAGGAACTAATTTAAACACGTGATTTGACCTTAGGACAACAATTTTATAATTGGGGCAGCACAAATATGAACCTATGCTTGAACAAAATTGCCTCAAACTCATGGCATACATGCTTTAGTATCTGTGAACTATACAGTATTGTGTTTGTGTGGTTTCTAGATACGTTTGTTACTTTGACTCAATCCTGAACAATCAAACTGAACACGAAATGAATTCTAAATTGTTGTTGGCACGCGTATGATTTTTCCTGAAAAATAGTGACAAAAGAGCTTTATGCACTAACTTAAGTGACGCGTTCATTGTCGGTTGTCTAAGCAGAAATGGATTAGCTTTTAAATGAAAAGGAAGCATTACAAATTATTTTGGCATTCACGTGGATCGTTTCTATAGATTCATTTCTATGGAAAGTTTACAAGTCATAGATTACATTTATACAGGAATTTGGCACTAAACTTATGCATTGACGACGCTTGAGTTTGCTAACCGACACTTACTGACTTCGGACTTCAAGTGTCGCCCCTTTACACACCACTGACACATTTATAGGATAAATGTATTTGACCATTCTGAATTCGAGGTTCACTTCGTAGAATGACTTCTCAACCTCAAAGCATCTTTAGTCCTGAGAAGGTAACTCTTCCCAAGCTAAGATTCAGTCTACATCCGAAGTGCGTTCATCATTTGTACAAATGGAAGCATCTTCGCATATTCCCGTTGAGAGAGCAATTATCAGGATGGGACCATAATTAATCAATCTCGCCCAATTATTAGACTTATCATGAATCCTCCAGAGAGATTCCCATCAGTGGCAACTCACTAGATGCTCTAACGTATTTGTATACAATTTGTCATTCCGGAGGAGGATGTCCAATTACCTGAGAAGAATGAAATGGTTGGTCGTCCTCCTGTTGAGTCTACCGTTTTTCATCTCTATCTGTGCTTGCACGGCATTGTCCCACCATTCAACCCCTTTTTACAATTAGTTTTCAAGGAGTTAGGAGCCACACCCTACTAGGTCCACTCGAATGATTATGATGTGCTCACCGTCCTGCACGTGTTTTTTATGCAGATTATGCAATGTTCCCCCACCTTTGAGAAGAGATCTGTTATCTTCATGTTTTCAGGAGAAGAAAAGATCGTCCATCGTCGATTTTCGTTGAGGAAGCCAGGGATCAAAAGCTTATTCTAGGTTTACAAGATAAAATTCCTTCTTTCATGAAGTTGTTTTTCTATGTCAAATGTCCAACATGCTTCAATTGATTTTGGATAAGGAGGTAAGCGTTCTATTCGAGATCGCTTTTGCTATAAAATTTTCTAGCTCATGACGTCCTAACTTGACCTCCTCTTTTACTTCTTTATAGCCTTGCCTACCCAAGTGAAAGACCCTAAGCATTTGCCCATATACGAGTCTCTAAGGGTTGTTGTTAAGGAGGAGAGGGAAGAGGACTACTTGTTACAAGATGAATTCCTACATCAATTCGGCTTGCTAGACTCTTCTAGGTCTTTCATCCCTTATGAGGTCTCAACTCCTACTCGTGCCATGGCAGATGATGTAACAGCTCAGCAAAGTAAGAGGGCCTAATGGAGTGATTTGACTTTGAGAAGGTTTCCGTCGTCAGGAGTTCAAGTCAAAGGATTGGTGAGGAGCACAATTCTCTAAACAGCATGTCTCCCATTCATGAAGGCAATGAGAAAGAGTTTGTATAGCAGGAAGGAAAGCAAATTGCGGACACAGATATAGAAAGAGAAGAGGGAGAGCTCCTGAGTGATAGTGACACTAGCATAGGGACCAATACATATGTCCCTCAATTTGAGAACTCTTTCGGCGAGGAATCCGCTAGTGATGAGTTTGAGATTGACTCTAAATATTAAACATCAATGATCCTAAGACTCCATCAGCTCATAATTTTCTTTCTCAGGCTCTAGGCAGGAATAACCAAGATATCGTTGGTGATTTAAGCAATATATACGTTACTCCATCTAAGATGTTTTGGGATGATCCTACGTTGGTCACTCCTCCTGCGACCCATTCGGGAGTTGTTGTGGTTACTCTTGTAACTATCAGTTCAGGGACTCGTGTAAATACTAGTTCGGGAATTCTTGCGAGTACTAGTTTGGGAACTCCTGTGATTACTAGTTCAGGAACAACCACGACTCCATCACTTATTTTGCGTGCTTCAAAGCCTTTTCCAACCCCTTTCAAGGCTACAACAATTTCTCCTCCATTGACTAGTCTGTAGGGGAATCAGTGTTAGATGACACTATACACACTTTGCACTATATACATTTAATATTAGCATTTTTCTTGCCTTGGTACTCTCGGTTTTGACATTGCTGTTAAATCGATGTTTTTCCCCTTTGCAGGTTCCTCTATGAGCCGTGTGTATGATTACTATGGTGATTTCTCACATCGTGTTTCCAAAGGCTTTGGAGGCCAAAGCCGTTTTCATCCGCGAAAACGTTATGAGACGGATGAGGAGAGGAGACACAGGAAAGCTCGTGAACAATATGACATAAGGATCGTGAGGATCATGACAAAAAGGATCGTGACGAGGGGAGGAGGTAAGATCGTGATCACCGTGATCGTGACCGTAGTGATGAGGAAGACAAAAACAAAAAGCGTGACCGGGACAATAAGAAGAAGTAGGTCAATATTAGAGAGGCATCTAAGCGCACTAAAATTGATCAAAGGTCACTTTCCCTTGCCACTTCCTCAGCAAATATTACCCATGTTGGCCCTACGAGTGCCAATCCTCCCGCTGCCACTACTGATAAGGTCGATATTTACGCAGCTGTGAAGAGGCACTCTTATGCACTTCCTAATCCACCCAGTTAACTCTTGAAGAGTTTTCCAGAATACTTTATGAAGGGGGTGCATTTTGATTTTGACATAAGCCCTATTAATAAGAAGAAAATGCTGAAAAATATAGAAGTCTACAAGAATGACGTGAAGAAGCTTACTAACTCGCAGAAATTGTCTCGGAACTCCAGAGAGTTAATAGATTGAATTATGAGGCTTAGCTTACTCTGGAAAGTGATCGTGCAGAATGGGAGAAGGATCTCAAGGAGCATGATGGAGAGATTGACCAGATGACCACTACTTATGAAGAGCTGGAAGCTCCTAGAAGGAAAACCGAGGAGGATTTGGCAGCCGTAGTTCAGTCTCGTACGCAAAAGAAAGCTTTAATGAACTCCCAAGTTCGTGATGCTCATGCCGCGCAGAAGCGAACTGAGGATTCTCTAGAGGTGGAAAATAGGACCATAGTAGTCTACCATAAGCAAGTGGCAAGCCTTATTATGTTTCTAAATAATGATATTCTTGTAACTTCAAGGTTGAGGGCATAACTGGCTAAAGCCCAACAAGAACACGACCAGACGATAAAGGAAAAAGCTGTTTTTGAGGAGAACCATGCGAGAACAATGAATACTCTCAATGTTAACAAGCTTGAGTTTTTCATTTCCTATGCCATGGGCAAGGAGAGTTTGGAATTCTTGGAGGAGAGATGCCCCCGCACTTTGGCTGAGGTGGGGGAGGAGATTCTGAAGTGAACGAGTGATGGCGGTTGCACAGAAGTGGAGCTTCTAGAATTTTAATTGGATAATGATTCAAGGGTTACGCTGGCCAAAGGATAGGAAGAGTTGAGGCAGGAGAGGGGAATCATCACTACTGAGGGAGCTAGGCCCTCTAATGAACCCTCTCTAAATCCTCAAGCCGCTAACTGAAGCTTCTATTCTTTTCGGTAATCCATCTCATACTGAAGTTGCCCTTGCCGATGTCACTGCTAGTGCTACCTCTACTCATGTTGATACTGCATTTTCCACCATCGCCTTCGTCGGTGTTACTACTGGAGTTGCTCCTCCTCAGACTACTAACACCGATGATGCCAATGTTGGGGCGAACTTGTCGAGCAACGAGGGCACTGGTCAAGATGCTCAAGATTTTGAGATTACAGCTCGGGTGTCCTCAGAAGCAGGTAATGATGATACTATCTGTGTTTCTGGGAACCGCTTCCTTCCCAAATACGAGTTTTGATGACTTACTCGAACTTATGTTATTTAATTGATGTTGGATTGGACCTTCCTGGCACTTTCCCATATGTAGGCGACTCAATAGGGGCTATTGTTATTTTTACCCCTTCTCTAACTGTTACTACTGAGGTCGTGCCAGGAATGACTGCCCCTAGACAATTCTGGCTCCAATTATCCTTTCCTCAGCTTCCACGCCCGCCTCCTATCCAAGGTTACATGCCAAACAAATTGCTTCTTTGTAGGACTTGGATGACCCGGAAGTCTCCTGGGAGGTGGCGAAGATCCTACTGATGAGAAAGAGATTATGGAAGATGGATCGGGAAGTAATAAGGGATCCAAGAAGAGGCATGTTGGGAAGTGTAGCGTGCGCAAGAAGTCAAAGGTCAACTCTATCACCGAGGATGAGGTGAACCCTGTAGTCTTGGCCTGCCCTGTTTCTACCACCACAACATCAACTAGACCTTCTAAGCTAATTCTTTAACCAAGCGAGACTTCTAATGCCAGGAAGAAGAAGAATTGATGCCTCCACCCATTGCTTGATTTTTGTTTTCTTGGTCATGACTGTGCGAGTGTCGGCCCCCACGTTTGACACTCTTATTTAGGTGTTTTCTATAGTTTTTTAAATGGTTGTTGTTGTCGGAACATGTCTTTCTTGTGCTACACCTTTGTATTGCCTGACTTGTAACACTTTCTGGTGCATTTATGTTTTCATATTCTGCTTTGGTTGCAACTTTTGAATATTACTTTCTTTTGTGAGTATTTATCTTGACTTGGTACAGGGGACGACCCTGTGATATGTCTTGCTTTGAAGCTATTTGAAGCCATTGAGAGTATGTGTAACGGCCCGCAAATCCGTACCCTTTGAGTTGAATGATAACACCACACGTCCAACCCAAATGACACAGAAATACGAATCATTAGTAGAAAGAAGTTAGAGGATGAGGAATAGAAAGAAAAAAGTTAGAATAGAAGAAAAACGAAGAACACAAAACTCACAGCGGAACGAATAAAATATATTAAATAACATAACTTTTGAAATACAAATCAGTAACTGTATATACATACCATTATCAGAGCACAACAATTATTCCTAGAACAGTTATAAACAACTATTTCCAGATACAACATAGTACACAGTGGAAATATGATAGTCTATAGCTAACTGGTGAAGCCTCCTGCTTCCATCTCATCAAGTGAACATGAAAAATCCCGACTACTTGACTGCCCATACAAATTTGGGCACCCAAGATTTTAGGGAAAACAAAAACGAAATAAACTCTGGTCAGTCATGAGACTGGTGTGAGTAAACTCCAATCATTTGTTTAACTTTAAAAATCCTTTCGAAAGAAATGATAATCGTAAGACCAATCCGCACATAAACACGGATGGTTTTTACCTTACGATAAACCAAAATATTTTTAATATCAAATCCAGTGATATTATAATAATGTCTGCATCAAATAAATAGAATCTAACGGAACGCTTGAATCTCACGCTCCATATATATTATAAAACCAAAACCGCAGGGCGCTTATTGGAGATTGGATTTTCGACATGACAAGGTACGGAACCACCTTTCGATAGTGTATCTCTAGAGCGGAATATACTAGGTTCAGTAAGAACATCTTGCAACCTGGCCCACACATGACCGACCACTCATTTCGCTTGAGTGTATCGAATGTATATCACCAACGGTTAGGATCAACAACCGTTTCCCGAATGGGACAACATCGAATAGAATAAGGAATTAAATGAATTTCGCTAGATAGGTGATTATACACCCTAATAGGAGTGACCCACATAGCCATGTTGCCTGCCCGATTTTTGTCATTTCCCAGTTGTTGAGGCCCGAGGCGACGATTTCTTGCAATTCATTGATAGCACAATCATTTTAAATGCCACATTGCCAAATCCGTTAATCACTAATTGATTTGCACAAATATATTCTGGATATTATGCTAAGAGAATAAATTCTCCGCCACCATATATATCTATACAGACTAACATATGCGATCATTGAAAATACTCTGTCAGACATTCGTCCATATACGTTCGTTCTAGGATTGAACGAAACCGAAGGCACAATTTCCATTAATAGAAAAAAATCCTTGCACTTTACTCCGTCTTTGGTTATCTTCATATAATCTGATTCACAACGCTATTGCCAATACGGAGTGGTTCACGGATAATAATCCAACCGGTCTTTCCATATTGACAACGATATTGGCAAACACTTCGATAGTCGGTTATTTAACTATCTAAGAAAACAAACATTCATTCAAAGCCTTAAACAAATCACTGGGCCATTTAATTGATATTTCATTCATTAATTAAATCAATACTCCATTTCCTTATCAATATTTGTTAGCCAAATATTTTCAACAATCGTCTTGGCCCTTTTCGCTATTTGGAAAACATTTCCATATATCGCCTCCTTTTATTTTATATACGTAGAAAATATCTTCTATTTATAATTGGAAAACATTCCAATTACTTATCTCTTTCACGCCCATTCATTTCTACATTCAGGAAATATTTATTTATTATATTTCCACAATTCCACTTCCTTGGGTTAAAACTAATGTTGTATAAAACATTGTCACAACAACCCAAAACACTGCATTTAACTAAACTCTTTAAATATCTCTCTTTGGGACTAAATCTTGTTGTTTATCACTTAATAATGAAATCAATCAAGTTGGGGTATAGTTACCTCTTAGACCTTGACTGAATAACATCTTTAACTTCAAAACTAACAAGACCACTTATCTCAAATCATCAACACCATAAAAACCACCTATTCATTTTATTTTTTAAGCATATATATATATATATTTCTCTTTCTATTACCAGATTTTTGATTTCCCTTCTGTTAATAATATTCTATTTTTAAGTTCGTTTCCTTACCGAATTCTATACATATTGATATATAGATTTCTAATTATCAAATTATCATAAAAATATTCTAACCCCTTAAATTTCCGAAAAATTTCGCCATAACCTCCTTTGTACCGGTCGATAGTTCAAACCTCAACTCACCTCTTTAGGCCCTTTCCATTCAAAAAAAAATAATCAAAAAGCCAAGTGGCTTGCCAATTCGGCGCATAAAATCTCATATGGAATTTAAACGTGTACCTTTTTGTTGGGCACTTAATTTATAAACTTCATTCTCTTCATCCTATACCTGTAAACACATAAGCGTCCATTTCTAATTTATTTCAACTCAGTCTGGTCATTTTAACTCAATTCGTTAATTTACTCTTTAATCAGCTCTTTTGCCCATTTCATCTTTTTAATTGAACATATCACTTCCGGATATGTTTTTAATTAACTTAAAACAAAATCTAATACCATTTTCAACTCGAGTTTCATATTTAATTTCGAATATAAATTCTTAAACCTCATTTACTTATCCAATACCCAATTTCGATTCAAAATTCCATTTACTAATTATTCTTCAAATTAGTCAATTCTATTAAAAATCTGACTTTTGATTCAAAAATCAGATTCATTTACACAACTTGAGTTCATATTTATTTTACAACTCATGTCTGGATTTTTCTACTGGAAATTCGGATTTTATTTACTTAAAATTCTATTATTAATTTAAATAAACCGTTATGGTTTTATAATCGTTATGGCGCTGCTTTTCTAAAAATTTGATTCTGACATAACTCAAAATCTATTCGACAAAATCCAAATTTTCTCTTTCATTAGAATATTATTATCAAATCGGTCCTGACGATTCTTGTTTCAAAGAATTTCGACTTAAACTGAGTTCTACACACTCAATTGAAGTTCAAAACGCCAAATTACGAAATACTGCGCTACGGCGGGTTCGTTTTAATTCTATATATATATATATATATATATATAAATGTTTAAACTTCGTTTATAATAAATTCAACTCCATTCTGGTATATTTTTAATATATATCAAATCAGTTTCCCAATTCAACAAAATATTTCGATTATTTATAATTGTCGATTTTTCCTTACTCGGTAATATATTTATTTATATTTCGATCTTCTATATTTAATTCCAATGCCTTTTATAAAAAAATTATTTATAAAATTCGATATAATTGAATTTCAATTATAAACCCGTTGATTCCTTCTCAATTCAGCTTGTATTCCGAATTTCAAAATATAATCAATCGTTTTGTTTCAAACACTTCCCAATTTACTTTTAAATTCCTATTTGAATTTAAATGGTTTAAATTATCCAAATGATAATTTACTTCACCAAATTTATAACACTATTTATAAATTCAACTTCCTTGTTTCATATATTTAAACAAGTTCCCTTTTCAAATTTCTATTTGAAACTCCATCCTTTTGATATTCCGAATTGCGGAATAAAAACCGTTGTTCCCTTCCGAATGATTTCAAATTCTATTTTTTTAATTCAAATTTGAATTTAAATATTTATATTATCTCTTGATAATTAATTCATTATATTTATAAACACCATTTTATAATTTTCCTTGTTTTATATATAAACAAGTCTATTTCGAAATCTATTTAAAACCAAAAGCTTATTTTGGAAATTTCTATTTATAATAACTTATATATATAACATGCAACTTATTTTCATATTTAATCTAACTTCTATTTAAAAAAATTCAAATTACTCGAATTAAAATCATAAATCCTTACGGATTTATTTTAGTTCAGTTTCTATTCTGAACATCAGAATAAATTCCATCGTTTATTTCTTTAAAATGATTTCCCCAATTATATTTTTAAATTCACATTTGAATTTAAATATTCAAATTATCAAATGATAATTTTTTTCACTTTATTTATAAACACTGTTTATAATTTCACTTCAAATCTCATACTACTCATTTATAAACAATGTTTATAAATCCACTATTTGTTTTATTTATTCAAAACAAGTTAATATCTTTAGCCCCATCGAAATTCGAATTCTATTTTTAGAAAAATAGATTTTCCATTAAAACCTGAAATATCCTTTTCATGATATTTTATATATCAACATTTTTGAGCCAGCGACATTCAACAATTCAGAACACCCAATTTATCAACCGTAGGTTTTCAAACAAATCATGTATAACAATATATGTGATAATAAACAAACAATAATATTTTTGAGGAATCCAGTTGGATTCCTCCAACCTGTTTTCCTACATCCACAGAAGTTAGCGAATATAAATAATAGCCATCCTGCTTCGAGGCAGGATATCGCGGTATAGAAGGTCATCCACTATCATAGCGTGAGGCGTATAGGGTCATCCGCTAATGATACTGCGGGCATCCGATAATGATACTGCGGGAATCCAACCACCAATATATATATAATAACCACAAACCAATCCTAAATAACTAATATAAATAATAGCCACAGTAATATTTTTATGCAACCAAGCAACCATCAATTATTTTTACCGATAAAAATAAATTTTAAAGTGAGAATTACTCACCGTGATTTTCCCTTTGCTGAATATCCTGTTTAATTCCTTATTGTGGCGTCCCCGACTCGACCCGACTCGTCTCAAATGAATTTATCAAGCTCCTTGCTTCTTTGTGAATTACTCAATCAATCTCTAAAACAATTTCCTGAACAACTCTATAACCGAGTTCACCATCCTCTATTTCCTTAAGTGAACAAATTTGAAACCAACTTCCCCCTCTGTATAGACCGTTGTCGAAAGTTTCCATCTCCTGCCTTATCGATCAGGTATTCCACACCTCGACTCCACCGAACACTCCAGCCCCCATCCCCTATTGAAATTGCGCCCTTGCCTTTTGTCGTGACTTGCTTCATACATATCGACAGCGACCGTCGCGTCCTATAGTACGGCATCGCACCCCATGTAATTCACATCACAACTCTAAATCTAAACTCGCTTCGACTATCGTGCCTTAGCACCCTTCAATTTCGTAGCCTGAAAGCCAACGTGTCGTTCCTAATTCGAACGAATGACCTAGCTCGCTGATACCATCGCGTCCCCAAACATGGTTCGTACACCTCCAGAAAGCCATTGAACATCAACTCTAACCGATTCATTAAATTTCCAAACTCGCGCAATCTCCTTTTGGTTTAGAGGAATAAGGATCGACATTTTTTCGAACGGGGTATTTGGTTTTGATATTTAGGATTGATATAAATAAATAGAGGTTGGCCATTTTGTTTTCTCCTTGAAGTGTTCGGATCTGCTAATGAGAATAGGAGGAAAGAGTGTGAATTTAATACACAAACAATACTTGGTCATTAAGGGATGTAGGGTAGGATAAGTACATGGCTTTAAATTTCGATTTGATGTTGATTTAACCTGACTTGATTTTGTTTTGACTTCGATTTGTTCTCGTATTCAATACGATTCGATATAAAGCGATTTTTATTCTTTTTAGATGGATATCGATTTGATTTCGAACCTATCCACAATCAAATATCTCGGGGTCCATTAATTTAAATCACGAACCGTAATTCTAGCGTACCGACTGACATTTCAATATAATAACCCTATTCTAAACTCAACAGTAAATATTATGAATTTTAATTTCAACATATATACCATATTAAATTAATATAACATAATTTAAATTCAAAAACCACAAATTCTTTGATAATAAATTATTATTTATTATCGTATATATCAAATAAAATTCCTACTTATCATCCGAATCATTTTGATTTAGTTTTTAACTTTGATTTCAATTATATTTCGAATTATAATAATTCGATATATTCTAAATTAAATTATATTCTATTATTAAATCGATAAAGCAATATAAAAATTAATTTATATTATCAACTAAATATTTAAAACAAATATTAAATATTTAAAATAAACTGTTCAAAAATCCGGGTCATTACGTTCTTCCCCCCTTAAAAGAATCTCGTCCCCGAAATTACTAAGGTAGGAAAAATAATATAAACCCGTTAACTTTTCAAAACTCTTTTATGTTGAAACTCACCTCTTCATATTTCAACAAATTTTATTCTACCAAAACATTTGGTTTCCATTTACATAACACATCATCCATACTCACATTCATTTATTCTGAATGATTTCTCACCAATTCATATTTCATTCAAATGTATTTAAATCCATTCAAATTGATTCTAGTCAATTTATTCACTTCTATTCATTTAACTTGCTTAAGTTAAATTTAAATTCCAAAATTCAAATTCCTGGGTTTTATTTCAAATCTTTTAGAAATAATATAAATATATATACATATATTTATTACCATTTCAAATTCAAAACATTTGAATTTTTCCAAAATATTTGTTTTCTTCCAAACAAATTTCCATCAAAAACTTTCTTAGGTAGCAATCGATCATTTATAAACCCGAAAATGAACACTAATGAAGCTGCAGTCATCATCAGAATTATTTTCCAGCCACTGAAGTGAGTTCAGTGCTTTAACACTTTCAGAATCCATTCAAAATGATTTTTATTCAAAAATCCTTTCAAAACAAAGCTATATTATTCCAATATACTTTAAAAATATTTTCCAACTACCTAGGATTTAAATTCCAAATTCTGTTTTAAATCCAATTCCAGTTCATCTCATTTGTATATTTCATTTACATACAATTTCTATTTGGTTATAGATAGCCAATCCAATTTTATAATCTTATTTGATTATAATAATATCAATCAACTCATCCATATATTATAATAATTTAAGAAAATAATTCCTTTTCTATCAAAGTAGAATTTTGGGTAAAATTATTTCATTTACCCACTTAAAAACAATATCGTGTTCAATTTTTTGTTCAAGTATTTACAAACTCTTATCGACGTCGTGGCGTCCCACGATTCGACCAGAATTCATGAACCACCCAACATACTAGCCAACACAATATAAAATAGTTTTTATATTAATTAACAAATACGCGCTCTCATATATATATATGCTTAACTCATTCTAGGGTACTACTGTCCCTATCTCTAATGAGCACAATCCTACCAAAGCCTTGGTATTCGCTCAACCTAAGCTCTGATACCAACTGTAACGGCCCGCAAATCTGTACCCTTTGAGTTGAATACTAACACCACACGTCTAACCCAAATGACACAGAAATACGAATCATTAGTAGAAAGAAGTTAGAGGATGAGGAATCGAAAGAAAGAAAAGTTAGAATAGAAGAAAAACGAAGAACACAAATCTCACAGCGGAACGAATAAAATATATTAAATAACATAACTTTTCAAATACAAATCAGTAACTATATATACATACCATTATCAGAGCACAACCGTTATTCCTGGAATAGTTATAAACACCTATTTCCAGATACAACATAGTACACTACGGAAATATGATAATCTATAGCTAACTGGTGAAGCCTCCTGCTTCCAGCTCTTCCAAGTGAATCTAAAAAATCCCGATTACTTGACTGCCCATACAAATTTGGGCACCCAAGAGTTTAGGGAAAACAAAAACAAAATAAACTCTGGGTCAGTCATGGGACTGGTGTGAGTAAACTCCAATCATTTGTTTAACTTTAAAAATCCTTTCGAAAGAAATGATAATCGTAAGATTGATCCACACATAAACACGGATGGTTTTTACCTTATGATAACCCAAAATATTTTTAATATCAAATCCAGTGATATTATAATAATGTCTACATCAAGTAAATAGAATCTAACGGAACACTTGCATCTCACGCTCCATATATATTATAAAACCAAAAACTGCAGGACACTTCTTGGAGATTGGATTTTCGACATGACAAGGTATGGAACCACCTTCCGATAGTGTATCTCTAGAGGGGAATATACTGGGTTCAACAAGAACATCTTGCAACCCGACCCACACATGATTGACCACTCATTTCGCTTGAGTGTATCGAATGTATATCACCAACGGTTGGGATCAGCAACCGTTTCCCGAATGGGACAACATCGAATAAAATAAGGAATTAAATGAATTTCTCTAGATAGGTGATTATACACCCTAATGGGAGCGACCCACATAGCCATGCTGCCTGCCCGATTTTTTTCATTTGCCGGTTGTTGACGCCTGAGGCTGCGATTTCTTGCAATTCATTGATAGCACAATCACTTTGAATGCCACATTGCCAAATCCGTTAATCACTAATTGATTTGCACAAATATATTCTGGATATTATGCTAAGAAAATAAATTCTCCGCCACCATATATATATATATATATATATATATATATATATATATATATATATATATATAGACCAACATATGCGATCATTGAAAATACTCTGTTAGCCATTCGTCCATATACGTTCGTTCTGGGATTGAACGAAATCGAAGGCACAATTTCCAATAATAGAAAAAAATCCTTGCACTTTACTTCGCCTTTGACTATCTTCATATAATCTGATTCGCAATGCTACTACCAATGCGGAGTAGTTCACGGATAATAATCTAACTGGTCTCTCCATATTGACAACGATATTGGCAAACACTTCGATAATCGGTTATTTAACTATTGAAGAAAACAAACATTCATTCAAAGCATCAAACAAATCACAAGGCCATTTAATTGATATTTCATTCATTAATTAAATCAATACTCCATTTCCTTATCAATATTTGTTAGCCAAATATTTTCAACAATCATCTTGGCCCTTTTTGCTATTTGGAAAACATTTCCATATATCGCCTCCTTTTATTTTCTATACGTAGAAAATATCTTCTATTTATAATTGGAAAACATTCCAATTACTTATCTCTTTCACGCCCGTTCATTTCTATATTCATGAAATATTTATTTATTATATTGCCACAATTCCACTTCCTTGGGTTAAAACGAATGTTGTATAAAACATTGTCACAACAACCCAAAACACTGCATTCAACTAAACTCTTTAAACGTCTCTCTTTGGGACTGAATCTTGTTGTTTATCAGTTAATAATGAAATCAATCAAGTTGGGATATAATTACCTCTCAGACCTTGACTGAATAACATCTTTAACTTCAAAACAAACAAGACCATTTATCTCAAATTATCAACACCATAAAAACCACTTATTCATTTTTTTAAACGTGTATATGTATGTATATATATATATATATATATATATTTCTCTTTCTATTACCAGATTTTTGGTTTCCCTTTTGTTTATAATATTCTATTTTTAAGTTCATTTCCTTACCGAATTCTATATATATTGATATATAGATTTCTAATTATCAAATTATCTTAAAAATATTCTAACTCCTTTAGTTTTCGAAAAATTTCACCATAACCTCATTTGTACCGGTTGATAGTTCAAACCTCAACTCCCCTCTCTAGGCCCTTTCCATTCAAAAAGAAAATCAAAACGCCAAGTGGCTGGTCGATTCGGTGCATAAAATATGATATGGAATTTAAACGTATACATTTTTGTAGGGCACTAAATTTATAAACTTTATTCTCTTCATCCCATACCTGTTAACACATATGCGTCCGTTTCTAATTTATTTCAACTCAGTCTGGTCATTTTAACTCGATTCGTTAATTTACTCTTTAATCAGCTCTTTTGCCCATTTCATCTTTTTAATTGAACATATCACTTCCGGATATGTTTTTAATTTAATTAAAACAAAATCTAACTCCATTTTCAACTCGAGTTTCATATTCAATTTCGAATATAAATTCTTAAATCTCATTTACTTATCCAACGCCTAATTTCGATTCAAAATTCCATTTACTAATTATTCTTCAAATTAGTCAATTCTATTAAAAATATGATTTTTGATTCAAAAATCAATTTCATTTACACAACTTGAGTTCATATTTATTTTACAACTCATGTCTGGATTTTTCTGATGGAGATTCGGATTTTATTTACATAAAATTCCATTATTTATTTAAATAAACCGTTATGGTTTTATAATGGATATTGTAACACCCCGTATGTTGAATACCTTGTTATAATAGAAATCAGGGCAGAATTAAATTTAATAATTTGAATCAGGGGAAACGGGCTGCGTCATTGCGTTCGTCTCGGAAAAATACGCAGAATAAAGTCCGAAATTTTGTAAATCGGAGTCCGTATGGCCCAGTTAAGGCCCAAAGAAGTTTTCAGAAAATTCAAAGTTAAAAACAGATTTAAATTCAGTTCTAAAACAAGTTTGGAGCCAAAAGCGGAAAGGGCGGGAAAGTTCCCGCCTAGCCCCGTGTCGACAGGCATGTCGACAGGGGTGTCGACAGGCATGTCGACAGGGGTGTCGACAGCCCTGTCGACAGGGGTGTCGACACAGGGTGTCGGCTCTGTTGATCTGGGTGCACCAGATCTGGTTTTTGGTTGAGTCTTGGGCTGGGTTCTAGAGATTTCCGAAATCTAAGGGTCCTAATCTAATCTAGGGTTAATCTAAGGGCCTAAAACACTCACCTAATCTATAAATACACCCTAAACCTACCCTAATCCATACTAAAAATAGAATTGAGGGCTACATGCCGCCAAATTAAATCTTAGAAGGAGCCTCCACTAATTTATGAAGAGGGTTGCAAGCTAATCACTCTCTAATCAACCTCTAATCCATTCTAAGCATCTTAATCTTCTTCATTTGGAGTGCAAATTTGCTAGTTGTGAGTTTCTATCACTTTGATGATCAATTGCTAAATTAAGTAGATGAGATATGATGAGATCTATGGTTTTGCATGAGGATTAATGGGTTTTCAAGTCATATGATATGATGTGAATATGCTAATCTATGTTTAATATTAATCATATGTTTATGCATGTTGAATATGTGAGTTTATGCAAGTTGGATATGTGGGTTTATGCAAGTTAAGTATGTGGGTTTATGCAAGTTAAGTGGTGGGTTTATGCATAATAAGTAATTGATTCTATGCATGCTAAGTATGTGGTTTTATGCATGCTAAGTGTTTGGTATTATGCATAAATCATGACATGCAAGTTTACCGTTTTAAATGTGATGCATACATATGCAAGATGACACCTTTATATGCTATGTATATATATATATATATATATATATGCATGTTTACCCTCCTTTAAGATGCAAGTCATATATGCAAGTCCAACATGTTAAGAAAGTTATGTGTATGCTTATATGCAAGTTCAACATGTTATGCAAGTTATATGTATGCTTATATGCAAGTTCAACATGTTATGCAAGTTATGTGTATGATGTTATGTAAGTTATGTGCATGTTATTATGCAAGTTCATATGCAAGTTATGTGTATGATGTTATGCAAGTTATGTGCATGATGTTATGCAAGTTATGTGTATGTTGATATGCAAGTTATGTTTATGATATTATGCAAGTTATGTGTATGATGTTATGCAAGTTAACATGTAACATGTTGTGCAAGTTCACACCTTTAAGACATATGCAAGTTCACCTTTGTATAACCTATGAACACTTATGCAAGTTGCCTTTATACATGACATATGTATGTTCATGCAAGTTGGGTTATTTAGTAATGCTAGTTGGGTTAATATCATGATGTAAGTGGACACCTTTTAACCCATGTTAATGCTAATGTATGCTAAGTGAAACCCATGTTAATTGTGAGAGAATCTTCTCTTGGAAATATGTCGTGTTAGCATAAGTACGTGGGAAACGATGGGGTTAATAGACATGTTAATGAAATGGTGTGAAATGGTTATGATTAAGCATACCATAAAATGAATAAGCATAAGTGGGAATTTACCTATTGAGTTAGGTCTACCCCATGGGAATTTACCTATTGAGTTAGGTCTACCCATGTTATGGAATTGGGAATTTACCTATTGAGTTAGGTCTACCCATATTCTTGTAAATGTGAATATTAATTAGGGATAATTAATAAATATGGGGGTGATTACTTAGGTGTAATTAATCGACTAAGACACGAGGTTGGACTCATTTGTAGTGTAAAACTGCCCGGACCCTACCGGCTTAACCAGTTGCTACAAATGTTAGCCCAATGTGGGAGGTCTTAGGCACAAATTAAATACGTGATTAAAGTAAAGACACGAGGTTAGACTCTGTTATGACGTAAAACTGCCCGGACCCTACCGGCTTAACCAGTTGTCATAAAAGCCAGTCTAATGTGGGAGGTCTTTATGGGAGATCACGGTCTTAATTAATTAAGAAACACTTAACCATATTAACATGTAGTGGGACATGAGGGGTTAAGTGGGTGCCTTGGGTGGCATGAGGAAACTAGTGGTTTGCCTTAGGTGGCAATAGAAAATACGATTAGAATACTTAACCAAAGTGGAACATGTAATTAAAACATGGTTAAAGGGTTAAGTAAGTGCTTTTGGGTGGCATGTGGAAATCTAGTGGGTGCCTTGAATGGCAATTAAAATATGATTAATGACTTAGCCAAAATGTATAACATGTAAGTGGACATGGTTAAAGGGTTAAGTGGGATTCACTAGAAATAACAAGCTTAGGTGGTAGCTTGTGGGGGCCCATTTCAACCAATATCCCAAACGTATCTTAGTAGGCTCGACTCTAGTCGAGTGACGGGACACGCATATTGGGCTTGACTATAAGAGGCCAAACCGGGTTAGCGGTGGCAACGCAGGACCAACGGGTTTCATATGCGTGTGTGGACCCGGGCTGGTTGGTAAGTCGTTGTTGCATCGTGTAGATATAAAGCCGTGCCCCGTTGATATTATCAGGTTGCCACTTTGGGTAATGATACACCCCATCGTGGGACCAGCACGGGTATCTACGTAAGGGAGCCGATCGCTTGGGGAGTAGTGGGTACACCTATGTAGTCAGATAGGGGTACATGAAACTACTAAATTACTAAGTACACTTAGGGGGATCAACCTTTAAGTAGGAATGACTGATGTGGTGCAGTGTAGTAATTATCCTTGGGTGGGTGGATGCGTCTTTACGGTTATCTTAGTTTATCCTAAGTCTACCAAGCTGCTTAGTGTAACCATTCATCCCCAGACGTTACCGTATATCAAGCTTATGCCTTCTCTGGTTACTTTAATGATTGTATTGTTAAAGTTATAGGACTCGCTCAGACTTATGTCTGACCCCGTTGTTTTTATCTTTTTCCCAACCCTCAGGTTATCAGAGTGGGCCCAGTACGAGTGGGCTTTGATCAGGCTGCTTTATTCTCTTTTGAAGCTTGGACCATAGGTGTAAAGCTCAGCTTACCCTTTCTTTTATGGCTATCAGTTCATGTATTGGGATTATGTACTTTTATTTATCAGGATGGATATTTTGTACTTGACTCTTATTATGGTTTTGTGATGTAACCAAACATGTTTTACTTTCCGCTGCAATGAAATGATGTTAGAAAAAGTTTCAAGTATTACTTATATCTGTCTTGTTGTAATTTTTCTGTTTTATATTCACTTAAAATACTCCACCGATGTTATGGCATTCCCTTAGCGAGTGACCGTAGCGGGTGTGGGGTGTTACACGTGGTATCAGAGCAAAGGTTACCGGAACAGATAAAATTTTTGGAAAACTATTTTTCTGAAAACATTTTTGGAAGAAATATTTTCAAAAACATGTCTTTAAAGAGAAAAGTTTTTGAAAGAAAAGCATAATCCCCGCCATATCTTTATCTTTCGAATTCTCCGTTTTGAATCTTCCTTTTTTCGTCTCAGCATGGCTGAAGATCTTTATCTTCCGGACGGTGTAGCGGTACCAGTATGGTATAGGAGGTTGTTAGAGGCTAGGGCCGCCGCTGTGGGTCCAGCAAATGTTCCTCCTCCACCCGTTGCACTCGTTCCTCCTCGCGCGGATACTTTTGCTATGACTTGTAGGAAGTTTAAGGCTATGGGAGGAAAACCTTTTGTGGGAGCTAGGGATTGGCTTAATGAGACGGAAGAATTGATGGAAATCTTGGAAGTGGAAGAGGGAAAGAAAGTCAAGTTAGCCGCTTGGTTAATGGAAGGAGAGGCCTCGTTCTGGTGGGAGGTCACTAATGAAGAACGCCCTGTTGACTCTTGGGTGGATTTCAGGCAAAGGTTTGAGGCAAAGTTTCTCTCAAAAGCGGAAGAAAATATGCACGTGGAAAGGTTCTTGAACTTAAAGCAAGGGAACTTATCGGTGAAAGAATATGTTAACAAGTTTAATCAGTTAGCAAGATTCAACATGGACTTGGTAAACACACCGGAAGAGAAAGCTCTGAGGTTCGTTAAAGGCTTGAACGAACCGATGCACGGGTTGGCTATGACCCACATCTCTATGGGGGCCACCTTCGAGAAGTTAGTAGACATGGAATTCATGTATAAGGAAGAGAGAGGCCCCAATGCTATTATGGCACCCGAGAAGAATGGAGATCAGAAGAAACCTCAACAATAAAATAAGGGTGCGAAAGGTAAGGGTGGCAAGGGAAAGAAGAGGTGCTTCAATTGTGGGACACTAGGCCACCTAAACAAAGATTGTCGTAAGAAGACTAAGACTGGCTGCTTCCACTGTGGCGAAGCAGGGCATCTGATGAAAGACTGTCCAAAGAAGGAGCAAAGGACGGGGTCTATCTCAAGAGGACAGGTGCAAGCTCTTGTGGCACCAGGTCAGGCTAGGGGGCAAGTACAGGCTCTCGCGATTCGGGAAAGAGGTAGAACTATTTCTATTGAAAGTCTAGTTTTTCTGATCAATCATCCTATCCGTACTTTATTTGATTTTGACACATTGAATTCGTTTATCTCATCATTGTTAGTTGAGTCACTGCACTTAGACACCAGTTTAGTAGGTGATCCCTTAGTTGTTTCAAACCCAATTGGGGCTCCATGATGTGTTTGGGTTTGAAAGTTGCTATACTTAGCGCTGGGTTTAGATGTGATGCTTTTTGGGCTTCACGGGCTATGGGTTAGTTTTGGGCATGGACTGGTTATCCAGTAATGGTGCCGTTCTTATTGTGGAGGGAGAGTTGTTAGGCTTATGACCCGCTTGGGTAACACTCTCGAGATCTCTTGTAATCCCATGGAATTTGTTATGCTAAGTTATCTAGAATCGCTTGACACGTCGGTCGAGAGTTTGCAATCTGTAGAGTGGTCCGGGAATACTCGGATGTGTTTTGAGGAGGTGAAGGGCTTACCTCCGGAGCGGGAGATTGACTTCCGAATATATCTGGTTGACAATGCCAAACCAGTATCTTGCCCAGTGTGCCACATGGCTCCTCGTGAGAGGAGGGAACTCCATAAGCAAGTAGGCGATTTGCTTGAGAAGGGGTTCATAAGACGAAGTATATCGGAGTGGGGTGCTCCGGTAGTTTTTGCCACGAAGGCGGATGGGTCCCTCAGACTTTGTGTAGGCCAAAGATAACTAAATAAGCTCACAAAGAAGAATAAACACCCATTGCCGAGAATTGATGATCATTTCGATCAGTTGGTTGGCGCTTCAGTATTCTCTCAATTGGACTTAGCCACGGGGTTTCGTCAGTTGAAGGTGGCTGAGGATAGTATAGAGAAGATTGCCTTTAGGACTCCGGATGGTTTTATGAGTAGCTGGTGATGCCATTTGGTTAGACGAACGCCTCCGCATACTTTGTTAATTTGATGAGAAGGGTGTTCAAGGAGTACCTAAATAAGTTCGTGATGATCTTGGTGGATGACATCTTGGTCTTTTCTAGGAGCGAAATAAGTCTTCGTATGTGCTCAATAGGTTGAGCAAAGCCCGTTATGGGATAAACGGTGATTTTGGAGCGAGACTGGCAAGGACAACCAGAGTTGGACAAGGACTTAATTATTTAGCCGTTTTTACTAGTATCATCTCACGTAGGTCGTCTGAATTCGAAGGAGGTATCCCTTGGGTGTTTGTTCGATATTGGTTTAGGCCTTTGGGGCTTGCATTTGGGGGATATCGAGCTCGACTAGGGTGGTCTGCGTGAGAGATGGATAGTTGTGACGATTTTGCATGGGAGGTTAGGCCTACTCTTTTGGGGCGGATTGGCGAGGCACAGCGAGACGACCCACAGTTGGTTGAGTTAGTAGAGAAGCTCATAAGGGGGGAGTCATCCGACCATTTGAGTAGGTACACCCTAGATGGTAAGGGGTGGTTGCATAGAGACGGTAGACTTTGTGTACCGCAAAACGAGGGTCTGAGGAAGGCTATACTTGACGATGCACATCGGTCGAAGATGACCATTCATCCTGGTAGGGACAAGATGTACCAAGACATGAAGAGAGTTTTCTTCTGGGCCGGTATGAAGAAAGATGTGGCTGAGCATGTCGCTCGATGCTTGGTGTGCCAACAAGTGAAGGCGGAGCAAAAGAAACCTGGTGGGTTGCTTCACCCATTGGAAGTTCCGCAATGGAAGTGGGATAGCATCTCGAAGGATTTTATTGACAGGTTACCCAGATCAAGAAAGGGTAATACGGGAATTTGGGTTGTGGTAGATAGACTTACTAAGAGCGCCCATCGTATACCCGTGAAGAGTAAGAGAACTGCTCCATGGCTTGCTTCAGTTTATATTCGAGAGATTATTAGATTGCATGGTGTACCCTCCAGTATAGTGAGCGATCGAGATCCTATCTTCACTAGAGAGTTTTGGAAGAGTTTGCAAGAGGCGGTAGGGACTCAGTTGTGTTTGAGTACCGCATATCATCCTCAGACGGACGGCCAGACCGAGAGGGTGAATCATATTTTAGAAGACCTTTTGAGGCTATGTATCTTGGATTTTGGAGGTACATGGGAGGAGCATCTTCCATTGGTGGAGTTGCCCGACAGACTTAGTGGTGTACATGATGTATTCCATGGGAGGAAGTGCCTACATGAGACCGCAGAGGTGGTAGAGCCGAGCTTGCTTAGAGAAGTGGAAGTAGAGCGTGATGCGACGATTCGACGAGCTCCTACTTGCATCCTTGGGTCAGAGATTTGGAAGTTGAGAAACAGAGAGGTTCAACTAGTCAAAGTACAATGGGGAGATGAAGAGAGCGACGCTACCTGGGAGACGGAAGCGAAGATGCGTTCGAGGTACCCTTTTCTTTCGGAGGGTATGTCCTTTTGCTTCTCCTTCATCGCATATCTTGTGCTTATCTTATCCTTAGTATGTCCTCTCGTTAGTACCTTTGACCTTCAGATAGGATAGTCCTATGGTTGAAACATGTGTTTGAGACATGTTATGTATGATGGATGCAAGTGGATGCAAGTGTTTGCTAGTGGTTGCTCGTGGATGCATATACACACACTTTAGGCACTAGATCGTCTCAGTCACTTCATATTGCATATTGCATATTTATGTGTGTAGGTAGCTATATTAATGGATGTATAATGGTTGCGTTATCATATGGATGATGCATTTTGGTGTATGGTTGTGCACACATGTAGAAATAGTATGTGTCAATAGGGTTCTTTCGCATACATATTGGATGCATGGCACTATCATGGTTTGCATTAGGGAGGTCAACTGAATTGGTGGAACGCCTAATTTTACATTAGATAGGGAACATATACACACACTTTTTGCATATGTTCATACATCATTAGAATTATTGTTTTAAGGACAATGGATGCCCGTGGTTGATGGATTGAGTAGATGGTTGTTTGGATGGTAGGATATGCATTCTCCTTAACTTAGAGATTTCGGGGACGAAATCCTTTAAGGAGGGGAGAATGTAACACCCCGTATGTTGAATACCTTGTTATAATAGAAATCAGGGCAGAATTAAATTTAATAATTTGAATCAGGGGAAACGGGCTGCGTCATTGCGTTCGTCTCGGAAAAATACGCAGAATAGAGTACGAAATTTTGTAAATCGGAGTCCGTATGGCCCAGTTAAGGCCCAAAGAAGTTTTCAGAAAATTCAAAGTTAAAAACAGATTTAAATTCAGTTCTAAAACAAGTTTGGAGCCAAAAGCGGAAAGGGCGGGAAAGTTCCCGCCTAGCCCCGTGTCGACAGGCATGTCGACAGGGGTGTCGACAGCCCTGTCGACAGGGGTGTCGACACAGGGTGTCGGCCCTGTTGATCTGGGTGCACCAGATCTGGTTTTTGGTTGAGTCTTGGGCTGGGTTCTAGAGATTTCCGAAATCTAAGGGTCCTAATCTAATCTAGGGTTAATCTAAGGGCCTAAAACACTCACCAAATCTATAAATACACCCTAAACCTACCCTAATCCATACTAAAAATAGAATTGAGGGCTACATGCCGCCAAATTAAATCTTAGAAGGAGCCTCCACTAATTTATGAAGAGGGTTGCAAGCTAATCACTCTCTAATCAACCTCTAATCCATTCTAAGCATCTTAATCTTCTTCATTTGGAGTGCAAATTTGCTAGTTGTGAGTTTCTATCACTTTGATGATCAATTGCTAAATTAAGTAGATGAGATATGATGAGATCTATGGTTTTGCATGAGGATTAATGGGTTTTCAAGTCATATGATATGATGTGAATATGCTAATCTATGTTTAATATTAATCCTATGTTTATGCATGTTGAATATGTGAGTTTATGCAAGTTGGATATGTGGGTTTATGCAAGTTAAGTATGTGGGTTTATGCAAGTTAAGTGGTGGGTTTATGCATAATAAGTAATTGATTCTATGCATGCTAAGTATGTGGTTTTATGCATTCTAAGTGTTTGGTATTATGCATAAATCATGACATGCAAGTTTACCCTTTTAAATGTGATGCATACATATGCAAGATGACACCTTTATATGCTATGTATATATATATATATATATATATATATATATATATATATATATATGCATGTTTACCCTCCTTTAAGATGCAAGTCATATATGCAAGTCCAACATGTTAAGCAAGTTATGTGTATGCTTATATGCAAGTTCAACATGTTATGCAAGTTATGTGTATGCTTATATGCAAGTTCTACATGTTATGCAAGTTATGTGTATGATGTTATGTAAGTTATGTGCATGTTATTATGCAAGTTCATATGCAAGTTATGTGTATGATGTTATGCAAGTTATGTGCATGATGTTATGCAAGTTATGTGTATGTTGATATGCAAGTTATGTTTATGATATTATGCAAGTTATGTGTATGATGTTATGCAAGTTAACATGTAACATGTTGTGCAAGTTCACACCTTTAAGACACATGCAAGTTCACCTTTGTATAACCTATGAACACTTATGCAAGTTGCCTTTATACATGACATATGTATGTTCATGCAAGTTGGGTTATTTAGTAATGCTAGTTGGGTTAATATCATGATGTAAGTGGACACCTTTTAACCCATGTTAATGCTAATGTATGCTAAGTGAAACCCATGTTAATTGTTAGAGAATCTTCTCTTGGAAATATGTCGTGTTAGCATAAGTACGTGGGAAACGATGGGGTTAATAGACATGTTAATGAAATGGTGTGAAATGGTTATGATTAAGCATACCATAAAATGAATAAGCATAAGTGGGAATTTACCTATTGAGTTAGGTCTACCCCATGGGAATTTACCTATTGAGTTAGGTCTACCCATGTTATGGAATTGGGAATTTACCTATTGAGTTAGGTCTACCCATATTCTTGTAAATGTGAATATTAATTAGGGATAATTAATAAATATGGGGGTGATTACTTAGGTGTAATTAATCGACTAAGACACGAGGTTGGACTCATTTGTAGTGTAAAACTGCCCGGACCCTACCGGCTTAACCAGTTGCTACAAATGTTAGCCCAATGTGGGAGGTCTTAGGCACAAATTAAATACGTGATTAAAGTAAAGACACGAGGTTAGACTCTGTTATGACGTAAAGCTGCCCGGACCCTACCGGCTTAACCAGTTGTCATAAAAGCCAGTCTAATGTGGGAGGTCTTTATGGGAGATCACGGTCTTAATTAATTAAGAAACACTTAACCATATTAACATGTAGTGGGACATGAGGGGTTAAGTGGGTGCCTTGGGTGGCATGAGGAAACTAGTGGTTTGCCTTAGGTGGCAATAGAAAATACGATTAGAATACTTAACCAAAGTGGAACATGTAATTAAAACATGGTTAAAGGGTTAAGTAAGTGCTTTTGGGTGGCATGTGGAAATCTAGTGGGTGCCTTGAATGGCAATTAAAATATGATTAATGACTTAGCCAAAATGTATAACATGTAAGTGGACATGGTTAAAGGGTTAAGTGGGATTCACTAGAAATAACAAGCTTAGGTGGTAGCTTGTGGGGGCCCATTTCAACCAATATCCCAAACGTATCTTAGTAGGCTCGACTCTAGTCGAGTGACGGGACACGCATATTGGGCTTGACTATAAGAGGCCAAACCGGGTTAGCGGTGGCAACGCAGGACCAACGGGTTTCATATGCGTGTGTGGACCCGGGCTGGTTGGTAAGTCGTTGTTGCATCGTGTAGATATAAAGTCGTGCCCCGTTGATATTATCAGGTTGCCACTTTGGGTAATGATACACCACATCGTGGGACCAGCACGGGTATCTACGTAAGGGAGCCGATCGCTTGGGGAGTAGTGGGTACACCTATGTAGTCAGATAGGGGTACATGAAACTACTAAATTACTAAGTACACTTAGTGGGATCAACCTTTAAGTAGGAATGACTGATGTGGTGCAGTGTAGTAATTATCCTTGGGTGGGTGGATGCGTCTTTACGGTTATCTTAGTTTATCCTAAGTCTACCAAGCTGCTTAGTGTAACCATTCATCCCCAGACGTTACCGTATATCAAGCTTATGTCTTCTCTGGTTACTTTAATGATTGTATTGTTAAAGTTATAGGACTCGCTCAGACTTATGTCTGACCCCGTTGTTTTTATCTTTTTCCCAACCCTCAGGTTATTAGAGTGGGCCCAGTATGAGTGGGCTTTGATCAGGCTGCTTTATTCTCTTTTGAAGCTTGGACCATAGGTGTAAAGCTCAGCTTACCCTTTCTTTTATGGCTATCAGTTCATGTATTGGGATTATGTACTTTTATTTATCAGGATGGATATTTTGTACTTGACTCTTATTATGGTTTTGTGATGTAACCAAACATGTTTTACTTTCCGCTGCAATGAAATGATGTTAGAAAAAGTTTCAAGTATTACTTATATCTGTCTTGTTGTAATTTTTCTGTTCTATATTCACTTAAAATACTCCACCGATGTTATGGCATTCCCTTAGCGAGTGACCGTAGCGAGTGTGGGGTGTTACAGATATGGCTCTGCTTTTCTATAAATTTGATTCTGACATAACTCAAAATTTATTCTACGAAATCCAGATTTTTCTCTTTCATTAGAAAACTATTATCAAATCGGTCCTGATGATTCTTGTTTTAAAGAATTCCGACTTAAACTGAGTTCTATACACTCAATTAAAGTTCGAAATGCCAAATTATGAACTACCGCGTTGTGGTGGATTCGTTTTAATTCTATATATATATATATATATATATATATATATATATATAAACGTTTAAACTTCATTTATAATAAATTCAACTTCATTTTGATATATTTTTAATATACATCAAATCAGTTTCCCAATGCAACAAAATATTTTCGATTATCTATAGTTGTCGATTTTTCCTTACTCGGTAATATATTTATTTATACTTCGATCTTCTATATTTAATTCCAATTCCTTTTATAAATGAATTATTTATAAAATTCGATATAACCGAATTTCAATTATAAACCCGTTGAATTCTTCTCAATTCATCTTGTATTCTTAATTCCGAAATATAATCAATCGTTTTGTTTCAAACACTTCCCAATTTACTTTTAAATTCCTATTTGAATTTAAATGGTTTAAATTATCCAAATGATAATTTATTTCACCAAATTTATAACACTATTTATAAATTTAGCTTCCTTGTTTCATATATTTAAACAAGTTCCCTTTTCAAATTTATTTTTGAAATTCTATCCTTTTGATGTTCCGAATTGCGGAATAAAAACCATTGTTCCCTTTCGAATGATTTCAAATTCTATTTTTTTAAATTCATATTTGAATTTAAATATTCAGATTATCTCTTGATAATTAATTCATTATATTTATAAACACCATTTTATAAATTTCCTTGTTTTATATTTAAACAAGTCTATTTCGAAATCTATTTAAAACCAAAATCTTATTTTGGAAATTTCTATTTATAATAACTTATTTATATAACACCCAACTTATTTTCATATTTAATCTAACTTCTATTTAAATAAATTCGAATTAATCGAATTCAAATCATAAATTCTTACGGATTTATTTTAGTTCAATTTATATTTTGAACATCATAATAAATTCCATCGTTTATTTCTTTAAAATGATTTCCCCATTTCTATTTTTAAATTCACATTTGAATTTAAATATTCAAATTATCAAATGATAATTTTTTCCACTTTATTTATAAACACTGTTTATAATTTCACTTCAAATCTCGTATTATTAATTTATAAACAACGTTTATAAATTCACTATTTGTTTTATTTATTCTAAACAAGTTAACATCTTTAGCCCCTTCGAAATTCGAATTCTATTTTTAGAAAAATAGATTTTCCATTTAAAATATGAAATATCCTTTTCATGATATTTTATATATCAACATTTTTGAGCCAGTGACTTTCAACAATTCAAAACACCCAATTTATCAACCATAGGTTTTCAAACACATCATATATAACAATATATGTGATAACAAACAAACAATAATTTTTTTGAGGAATCCAGTTCGATTCCTCCAACCTGTTTTCCTGCATCCACAGATGTTATCCAACATAAATAATACCCATCCTGCTTCGAGGAAGGATATCACGATATAGAAGGTCATCCACTATCATAGCATAGGGCGTATAGGGTCATCTGCTAATGATACTGTGGGCATCGGCTAATGATACTACAGGAATCAAACCACCAATATATATATAATAACCACAAACACCGATCCTAAATAACTAATATGAATAAAAGCCACAGTAATATTTTTATGCAACCAAGAAACCATCAATTATTTTTACCGATAAAAATAAATTTAAATAAATTTCAAAGTGAGAATTACTCACCGTGATTTTCCCTTTGCTGAATATCATGTTTAATTCCTTATTGTGGCATCCCCGACTCGACCCGACTCGTTTCAAATGAATTTATCAAGCTCCTTTCTTCCTTGTGAATTACTAGATCAAACTCCAAAACAATTTCCCAAACAACTCCATGACCGAGTTCACCATCCTATATTTCCTTAAGTGAACAAATTGGAAACCATCTTCTCCCTCTGTACAGACCATTGCCAAAAGTTTCCATCTCCTGCCCTTATCGATCAGGTATTCCACACCTCGACTCCACTGAACGCTCCAGACCTCATCCCCTGTTGAAATCGTGCCCTTGCCTTTCGCTATGACTTGCTTTATACATATCGACAGTGACTATCGCGTCCTACAGTAGGGCATCGCACACCATGTAATTCACATCAGAACTCCAAATCCAAACCCGCTTCGACTATCGTGCCTTAGCACCCTTCGATTTCGTAGCCTGAAACCCATCGTGTCCTTCTCACAACCCTAATTCGAACAAATGACCTGACTCGCTAATACCATCGCGTCCCCAAACATGGTTCATACACCTCCATAAAGCCATTGAACATCAACTCTAACCTATTCATTAAATTTCCAAACTCGCGAAATCTCCTTTTGGTTTAGAGGAATAAGGATCGGCATTTTTTCGAATGGGGTATTTGGTTTTGATATTTAGGATTGAGATAAATAAATAGAGGTCGGACATTTTGTTTTCTCCTTGAAGTGTTCGGATCTGCTAATGAAAATAGGAGGAAAGAGTGTGAATTTATACACAAACAATACTTGGTCATTAAGGGATGTAGGGTAGGATAAGTACATGGCTTTAAATTTCGATTTGATGTTGATTTAACGTGATTTGATTTTGTTTTGACTTCAATTTGATCTCGTATTCAATACAATTCGATATAAAGCAATTTTTATTCATTTTAGATGGATATCGATTTGATTTCAAACCTATCCACAATCAAATATATCGGGGTCCATTAATTTAAATCACTAACCGCTAGTATCGACCGATATTTCAATATAATAACTCAATTCTGAACTCAACAGTAAATATTCTAAATTTTAATTTCAACATATATACCATATTAAATTAATATAATATAATTTAAATTCGAAAACCACAAATTCTTTAATAATAAATTATTATTTATTATCGTACATATCAAATAAAATTCTTACTTATCATCTGAATCATTTTGATTCAGTTTTTAACTTCGATTTCAATTATATTTCGAATTACAATAATTCGATGTATTCTAAATTAAATTGTAATTGATTATTAAATTGTTAACTCAATATAAAAATTAATTTATATTATTGACTAAATATTTAAAACAAATGTTAAATATTTAAAATAAATTGTTCAAAAATCCGGGTCATTACAGTATGTTGCTCGCATATCATGGGTCATTACCAGTATTGCGACAACTTTAATTCAGGACTTCTTTGTATGATGTTTTATTTTGTTGGTGATTATAATTATTTTCTTGATTTGTATCGATCGTTACGAGCCTTTGGTAGGGACCATCCTATACTGGTCTTATTTTTCTGATGTTGTTATGATGTATATCGAGCGTACCCCGTGAAGATGAGATCTTTTCCTACTTGATGTTTTTCGGTGGCCACATAGCTTTAATCAGGGTCACATCTTCCCGAAGTCTGGCTCATTGAGATGTATACCAAGAGTGCCTCACAAGGACGAGGTCTTTCTCACTCAATGTTTATCGATCGTTATGTTCCTTCACTGGGTTCAGTACCAATCTACGTGGTCATGTTTCGCGAGGCTAGACTTTATCATGATGTATGTTGAGAATGCCTTGTAACAACGAGGTATTTCTCACTCAATATTTATTAATCGTCGTGTGCTTTGTTCCAGTTTCGAGGCTAGTCAGCGCGGGTCGTGTTTGCCGAGGCCAGAATTTATCACGATGTATATCGAGAGTAACTCGTAACGACGAGGTCTTTCTCACTCAATGTTTATCAATCATCGTGTGTCTTTATCCTGGTTCGGGGCCAGTCTGTGCTGGTCCCGCTTCTTGAGGTCGGACTTCATCATGATGTATATCGAGAGTGCCTCGTAATGATGAGTTCTTTCATCAGATTATAACTACGCGATTGTTAGCAATCCCTTCATGCTTACTCCTATGGATTCAGTCTTTTGTAACATTTATGTCTACTTAATTTTTGTGCCGGAGTCCTTATTGTGGGTAGCTTTTCCTGAAGGTTGTGTTATTTTTCCTGTAAATTGCGCTTATGCTTTTAGACTTTTTTCTTGCAAAATTTAAATTAAATTTTAGTGTTTTGCGATCTCAAAAATAAGGGAATGAAATTTTTACTAAAAGACATAAATTCCCATAACATATTGTCACAATCATCTAACAACATATTTTATTAATGGCTTAAATAGCACAAGTTCCAATACAATGCCCCAACATGAGCGGTGGCTTATTTCAAATAGCAGAAGGAAAGCAAATAAACAATACAACTTCCAAACATTAGTTTTATGAAAAGTAAGGACGCAGGGGATCGTTATTCCAATCTCGGGGAATTGGGATCCCATGTGTTGTAGTTAATATGAAAGAGTCGTCAGAGAGTTTCTTCCCTATCACATATGGTCCATCCAAACTTTTCCCGAACACACCTCCGCTGGTCATTATCTTTTTCAAGACTAGATCACCGATTTTGAAGGTGCGGTGACGAACTCTATAATTGAAATGATTTGCTACTTTTCTCTGACGTGCTGCCAGTCTAAGCTCTGCTTCCTCCGTTCTTTCATCTAACTGGTCGAAAACTTTTAGCATCAACCGCTTGTTGTCAACTTGATTGAAGTGAATTCTCTGATGGGTTGGGACTTCTAATTCAATCGAAATCATTACTTCAGCACCAAATGCCAAGGAGAACGGTGAATGCCCAGTTGCGATTTATGTGTCATTCGATAGGCCCAAAGAGCGAGTGGAAACTCATCGACCCATCCACCTTTGGCTTTCATTATTCGCTTCTTGATAGTGGACGTCTCTTGTTAACAACCTCTACTTAGCCAATTGCCTATGGGTGAGCTACGGCTGCGAAACTCTTTTAAATGTGGTACTATTTGCAGAATTTCTGAAACTCTCCACTCACAAATTGCATCCCATTATCAGTGATGATATTTTGCGGTGCACCAAACCAACAAACGATATTTTTAGTGACAAAGTTAATAACTTTCTTAGGGGTATTTGTGGCCAGTGGCTCTGCTTCAGCCCACTTTGTAAAATAGTCCATGTCAACTATCGCATATTTAGCGACTGCTTTGGCTATAGGCAGCAATCCAATCAAATTGATTCCCCATATTACGAATGGCCATATCCTAACCATTTGTGTTATTTTAGATTACGCGGCCGTTGGAATTTTGGCAAACCTTTGGCCTATCACATTTCCAAACGTAATATGCAATATCTTTGTTCACTTCAGGCCAAAAATAACCATATCAGAGTATCTTTTTTGCCATAATCTGACCGCTGGAATGGTCTCCATATTCTCCCTCATGCACCTCGAACAAAATTCTTTTAGCTTCTTCCCAAGTCACACATCATAGTAATGGCATAGAAAATCCCCTTCTATATTGTTTTTCATCTTCCATGATGAACTTGGGGGCTTTTCTGAGAAGCTTCTTTCATTCTGTTTGACTTGTAGAGAGCGTTCCATTAGTTAGGTATAATTTTATAGGGGTCATCAAAGACTTTGGCTCTTTTGACATTTCCATAGCACACTCGATTTCCATTTCATCAATGCTTGGATTACTTAGGATTTCTACTTGTACCAGTCCTAAAAGCTGAGCATCTCCCGAACTAGCGTATTTTGCGAGCAAATAAGCCGTCATGTTCTCCTCTCTCGGGATATGGATAATAGAATAATGTGCGAAGTGATCAAGAAGTTCCCATGCCTTCGATAATTAGGGAGCCAAATTTCCTCGTTTTCCTTTAAACTCTCTCCGAACCTGACATACCGCGAGTTGGGAATCACTGAATACTTGGAGAGTCCTGAGATTCAATTCTTTTGCTATCCTCAATCCAGTTATCAAAGCCTCATATTCTTGCTCGTTATTAGTGGACGGGAATCCCAATCGTAATGCATAATAGATAGATCGTCCCTTTGGGGGTTTCCTACACTACCTCTGCGCACCCGAGCAATATTCGTTCATAGATCCATCTACATACATTTTCCATTGAGTGTTTACTTCTATTGTTTCTTCCTCCTCGTCTTCCCGCAAGGTAAACTTCGCAACAAAGTAGGTCAAAGTCCGCCGATTGATTGTTCTTCGGGGATAGAAAGTTATCTCATATTGTATTAACTCGATGTTCCACTTTAATATGTGTCCCGAGGTTTCTGGCCAGAATAGAACTTGCCTCAATTGCTGACCAGTCAGTATGTTAATCAGATGGGCTTGAAAACAGGGTCACAACTTCCTTGATACAATCAGTAAGAAGTAAGCGAGCATTTCGAGCTCTGGATAATTCCTTTTTGCCCCAGTAAATCACTTGTTGGTATAGTATATTGTCCACTGGATTCACGACTCTTCTCGTACCAAAGTTGTGCTTATGGCATCGGATGGTACTGCCAAGTAGATGAACAGATCTTCTCCATTGTTAGGATTAGAGAGCATTAGCAAGGATTCCATGTATCATATCCTCAAAGGCAGTTTGACATTTTTTTCGTCTATTCGAAGTTTTTCTTTCCTTCTTTAAGGCATCGGAGAAGGGCATGCATCTATTGGTTGCCTTTGATATCAACCTGCTTAGTGCTGCGATCTTCCCATTGAGACTCTGAAGGTCCCTTTTATCACGAGGAGCTCTTACTTCCCTTAAGGTCCTTACTTGTGTCGGGTTAGCATCGATGCCCCTTGCACTAACCATAAGTCATAAGATTTTTCCGCACGATACGCCGAATGAACATTTCTATGGATTTAACTTCATTTCATATCTCCTTAGAATTGCAAACATCTCAGCTAAGTTATCTATGTGGTTACCCACCTTCTTTCACTATAAGAAAATGGGGTCTTTACGCACCAATTGAAAGCGTAGGTAAAACTAACATAATGGTAGGTAATATATTTTAGGTACTGACATTGAATTGGTAGGTAAAAGTTAGTAGAGAAAGAGCCTTTACCTACACTTATTGATATTGGTAGGTAAAAGAATCAATGGACCCCATTACATTATGATTCAAATGAATGAGTCATCAGTTGATGTGTTTGATGATGTGTCATCCTACATGGCAGCTGACATGTTTGTCGTAATAGTATACACATGGCATATATTAATGTCAACACTGAGCATTTAATGTTTGGCTCATGTGTCAAACAATAATTTGTCCATGTGTCATCAATTTATTAGTGCATATGACATCAACTTTTAGGCCACATGAAATTATTTACTACAAATAAATATTTACCAGAAATGAATATTTAACACATAATTTATTTTTAAACAATAACGAATATTTATATAAATAAGTATTTATTACACTTTCGAATAGCACTCCTTACTATTACATAATCACTTATACATACACTTCCTCGCTACATTTCAATTATGTAAACATATCAATTATCTTTATTAATAGTTGTTATCAAATCTCCTTAAAAATAGGATATAGTCTATTTACGTTATCAAATGTTCTTCAACGTAGGATTTAATTAATAAGCTTTATTTACAAATTCAAAACTCTTTTCTACATATTTTTTAAATCTTAATGTCCCTTGAAAGTAGGATCTAATATCAAACCTAGAAATTAATATCTCTTAAATACTTGATATAAAATTTATTTTTCTTTACAAAATCAAAACATATTTATACAATAACTTAAAAATATGATATAACAATTAAACTTTATTTACTAATTGAAAACGTTCATCAAAAAATACTTCAAAGATGATTACTTAAAAATAGATCTAAAGAGTAAACTTTCTTTGCAAAATTAATTTCAACATTATTTTATTAAATTTTAATATATATCACTAAAATATAGGATCTGACATATAGAAACGTTCATTTAACAATATTATCAAATCTTAATATATATTAATTAAAATTAGGATATAACGAATAAGCTTAATTTACAAATTCATTTTTCATTATATAATAATAGAAATAGTGATTCAAACTTTAAAAATTAATAGATATTGAAACTTAGATATAAAAAAATAAAATAACATGATTTTAACATAAAAAATATATATGTAAATCATTTTATTTATTTTTATTAATAGTTGTAATATGTTTGGTGTCACACTTTTATGGTGTCAACGTGAACTACCAAAAATGTATCTCCGTAGATATTATCAAATCTCCTTAAAATGGGACCTAATCTATGTATGTTATCAAATTTCCTTCAACGTAGGATCTTGTTAATAAACTTTATTTACAAATTCAAAAATCCATTCTATGTATATTTTTGCAAATCTTAATATCCCTTAAAAGTAGGATCTAATACCTAATATAGAAATTAAAATCTCTTAAATACATGATACAAAATTTAGTTTCCTTTATAAATTTAAAACATATTTATACAATAATTAAAAAAATATGATATAACAATTAAACTTTATTTACTAATTAAAAACATTCATCTAAAAATATTATCAAAGCTTATTACTTTATAATAGATCTAAAGAGTAAATTTCTTTGCAAAATTAATTTCAACATGATTTTATAAAATCTTAATATATATCACTAAAATATAGGATATGACATATAAAAATGTTCTTTAACAATATTATCAAATCTTAATATATATCACTTAAAATTAGGATCTAACAAATAAACTTAATTTACAAATTCATTTTTCATTATATAATAATAGAAATTGTGATTCAAACTTTAGAAATAATAGATATTGAAACTTTGATATAAAAAATAAAATCGTATGATTTTAACATAAATATATACATGTAAATCATTTTATTTATTTGTTAATAGTTTAATAAGTTTGGTGTCACACTTTTTTTATGTAAACGTGAACTACCAAAAATGTATAATAGTTGTAAAATGTTTGGTGTCACACTTTTTTGGTGTCAACGTGAACTACCAAAAATGTACATTCGTATATATTATCAAATCACCTTAAATAGGACCTAATCTATATATGTTATCAAATTTTCTTCAACGTAGGATCTAATTAATGAGCTTTATTTACAAATTCAAAACTTTTTTTTACCTACGTGGCCGACCCACAATAAAAACCAGTCGGCCTTGCCAAAAAAAAAACTCCTTTTTACGTATATCTTCAAATCTTAATATTCTTTAAAGGTAGGATCCAATATAAAATCTAGGAATTGATATCTCTTAAATACATGATATAAAATTTAGTTTTCTTTACAAATCTAAAAAATGTTTATACAATAACTTAAAAATATGATATAACAATTAAACTTTGTTTACTAATTAAAAAAGTCCATCTAAAAATATTATCAAAGATTATTACTTAAAAATTGATCTAAAGATTAAGCTTTCTTTGCAAAATTAATTTTAATGTAATTTTGTTAAATCTTAATATATATCACTAAAATATAGGATCTGACATATAAAAACGTTCATTAAACAATATTATCAAATCTTGATATATATCACTTAAAATTATGATCTAACAAATAAGTTTAATTTACAAATTCATTTTTCATTATATAATAATAGAAATAGTGATACAAACTTTAAAATATAATAGATATTGAAACTAAGATATAAAAAATAAAATCACATGATTTTAACATATATATATGTAAATCATTTTATTTATTTATTAATAGTTGTAATATGTTTGGTCGGTGTCAACGTGAACTACCAAAAATGTACCTATGTATATATTATCAAATCTTCTTAAAAATAGGACCTAATCTATATATGTTATCAAATTTCCTTCAACGTAGGATCTAATTAATAAGCTTTATTTACAAATTCAAAACTTCTTTCTATGTATATTTTCAAATCTTAATATTCCTTAAAAGTATGATCTAATATCAAATTTAGGAATTAATATCTCTTAAATACATGAAATAAAATTTAGTTTTCTTTAAAAATTCAAAACATAATTATACAATAACTTAAAAATATGATATAATAATTAAACTGTATTTATTAATTAAAAACATTCATCTAAAAATATTATCAAATCTTATTACTTTAAAAATAGATCTAAAGAGTAGACTTTCTTTGCAAAATTAAATTTAACATGATTTTATAAAATATTAATATATATCACTAAAATATAGGATATGACATATAAAAATGTTCTTTAACAATATAATCAAACTTTAATATATATCACTTAAAATTAGGATCTAACAAATAAATTTAATTTACAAATTCATTTTTTATTATATAATTATAGAAATAGTGGTTCAAACTTTAAAAATAATAGATATTGAAACTTAGATATAAAAAATAAAATCATATGATTTTAACATAAAAATATATGTGTAAATCATTATATTTATTAGTTAATAGTTGTAATATGTTTGGTGTCACACATTTTTGGTGTCAACATGAGCTACTAAAATGTACCTCCGCTGATATTATCAAATCTTCTTAAAAATAGACCTAATATATATATATTATCAAATTTCCTTCAACGTAGGATCTAATTAATAAGCTTTATTTACAAATTAATCTTAATATTCCTTAAAAATAAGATCTAATATCAAATCTAGGAATTAATATTTCTTAAATACATGACATAAAATTTAGTTATCTTCACAAATTCAAAACATAATTATACAATTACTTAAAATATGATATAAAAATTAAACTTTATTTACTAATTAAAAACATTCATCTAAAAATATTATCAAATCTTATTACTTTAAAATAGATCTAAAGAGTAGACTTTCTTTGCAAAATTAGTTTTAACCTATTTTATAAAATCTTAATATATATCACTAAAATATAGGATATGACATATAAAAATGATCTTTAACAATATTATCAAACCTTAATATATATCACTTAAAATTAGGATCTAACAAATAAACTTAATTTACAAATTCATTTTTCATTATATAATAATAGAAATAGTGGTTCAAACTTTATAAATAATAGATATTGAAACTTAGATATAAAAAATAAAATCATATGTATTTAACATAAAAAATATATGTAAATCATTTTATTTATTAGTTAATAGTTGTAATATGTTTGGTGTCACACATTTTTGGGGTCAACGTGAGCTACCAAAAATGTATAATAATTGTAATATGTTTGGTGTCACACTTTTTTGTGTCAACGTGAAATACCAAAAATGTATGTACGTAGATATTATCAAATCACCTTAAATAGGACCTAATCTATATATGTTATCGAATTTTCTTCAACGTAGGATCTAATTAATGAGCTTTATTTACAAATTCAAAACTCCTTTCTATGTATATCTTAAAATCTTAATATTCTTTAAAAGTAAGATCTAATATCAAATCTAGGAATCAATATCTATTAAATACATGATATAAAATTTAGTTTTCTTTACAAATTCAAAACATATTTATACAATAACTTAAAAATATGATATAACAATTAAACTTTATTTACTAATTAAAAAAGTCCATCTAAAAATATTATCAAAGCTTATTACTTAAAAATAGATCTAAAGAGTAAACTTTCTTTGCAAAATTAATTTTAATATGCTTTAATTAAATCTTAATATATATCACTAAAATATAGGATCTGACATATAAAAACGTTCATTTAACAATAGTATCAAATCTAGATATATACCACTTAAAATTAGGATCTAACAAATAAACTTAATTTATAAATTCATTTTTCATTGTATAATAATAGAAATAGTGATTCAAACTTCAAAAATAATAGATATTGAAACTTAGATATAAAGAATAAAATCACATGATTTTAACATAAATATATATATATATATATATATATATATGTAAATCATTTTATTTATTTATTAATAGTTGTAATATGTTTGGTGTCACTTTTTTTCGATGTCAACGTGAATTACCAAAAATGTACCTCCGTAGATATTATCAAATCTTCTTAAAAATAGACCTAATCTATATATTATTAAATTTCCTTTAATGTACGATCTAATTAATAAGCTTTATTTACAAATTCAAAATTCCTTTCTATGTATATTTTCAAATCTTAATATTCCTTAAAAGTAGGATCTAATATCAAATATAGGAATTAATATCTCTTAAATGCATGACATAAAATTTAGTTTTCTTTACAAATTCAAAATGCATTTAAACAATAACTTAAAAATATGATATAACAATTAAAATTTATTTACTAATTAAAAACGTTCATCTAAAAATATTATCAAAGCTTATTACTTAAAAATAGATCTAAAGATAAACTTTCTTTGGAAAATTAATTTTAACCTAATTTTATTAAATCTTAATATATATATTACTAAAATATAGGATCTGACTTATAAAAAAGTTCATTTAAAAATATTATCAAATATTAATATATGTCACTTAAAATTAGGATCTAGCAAATAAACTTAATTTGCAAATTCATTTTTCATTATATAATCACAGAAACAGTGATTCAAACTTTAAAAACAATTGATATTGAAACTTAGATATAAAAAATAAAATCACATGATTTTAACATAATAATATATACGTAAATCATTTTATTTTAAATGTGTAAAACATATAAGATTTGAAAAGAAAATAACTCACGCGCGAAGCATGTGCCGTAATGCTCATAATAAATAGTTGCCATCAAGATTATTTGTATTTATTCATAGTGGCAGTTTTTATGGTGTAATATTGTGGCCAATCAAAAGAGACTACGTGGATTAAGGCCACAAAATCGATCACGTGGATTGAAATTTGTACCGTTAGATTTGATTTAAAATAAGCTGTTAAATTTATAGCCGGAGAGGATGGTATGGATTGCGTCTCTGCAATAAGCTAGAGAAAACATATTTTAATCATTTCAGATGATCCACAGTAGATCACATATAGAGCTTGTATCTTTCGACCATGGGGACTAGGGCCTCTGCCCTCCTTTTCTTCCACATCTTTTTCCTTTTCTCTTCAATCTCTCTTCCACTTCACTGATTCCTCTGCTTAATGCTCTCTCTCCCTAGCTTTCTTCTGTGTCCATAGTATCAAGCTCTGTACTGTCTGTTATCTTCAAGATTCGTTCTTCTACCTCAGATCTGGATTTTCACCACTTACTACATCTTCTTCGTTGCTCCTGAGCCTTATATCTCTAGGTTTTGTTGGTCCAGCAAGACTGGTTTAGGTGTCTTTGTTGTTTCGTTCCGCTAGTTCTGGTACCTTTTTCTAGAGTTTCGGCGGTTTTGCAAGCCAGTTTCCACTCAACTCTAGCCAAGTGCCTCCGCTTCCTCGTCTTGGTTCCATTGGCATGTTTTTTGGTGATGCTCTTGGGCTCCTGCAGTGGCTTGAAATATGACGAAGATATCAATTTTGTTGGTACTACCGAAGGTGGTTCCTAGCCAACTTGTCTTGGTCTACAAATAGGATGTGTAAACGTTGGTGGTACGTACTTTTGGTGGTTGTTTTATCCTCTTTTTGGGTTAATTTGCATGGGAACAACTGATTAGTTGTTGCATCGAAGAACTGTGTCTCCAGAATTAAGGTGATTCTTTCGTTTTGGCTATTTTTTTGGTCTTCTTGGCTGCTGTATGCATTTTTGTGTGATGTTGTGGCTTATCTGGTATGGTGATGCATGTTGGAATCACGATTGGCTTTTTAGCAACACATGGAAGCGTTTTGCTCAAACGTTGCTGAAAATCTGCCATGTTTCCTTTCTCTCTTTGCCGGTGTCTTGCTCGAATCATTGGGAAAGTATCATGTCAATTCTAGTGGTTGTGGTCTTGAGTGTAGGACATATTGTTCTTAGTATGCAAATCTAATCGCTATGCTATTTCTCATGTCATATTTGGATGTCATAATGTTATGCAAGTAGGGCTCCCCATGCTTCCTGTTTCAAATGTCATCAAGCCCTGTTCCATGGATGTCGCACATTATGGGTGAAGTTTGGTTTTCAACTTAACCTGTACTTGTTAGGCACTTGTAAGTACTATTGATACTGTGATTGTATTATGCAACATAACATGTGACTCCCTACGTGGAGCATAGAGCGGACGGAATACTTTAAACTTCGATGACGGTGGACGATCCACCTTAAAAACCAATATTAGCTGACTGCTAACTACAGTCACTTGTACTATTTTGTTATTTTATTATTATTCATAATAAAAGAGTGTTACGGAACACTAGAAAAACCGGTCAGATATGTAAAAAAAATCATTTCACATGATGACATATTAGTGTGAATTGTGAAACGTTTTAGAAAAAATTGAAGTTAAAACTTTCATAGTCAATTGTTTGGAAAAAACAATGATTGATTAGTTATTAATGAATAATAATTTAATATTAATTATTTACAATTTAATTATTGTTTATTCAATTCATTAACTGTTAATTATTTCATATTTCAAAATAATTGTTAATAATTAATAAAGAAATGATTTTACAAAAAACATTGTTAGGATATGTAAACGAAATCTGCAATTCAAATAAATTGCTAGAATATACTTTTTTGACACATCATCACACAACTCAGCATTATTTTTAATGAAAAGTTAAAATGATATGAGAAAAATGTAGGGGCTAATCGTAAAAAAACTTTCCCTTCTGTATATATGTAAATAATACATTTTACCTACCTATAATTATTAGTAGATGATAATACTTCACCCATTCTATAACATTGACAATATTTATCTACTAATAAATTTTACCACCGAATATTTCCAGATAAATGTTCTCTTTATGTACCTATATTTATTGGTAGGTAAAGGTCATATTTCTTGTAGTGTTTGACTTGACGAGCATGTCATCGACGTACACTTCCATGGTCCTGCAAATTTGGGATTTGAACATCATGGTAACTAATCGTTGGTATGTTTCCCCTGCATTCTTCAAACCAAAAGACATTACTTTTAAACAATACAATCCCTAGTTCGTAATAAAACTTGTGTTTTCCTGATCAGGCTCATGCATCATGATTTGCTTATACCCCGAATACGCATGTATGAAGGATAGCAGTTCATGTCCTACTATTCCATCCACAAGCCGCTCAATGCGCGATAATGGGAACTTGTCCTTGGGACATGCTTTATTGAGATTTGAGATGTCTATGTATATACACCACTTGCCATTCGCTTTCTTGACCAAAATTGGGTTAGATACCCAGTCCGGGTATGTTGATTCTCTGATGAACCCATTCTCCATTAGACGCTCGACTTCCTCCTTTAGGGCCACTGATCTCTCCACACCTTGAGTTATCCTTTTCTGTTTTACTAGCGTATGTCGAGGATTGATATTCAAAGTGTGGCTTGCTACTTTTGGAGAAATTCCACACATATCTGCGTGACTCCAAGCAAGCACGCCCAAATTATCTTTAAAAATAATAATTAACTCTTTATGTATTCTCATACCAAGCTATGATCTGATGCTCAACATTCGGGTCAGATCCTTACGGTCTACTGAGACAGATACCATCATCTCTACGGGAGCTAACGTTATCTCCAGCATTGTTTTTCCGAGGATCCATAGCTTTTCGAGAAAGACTGTGCTCTCCAGTGCAAGGGTTGCCCTTTAGTTGCTATAAGATAGGTTCATGAATGAGGAGGGCTCCCTTCACATCCTCCTTCTTTTCTTTCCTCTTGGCTTCCCGCAATTTGGTTATACAACATTCTCAAGCAGCGTTCTGATACCCTTTAACTACTCCAACACCATTCTCGGTTGGGAACTTCATCATGAGGCACCATGGTGCCAGAGCGATCTTGAAATCCATCAATGCAGGTCTGCCAAAGAATGCGTTATATGTCGATATCTCATCAGAAATGACAAAAGTTTGGATTAATACAACTTTCCTTTTGCCCTCTCCTAGCTCGACAGGTAGATCGTTTGTTCTGATAGGATTCTGCAGGTCACCAGAGAAACCTTGGATTTTGGCTTGACAATCTGAAACATCTATCATTGATAATTTCATCTAGTTGAATGTCTTCCTAAAGAAAATATTCATGGATGCTCCACAGTCAACGAGTACCCTTCTCAATTTAGCAGGCTTAATGCCAATTGTTACTACAATCGGATTAAGCGTAGGAGCTTCGATCCCTTCTAAATCCCTTGCTCTAGAAACTGATCGTCGTTGAATTTCCTTTGTTGCTTTGCCGGGGTTTTATTTTCCAAAACAAGGCAAGTTTCATCCTTTGGAGCATACTTCAAGGCACTCGAGTATCTTTCCATCTCTTCTCAGCTTTTCTATGTAGGGTGCGGACCACCTGAAATGGTACGAACGAACAATTTTCCATTGTTCTAACCCTCAATTCGATTGTTGGGTCCTGGTTGGTTTCCAAGGACAGACTGCCCCTGAGTTATTGAGGATGGCTGAACTACCTGAGATTTCTTGACATACTGCTGCAACTTATTATTCCTAATAAGTTCTTCTATCAAATTCTTCAATTGTTTACACTTATTAGTGTTATGTCCTGACTGATTATGAAAGTGGCAAGACCAACTGAAATTCCTCTGATTCCTAGTCATCTTCAAAGGAGGTAGCTTTGGCTACCATTCCTTCTCACCGATGGACAAGACGATATTTTCAGGTGTGTTATTTAGAGGTGTGAAATCTTCAGGCTTGTAGTATCTAAGGCCTTTTTCATCCATTTTACCCTTATATTTTCCTTCGTTAGCTCTCTTTTGACCCTCTTTCTTTTTTCCTTCTTCTTGGATGGATCCACCTTCCTTGTGACTGTTATCATGATGGTTTTGCACAGTAATAACAGCACCCTCGTCTATCGGATTTTCTTCTTTCCATCGGAGGAACTCGTCGGCCTTCTTGCAGAATTTATCTAGTATGTTAGGTTATTTCATCTTCACCTATTTTCCAAATTCGGTTTTCCATGTTAATAGCCCGAACGAGACCCGTTAGCACCATCCTTGGCTCTGAGTTGCCAACCTCTATTACTGCAACGTTGAGAATGTTCAGAAAAGACTTCAAGTGTTCTCTCGGCTCCTGAGCCATCCCGGACAAGGACATGACATCCTTTTCCTTTGAGGTGTATAACCTAAACTGTTGCTTAAACTTCCGAGATAAGTCATTAAATTTGTCGACAAAATTTGGGGCGATATCTGTAAACCATAATGAATCTACTACTTCCAAGTACACTGGGAAACATCTGCATTTCAACTCATCGGTTGCCTGAGCACCGTTCATATGATAGTCGCACTTAAATAGGAAGAAGTTAGGATCCGTTGTTCCATTGTATGCTGGCATCGTCGGTGAAACGGATTTTATGGGATAATCCGCTTACAATACCTTGCTAGTGAAAGGAGTCTTGCTAGGTGGAAAACACTGGTCTTCCTCTTCTTCTTTCCAAGAAAAACTTCCCTTCATAACTTGTTTAATCATTTCTGAGATATACTCTTCGTTATCATTTTGTACCACAGGTCAGACGCCAACTGCCTTCCCGGGCATCTGGTTAGGCAGACGACCTCGGTTAGCTGGATGGGATCATGATCCTCCGACTCGTGGAGGTGCCCCTCTGGTGGTGCTTACAATTTTCTGGGAAGAGGGTCTCATACGCTATTTCCACTTGTACTCGTCAATATCAACTCCTTCATTGTTGGAATTAGCATTATTGCCTAGATTATCTTTAGAAATTGTCATCCTATTAATATCATTGCCATCATTAGTCTGTCACTCTAGATTGCCTCCCATACTTAGGTTTCTAGGAATAACGCCACTACTCTTTCCTGCATTGGTTCGGGCAACATTAGCGTCATCTAGTATGGGTTCACTTTTTGGATCTTCCTTCCTCTAGTTTGAAGCTAAAGAATGTTCTTGCTCTTCCAAATTAATTTCAACTCTATCAGTTCTTAGGTTTGGCTTGATAGTTAAGACAGCATCCAATTTTTCCATGAACATCCAGTTGGTGTCCTCCAATCGCTAGTTCATTCCTTCTGCTACACTTTTGAGTTCTCTACGGGTAATAGCATCTCCGGGAGTTTGAGTTTCTCTATGGTTATCAGCTACGGGGGCAACTTGAGTGCTACCAGCCACATTTCCAGAAGTTGCAACTGCTCCGGATTTGCTTCTACTTGCGTTTTTCCTAGGAGGAGCCATGACATCTACCAAGGTTCGAGTTATCAATGCAACCTTTTCTATGGATCTGCCTTATAGACCTTGATGATCTATAGTAGTAGAGAAGATCTAGACGTTGGATTCAGTTCTCGGTGAAAGCACCAAATGTTAACTCCAAAAATGGCAGTAATAGCTGATTAATTGCGAAAGCACCACCTTATGCCGATCTAGACCTTAGATTCAGTTCTCGGTGAAAGAACCAAATGTTAACTCCAAAAATGGCAGTAACACCTGATTAATTACGAAAGCACCACCCTATTAGAGAATGGAGCTTTGATGACAACAACCTTATTTCAATTATCATTATTAATTGATTATGAAATATATACTAACATCTTTATCTAGAATATGTACACATATATATGTAGGATTTGTATACAGGATTTAAATACTGAAGACTGTACAGTTTTGGAGTTTAAAGAGATTCAGAATTCAAAGAAGATTCAAGACTCATGAGTAATCAAGTTATCAAGAATTCAATAAAAACATAGTAATAGAGTCAAGTTTATATGTAAGACTTTGAATAGCACTCCAGGTTCAAATTCAAATTCTGTTTTTTAAATTCTATTTTTCAAATTTCAAACTGATTTTAGAAATTCAATTTTTAATTTAAATTTGTTTTTCTATCTTACTTATGATTTCAAATATAAGTTTTAAATTTAAGTTTATATAAGTTTATGCAGTTTTATACTTATATACTTTTATAGTTATATAGTTTTAAACTTTATACAATTGTAAATATGTTTATATAATATATTACTATGACTTCATATGGTTTAATACTTTAGAATACTCATTTGTATCACTAAGTTTTAATTCAAGAATTTCCAGAATAATATATATACAATTAAACACTTGAAAAATAGTTTTAAAAAATATTTTGTACATGCTTATGTCGACATACATATATGTCTATTTTGACATATAATTGTCAGAAATTCAATTTTCAAAAGAAGTGTTTTTTCACTACTTGTATTATTCCATAAGCATTGCAACCTTTTAAAACTTATAAATAAGGGTTGATTTCGAATTTTTTGATATATCTTTTTATCCATCTTCACCCCTCTTCATCCCACCATTAATATTTCGTATTTTATTAATTTTTACACTTCTACTTTGCTGATTTCAACTCTAATTATATAAAACTTCTTCTTTTCTCACCCTCTATCCATTACTCTCTGAATTAAAGTGCTATTGAAGAATTATAGGGTTGTTGTAATCATTTGGAAGTGTTTGGGAAAGGGTGTGCTCCTTGTAGCCCTGAAATCAAGGAAAGGGAGCAGTGGTAACCTTGTAGCCGTGAAATCAAGGGTGTTTGGAGCGGTGTTAACCTTGTAGTCGTGAAATCAGGGGGATTGTACTCGGATATTGATAGTAATAAAACTCTGCACAATACAACATTACGTAGGACTGGACGTAGGAGTAATCCGAACTAGTATAAAATCCGGTATGTTCTTTTCTTTTCTGCATTTTATATTTATCTGTTTTTGTGTTTGTTTTTGATTCCACATCTGTTGTCATCTCTTTTGTTTGTGATTCATATAGTAAATCATTTAAGTTTTATATTTCTGTTAATTCCTAAGAAACACTATTCACCCCCCCCCCCCTTTAGTGTTTGTCTTGCCTTAAGATCTGCATTCTGCGTTCCCTAAAAATTGGTATCAGAGCATAGGTTTTCAAAAGTTTATAATCTGATTTTTGGAAATATTAAATGGCAACCGACATTGGTAATAATTGTTCTTTTGTATAGGATCAATTCACTGTTAGACTACCACAGTTTAATGGCAGTAATTATTCATATTGGGCATGTAAAATGAAAATATATTTACAATAAGTAGGATTAGACACATGGAATAGTTCACGTACTGAATATGTAGAACCTACAACTAATTTTGCACAATGGACTAATGAACAAAAGGTTGTTGCACAAAGTAATTCTAAAGCTATGAATATGTTATTCTGTTCATTAGATAGAAATGAGTTTAATAGAGTGTCTGTTTGTAAATCTACTTATGAAATATGGAGAACATTACAAGTCACTCATGAAGGAACCAATAAAGTTAAACAGACTAAGTTATTAATGTTAATTAATCAGTTCGAGTTATTCGAAATGAACGAGAATGAATCTATCTCCTATATGTATCGTAGAATCCAAGAGATAATGCATTCATTAGCAGCACTGGGAAAAAATTATTCAAAAGAAGAAGAAGTCAAAAAAATACTCAGTTCATTGACTTCGGAATGGGATCAGAAAACATTGGCAATTGAATAAGCCAATAATGTCAGTGAAATGAAGATTGAGGAGTTAATCGGGAACTTGATGTCATTTGAAGTCCAATTATAGAAAAGAAAAGAAAATAAACCCATTGAAAAGAAATATGTTGCATTCAAAGCGACAACAAATGGTTCTGACTCAAGTAGTGAACAATGAAGAAATTTCCTTAATGATAAGAAATTTCAGAAGATTTCTGGGATATAAAAGGAGAAATAATTTTCAAAAAAACAGTCAACGAAGTTCAGGAAGAAATGATGATTGATGTTATAACTGGAGTAAACCACGCCAGATAAAGAGAATGTGTCCATATCTAGATAAATCCATTCAACATACGAACAATAGTAATTCATCAAAGAAAAGAAAGTGGGCATATGCAGCAACTTTAGATGATTCAGATTCATCATCAAGCAATAAAAAGCCAGAAACCGGAAATTCAAATATGAGTTTCACATCAATTCAGAATTCAGAAAATATCGAAGAAATGGATCTAAAAACCGGGTGCGCCTTAATTAATTTTTAAATTTTTTGGCTGAATGGTTGTTTGGTTTGTTTGTTTTGTTTTGAATTTGAAATTTAAACTTTAAAATTCAAACTCGAAATTAAAGATTCAAATTTGAAATTTGAAATTTGAAATTCAAAATAATAAAATAAATTTTGAATGTTTGTCAGGATTAATATTAATTCAGGAAATAATAAAATCTGAAATATAAATCGATAATCTAATAAAACCAAGAATTCAAAACAACATGTATTTTGAATTTCTGCATATATGTCGACATACATAGAAGGGCATGTCAATTTAAAGACCAAAAAATGAAATTCAAATTTTGAATTTCAAAAGTTTAAACTTTCAAACTTCACTCCAATTTTTCACCAACTCCCAAGGTATGAAAAGTGTCATTGATTTCAGAAAAGTTGTGCCCATTCAATCTCCATTTATATATCTATTCAATCTTATTCTCTCTACCCCTCATTCAAAATTCAAACTACTCTCTTCATATTTATACTCTTCAAAACTCTCTAATGGCTTCCTCTAGCAATCTTCAAACAATGAGATTATCCAAAACCATCAAAGGATATCTCTACAATGATAGAGAAGCAATTAAAGCCTATGTTGACTACTTAGCAAATGCAAAAGTCAACAAGGGAGCTTTCGCCATCTTTGGAGACTTTCCATCTTGCGATCTCCCATCTCTTTTCAATCATAATGAAACTATTGAGCTTGGTTGATGCTCGAGATAACAATGAGGTATGTTACTCGAAACTTGTCAAAATGTTCTATGAAAATCTTAATCGTGGTTTTTACGAAGGAGTTGAAAATCAAATATGGAGTAGCGTAAAAGGCACACAAATCGTTCTAGATTGCAAAATTTTGGGCAATATCTTGAATTATAAGAGTAAGGACTCGGATTTTCTAGAATTCGAAATCGATGAAATGGATTTGGAAACCTATCATCACATATATGAAAGCAATGCTCACTTGGAATTCAAAATTCGCTTTTTTTTGCCCGAAAACAAGAATCGTATACCTCCTCCTTCAACATACCATCACTCCTCATTCCGGAAATTTCAGCAACCCAACTCTCAAAGTCCAAAAAGAACTCTTTGCTATTATTGGTGGCTATAACATCAATTCGGCCGATATGGTCTTAAAAGAACTTAAGCCCAAAGAAATGTCAACTAGACAAAATACTCTTTATTATGGAGTTTATTTTACTTGAATTGTCAAATATTTTTGAGTTGATCTCAAGGGAGAAGAGTTTGTACCAAAAAAGGAGTTTGACTCCTCAAATATACACCTTATAAGAATTCCACTCACTTTCAAGACTTATGAGATATTTGAAGACAGACAAGCTCGAATGCAATAAGAACAAGAGACTATGGATATCGAAGAAGAAACTTTTTTAGAAAGTTTAGATTGTCAACTCAACACTAGAACCATTTCCAAAGAGACAATTGTTCAAAATCAAGTTAAAATAGTCAAGAACCAAAAGAAGCTCAAAAAGACACTTACTCATATGTCTAGGTTCATTGCTAAAATATGAAGAAACCTGGAATTTCATCTTCCTCCTCATCATCCTCTAAAATCTAAGGCTATCTAGTTTTTTAGTATTTGCTTTCGAATCTCATATTTAGTTTCCTAGTTGGATTTATTTGCTTTTAAGTTGAAATGAATGGTGCTTTATTTATGTCAAATATCTTCAAGTTACTGTAAAACATTAGAAATAAATAAGTTAAAATAATATAATAACAATTAACTAAAAATTGAAAATTTCCAAAAATTTATAGTATATGATGACATACATAAATCACTACTTCGACATATAACTACCAGGTTTTCAAATTTATACAAAATTTAAATAACTAACTCATGTCCATTCAAATCCAATGAATTTCAAACTCTACATAAACCTATTTCTTGCAGAAAAAATTATTCTATCATTTCTTCTTCCTCTCTAGTCAATTCTAATCTAAAACTATCAAATTATGGCAAATCCAATACATAACTTGTGTGAAAATCTTGAAGGAGCTTTGAATTCATTCAAGAATATCCTCTCCATAATTCTACGAAATTAGCTTCATCTAGAATTAATTCAGATGAGAATGGTTGCATATTCCGAGAAACACTTTGACGTAATTCGTTAGTCAATATCTTCCCATTTCAGAGATGAAAACCACAAAGCACCACTTACTAGTGAAGAAGGCTGGAAGGACATCAAAAAGGATTCTATATTTGGAAAAGATGAATAGGTAGAAGTTATAAAAAATGTTTGATTGTTTGGTTTGATTTATTTAATTGAAATATCTTTGAATTTGTTTGAACATTGTCTATAAACATTGTTTGGATTGGTTTGCTTGGATTTAAAAATTTGTATGTATATGGATTGATACACTTGTGAATATTAAATACTTGGCATTGATTGTTTTTATAGTCATGAATTTAGGGGGAGTATGTTTAGAATTGAATTTTTTTTATATAACAACAAAGGGGGAGAAATTATAAAATAAGAATTAGTATATAGGATTCACGATGACATGGGGAGTATTAAAAGGATCAGAATCAACAAATATAAACGGGTACATATATTTTATAAATCAAGGTTGTCATCATGAAAAAGGGGAGATTGTTGAAGAATGGAGTATTGATGACAACATCCTTATTTCAATTATCACTATTAATTGATTATAAAATATATACTAACATCTATATCTAGAATATATATATATATATATATATACATATATATATGCTGGATTTGTATACAGGATTTAAATACTGAAGACTATATAGTTTTAGAGTTTCAAGAGATTCAGAATTCAAAGAAGATTCAAGACTCATGAGTAATCAAGTTATCAAGAGTTCAAGAGCTCAATACAAATATAGTAATAGAGTCTAGTTTATATTTAAGCCTTTGAATATCACTTCAGGTTCAAATTCAAATTTTATTTTTCAAATTCTGATTTTCAAAATTTTGAATTTTAATTTCAAATTGTTTTTCTATCTTACTTATGATTTCAAATATAAGTTTTAAATTTAAGTTTATATAGTTTTGTACTTATATACTTGAATAATTTTATAGTTTTAAACTTTATAAATTTATAAATATGTTTATATAATATATTACTATGATTCATATGGTTTTATACTTTAGAATACTCATTTATATCGCTAAGTTTTAATTCAAAAATTTCCAGAATAATATATACAATTAAACACTTGAAAAATAGTTTTAATAAATATTTTGTACATGCTTATGTCGGCATATAGCTGTCAGAAATTCAATTTTCAAAGGAAGCGTCTTTTCACTATTTGCAACGTTCCAGAAGTGTTACAACCTTTCAAATCTTATAAATAGGGGTTGATTTCAATTTTTTGATATATCTTCTTCTCCATCTTCACCCCTCTTCATCCCACCATTAATATTTCATATTTTATTAATTTCTACACTTCTACTTTTCCCATTTCTACTCTAATTATATAAAACTTCTTCTTTTCTCACTCTCTATCCATTACTCTTTGAACTGAAGTGTTGTTGAAGAGTTATAGCGCTATTGTAATCATTTTGGAAGTGTTTGGGAAAGTATGTGTTCCTCGTAGCCCTGAAATCAAGGAAAGGGAGCGGTGGTAACCTTGTAGCCATGAAATCAAGGGTGTTTGGAGCGGTGTTAACCATGTAGCCGTGATATCGAGGGGTTGTACTTGGATATTGATAGTATTAAAACTCCGCACAATCTGGCATTACATGAGACTGGATATAGGAGTAATCCAAACCAGTATAAAATCTGGTGTGTTTTTTCCTTTTCAGCATTTCAATTTTATTTGTTTCTGTGTTTGTATTTGATTATGTGTATGTGGTCACCTTTGTTGTTTGTGATTCATATAGTAGATTATTTAAGTTTTAAATTTCTGTAAATTACTTAAAACACTATTCAACCCCCTCTAGTGTTAGTCTTGCCTTACGATCTGCATTCTGTGTTCCCTAACACACCCGATGATGGGAAACAGAATAAAGTAGTAGTAAAAGTAAATTAAAACAGGGAAGAAACAAAAACAGGACAAGAAGAAGAAAATTTTATAGTGGTTCAGCTTAGGATCAAGCCAACATCCACTTTAAATAATATTATTATAATCTTTGCCATGGAAAATACGATATGGCATATATGTTTACAAAGACCTCCAAAGTAGAGAATAACATATAATCACTAGTACAATTGGTTATTGGAGAATCACTATAACCAGCCTACATAACCAAAAGTAGTTATCTCTGGAGAAAAAGCATTGTTATAGAAGGAGAATAATGGCTGCTGGAGATAGAGATATAACTTTGCAGAGCTTTGGCAGAGCAAGGAAATCAGTCCCCTTTGATGTTGGAGCTTAGGGGTGTCTATATGTGTTTTGGAGGGAGTCAGGCCCAGCCCACTTGGAGATTGCCTTAAAATAGCATGATGACCCATCTATGAAAATCTCGTGATGAAATACTTTAACTGCATGGGTCAGTGCCAACCCATGATGGGACGGTACCGGGCCATGTATTTAGCGCATTTTTTGTCTTAGCCTCAACAGTTCGTGTCTTGTTTAGCTTCTGGATGTAATTTGTATTGGCTGGACTTGCTTCGATGTTGTCTCGAACTTTACTTCTTGTCTTCCCGATCCTGCATTTCAAACAATCGAGTAATGGTATTTAAACAAGTCTGATTGACTTCGAATATCTTAAGTAGCCTCCTATTTGCATTGCTAGGAGAATGGGAAGGGTCGTGAGCCCGTATGAGGTAATACCATGGGTCATTACCGACCCATCATGGGTCAGTGTCGTTCTATTGACATAGCATTTTGTTCTTTGGAATTTGGATAGTGGCTTGGATATGTTTTTGTAGTCTTTCTGGTGAAGTTTCATCTAATTACAAGATTGTACCTCTCTATTTTTCATTATGATTCTGTATGAATATCTATTGGGTTTATATCCGGGTTAACACATGACATAAGTAACATTTAAAAGGAAGTTAATGAGAATAACAGCAAAATTTGAAATACACAATAAATTTTGGAAAGTTGACACATGTGAACAACACTATGTAGAAATAGTTAAAATAAAATAATAGAGATGTAAGTTACAGAAATAATGTGTGTTATAAATGACATCAAAATAAGAAATAAAAGAAAGTTCAAATGGCACTAACTAAGCAACGTTTCAATTTAATTCGGATATGTGCATATTAGTTGTGCGCATTTGAAAAGGGAATAAATGCGTAAGAATTTGAAAATAGAAAATTTGTTAATGCGCATAATGTTTACACATTTAAAATTATGATGCTAGCCAGATATAGGAAATTTAATTAAGTTACAAATATTTAGGATTAATTGAGAGAATATTTGAAAATGGGACATTAAATTAACTGAGGTTGGAATGTATGTATGTGTACATATATATGTTCAAGTAATAAAATAATTTTTGCAAACAATTAGTTAATATTTATTGTTAATTAATAGACATGGAAATCATAGAGTGATTTATTCACAACAAACGAGGAATTTGAAATTTGTAATAAATGAGTGCATGCATGCAAAAGAATAGGAAAGAAAAGATAACCACAAGCATATATATGGCCAATTAATAGGAATAGTAACGTTTATAATTAAGACTGCAATTCAAAACTCAAATGAAGAATGTATGCACACAATAAATAAAGGTAGGAAAGGAATTAATACACATAAAGATGGCAAATTAATAAGATGATTGGTTGACAGACTAATTTGGTAAGGAATTACAATGCATGCAAGGATTAACTGGATAATAAATACTAGACATGAATGCAATCTATTGTGTGGATTCAAAATTCAAATGTTAAATGTATGCATGTAATTAATTTAATAAATTTAGATAACATATTTGCTACATTAATTACTTACGATGTTAATTAACCTATTGAAAGAGGCAAGGAATATAACACATATAAAGGACAAATGAGAAAGAGCAAATAAATTGTATTTATTTATATGCAACCTAAAAGTTTGGAATAACTGACAAATGATATAAATAAAGCATTAGGTTAGCCTAATCCTCCATGCCTCAGACAGCGAAAATAAATAAAAACAAGGGTAAATCTACAGAATTGGTGATTTCTAGAGAAATGCTTAGCAACTAAGGTGAGTGAATATATTTTGAATACAGATACATATGTAAAGTTTGTTCTTTTATTTTGACCTAAATCAATATAGTTTTATTTTTATTTAATATGTCTTCTTCAGATTTGGATTCATATTAGGAATAATTCACAATTAACCAAATCTATTTATTTGGGGCTAGTTTTAAATATTTTAAAGTATTATTCTAAATTGTGAATTAGATTCCCTTTTCTCTTATACTTTTGGTTTTATTTCCAAATCTAAAATTAGATAGTAGGTAATTAGGATGTTCTGATTTAAATTAAAAAGAATAGGCATGTTCACTTGTAAAATAAACCTTATTTGTAAATCAGGACAAAATTAGATCCAAATGAAGGGAATATGTTTTGTATGATAAATAAAATATTTTGGGTGTAATGAGGATAGATTGGATAACTTAAGCTATGGAAGCAAATCTAAATCAAGATTTAGAATTTTACAAACAACGCAATGTGAGTGGATCTAAATTATACTTTTAGATAATGGTATATAATATCACTTGATTCCTATAAAGATTTATAATATATTATCTACTTCTTTTTCCTCTTTTTGCATTGAAATATATAGTTTATGTTGAATTGTAATTATACGCAAAATATACATGGATTTGAAATGTTGGCCTATATAATTGAAACATGCGCTTAATCTATATAACTTAGTTATTCGCTATAATCCCTTTGTTTATGCATTTTGGAAAATATTGTTAATTTGAATTACGAATAAAAAGGAAAATTTGATGATTTGGGGCTTAATGCATGTATAATGCCAAAAATTGCAATAAAAGGAAAGTTAGCAAATTTGACATAATTAAGATTATTCAAAGTAAATTGTGGTTAAATAGTAAATCTGACAATTTCCACATATCTATAAATTGAAAAGTTAGGAATAGCTATTTACATAGTTTGGTAAATAAAGGAAAATAGGAAACATGGTTGCAAATATGAAATAAGAGAAGGTAGGGATTAGTACAAAATAGAGAATTAACCATAGTGCGCACTAACTAAATAACCCAAAAATAAGAATAAGGGCATCTTGCAATCATGAGTTCTTATTATAGCAATTACATAAAACTATGGAAATAGATTTTATACAATAACCTATCAATCGGGAATAAGCCTAATTCCTAAAAAGTAAAAAGTAAATTGTAAAGATAGAAAAAGAGAAGATAACATAACATGAAGAGATCATGTAAATAAAAAGGCTTATTATAAACATATGATTGAAATATAATAAGCACAGTTCAGCAACAATAATGCATAAGAAAGATTATAATGTAAAGGTTGTGAAGTGGAACATGACAAAATATCTAACTATAACCCATATTTCCACAAATATGATAATTGAGAAACTATAATAAATAGACATAATTTATTTGCAAATATGAAATTTACTAGAAGTGGTTGAAATGACAGTTAAGCCTTAATATATAACATATTGATTTAGAGTTTGTGGGTAAAGTACGGCTTAAGACGAAATTATATGATAAATAATAAAGTTGATTAATAACGAAATAATATTACGATTAAATAGATTAACGGACATTATAAATCAACGGAAAAAAAGCAACTGCAACACAGAATGATAAATTAGACATAAGGTTTAATTAATATAACGAAATGCATTTGGTCCAGTCCGTAAGGGTGAAGAGGCCATTGAGGCAAATCATCGAAGCTGTCGAAAGACATGGTGGGAGCACATCCAACTTATTTGATGGAACTGGAAGGAAGTGTGAAACTTCCATGGGATGTGAGGATACTCTGTGACGGTCCTCTGCGGTAGGATCCAGGTTGCACTTACAGAAGCATGACCTGTATGGTACCATCTGCCGAATATGTCTTAGTAGAATTTATCGTCTTGTGCAGCCTAAGGACTGATTAAGATGATTTTATGACGTTTTGGCAGATGCCTTGGATCAGGAGAATAGGCCTCGTTGTCAGGACCTAACTAAGGATAGTAGGTCATCGAACGCGTGTCATCGTTAGTCAGCATGTGTTTGGGAAATACTAGAGCTATAACCAAGAGCCCAATGATCTTCGCTATTGGGTCATTTGATGCGGGGACAAATGTTGTTTAGATTGGTTGTAAGGTTTGGTCACTTAGCTCTTTTTTAATAGTCTTTCTTTAGATGGGGGTAGGCTGGTGGGGCCTTGAAGAGCCACAGAAGATACAAACCAAATTTTAATATCTGTATTTTGGGCTAAAGAAGCCATTATTTTGGGGCCATCCCGAGGTCACCCTTAACAGATATAGTAATGCCCCGACTGGGTTTTGTGGAAGAACTCAGGTTTTGATCACCTTTATTGCGCAGTGGTAGGAGCCCATTGGCTTTGGTAGCATGGCTTAGTATGCTTTCGTGGTGCAGTGATGAAGACATTGTGTGGCTTCGCAGCATGGTCCAGTACACTTCCGTAGTGTGGGGATGGAGACAACTCAAGGGGGGTACTATGGTGCGTAACTCAATATATTGGGCATATAGCTACATATATATTGTTTATTTGGTTAATTTACTTGGAAGTAGATGAGTATGATTTATGCATGAAATCAGAAATGTAATGTGTAATAAACCCAAATTAACTTAATAAAGACAAACCAGTGATAGAATGGTATATGTATTGTTATTTATAGAAAGCATAATTTTCCATTCACGAGAACTTTTCTTTGTCCCCTCTCATAATAAACCCACAGGTTAGAAAGGTGGCAGAGATTTCAGCTTAGAGACACTTGTTAGACATTGTCATAATAATAGTAAGTATTTAATTATATTATATTTTATTCGCTCCGCTATGAGATATTTTATTGTGAGCTATAACATATTTTATCTTTGCCTTTCTGCATGATATTAAATAAACCAACTCGGGTTTTACTGGACTTAGATTTTAGAATTTTTGCAAAAAAATCGGACATACTGAAATTTGGATTGTTGCATTGGATCTGCTTCATATTGTAATACATCTTATTTCCATGGAACATATAGTCAATGTTGAACAGTAACACTCTTGAAGCACAACATCCTCACTCTATTGATATCTAAAGCAAACAACTTCCGTCTTATGGACCCAACCATCCCAATTGAGTCTGTATTGCGTTATATCATCAGACTCCATTCAAGTCTCAACTTTGACAATGATCTCAACCAACTTATTATCTCACTTCTGACCAACAATTATTCTTTCAATTGAAGCAAGTTTGGTAGTTAAGCTCACCAACATATTTGGCTCTAACTTACACCTAAGTCGAAAATCAGAACCACATAGCTGGCATGTGTCCGAGTAAATAAATTAGCATTGTATTACCCTCTCCCATTATATGCGCAATATCAAAATCATATATAGCCAGAAATTTCAACCATCATTGTTAGCGAAGATTAAGGTCTTTTTGTGAAACTAGGTATTTCGATCACTTAAGACTGGTGAGCAAGTTTGAACCTCTCTCTTAAAATATAATACTACAAAATCTACAATGCATATACAAACGTTAGAAATTCCAAATCAAGGATGGGCTACTTCTTCTCATGCGGTTTCAACTATGGACTAACAAATGTTATAAACTTACCCTTCTATATAAATGTCACACCTAACCTAGTACCACATGCAAACATATATACTGTCATCTCCTCATTCCCAATTAGAATTATCAATACCGAGGCACTCATCAACTTTTCTTTCAAACTCACAAATGCTTGCTCACATCTTTCATCCAGAGAAAATTCGAAATGTTCTGCGTCAAATAAGTTAATGATGTAGTTTTCTTAGAGAAATCTGGAGTAAGATATCTATAATATCTAGCTAGCTATAATTAACTTCTTATATCTGTAGCATTCTTAGGCGTAGTCCAATCTTGTACCAATGCAACCTTTGCAGTGTCAATGGAAAATCCTAGTTTCGAGACATATGGTAATGAATATTACTTCTCTCCTCTAGAAGTGACACTTAGAAAAAAATCTTCAGTTGGTTTTCTCTCAACATCTCAAGAACAATCCTCAGATATATCTTATGTTACTCCTTCATTTATGAGTGGAGTAAATGTCATCAATGCTCACAAGTATAAACTTATTCAGTTAATCCCTAAACCATGGTTCATAAGACCCATAAAGTATGCAGGCACATAGGCTAGTCCGAATGGCCTAACCAACCACTCATATGATCCGGATGTTGTCTGAAACGTAATAATCAACGCGCTCTCTTTTGTTACTCTTAGTTAATGAAAATATATTAGAAAATACAACTGAGAAAACAACCTAGAACCATCAAGCTAATTGAACAAGTCATCAATAGGTGGGTGCGAGAACTTGTTCTCCTTTGTCACCAAGTTCATCTCACGGTAATCAGCATAGAATTTTAAGGAATCATCGTCTTTTATTGTGAACACTGCATGTGCTCTCTACTCAGATATACTTCTGCGAATGAACCCATTTCACATAATATCACTCGCTCCACCTCGAGCTCTTTTTGCTCTCTAAGCTCGGTCCTCCTTAAAGCCATTTGCATTGGTTTAACATCCTTCATCTAGTTAATATGAAACTTGATATCGTTATGTGGTGAAAGTCTGTCCACTTCCATGTATATGTCCATATACTCCTTAGCATTTGATACTTTTGATATCCCATCATGTGCGACACTGATAAATGTAGAAAGCTAACTATCACCCCTATTGTCAAGTAGGAAGCCTAGAACCATAACTCGCCACCATCCATCCCTGTCATCATTGGCTACCTTTGGAGATTCACATTAATCCATATCTACGCCATCAGCCCATCACCATTATAATGCCATTTTCAACAAGCCCCAAACAAATCATTCACAAATAAAAATGCATCCATAACACTGTTAAACATATTACGACAAGCTGTACATAAACTAGTAGAGCCACCAACAAGATTTTCATTGTCAAAGGTCAATCAATAATTTTTGTATCTAATCCTAATCTGCATACCATATCACTACTTATAAAGGAATAAGAAGATACGATATCAAATAGAACTCGAAGGGAACAACAAAAATGGAAAGTGTTGTTTAAATAATGACACACTTTCCCATCTCCTTAATCGATGGGGAATTTGATGAACTTGGAATGGCTTTGATAGTGTATGTCTTCACCTCTACCTTCACCTCAGCTAACTCGGGACAATATTTCTTGATGTATTAAAACTTACTACGTTTATACAATTCTTTCCCTCGGTCTTACAATCCCTACTATAGTGTGCCTTCTCTCCACAACTGAAACAAGTCACCGTGGACACCTTAATTCTTCATACCATCCTTGATTTGAGATAACTTCCTCTTGTTATACCATTTCTTCTTTCCTTCTCCGTTTATCTATGGCTTCGTCTCATTCTAAGGGACAATGACAACTTTTGGCTTCGAATAACTACTCTCGTTTCACAACGCTTTCCTATTATAACCTCAAATGTCTCATTAACATAGTTTAGGAGCTTTTCGCCCAAGTGATCTTATGATCCAAGAATATACTTCTTCTTCTTCTTTAGTGGATTGCTAATGGAGGATATCCCATATTTTGACAAAGCATTGAACTTAGCTGCATATAGTCATGCCCCCTTGCTTGAAACCCTCAAGTTTGTGAAACACTACTGACTTTTGAGCAGCCAGGATGAACTTCTCCTAGAAACGAGCCTTGAACTAATTCCAGGTAAATGGATTTTTAGGCGTAGCAACTTTGACTACATTACACCAGTTCAATGCTCTACTTTGAAGTTGATGTGAGGCCAACCTCCTTTTTGTTGCATCCTCACCAAAATCAACGATGATACGCTCACAAATGTCAAGCCAATCTTGAACTTATATAATCGACTCTGTTCCTTGGAATGGATTACCACCTTGACTAGTAAAGTCTTTACTTGGCTTAGCGAGGTTAACACTAGGCACCTATGACATATCACTGTGCTCAGCTGCATTATTTGGAGCACTCACTTGAGCATTCTGCAACATGTTCATAAAGATATTGAATATTGTCTACAGGTTGATGGTAATGAGTTTTGAAAAAAATCCCTCCTCTACCTCGAAATTGTAATTTCTTGTAGCATTCCAAGGTTGGTGATCCATCCTTCATCCAGAGATAAGAATGATTAGGCTCATTAAAATATATTTTTCTTAGCTTGTGCATGATATGACTTAGAAAAATATAATATATAGTTTTGAAATCCAAAATCTATAACAAGTACGCACTCTCATATATTCCCTCGACCTAGCTTTTAAGTTAAACAATGCTACCTAAGCTCTAATACCAAATATGACAACCACCCTACACTGTCGACACCTAAAATACTCTGGAGTGCACTGCAATGGTGCTTGGAAAATGTGAGGCCATTATCAAGGTTGAAAAAAAAACTAAGCAACAGTACATGTTATATTTCTCATAGTGTATAGAATAAAATATAATAGTAATTATAAAAGGTATAAAATAGATAAGACAATAAATACTGAAGCGAATTGCAAAAAATTCAAAATAGTATACAATAGTGTAAATAGAGTTATAAATCTCCAAAATAACTCATTAATCATGTACCTAAAAAAGTCACTAGTATGCCTCATAGTGCTAAATAGCAGAAGAAGAAGAAGAAGAAGAAGAAATAGTGATACAAAAATAGCCTATTTCTCGCTATCTAATCATGTCCATGTGCTTACCAGACCCATCACTAATCTACTCACTTGAGAATGCCAAAAGTAGAAAAGCATAAAATCTCAAGTAGACAAAAGTCTGCTTTAAGTGATAGAAATCTCAAATGTTATAAACAACTGGAATACATGGTATGGAAAACCATACTTAACTTGTTCGTACAACCACAAAGTTAGCACATAAAATTGAATATTACTCAATTATATCATCATCGTGGGTGTACCCTACATCAAATTACTAAGATAGTCAAAATTTATGCATCAATGATGTCAACATCTTGTGACATCCCTAAAGTGGTAGCAATAAAAAAATATAGCATTCATGATCCATGCTCGCATATACTCACTCAGTGCTTTGGACATATGATAGCATACAGTTTCTTAATGTACAAATCTATGCTATTCAGTAAGATTGGAAACAAGATTGTCAACCGTATGCTATCCAAGGTATGAAGAATCTACGTCTAAGATCCCAAAGCCATCAAATATATATGTGAAGTATCCAGAGGCCATCATATCCCAATGGCCATCATCGTCATAAAATAGTCTTTCTTCATGAGTACCCACTGAAACCTCTTTTATTTGTGATCCCTTCTCAACACGTTCTTCACAGTAGACTCTTTCTTGGATTGTTCTTGTAGCTATTAACTAAAGTAACTGCGGGTTGGAACCACCCTAGACCCATCGTATATCATAAAATATCATATGTCCCATAACATCCCTTCTACAGTCGCATCATATAGGCTCATTGCATTTCCTTACTCTGCATCTTGAATAGTTGGTGGTTGTAGAGTTATTTCTTAAAGAAGAATCTCCATCAAACTAGAGTAGATGAATGATCAAAGACAAACCACAACCTCTCTTACAAAATTATAGCAAACCCCTACCTAACCTATGGGGTCACGCTCATATTAGTGAAACATCATGGACTATTACCGACACCTGATTATCAAACCCTCTATGGCCATTCCCAATATCGAGCTCCATTATTTCTTGCTTTTTCTGGTGCATGCTAGCTTCAATCAACTGCAACTTCACATATAAGATCTAACACATCTCTTCGCCTTCCTCTAACAGTAACACCACCATTGGTCTCAAGTCCATGGATTAGTATTGATCCCTATGTATTGATCCACGTATTCAATCTTCCAAAGATTCGACCGATCTGATCCCTTGTTGGATCCATATTCAATTGATCTTAAAGTCTTCACACGAACTTCAAATGATCTACAAACTGGATTGTAGCTTAATGGGACCTGCCTAATCGTCCCACAGAAATCGCAGGTCCATCTGAATTTTTTATTTTCTAGTCCTAGCCAATTTGATCGCTACCAATCCCATCATATTCCAATTTCAAACGACCATAACACCTCAATGTAAACTTTGAATAACCTAAACTTTTACATGTACCCTTGAGAGAACTTCCTTTTCGCGTCCTCCAAATCTCACATAAATCTGGACATTCAAAGTTTTGGGAGGTTTTACAATCCTAATTCAAATTTGGATGCTAACTACCATTCGATTAACGTTTTCAGACTTCTAAAAAATAGATAATAACAACATCTAAATAGCCAATTTTAACAAGTTTTGAAGGATTTAGATTTAAGGTAGAAATTTGATATCCATAAAAACAAACTAAAGACCTAAAAAACACAAAATTACAAATCAAAACTAAGTCATGTATGCACATATATAATTCAAAATAGTACAAATGAATTTCTAACAATTTTAGTTGAATTTTTAGTGGAGATTTAGGGTATAAAACATCGTAATTAGTAAGTGAGAAATTTAATCAATTAACCTTGCCAAAACAAGCATCCAGTTCTAAAATAATATTTAGACCAATGTCAGAATCATAATTTGAATGAAATTCTACTACTAAAGAATGGGAAATATTCTTTCTAGGATTAGATCCCACAAATATCTTTTTAATTTAGGGCAAAGAAATTAGAGTTTTTAGATGAAAATTAGGAGAAATGATTGAACAAAGGTCAAAGGTGTTTTAGGAAGGAGGGATGAGAGAAATGAAATTATATCAATGTGATACCCTACATTTATAAAAAAATAATAAAATAAATTTTGTATAACTTTCAAAATTGGATCACGGAACAAGCCATCATTGCGTCCATGGCGATTTTTTGATCAATTTAGACCTACGATTTGCAGAAAATGGATTTAAAACGAAAAGGATATCTTTAAATGGAGTTTTAGAACCAACGTGAAAAGAAGATATAAGAGGAACATAAATAAGAACAACAGCTACCAATATTTTAGTCTTGTGAACAAAAGCAAAGTTAAGTGAGTTGGTAAGGCATGCACTTCTCAAGGCAAAAGTCAGAAGTTCGAGTCCCGCTTACATCATGTTTTTAATTTTAGAGGGACGGCTAAAAGGGATGCATGTTCTGAGAGACTATATATATCGATACAAGAAAACTTTACTTAGACATCGACTAAAAAACGATGTCCTCATTTTTCTGGAGTTATGTCTTTGTTGGTGATGTCTAAGTACCACTTTTTTACATCAGTTAAAAACGATGTCGAAGCAACATTAAGACATCATAAATTAATTAAAAAAGGATGTATTAACCCCTTTTTGTTTATTTGCATTAGCTGAATGTTGATAATCGCTTATTATCAGTCTTGAATTACTATAAAAATATCATGCAGGTAGTACAAAATGACTAATACATTGTTTTTGGTGCAAAAACTATTGTAATAAGTATTTTACCATATCATTTTTTCTAAAAGAAGTGATATCTATACACCAAACAGACATCAATTCATTTGTAGTGAAATAATGTCTGTCTGTTGTTTAGGCATCATTTCCCCTTAAAGGAGGTGATGTTTTTGTTCTGTTTACACATTGTTTTATTCTACATAACTGATGTCAGTTATGATTTTGGACATCAATATTTTTCCTGATATATGTCCTACCACAAAAATGCAATACAACACCAAAAACAAAAGTTTCCTGCTATAAATCATCCACCACAAACATGTAATATCAAAGAAAAAACCAAAAGTTTCCTTTTAACACCAAAAAAATAACTGAAATTAAACTTATCATTGGTACTATCCCAACATCCGCAAAAGCAAAACAACAAACACCAATAATTCATCTAACACTAACAAGCACATGTACATTACATTCCAGTCAGAGAAACATTAAACAAGATTTATAGGTGTTCTTCAATATAACCGAGCGCCTCGTTATGCACCTCCTCCAACTAGACTGCAGTGTAACACTTTCGATTCTTCACGCTCCACTGCAAAGTTGATAATCCAGTAATGTATGATTAGTTTGCAATTGAATTGCCAGCAACCACTGAACACTCTTTCTATTTCCTCAATAAATCCTTTCTAGATACTCCATATGCATCCTGAATATAATTACATAATATAAGAATTATTTAACATACATATACAAAAAATAATAATTCTTAAAGAATTAAATACTTATACAATTACATAATATATGGCTCAACTTCATTGTTGTGAAGAAGGACATGTAGATGCACCTCCAATGCCAGCCCATTCAGATCTGTTGCCCTAGGCAAACTTTAAAGAAAAACACTTGGGGGAAATATAGGCAGATTACGACTAAGACAGGCATCGAACTTGGACCAATCAGCTGAAAGTGCAAAAAAAAACCACTTGGACTGCGAAGGCAACACATGCAGGTTGCCCTAACTGCATCTATAGTTACTTAATCAAAGACCAGATCACCATGCTGGTTGCCCCTCCTCCTCGACTTCCGGGTGGATTGCCCTAGGCTAATGTCTCGCCTGCCTTGCCCTTGGGTCGGGTCTATGCGCCTCATCTCATTCTTTTTCTTCCACCGACTTTATTATTGCAGCAGATAATGGACCAGAAAGTTTGTCTTCATCCTTTCGAAGGCTAGCAGTTGCACAACTGTGTTTAAGAAACTCCGTGCAAAATTCAATTGATTCTTCTCTGAGATAACTTTTAGCTATACAACCTTCCGAAAAAAATTTATTTTGTACATAGCTCTTCAAGAATTTATTGAACGTTGAAGTGGAAACATCCATCTATATAATACCTTTGTGTTCATTCCACAAGGACTCTTACCATGCTAGATTTACCATGAATTTCCCAGTGAATAACCATTCAGAATTTGATCCCTTGTTGTAATAATCTACAAGACATCCATACAATGTTACTGATATACTTAAAAATATGTTCAATATACGGACATTGCATTTGGAGTTGGGATTATGCAGAAAATTTACTATATGAATTGCAGCAACAAATGAAAACATTTTAAGTTCTATACTAATTTGGGTATTGTGCTAGAACCTAGGTAAATAGTTTCCAAGTACTGCCAGCCACAAAATAAACCCAAATTTTCTCTGTTGCAGCCAATCATAACTATCAGCCTGAAGATAAGGTAGGCATAAGGCAGAAGCATAACCATCATTTAGTGCATAATCCTCACATTCAATTAGCCAGAAATCATACGAATAAGATATGCCCACCACACTCAATATCAAATCAATATGTGAAGTAAAACTATGCTTATTTCTACACCAAATCATCAACTATTTTTTCAATAAAAAAAAGGGAAATGGCCACCGCCGCAGTAGCAACATGAAGCAGTTTTTTAGGCAATGCTGTTAAATTTGGTGATACAAAATCACAAATTGATTGGAGAAAATTTGCAAAGAATGGAAAGTAAATATTTTTATAATGGGAATGCATTGATTGCATTTGATGAGATGGCAGAGAAATAAATGAAGGGATTAATTTCTTCCATCTTTGCTAAAGAAACAGATTGGTTTACTTCCTATATTTGCACATTTGTTGTTATGGTAATTTGCCTCCATTATATTATTACCATATGTTGGTAATTTAATTGATGACTCACATAGATTTGCACTGGCTATATATTGAGGGGTAGGCTTTAGTGTAAACCCATCCTTGCTTGGAGCTAGTGATCCCCAATGGTGTCTCTTCTTGTTAAACCTGATTGAGGTTTGGATATGTAAACTCTTATTTTGTAATCTCTTGTAATTCTATCATGTGGAATAAAATCTCTCTCTGTTGGACTTGACGTACACTATCTCGAGGATAGTGGAACCAGTATAAATATTGTGTCTCTTTGTTTCTCTGTTATAGTTATTTACTATTTTGTTGATGTAATAGAATAATTGCTATCAGATTAAATTGGTGTTCAATTGGCAAATCTAGATCCTGCTTATTGCGCTTCCGCATTCGCGCAATTTTCGCATAACAAATGCAAACACCATCATCAACAATGTCACTACCAATATAGGCGTCGTTAAATTCCATGACAGATTCGGGCTTGCATTCAGCAAAAAAGCAATATGGGAGGGGGGGAGGGGATTGTTGGGGGAGGAGGTGCAGGCAATTAAGTTAAGCATGCAGCATGCCTACGAAGATGTTTAGAATGAATAATTAAGTCAGTGTGAGTGCGCACATGACATGACTTGAAGAACAGTTCTTTAAAAGAAGAATTTATGTGTAATATTTCTAGATCAGAATTAAGAACAAAAGTAAAATCAAAATCCATGCATCAATCTTATAAGCAGCTAAATAAAAACCGAAGGAAATCTAAATTAACATGAAGAAAATTATGTAAAATAAATATACCTTTAATGTTGCACGCTTGAGAGGGGTGGCACAGATAATTGATTTTATAAGTTTAAAGATTACGATATCTAGAGGAATTTTCCGGTTACTATCCCTCAACCATGGATGATCTGCCATTATCAGAGTTGCAAAAACACTATTGGATTTCCGAATATGAATAATTGCATACATCAGGTAAAGGTATTAAAATATGAAAAATATCTTAGTGAAAATAGTGGCTTATTTAGAGCTTGTGTTGCTGTCATTCTTTTCCTATAATCCTTGTTTAATATGCACTACCAACTATGTCGTTCAATCTCTCATCTGCATTTTTCCATGGAATTTAATTTCCTATGACTTCACTTTGATCAAACAAATTAGGAAGAGTAAGCATTCAAATGCTATTTGTTTATTATTGTATGCTCCGTATCATCCCAAGAAATAGCTGCTCCTATAAAACTCGAATATTTTATTTATCAAGCACTATAAACAGTGAAGAAGCATAAAAACTTACTAAAAAAGTTTGCAATTTTTAGCGAGTGGTATATTTAATGAAATTATAAAATTAATTCTGATACAGCTAACACCTAACTACCAACTGATAATGTAACTCACACTGCACAGAAGATACTTAAACAAAACAGATGCTTAAAATTATGAGCAGTGCTATGTACAGTTTCTTTCACGATTGTACATATGCACTCGTACCTGCAAATTTGTTCTTATTTTCAAGGATATTTACAAATGTGTTAAATGTGTACTTGCAAAAATCAGCATGTCCTAACTACAAATGTATCCTATATTTGAATGGTAATCCCTAAATAACTTAACTCTAGAAAACGGATTGGTTAATCCAAACACATGTTGAAAAGTGAAAACAACATAGCATTCACCTTTAAAATCAATTAAGTAAACAAATTAAATAGTATAGAGGAACCTGCCAATTTCAAGGCCAATCTCAACTGCCATGCCCTTAAGCTACTCTGATATGCCACTCAAATCATCATCATGCCATCATCTAGTTATTCCCTCAATCTACAACAATGGTGACACAACATAGTTTCAGAACTAATGCATGCAAATGTTTTTATGCCAATCAAAAGTCATACAGTGTGAATAACATAAGAATATACAATGCAAATAACATAGAAATATACAATGCGAATAACATAAGAATATGCTTCAGCATACGTATCTTGCTTCAGGCTTGCCATCCATCTCACATGTACATCACCTCTTGTTTAAGTTCAACTACAAACTATGTCACCAACAAAGCCAAGCACACACCAAAATTTCAGCAAATCAACTATACTGGTTTTCACCATACAACAAAGTGCTAGTTTATGCCATACATAATTGTGTGCTTTTACCACACAACATTTCATGTCTTCAGCAAACCATATATTAAAAACCATAATGAAATAAAAGTATTACCTTTACAAGTTGTTTGACCGAGTATGTGAATATTTGATTCTTATTCCACAGTTGGGCCTAACCTCGTGTCTTAGCCCGATTTGTATTTGCGTACTTAGACCTCCTACATTAGGTTCAACATTAGTGGCTGCTGGATATGCCGGTCGGGTCCGGGCAGACTTCCACGACTAACGTAACCTAACCTCGTGTCATAAGTACAATTTACAATTCCTAGTTGTAAATTACTAAACATTCCAAATTAATCCAAATCTACCTATGTCATTATAGGTAACTATTTCTATGTTTTCCCCATTTGAATTACATGTCTCATTTCATATTAAACATTACATGAATAATGCCAATTATAATATCTTTTTCCCCGTTTCCTCTCTAACGTATTCATACGTATTTTGGCGACATCTAGGCTATAAAGTAGCCTAGCTATAACAATAAAAAGGGAACATGACAAGGGTGATAGTTTCAACATGTCTTGGCATAAACATGAACATAAACTGGCATAATAACAAAGTGAATGGACATGTGATTAACATCATAATAAAGTGGACATCAAACTGGTAACTTGTGGCAATCACTATAATGTTCAAGCAAGCATAATGAGATCCATATTAAACATTAGGTATCCAATTACTTAGATCTAGCATAGTTAGGGTGACATAATAATATGTTTAGGTCTAAAGGTGGATTCACATATCAAGTTTACAACATATCTTAATGTATCACAATATGACAGGTGAAAGATGATTAACATAAAGGTCTGGATCTAAGTAATGTCTCAATTGTCCAAATTAATAGATATGCATCTACCATAACATGGTTACAAATCAAGATCCACATAAGCATCATAATCGAATCACCACAATTTTTTTAGATCTAGGAAATTAGATCTGCCATGACATAGGATAGAATTTCACATAAACACAGAATCGTACTTTACAACATATCCAATTCGTTGTCTTTCAAAGCATACTTTTATTTATCTAAACCTAAAAGTAATCTAGAAACTCACCGCGTTAGGTTTAGAGAATTTAGGAAGAACGGATCTAGAATTTTTGAATTGGAATTGTAGAGTATGTTGTTGTAGAAATGGTTCAATTCGCACTCCAGCAGCATATGGCCTCCATAACTCCCAATGAAGAGAATATGAGAAATATGACACACACACACACACACACACACATATATATATATAGCTGCCAGACCCCCTGAAACCGAGTGTCACCTCAGCCCTAGGGGTGTTGACACCCCTGTGGGTGGGTCGACCCCTAGGTCGACACCCCTCTAGGGGTTCGACTCCTAGAGAGGGAATCTTGCCGCTCCGAGGAACTTTTGGAATTTGAATCCTCTAGATAGAATTCTGACTCATCTCTGACTCACCTCTGACTCATGCATATATATAAAATATTTCTATGCATATATAAACTTAAAACTCTCATAACTTCTTCATACGGTATTCGTTTTACGCAAACCAAATGTCTATCTTGACCAGAATTTTGAGACGGACACAATGGTGCAGTCCGTTTCCTATAATTTTGAACATTAAATTAAATATTATTTAATTTATTCTCTTTAATGTCATTAAAAAATTCGGGTGTTACAAGTACCTTAGATCATTTTGGAAGTTATCTTGTTGTCTTGAAAAAACAAACGTGTGTGGGACGTATGGTAGTCTGACTAGAACTACAGTTTCCCATGAATCGTTGAAGGATAGCAACGGCCAGTCATTCGATATCAACATATTCAAGGCATTAGCCGGTGACATCTAGGTTACTGTTTGTTATAGATGTTATGGTTGCTTGTATATTCTTTTCTATTTCCCTGGGTAGACTATCATCGTAGGATACTGAAGAGAAGCGGAGACTGAGAATCCTATTTTGACTCGTATACATTTATATGTGTTATAGTTGCATATTTAATACTAACCTTGGTTGTAGGGGATTGAGACTTGAACTATCTATTATCATATTATCCTGTGTAGCTATTGTTTATCTTTTATCGCTCATATCATATTGTTGTCTTACTAAAAATTTTGTTTTCTTTTATTACCTTCTGGTGCTCATCAAAGATGCCGATGAGTAGACTGAGTACAGGTGACAGATTGGTGATGATGATGTGTGCGGTGATAAATAAGAGGCCGACATACTATTGTCCTTATTATATAGTTGTTTCGATGATTTCTTCTTATTGACATTTATATACTCCGATGAGGGATGTAGTGAGGCGTAGTGTATTCAAATATTTAGTTACTGAGATGTTTTGTACTTGATACTTTGAGATTTTATGGAGATGGGATTTCCTATTTTGTTATGCTTCACTACTATATCCTTTTGTATATTTCATTAATATATATTATCCATGCGTTTTAAGTTATAAGAGAAGTTATATTTCGATTTTCTTTCCTTGATGATCGTCTCATATCGACTTGGCATGTCATGCAGTGCACTTTTCTTATAGTTTAATGCAGGTGGTACGAGACGGTAATCACAAACATTATCTTCCTAAAGAAAATAATTGGGCCATCCTACCACCAGAAAACCTTTTCCTAACAAAAAACATGCAGCTCCTTCAACACACCATCTTTGTACTTACAACTTTGACTCATGTGTCTCGCCTATACAGACTCTAAACTCTCCAAATCCTGTCCTGCAGTCCAGTTTCAAGGGTCCTACCTATAATTTTCTTCGAAGCATTTGCAAACATTTAACCATATCCATAAGTACCATACAGACATCATTCAACATCCAATACACAAAAAAATAGCAGTTTATTACAAATAATCGTATAACATATCTCTATACACACATTTAGGTGACTAAACATCTATGTTTTATTTTTATAGCAATCCAAAATAGGGTTTTGATAATGAGTTGATAATTAACCTATATACATGTGCATAATAAGGTGTAAAATGGTATATCACTCACCAATTTTTTTTAAAGTTTTGCACATATATCAAGGCGAATCAAAATATCAATAACCAAACATCAATTTATATTCACTAAAAACGTAGATATTAAGATATCTAACTAACTCCCATGGCATATGCCTTTATCTATGATTTTGACTTGATTTGCATGGAGAAAAGAGATGGTGCGCGGTGAAAAATGGATAAAAGGAGGCTCAGATCTATTTTGTAATGACCCGAAAATTCCCCTCGCGGGAAATCACCAGATATAACTTTGGGCATACAACACATCAAAACAAATAACAGAAGACTTTTATAAATATTATAATAATGTTACATCAGAGTACAGAATATCAGAGTACACCGAATTAATAATAATATAGCGGAAGATTAATTTACGATAAACTTAACACAATGCAGCGGAAGACTATCATTGCTCTCGCCACAGCTTTAAGCTTCGATCCAGAATCCTGCCTAATAAATAGATTTCTGCAAAACAAGCCACACGACTGCCTGTGTGGAAGAGAGGGCACCCGAGTTTGCAAAGTGAAACAAACTACGAGTCAGTCATGGGATTGGTATGAGAAATCTGATTTAACCTATTTAATAATAAGGCTAATCATAGGACCGCGCCGTTAATGCGGAACGGGTTTACTCCATTGGATTTCCAGTGCATGAAATAAAGTAAATCGTTAAACAAAGCAATGTTTTTTTATAAAAATGAAACCATTATAAGACTCAAGTCCCATCACACAATGCAACGCAAATCGGAAGATAGAGTTTTACCTTATAATGGTCAAAAATGCTTGATACGATAAAACGGAGTTGATATTATTATTAGTGTATACATGTTTCAAAAACATGTCAATCATAATATATCAATCATAGATAGCACAGCTACCATATAGTATGTCGCCGAATATAGGTTTACAATCAAAACCGTATGGTATCATATTGGAAGTTGGATTTCCATCATGAAGCAAGGCAAGGGATCGTCCTTACCGATTTCGAGACACTCTAGCCCGTGCCTCAGGACTCAGATTCAGGCGAGCCCGTAGATCTTCAGGGTCGGTCCATAAATACTTTAGTGGACTAGTAATTCCTGAACAATACGTTTCCCCGCCCTATGGGGCGTAAATATAGAGCCACTAGGAACTCAAACCGAGGCGCTTCATTTTATTATCCACATAAGTAAACTATATGGGCTCCATATCATGACACCACTTCTAGCTAGAAAGAAACGTATGCCCTTCCTGCAGTCCTCTCCCGTTTCTGATTCATACAGGGGTGTGAGGCTTGCGAAGTAACGCTACAAAAAGCTATGCAAATTAAAGCTGTGCTTTGATCATCATCCACAAGACTCTGCTTTTCAACAAAAGCCTTGATCATTTGCATCTTAGCATGCTACATTGTCAATCCGTGCCATACCATTGATTTCTGTCAATATATAACCTCTAAGCTCGTACGTCTCAGAGAAGGGTGTTAAGCAAGAGAATAAATTCTCCGTCACCAAATAGATATATATTTAGCAGAGATCAACAAATACAACATAAAGGAATACAACATCAGACATACCATCCATTTACAAGTCCGTTCTGGGTCTGAACGAAACTGGAGACACCTTATTCCTTGTTCCATATGTCCAATACAGGAGAGAGGTTCTCGGATATCTGTCGATCTCCAAGTACGTCTGGACGATCACCACTTACTACCTTGTCTTGGGATGCCTCCCAATCAAGACATCAGTAATCATCCAAACGATGTGAAGATCTCCAGTCTTCAACCACCGTCTTCATCTTCGACTTTTAATCGTCATAGTAATTATTCAGAATGAGTTATACCCGGTCTTTCCGAATAACTCACGTATCTTATAATCAATAATTAAGTGCTATTGAAACACATCATACGCCTCATTCCAATTTATAATATTCTTTTAATAAAATATTCACATTATTAGGGAAAGGTTCCCATTAATTTTCAAAGATAAAATCTTTTAAATTTATTCTTTAATCTTCTTTTTAAAGATTCATTAAAACTTCAATTTGGTTTTAATATCAAAAATCATTACTTTATGATTATTCAACTTTAAGAAATTAATCTTGTCTGTAACTGGGTTAAAGAACCAATGTCTTTTAAAACACAGTTCACGATAAACCTAAAATCATCTTCCATTAAATACGGAATTTTCACAGAAATCAAATCAATATATAATCGATATAAATTCCCGTATCATACTAATAATATAAATGGAATAACGGAAAATCCTTTTAAATTCCATATATAATAACGATCTTCTTCCACAGAAGCTCATCTCGATTATTATTAAATCGAATTCCATTCAATTCCAATTAAATATATTAAATTGGAAAACTTTACTTTTGAAAATTTTCCATTTGAATCTTAATAAAAAAATTATAAATTCCAAGTTTTATTTTCACTGTTAATTGGGTTAAAGAACAAATGTCGTTAAAAACATAGTTCACAATAAACCCAATTCACATTTCATTTTATTCCAATTACTAAATATAATTGGAAACTCTAATAATATTAATTAAAGGATTTATTCTTTTCTCAACTAGGTTTAAGAACAATGTTATTGAAGACACCATTCACGACAAACCCAAAAATCCAATTTATTTAATTTAATTCCAATTAAATATTAATTAATTGGAAATTTTCATTAAATCTTAATTTAAAGATTTATTCTAGTTAATAACTAGTTCATTTCGATAAAAATATATTTTTATCCTTACAAAATTGGAATTTTTCATCCAAATTCTTTTTAAATCATTTATTATGATTTTACATAGTTTTTCCATATTTTTATTAATTTTATTTAGGCTCTTCAGTCGGTTTCCAATAACGGCATTCGTTATTTTAAAATATTCTTTATTTTTAAAAGAAATTCTGAATCGGAATGCGACTCAATCAATTACCATATAATTTCAGTTATATGGATTTCATACATCGCATGTGTATAACAGTATAATCATTAAACAATCCATTCAAATCCAGAGTGAAATTTATAATTGTGTGAGCATTAAAATAAATAAATAATAATGCTCATCACGAACTGTCAATCCATCGATTGACATATAACTAAATACTGTGACTAGTGTATGACTAATCATCCCATTATCCGTGTGGGGTTTCCAAACAACAATAGTTTATATAAACAAACCATTGGTTAATAAACTTAACCAATTATAATTAGGTTTGAATTATTTTCTATTTAACAAATTTTCACTGTTTAAAATTATAAATGAATATTTATGATAAAATTTCAACTGCCATATTAATATTATCATTATTGTGATAATGTTTTATCTAGCACAAATCATATTTTCAACATACGACCAATTTTATAATATTACTAACATAATAATGATAATGTTTTATTCTTTACATATTTTTGTATTTCCAACTAATGATCATTTTAAATCATTTCTACATGCACTATAAAAAAAATGTAAATTTTATCATTGACATATTTTTATTTTAACATAACATTATCTAACAAAATGACATTTTTATTTTTATCTGACATTTTCTAATAAAATGACATTTTTATTTCAACATGACATTTTCTAATAAAATGACATTTTTATTTAACGTGAACATATTCTAAATAAATGACATTTTTATGTAACATGAACATATTCTAATTAAATGGCATTTTATTGACACATCATTATTTCTAAATAAATGACAATTAAATATGACATAAAATTGTTCCTAAATAAATGATAATTAAATGTGACACAACATTATTTCTAAATAAATGACAATTAAATGTGACACACATTATTCCTAAATAAATGACAATTAAATGTAACACAACATTATTCCTAAATAAATGACAATTAAATGTGACACACATTATTCCTAAATAAATGACAATTAAATGTGACACACATTATTCCTAAATAAATGACAATTAAATGTGACACACATTATTCCTTAATAAATGACAATTTATTATGACACATCATTATTTATAAATAAATGACAATTAAATGTGACACAATATTATTTCTAAATAAATGACAATTAAATGTGACACATATTATTCCTAAATAAATGACAATTAAATGTGACACACATTATTCCTAAATAGATGACAATTAAATGTGAAACACATTATTACTAAATAAATGACAATTAAATGTGACACACATTATTCCTAAATAAATGACAATTAAATGTGATACACATTATTCCTAAATAAATGACAATTAAATGTGACACAACATTATTTCTAAATAAATGAAAATTAAATGTGACACACATTATTCATAAATAAACGACAATTAAATGTGACACACATTATTCCAAAATAAATGACAATTAAATGTGACACACATTATTCCTAAATAAATGACAATTAAATGTGACACACATTATTCCTAAATAAATGACAATTTATTATGACACATCATTATTTCTAAATAAATGATAATTAAATGTGATACAACATTTATTCTAAATAAATGACAATTTATTATGACACATCATTATTTCTAAATAAATGACAAAAATGTGACACACATTATTCCTAAATAAATGAAAATTTATTATGATACATGATTATTTCTAAATAAATGATAATTAAATGTGACACGACATTTATTCTAAATAAATGACAATTTATTATGACACATCATTATTTCTAGATAAATGACAATTAAATGAGACACAACATTATTCCTAAATAAACGACAATTTATTATGACACGTTATTATTTCTAAATAAATGACAATTAAATGTGACACAACATTATCCTAAGTAAAGGACAATTTATTATGACACAACATAATTCCTAAATAAATGACAATTAAGTGTAATACAACATTATTCCTAATATGACATTTCTAACAAAAATGATGTTTTTATTCGAATATGACATTTCTAACAAAAAATGACAATTTAATCTAACATAAAATTTTATAACAAAATGACAATATAATCTAACATAACATTTTATAACAAAATGACAATTTAATCTAACATAACATTTTATAACAAAATGATAATTTAATCTAACAAGAACTTGTAATTCAACAAATCATCACAACTACCATCAATCAGTCAATCTAAATCTTATACAACGCATATATGCGTTTTATATCGCGTATTTTAATATCACAATCACAATCTATTTAAATAAATAAATATATATATATATATATATAAATTAAAGTTTTAAAATTGAGAAATCTCACACATCAAATACATGAATTTTAATAGTGATTACATGTAAATTTCACATCGCAAATCAATAATTAAATTTGATTTAAATTAGATATCTTACCTTGATCGGATTAAATTGTTGAATACGATGATTTTATTTAAATTAAATGAAGGCGTTTAATTTAATCAAAATTTCTAGTTGCTTCATAATTTGTCCAGGTCAGTTACATATTGTAGATCTCTTCATGACGGTTCCAACGCAACTGACGGTTCGCAAAACGGAGCTCGTATAACAAAGTTACAATAATTTATATATAAATTACAATTTTAAATAATTAGTTAACAATTAATTTCCTTAATCCCCAAATTAATTCATCTCCTATCCGTGGCCTTATCTGTAGAAAATCGAACCCATGCTCCATCATGAAAACCCCATCGATGTCGCCTCCATGTCGCATTGGACCACCCTTGTAACGACCCAAAGATTTTCGGCCCCAGAAATTGACATAAATACCTTTATCGTAACTCTTGCCACCCTTCCAAACACCGAAAACACTGGAACGTTATTAGAAAGAATTTAGAGGGTGGGATAAGAAAGAATGAAATATTAAAATAGTAGAAGAAGAAGAAACAACACAACACAGAGTCTCACATCGAAGTGGAACAAAATATAATACAGAAATAAATCTTTATTGAGAGCTTAAAAAAATACTTACAATATCAGAGTATATCACACAACGGGATAGTTATAATAACCTGTTCCCATATACAACACACATCGTAATAGTAGCTATATAATATCATATGTTTGAACATCTCCAGCTCGTCTCTGGACTTCACAGCATTCGATCACCTGAACCTGTACACCCCGGGCTAACCCGAGCATTTACACAACACCGGGTCAGTCCGGTGAACCAGAGTGAGAAAAACTCGCACAATATTAAGGGGAATCATCCAACTTGATTTTAAAGTTCAAAAATCTTTTCGAAAGAAAAGGATAATCATAAGACCAAATCCACACATAAATACGGACGGTTTTTACCTTACGATAACCCAAAACATTTTTGGAATCAATATCTTTTCTGATATTATAATAATGTCTAAATACAAGTAGATATCAATCTAGCGGAACGCTTGCATCTCACGCTCCACATATATAGTATACAAAACCATGGTCGCTTATTAGAGATTGGATTCCGACTATGACACGGTATGGGACCACCTGCCGATAGTGTATCTCTAGAGGCGAATACACTGGGTTCAACAAGAACGACTTGCAACCCGGCCCACACATAACCGACCACTCATTTCGCAAGTGTATCGAATGTATATCACCAACGGTTGGGATCAAACCACCATTTCCCGAAAAGGGACAGCATCGATAGTTTAAAGAAGAAAATGAAATTTCTCTATACACCCTAATGGGAGCGACCCACATAGCCATGTTGTCTGCCCGATTTTTGTCATTTCCCAGTTGATGAGGCTTGAGGTTTAGATTAACTTATGAACATCGGGTCATCATTCACTTTGAATGTCACATCGTCAAATCTGCCAGATATCACTAATTGATGTCCATAAAAATACTCTAGTAGTGAAGCTAAGAGAACGGCTATCCTCCGCCAACATCTATAGCACGTTTGAAGAAATCAACGTACGTGACCCTTTGGAAATACTTTGTCAGACATCCATCTATACAAGTCATCCAGGAACAGGATGAACTGAAGGCACTCTCCTACTGCATCCAATATAGGAATCACCCCATGGATCAGTAGCAATAAGTCCTTGCAATCCGTAGATTCCAACCACGATAGAATCACAGCTTATCTCTGCTTGCCAGGCAGAGAATATTAGTGGTTCTTCCATTTATGAAAATCCACGGTCTTCAATGCTCCATCTTGATCATCTTCTGATATCTTCACGTATTTGTTGTTCAGAATGGTTTTCGAATATAAATTCGATCCCGGTCTTTCCATACCAACAATCGTATTGGACATATTTGATAGTCGGTGATTTAACTATCAAAATATACAGTGATTCAATCATGACAATCCAATGAGTTCACTGGTTCAGTATTCAGCATTACTTGGCCTTTTAATTAAAACAAACTGATTCACTTATGGTTAAATAAAACTTTTAACTCTTTTAAATATTTAAAAATACGATATTTGGATTCTTGTATAATATACTAATGTTCTCAATAAAAACATTTCATATTAATACATAGTAAAATAACTTATAATCAAGTTAAATTTCCACTTAATTCTCCTTTCAAAACATTTGTTACATTATTCTCTATTATTTAAGCTTGGGAAATCCACTTAACTTATTATTCGTAATTAACGTTACGTAATATCTTTTATTCTATTCTTGAAACAATAACATATATTTATTTATAAAATAAAAACTCAACCTTACTTTTCCTTCTTACTAATTTCCTTTACTTCGTATATTCTCCAAATTTTCATAAACATCGCATTATTATTTCTCTAATGGAAATAATAATTTATCACTAACCTCTTTTACGATTACCAACTAATATCATCTTCAGATAATCCTGATGTTGTTCAAGTTGGGGTATTTTAATTACCTCTCATACCTTGATCAACAACGTTCTTATCCTCAGATAAACATAAGTTGTAATCAAACCAACATTCTATTCCAGTCTCAAAACAAATTCCATTATAAGTTGGATTTGGTTATACAATCCTACCACCCACTTCTTTACCCAAATTCACTCTTACCAATCTCCTTTCAAATCTGTTCGACCATTTTCTCACTTTGGAAATCTTATTTAAATTTTCCCCTTTTTACTTGATTTCATTTTCAAGTATCGTTAATGTAAAATTAACGCCTTAACACTTTAAACCTCATTTACATGACCCTGGTTTATTATAAACCTTTTATCTTAATTTCCTTTGACTTAATTCAAATGATTAAGTAACATTTATTTCAAGCTATTTTATTCGCTTGAAATTATCTTTATAACTTCGTTATAAAAATTCGGTTTTTAAATATAACCCGTTCATAAACTTCTTTCACCATTCAACTAGATTTCATCTCAACATCGATTACTTTTTTAAATGAATTTCCATTAAAAAGTAATAATAATTTATTTCAATCATTAACTACTTCAGTAGTTAATTGCTTTATTAACTAAAATAAATAGTAAATTCTCTTAAAAAAACCTTATTAAAATTTAATAATACTCATTTAACTAATTTATTCCAAACACATTAATTTAATAATCAATTCCAATTAAAACGGTCGATTAAATCCACTTAAAACGCGGTTATTCCACTAACCGATTCCAATTAGTTCTCACTTTAAATTAATTAATAATATAATCAATTTAAATAATTTCCTTTTAATTGTTTCTAGCAAAACAATTATCCAAATTTGAACCGTTAAAGTTAATTTCTATTCACTTGTTCACAAATCTGATTAACATCAGATTTTACTTTATAAAAACAATTAATGATTAATTAAAGCTTAAATGATAAGTAATAAATATTTATTTCTTTTTAAACAAACCTTTATTCTAAATAATATATTTCAAAATCTATCTCCAGTTATAAAATAAATTTTATAACTTCAGTTCTATCGATTCACCTGATGGTAAATCAATATAAACAAAATAATTTACTTAGGCCATTAACTGCCAATTACTCAACCAATATTTCTCATTGGTTAAAACAAAACACAGGTTGAATTTTCATTCATTGATCACTAACTAAATCAATTACCCAATCAAGACAGTTCATATATGATAATATGAAAATAAATAATATATTTGAGGGATCCGATTGGGTCCCTCCAACCTGTTCTTCCCTGAAATCACAACGGTTATCTCAAGTTAGATCATTTCAATTTCATTTAACTGAAATAAATAACGACCATTTAACATCAACCAATTCACAAGAAATTCCAACAATTCAAACAATTTTAGCACGTTTATTTTATAAACGTAACCAACCAGGGTGAGTTACCTTTATTGGAACCAATCGCTAAAAATAACGATTTGGTATTTCATTGAAATTAAACACAGTTTAATTTCATCAGTTAAATCAACAACTAAATATATACTACCAAGCAGTCAACCAATGGCAAACAGAACATACAAAATAAAAACCAAATTTATATAAAATCTAAATGGGAAAAACTGAGTGAGTTTAACTCACCTTGTTTCCATGATGTTGAGCATGTCGCCTCGATTTCAACGTAACTGGTTTCGTTCCATTCTGGTTACGAAATAAAAAGGTATAAGCTTTCAAGTACATGATTTAATTAAATAATTAATTTCCTTAGTTACTATATTTGATTTACTAATTAAATTTGTTTCGTGAGACACGGGTCGACTCTAATTCATTTGCTCTTGTCACTTCTCATTCAAACTGTTGTGTTTTAAAATAAATATGATCCCGTCCTTAATCAAATTTATATACCCTGATTACTTTATAAAATAATACTCATGTAAATGGTATTGGTTAAATTTAAATAGCAAACCGACTAATTAGTTTGCTAATTAACAGGGCAAACCTAATTTATTTTTGATTTAAAAATACTTGCCCGATTGTTACTTGCGTGTATTCTAGTATTACCAATTCCAGGACTTAGGAATGTTCGGCCCCACCTTACTTTTGAATTGTTAAACATGATTCATCATTTTCCTTAATTAAGTCCTTAACTTATAAACATTTATAAATTATAAAATAAAATAATCGACCCAGGTTTACTTCTTCACTCACGCGTTTTCTCTTTTCCGGCCCCATTACTTTGAAACTCCAGATCGAACTCGAAAGCAAACTATCCCTCTAAAACTTCTGTCGCTCTGCCTCTTTTCACCTGGACCCCGATCAAACATCCTTGCTCTTCCGCCCTTCCCCATCGCCCACTTTCCTTTTGGTCTGACCCCTTATCGCTCACCCTTGCTCTAGCAAAAATCATTTGGACACAGCCCCTTCTCGAGTTCCTCACTGTCACCATAGCTCGCCAGAATCCAAGCACATGTGGTCGACGAAGGAGCTCACTAGAACGTACGATGTCTCTTCAGACTTCATTGAAAATACTCAACTGCAGGAGGAGATCTTGGTAAGGTTTTTTGATTGGAAGGGTAGCAGCTGTTAAGTTTTGGTGGAGAACGGCTTCTTGAAGCTTGTTGGGTAAGGAACGAATGGAGTAATGTCTAGTTATATATAGAGAGTTAGGAATGTTGGATAAGATCCACGTTGTTTCAAACATAATAGGCATGTGCGATTGAAGAATAGGGTAGCTAGAAATAGGTGTTGAAAATGTTTAAAGCTGTCGTAGCTTGTACGTTGGGTAACATGCAGGTGAAGATTTGATGGGGAAGTGAAAAAAAACTGGGGAAAAATATTTCTGCAAGAAATAGGATTCATAGCCTTTAGTCTTGTTGATGAAGGAATAGGGTTGCAGAGAAGGGTCGGTTTCAAGTTTCAGAATGGCATGTGCTACACTGGCTCAGCTTTAATTTTACATGGGTCCAAAGCTCAAAGAGAAAGTATAGGGTAGGCTATGCATTGTCATTTGCTTGGGTAGGTTTGTACTCGGTCGGTTCAATTCAATTGGATTTATACTTGGTATTTTATTTAACTTAGCGTTAAATTTGTACAAATATATATTGTTTCAATACGGCATCAAATTTTTACCGTCAACCGCTATTTACTGGTAACCGTTTAATTCGTATTGTCACACCCAGACTCTAAACACAATGAAAAATGGACGTACTGATTCGTTTGACGTTCTAAACCCAAATAATTTATTTTCGTTAAATTCCGACTTTGTTTGAAAACATTGCTATTTTAATTTCAATAAATTTGTCGGTTCACCTTTAAATTGAACGTACTGACGAAACAATTCCAGTTGGTTCTAAACTGGAAAACTAATAATGACTAACCATAAGTATTCCAATAAAAAATCTTTTCATCGAAAACGGAGATCATTTGGAAATTCGTTGTTTCTACCGCTTATATATATTATCAATATAGTATAAATAAATTCTAAAATCATTAAATTAAATAATAATAAATTATTATCATCGTTCATATCTAAATAAAATAATATATCATTTTCAATCTAACTAATATGAAATTATAACTCATCGTTTAGAAATTCCAAGTTAGACGATATCTAAAATATATAAAAATCCGTTTAAGTTATACTAAATAAACTTATCGTTTTATTAACGATTTCCATAGAGACTATTTCAAAATTTGATTTAGCCATAACTAACAATCTATAATCCGAAATCTGGAATTTCTCTTTCATATGAAAATTATCATCAACAAGATTCCAATGTTTCTTGTTTCATAGAAATCCGACTTATATCGGATCCTGTATATCCAATTGAAGTTCGAAATTCAATATTACGAACTGCTGCGCTATTTCAAGCTCAATTTACATTATATTAAATTATAGCGTTCAAATTTCGTTTTAAATAATGAATTAAATATTAAAATTCATTAATAATCCAAATAAAATATTTAAAAAAATAAATTAAATTAAATATTTGACTGCCAAAAATACGGGTCGTTATATTCTTCCCCCTTAAAATAATTTCGTCCTCGAAATTGTTGAGGTAAGAAAGAACGCTACAAACCCGTTAATTTCCAAATCTCATTTTACTTCGAATCAAAAACCAATTCAAAACCATATAAATATTTTTAAAATTATAGAAAATTTTCTAACACATTAAATTCCCGAAAAAATTCGGTAGAGTCTCCCCTACACGGAGTGACATCTGCGATATCGCAGGAACAAATAATATATATACATCGACCCACACAGTCGGAAAACAAAAATCAAAACCCATAATTTCATATTTTCGCGTAGGCGTACCTTTTACGAGCGCTATTGGGCATATTTGCTCAGCGTATATGTGATTTACTCAACCAATATCAATCTGTCTAGCCATCTGGCACCTGTACTTAATCAATTCATATATAAGTAACAGATATATGAAATTCTGTGATAATATTTCACTACTCAACAAGTATAACATTCCAATTCCAAAATCAACCAGATAGCACAAATTCATTATCACATGCAGGGATAAATCATAAATTCCAAATCATATGTAGTTTCATTTCAGTATAATTATACTGGAAATTGTTCTTTAGTTTATAATTCACTTAGCTTCATTAAATTTTGAATTATTCCCGTTCATATAAATTACCATCCACTAACAAACAATTTACAATCAACAACCAATACACAACCTAATCAAAATAAATCAATGGGATTTACAACCAATATTAATATTTTATTTTGGTTTCACATATATGATTATAGTTTTCATTCATTTAATTTCTAATTTCCAATTCTGTTTTATTTAATTATTTCAATTTCAATATCATTATTAATTAAATTACACTTAACCAAGTTAAGTTTCAATTCAAATTTTCAACCCGATTTGAATTCCATTCAAATCGATCAAACACACTAGTATCTCAATAAATTGAGAAAATTATTTCTTTTCTATACAAAAATATGTTTTGGGTAAAATTATTTCATTTACAATATCCTATCTATTGCCAGTTCTATGCTTCTCAACACTCGAACCGATCAAATAACACAATACAAATCATTTGTATAAAAATTTACAAATACGCTCTCATATACACACACACACTCAATCTCGATCTACAGTATTACTAACCCAATCTCTATCAAGTTACACCACAGAGCCAAGGTTAATACTAAACCAATAGGTCTGATACCACTGTAACGACCCAAGGATTTTTAGCCCCGGAAATCGACATAAATACCTTTACCATAACTCATGCCGACCTTCCAAACACCGAAAACACTGGAACGTTATTAGATAGAACTTAGAGGGTGAGATAAGAAGGAAAGAAATATTAGAATTGTAGAAGAAGAAGAAACAACACAACACAGAGTCTCACATCGCAGCGGAACAAAATATAATATAGAAATAAATCTTTATTGAGAGCTTAAAAAAATACTTACAATATCATAGTACATCACATAACGGGACAGTTATAATAACATGTTCCCATATACAACACACAGCGGAATAGAAGCTATATAATATCATATGTCTGAACATCTCCAGCTCGTCTCTGGACTTCATAGCATTCAATAACCTGAGCCTGTAAATCCCGGGCTAAACCGAGCATTTACACAACACCGGGTCAGTTTGGTGAACCAGAGTGAGAAAAACTCGCAAAGTATTAAGGGGAATCGTCCAATTTGATTTTAAAGTTCAAAAATCTTTTCAAAAGAAAAGGATAATCATAAGACCAAATGCACACATAGATACAGACGGTTTTTACCTTACAATAACCCAAAACATTTTTGTAATTAATATCTTTTCTAATATTATAATAATGTCCAAATACAAGTAGATATCAATCTAGCGGAATGCTTGCATCTCACGCTCCACATATATAGTATACAAAACCACGGGCGCTTATTAGAGATTGGATTCCAAGGAATGAGACCACCTGCCGATAGTGTATCTCTAGAGGCGAATACACTGGGTTCAACAAGAACGTCTTGCAACCCGGCCTACACATGACCGACCACTCATTTCGCTTGAGTGCATCGAATGTATATCACCAACGGTTGGGATCAAACCACCGTTTCCCGAAAAGGGACATCATCGATAGATTAAAGAAGCGAATGAAATTTCTCTAGATAGGTGATTATACACCCTAATGGGAGCGACCCACATAGCCATGTTGCCTGCCCGATTTTTGTCATTTCCCAGTTGATGAGGCTTGAGGTTTAGATTAACTTTTGAACATCGGGTCATCATTAACTTTGATTGTCACATCGTCAAATCCGCCAGATATCACTAATTGATGTCCATAAAAATACTCTAGCAGTTAAGCTAAGAGAACAGCTATCCTACGCCAACAACTATAGCTCGTTTGAAGAAATCAACGTACGTGACCCTTTGGAAATACTTTGTCAGACATCCTTTTATACAAGTAATCCAGGAACATGATGAACTGAAGGCACTCTCCTATTGCATCCAATATAGGAATCACCCCATGGATCAGTAGCGAGAAGTCCTTGCAATCCGTAGATTCCAACCACGAAAGAATCACAACTTATCTCTGCTTGCCAGGCAGAGAATATTAGTTGTTCTTCCATTTATGAAAATCCATGATCTTCAATGCTCCATCTCGATCATCTTCTAATATCTTCACGTATTTGTTGGTCAGCATGGTTTTCAAATATAAATTCGATCTCGGTCTTTCCATACCAATAATCGTATTGGACAGATTTGATAGTCGACGATTTAACTATCAAAATATACAGTGATTTAATCATGACAATCCAATGAGTTCACTGGTTCAGTATTCATCATTACTTGGCCTTTTAATTAAAACAAACTGATTCACTTCTGGTTGAGTAAAACTTCTAACTCTTTTAAATATTTAAAAATACGATATTTGAATTCTTGTATAATATACTAATGTTCTCAATAAAAACATTTCATATTAATACATAGTAAAATAACTTATAATCATATTAAATTTCCAACATTTGTTACATTATTCTCTATTATTTAAGTTTGGGAAATCCACTTAACTTATTATTCGCAATTAACGTTATGTAATATCTTTTATTCTATTCTTGAAACAATAACAAATATTTATTTATAAAATACAAACCCAACCTTACTTTTCCTTCTTACTAATTTCCCTTACTTCGTATATTCTCCAAATTTTCACCAAACATCGCATTATTATTTCTCTAATGGAAATAATAAATTATCACTAACCTCTTTTACGATTACCAACTAATATCATCTTTAGATAATCCTGATGTTGTTCAAGTTGGGGTATTTTAATTACCTCTCAGACCTTGATCAACAACGTTCTTATCCTCAGATAAATATTAGTTGTAATCAAACCAACATTCTATTCCAGTCTCAAAACAAATTCCATTATAAGTTGGATTTGGTTATACAATCCTATGACCCACTTCTTTACCCAAATTCACTCTTACCAATCTCCTTCCAAATCTATTCAACCATTTTCCCACTTTGGAAATCTTATTTAAATTTTCCCCTTTTTACTTGATCTCATTTTCAAGTATTGTTAATGTAAAATTAACGCCTTAACACTTTAAACCTCATTTACATGACCCTGGTTTATTATAAACCTTTTATCTTAACTTCCTTTGACTTAATTCAAATGATTAAGTAACATCTATTTCAAGCTATTGTATTCGCTTGCAATTCTCTCTAAAACTCCAGATCGAACTCGAAAGCAAACTGTCCCTCTAAAACTCCTGCCGCTCCGCCTCTTTTCACATGAACCCCGATCATACATCCTTGCTCTTCCGCCCTTCCCCATCGCCCACTTTCCTTCTGGTCTGACCCCTTACCGCTCACCCTTGCTCTAGCAAAAATCATTTGGACACAGCCCCTTCTCGAGTCCCTCACTGTTGCCACAGCTTGCCAGAATCCAAGCACATACGGTCGACGAAGGAGTTCACTAGAACGTACGGTGTCTCTTCAGACTTCATTGAATATACTCAACTGCAGGAGGAGATCTTGGTAGGGTTTTTAGATTGGAAGGGTAGCAGCTGTTAAGTTTTGGTGGAGAACGGCTTCTTGAAGCTTGTTGGGTAAGGAACGAATGGAGTAATGTCTGGGTATATATAGAGAGTTAGGAATGTTAGATAAGATCCACGCTTTTTCAAACAGAATAGGCATGTTCGATCGAAGAATAGGGTAGCTGGAAACAGGCGTTGAACATGTTTAAAGCTGTCATAGCTTGTACGTTGGGTAACATGCAGGTGAAGATTTGATGGGGAAGTGAAAATAAAAAATAAAAAAAAACTGGGGAAAAATATCTTCTGCAAGAAATAGGATTCATAGCCTTTAGGCTTGTTGATGAAGGAATAGGGTTGCAAAGAAGGGTCGGTTTCAAGTTTCAGAATGGCATGTGCCACACTGGCTCAGCTTTAATTTTACATGGGTCCAAAGCTCAAAGAGAAAGTATAGGGTAGGTTATGCATTGTCATTTGCTTGGGTAGGTCTGTACTCAGTCAGTTCAATTCAATTGGATTTGTACTTGGTATTTTATTTAACTTAGGCGTTAAATTTATACATATATATATATTGTTCTAATATGGTATTAAATTTTTACCGTCAACCGCTATTTACCGGTAACCGTTTAATTCGTATTGTCACACCTAAACTCTAAATACAACAAAAAACGGACGTACTGATTCGTTTGACGTTCTAAACCCAAATAATTTATTTTCGTTAAATTCTGACTTTGTTTGAAAACATTGCTATTTTAATTTCAATAAATTTATCGGTTCACCTTTAAATTGAATGTATTAACAAAACAACTCCAATTGGTTCTAAACTGGAAAACTAATAATAACTAACCATACGTATTCCAATAAAATTCTTTTCGTTGAAAACAGAGATCATTTAGAAATTCGTTGTTTCTACCGCTTATATATATTATCAATATAATATAAATAAATTGTAAAATCATTAAATTAAATAATAATAAATTATTATCATCGTTTATATCTAAATAAAATAATATATCATTTCCAATCTAACCAATGTGAAATTATAACTCATCGTTTAAAATTCCAAGTTAGACGATATCTAAAATATATAAAAATCCGTTTAAATTATATTAAATAAACTTATCCTTTTATTTACGATTTCCATAACGACTATTTCAAAATTTGATTTAGGCATAACTAACAATCTATAATCCAAATTCTGGATTCTTCTCTTGTATATGAAAATTATCATCAACACGATTCCAACATTTCTTGTTTCACAGAAATCCAACTTATATCGGATCATGTATACTCAATTGAAGTTTGAAATTCAGTATTACGAACTGCTGCGCTATTTCAAGCTCGATTTATATTATATATAATTTATAGCGTTCAAACTTCGTTTTAAATAACAAATTATATATTAAAATTTATTAATATTCCAAATAAAATATTTAAAAAAATTAAATTAAATATTTGGCTGCCAAAAATACGGGTTGTTACACCCTCCATCGAATTGTGTGAAAACGGGGCGAAATAAAGCGTCGATTTCTCATAAACTATCACTCTAAAGGTGATCATCAACGTTGAAGATATAGATCATAGAATGATCTATCATATTTGCTTCCGAAACTCTGGAAATGGAGGAGTGAATTGATAGAGATTTGAGTGGAAGAAGGAGAGCGTTTCAGCCATTGATTGCCATGGTGGCGGCTGTACATTTAGGGGGATTAGAAATAGGTTTAAAGAAGTTTATGATGTTATATAATAGAGCCAATATATATATATATATACATATACATATATATTTATATATTTTTATTTGGTTATATATTTGATTTTATTCCTCACTTGTAAGTTGCAAATGAAATAAATTAGCTGACTAGGCAGGTGTTAATCTAATCAATGTTTATCTCATATTCAAAAATTCAAAAGAAGAAACACAGGGAAAGAGAAAACGAAAATGTAATTAATGCATTATCTATTGTTTAATGCCAATTGTTAGAAAGTTTATAACTTTGTTTGCATGAAAATGTTAATATTTAACGAATGTACATTTTCCACTTCTAACATGTAAATGTTAATATTAAACAAATGAACATTTTCTACTGTTAAAACATTTTTATTATGTTAAAACGTTTTATCAAACTATGAATCCCTTTTTAATGATTCACCTTTTACAATAAAAATATAATTTTTAATGTGAACACAATGTATTATACAATGAATCTTTTTCTAATGTATCATTTACACTAAAAATGTAAATTTTAATGTCAAAACATTTTTATTACACACTGAATCTCTTTAAATGATTCATTTACATTAAAAATGTAAATTTTAATGTTAACACATTTTCAAACAATGAATCTCTTTTACATTAAAAATGTAATTTTTAAGGTAAACATATCTAATCAAACTTTAATATTTTTATACCTTAAAATTTTAATGTTTAATGTAAACATATTCCAATCAAAGTTTAATCTTTTTATTCTTGTCTAATATACAATAAAAATGTGAATTTTTATTGTTAACATATTTTCCATTTCAAATAATGGTCATTTTTAATATACAACAAAAAATGTGAATTTTCGTGTTAACATATTTTTCATTTCAAATAATGGAATTTTTAAATTCTGACACATTTTATGTTAAAAATTCTTAAAATAAATTTTTTAAATTGGTTCTGATTTTCTGGGTTGTTACATATTTGGGAGAAGGTAGTAATGTTCTGAATATTTTTTTTTAATCCATTTTAACCTTAACCTGAGATGGGTTACCGGGTATGTACCTAATCCCACTAATTACTCACTAAGTTATTGCAAAAACTGACAAACTTCAACTAGTTATATCTCTTTGCGCAAAAGTCCAAATCACTACAAAGAACACTCTTTAGAAAGGGAAACCATTACATCTTTTCAATATGATTGTCTTGGATGCTAATTTGATTTCTTGGAAGGTAAGGTCATCATAATTTTTGTGGGTAAGATCATTTGATAACATTTCTCATGGTAAAAAACATCACTACTCAACATCTCAAAAGTCACAGTGTCGTATGATCCAATATAAATTAAAAATGACGTTTTAATACCCTTTTATATGTTAAACACGGATTATTACACAAAATAACAAGAAGAAGAAGACAAATTTTGTTAAATATATTGATATGTTCAATTTTCATTAATTTTTTAATTAAGATTGGCTTTAGAGCGCATAATAAAGTTGAAGCGTGAAGCAACTTAGGTTAATGGATAAAATAAAAAGTGCACAAGTGTGTCGATTGGTACTAATACATACATGGATGATGGCGATACATGGATTTGTTCATATTTGATCCTAATACTCCATTTTTTCTAACAAGATCTGGAGTGGAAATATTTTGGATGATTTAACAAAAGAAAATCTGTACTGGAAATATTTGGATGATTTAACCAAAAGAAGATCTGGACTCCAAGGGCTAAATTTAGTATACAGGCGTACATGCACTTGGCGAAGGATCAAAATATTTTACATTTTGAAGGAGATATTGCGTTTTTTATCTTTGATCTTGTTTTAATTTCGAATTTACGGTTGTATTTACATCAAAAATCTAATGAAAGTCATCAACATAACCATATTGAAGCTTACATAGCATTGTTGAACCATTGTGAATTTATTGTCTTTCTTTTTTCTACTTACATATGCATATAGGTGTTGTTTTCTTCATATCTGGACCTGAAATTCACTGTTAGAACTCTTTAGCTAGTTAAATTAAAGGTTATACCCTCATAACGATCAAAACTACATTAGAAGTTTGTTCTTCGTAGACTTTCTGAGAATTTGACCAATTTTTTGAGTAATAATTTAGTAAAAAGAATTAACTTCCCAAATTCGAGCTTTCAACACATTGAAAATCCATGTGCAAATTAATATCAATACAACATTCATAGGATAAGGAAAATCGTAATGATATAAACATAACACTGAGATATATTACATTGGACATTTTATATTTAATGTAGTTGGATATTCTTATTGGGTTTTATTTTGGCTTGGCAATTGATACTTTCATTGCAAGTAATTTCTATTCGTGTCCACACTAAAATACATTCTTGGATATCAATACCCGTGATTGTAGGCACTAGTAGGTAGAAGATATGTATTATATCCATTAATGAATAATAAATTTGGAAATATAAAAAGGAAATTTAGGTGTAATATATACATTTTCAAAATCTAATTGATTATAAAAGTATAAAAATAAATAATCATAATGACACTGAGTAGTTTTAAGTAGTTACTATGCACCAAGATGAATATAATATAAACAATTAATTCAAAAAAAAATGATATATAAATGCATATCATATTCATTATACTAAAATATACAATGGGTCGGCCTTATGGTAGTCCAAAGTTGTAATAGAATTGGGAAGCCCCCTTCAATCCGCAACCATAATTGAAATAAATGATTAATATCAATGACTAGTTTCTGGTAAATTATAATGTTTCTTTTGCACAAAATGTTGGAAGCCCCCTTTGGTTGGTTAAGAGATTTATGTTAAATTGTGTTGTCTTGAATTCAATTATTGTGACGTTGTAATAAAATATGTTATATAGTGCACATTTTCTCTTGCTTATTTCTTATATTTTATACTATTTTCTATTTATATCCTGCCTTACTCCGCCTCCCTCTTTCTTTTACTTTTTTTTTTTTTTTTGTATTTACATAAACTATAGTATTTTAACTCATTTCCAAACATTAAATTGTTTTTGTTGTTTATTATTATTGTATCTTCATGTTTAGTAATATTCACTATATAGTATTTTCCTTATTTACAAAATTATGATTTCTACCTTGATATTCTCATAATGATAAAATTATTGTTTCCTAATACATATTTGTTTTACCATTTATAATATCTTATTTAGTGAGAATTAAGTCTCATGTGTATGATAAAATATGGCAAAATTATTTGGCTTTTCCATGTTAATCCAATTCATTGGACCAATCCCGAATTAATATAATATAACATGGTTCATTGATGCTAACGAAAATCAATTTTAAGGATGGTACGTACTCGTTATATTTAATCTAGTGGTTTAAGGTATCAACAAATTGGGTCAAAACTTATACACTGATGACTTCATATCCACGTTCCTATTTTTCTCAAATATCGATTATTTAAGCACATATGAATGGATTTCAATTTTTGAATATTCATTGAAAGGATCCGTTCTATTTGCATGGTAGCAAAGATGGAGAACATAATATTTGGTTTATGAATCCAAAATGTTTCATACTAGCACTAACCCATGGAGCACACTGGTTGGGAATCAGTCCAAATGTTTGGAATCATTTCTCAAACTTACCATTTAAGATATGAACTTCGCAAATGTAAGGGAGTACATTCATAAAATGATAAAATAAAATGAAAACTAAAGTCTAAACCTTCTTGACAATAAGATTTTAGACATGGGAAGACTAAAAATCAATGTAGCATAAATGTGATATGACGCAAACTCTACTTATCAGTATCTCTCACACGTAACTTCCTTTTTTGATGATAATCAAAGCAAAAAGCAATATCTAGTTTGGTTTCACAAGTCCAAAATAGTCGAAACTTTAGAGGCTTGTCTGTACATACACCGCTCACAAAAACAAAAAACTGTTTAAGAATGTGCGAAGGTTATCATGTCTAGTTCTTATGTGCGCATAACAGTCATATGATATCTTATCCTAAGCCAGCTGGTATACACTAGCTTCTACCACGACCGACTCTCTTGTTCAGAGATGGCCGACAGGTATACTCGAGTCCGATCCATTTGTAAACGATTTGATCCAACTCGACCGGATCCGTATAACCCGTTTAACTAAACAGGTCGTGTTGGATCAAGTTAACAAGAGCCGGGCCTATTGATCCAGATGTACATAGAATCAAACGCATTAGAAGGGTGGCACCCACTCATAATTGGGGTTGGGATCACCTGTACCAGATTCTCCCTAGTCTGGTGTGCCCAACCAATGAAATCACCCCATTTTAGGGTGATTTACACATTGCCCCCCTGAAATACACCCGAATTTCAGGGGGTAATGTGAAAATTATCCCAAATGAAGTGATTTCATTGGTACGGACCACCGGACCAGAGATAATCTGGTCCAGAGGATCCGCACCCTCATAATTGGATCTGAAAACTGCTGCTAGCATAATATTGTATGTCATGCAATATTAAGTAGAATATCATTCTACCAATCATTTATTATTTCCTTCTGCTCTTCAGAATCATGGCACATTTGCAATAATTAGATGGTACTCTAAGGGAATTACACCAATATCATCTAATAGTGAGAAACATAATCATTGACCCAATGAAATTTACAAAAGCAATTTGGAGGACGAGTTGTCATGTTACATTGATACTTAAAGACATGCCGGAATGAACTGTTACAGAATATTAGTGGAAAACCATCAAAGTTTTGATGACACATTAGTGAGCATTGTAGACAACAAGTCTAATAAGATAACATACATTACATCAGGGAATTAAAAAATAAAATGAAAAATGTAGCATTCTTTGTAGAGAAACACCATGTCACCACCAAAACAAATTTCTGAAATTAAATGATTCAGTCATTGATATGATAAAACAATCCTGAAAAATGCAATAGCATCCTCCAATTTCAAGCCTACAGTCTGCATTCTACAGTCACGATCTGCATAAATCATAAATCCAAGATTGAAAAGGTATTTTATTGAGAATAATTTTGTAATTGTTTGATACGAGCTAATAGTTGTAACATGACGCCTTTATATATAATGAATTACATAACGGCTAGTGCAGAAGTTGCCAAAAATAATAATGTGAAGGCCCAAGGCCCATTGAGCTAAGCCCGTATGCTGTAAGGCTAAAGAAACATGCAGACTGGATCGGATTTTGTTATGATGTATTCATTCTGATATGGCCCCCTCAATTCGATCTAGGTGTTCATTTGTGCCTCCTTCATCAACTCTCAGCTCCACCTTTAATCTAATGAAATTTTTGGTTGAAAGCGCCTTTGCAAGAATGTCTACCCTACGGTAATAAGCTGGAATGTAGCAAACTGCTATTTTTTCAGCTTGTGTCCTTTCTTTGACAAAATGAAGGTCGATTTCTAGGTGTTTTGTTCTCAAATGTTGTATTGGATTGAGAGACAACGACACTGTACCTCTGTTATCACACCAAATCACCGGCTTCTGCTTTGTGGCAAGCCCTAGTTCGTTTATCTGCGATTCAATCCAGGATATTTCTGCTGTGGTGCTTGCGAGTGCTCTATATTTAACATCGGTGCTAGATCTTAACGTAGTTTGTTGCTTTCTTGTACACCACGAGATGATGTTAGTCCCGAGGTAAATGCAATAACAGATATGGATCTCTTATCATCCACATTATTTGCCCAGTATGCATCGCTAAAGCCCTGTACGTTAAGTTCTTTTTCTGATTTTAACCTCATCCCATGATGTTTGGTTCCTTGTAAGTACCTCAAAACTCTTTTAAGTGCTATCCAGTGTTCTGATAGTGGATTTTCCATGTATTGACTTAGCTTATTGCTACTATAGCATATGTCTGGTCCAATTATTGTCGCGTACTGTAGTACCTCTATTATGCTCGTGTATTGCTTAGCATTTTCGATAGCTTCCCCTTTGTGTTTGGATCTTGTCATGGGTGTTGGTTGTTATTTTGCCTAATGCATGTTGGTTCTACGTGGAATCTCTGAAATATAACCCAGTTGAGACAAAAATAGTTCACTGCCATTTTTCTTGGTGATTTGTATTCCAAGAAAAAACTTTAGCTCACCTATATCCTTGATAGCAAAACTTTTGTCCAACATTTGTATGGTTCTGTCTATTTCCTTGCTGTTGTCCCCTATTATCAACATGCATTCCACATACACCAGAATGAATGTGGTTCCCTGTATGCTTTTCTTCATGTACAATGAATTATCAAATTTTGCTTGTGTAAATCCTAAATTGGACAAAGTTACCTTGATTTTTTCATACCAAGCTCTTGAAGCTTGCTTTAAGCCATATATGGCTTTGTGCAGTTTATATACTTGTACTTTACCATTGCTAAAGCGTTCAGGTTGTTGCGTTTACACCTCTTCAGTCAATTCCCCATTCAAGAATGCATTGTTCACATCGAGTTATTTTATGTTCCATCCCTTACTTAGTGTTATGATCAGTATAAATCGAATAGTAGTGGGTTTTATAACTGAGAAAATGTCTCATTAAAATCAAATTCAAATTGTTGTGTATAACCTTTATTCACCAATCTGGCCTTATATTTGTCAATGGATCCATCTGCCCTTCTTTTTATCTTGTAAGTCCATCTGCAACCTATAATATCTTATGTTTAGGTGGTGCCACTAGACTCCAGGTTTTGTTTTTCATGAGTGCTTCATACTCCATGTGCATTGCCTTTTTTCATTTGTTTGACTTTATGGCTTGATTGAAATCTGTTGATTCAGTCTCTGTTGCTAAAACATTGTATACTTTGGGTTTAAAAATCCCACTCTTTGACCTTGTAGTCATGTGATGCCCAGTATTTTGTTGCTGTATCTGTTGTGTTACTACATTGTCAGTTTGGCATGCTCCACTGCTGTTATCTTTATTGCATTGTGTTTCCTGGCTCAACTGGTTTGTATGCACCCATTCTGATTCATTGCCTAATGCATCTATATGTGTGTACTTTCTTTTTTCGTGACCTCATCATGTATGTCTGCATTGGTTGTGTATGGTTGTTTCTGACTTCTGCCTTCTGTTGGTGGTTCAGTGAAAAGTGGCATGAATTGTATGTTTGTGTTTGAGCTTTCTTCATCACTTTCTCTTACATTTTGTTTTCACGCAAGTGGAAAAGTGTTTTCATCAGATATTACATGTCTTGAAATGTAGATTCACCCATTCTTGTCTAAGCATTTGTAGCCTTTTTGGTTTTGAGCATACCCAATGAATGTGCATGAGGTTGATTTCATGCTTAATTTATGATTATTGTAATCTCTTAAACATGGAAAACATAGATATCCATATGCTTTCAAAAATTTATAGTCTGGTCTAGCATTATGTATCATTTCATGTGGTGTTTTGTTGTTCAAAACTTTGGTTGCTAACTTGTTAATGAGAAAAACAGCTGTATGAAAAGCTTCGTTCCAATATTTCATAGGTATAGAACCTTTTGATAATAATGTTAGATCAATCTCAACTATGTGTCTATGTTTTCTCTCAACCAAACCATTTTGCTCAGATGTGTGGGGGCAAGTCAGTCTGTGTTTGATCCCCCTTTTGGTAAAATAGTTGGTCAATGTTTTGAACTCTGCCCCACCATCTGTCTGCATAATTTTGACACTACAGTTGGTTTGTTTTTTGATATATGTTATGAATTTGTATAACTGTATTGCAAGCCTCTGATTTAGCTTTCAGCATAAATATCCAAGTATATCTCGATAAGCATCTACAAAAGAAAGATGGTACATGTGTCCTGATATGAATTCAGTGGTGTTGGTCCCCATAGGTCGGCAGTTATAAGCTCCAATGGCTTGTTGCTGGTTTCAGAATTACTAAAAGGAAGTTTGTGGCTTTTGCCTAATTGGCAGTGTGTGCATGTGTGCTTAATAGGTACATTATTATTGAAAGAAATATTTTTTTACTACTTAGAATATTTTTAACATTTTCAAAATTTGGATGTCCCAATCTAATGTGCCATGTTTCAATATTGTTACATTGACTAGAACTTCCATTGCAATTATTCTTAACACCTACATTACTGTATCTAATACAATTGTTATTACTACTTGCATCTACGTTGTTGCACCAGTATTCTCCACCTGAATTTGCAGTCTTTAAGTTGTCGAATTTGTAAAGGCCTTCATATAGATTACTCTGTAGTAATATTTCTTGGCTTAGAGAATCTTTAACTAAACAAAACTTAGGGTGAAACTTGAAGTATACATTATTGTCGTTGGCAAATTTTGACATACTTAATATATTTTTGTTAATGGTGGCACTCTAAGAATATTATTTAATTTAAGTTGTCATTTGCCAAGAATAGTGTCTTTGCCAATGTGTGTGATACTAGCAGTTTCACCATTACCCATATGTAAAGTTTTCATACCTGAGTAGTTCTTGCTACCAGTATTTAGATTTTGGAGATTATTTGTGATGTGGTGTGTTGCACCTGAGTCTGGGTACCACTCTTCAAAGTTGTTGTCCTCCATCACTTGTCATATTTTCATTCCTGTTTTCCTCATTGTTGTTTCTATTTGAATTCCCTACTGTTTCCATGTTTGCTTGTGCTCCTTTTTGTGGGAGATTGTTGTTCTGTTGAGCATTTCCGTCTGAGTTATACTTGAAGTAACATTTATATGTCATGTGGCCAAATTTCTAACATATATGACATTTTACTCGATTGTTGTTATTCAATCTGCCTCTCCCACGGACTCTTTTAGGTTGGTGTCGTCCTCTCTGAGGTTGATAGCTTCGTTAATATTGGTTTTCTTGTCTGTTAGTGTTGTTAGTTGTTTCCTTGCACTTGTGTGTTCTTAGCTGCAGCGTAGTTGGCAGAAAACTCGCTTTGTGTTGCTTTTCTATGATTAATCCTGCCTTTATGGGCAAGAAGTGCAGATCGAACGAATTATAAGTCAGGTAAGGTTTGCTGTGTAGCGATAACTGTTACTAGAGATTCATATTCCTCGTCTAATCCTCCAGTGATGAAAAGAATTTGTTCACTGTCGCTAATTTTATGTCCAACAGCATTCAGTTTGTCACATATGACTTTAATTTTACCTAAGTATTCCTTCATGCTAGTGTCATCCTTCCTGATGTTTTGTAATTCACGTCTGTATTACATGAATCTTGCTACTGATTGTAAACTGAAAATTTGCTCAATAGTTTTCCATATTTCATGTGATGTGTTGCACCCTATTTGCGAAAGTAGATTTGGGATGATTGATGACAGCAACCATGATGACAGGAGACTATCTTGTTTATGAAATTTAGCGTGATCTGGTTTGGGTGTAAGGTTCCCATCTGGGTCGGTTATCATAACTGGGGGAATATTTACTGTTCCATCGATGTATTCTTGTAAACCATACTCCCTTAATATGATCTGAATTTGGTACTTCCATAATATATAGTTATCTTCGCCCAAAGATGTGGTAATGATTTGGCTTTTTGTTTTGATCAGGTTTTGGCAATTTGGGGATGCACCATTGCCCAAGCTGCCAGACAAGATGATGTGGCCTTGTTGTCGTTTGCCATCGATTATCAGGAAGTCGGTGAGGCAAATATGAATTTTTGCAGCCGATGCTTGAGGCAAAAGTGGATCACAAAAAGAACACGAATATAGAGAAGTAGGGATGTATGCTTGGCACGAAAATGTCAATTCTTGTAGCCGCCTTATTGTGCTTGGCAAGATGAGATTGATGTTATGGCCGCTGCAGACTTCACTTAAGAACTCAGTGAGATCAGAAATTTAGCAACCAGTTTGCAAATTGCTGCTAGGCATGGTTGATTTCTGATCGATGATCCAGGTTAGACAAAGTTGGGTTCCCCTTCGGTGAATCTCCGGTGATGATGATATAATCTAAGGAGAAAACAAAACTACAACCAACTTTGCTAATAAAAAATAGGCCTTTCAGCAATTGCGCTCTGATACCAAATTGAGGATTGAAAAAGTATTTTACTGAGAATAATTTTGTAATTGTTTGATACGAGCTAATAGTTGTAACATGATGCCTTTATATATAATGAATTACATAACGGCTAATGCAGAAGTTGCCTAAAATAATAATGTGAAGGCCCAAGCCCCACTGAGCTAAGCCCTTATGCTGTAAGGGTAAAGAAACATGCGGACTGGATCGAATTGTGTCATGATGTATTCATTCTGATATCATATAATGATCACATAGTTCGAACAAGTAATTAGTATTTCCCCTTTACGTGTATCTTTATAGTTACATGAATTAATAGCAGTGTTTATAATGAATTTGGATCATAAATAAATGAAATGATAGAATGTGACTGTTCTTCGTTATTTTCTATTTTATATATAACAGTTTGGGCTTGGCCCACTAAGAGAAAAACCTGATTATACAATTATAAATAGGGTATTGTTAAAGGACTCCATTTTTGATTAACTGGGGATAGATTTAAGGGGAACCCGTCTTATTATTTTAAGGGGGTTTGCAATTTTTAAACAAATTTGAAATTCAGACTAAAATACCGTTGCATGGTCACCCCTTAAACCCTATCGATTAAAATTAAATCCAGTTCGATCCTACTATGCCGTGAATCAAAAAAATTGAGCGTTGAAACCCATGTACTTTCGGGTCTCCATTTCTTCTGCATGGCTTGCCCAAAAGGTGAATCTTGATAAACTGGCACAATCATAAAACGATGGAAAAACATATCATTGGTGCATGTAACTTGAATCCAGCGATATACTAATTATATTTTTTTTATGTTAAAACACTTTGATTTCCGGCAATATAATTTGAACAATAGGACTCCATTTTGTTGAAAATCTCCTATAAATTAGAATAAAGTGTACACTAAATCCTATTATTATTACCTATATGTCTCGTTTTAATAATTTTCAACATAATTATTACGTCCTCCATGTAGGATTACTATGCAAATATCATGAGATATGTTAAATTAAGAGCAAGACATAAACTTGCCTTAGCAATATCACGGAAAATCCTAAAATAAGAACAAAACAAGTAACTCTAACACCCACCCGATGAGTGCAATTTTAACAGACCAAGTATCAAAGAATGTGCGGAACAATCATCCTAAGAAGCAGTTGGTAACTCAAGCCAAAGGGAGAAAAAATAACAAGCACAATCCATAGAATTCAAGTAAATAAATATTTTAAGAGAAATGCAGATGTATATAATACTATATTTTGACACTTGAACACACATTTATAAAGTTGAAGGTACAAATAACGCTACATAATAGTAACTCAAAGCCAAGAAAATAGTACGATTATGAAGGAGGTACAAGCCTTATAATATAATGCAGTCAAACTGCAACGATTAACTGTTCAAAATCACTTCAGCACATTACCATGTAAAAAACATGCCAAATTAATTTTAGTCGTAAGCTGACAAATTTAGAGTAATTTCTCAACGGTCTAATGGCGAATATTTTGTTGCGGTATGATATTAATCCTGGGTAAAAGAAACGATGTGCAACTACCGAAATATATATTGATTAGCGATCATTTTTTACTGCAAGCAAGCTAATTGATGTTGAATCATCACTATGTATGTCAGTTAGTATTACCGATTTTAAAAAATTTGATCAAATTGTTGGATCAAACTGCATAACACTTATCAAAATGGGGTGCTCATTATTTGGAGTGCTATTGAACGCACCTGCGACACCCCACGTTCGTTAATGTCACTCACAAAGGAACTGTATTAAGTTTCGTGAAGTGTTATAGGTAAACAGACGCAGAATATTACAAGACAGATATAAATAAGATAGCAGCGGAAATTCAAATTTTTATTTCAAACACTAATCATACATCGTTGTCCAAAATACCATAAGTCACAAAAACCAATACAAGAATATAACTTCTGTCTTTTACCATCAGAGTACATAAATACTTAAATGAAAACATAATTCTCTAAATAAAAGAGACAAAACCATAGTAGAGATAAGAACTTGAGCCATACTTCGAAAGCAGCTCTAGCAAGATGATAACTGAGTCCTGACTAAGCCTGGGTATTCCCGTCCTGAGGACTTGTGGGAGGGAAACAGAAGAAAGAAGAGGAAACAAAAGGGTCAGACATAAAGTCTGGTGAGTCTAGTTACTTTTAGCAAGTAAATAAATAAAAGTAGCATGACAAGCATATAAAGTGGATAAGAGAGATCACTACATAAATGGCAGGTGTGACAAGGTAGACAGGATAAGGTAAATACGCTTCCCTAACGATTACTCTGCACTATTACTAGTATAACCAGAATGAGATGATCCCTTACACTTCAAGATAGGGATGGGCATAAACCGCATTGTTAAACGGAAACCGCCCGACCCGAACCGAAGAAACGGTGTGGTAAACCGCTCTGTATTATCTTTCTAAACCGTATATGCAAAACCGACCCAACCTGTTTCATTACGGTCCGGTTGCGGTTTGAGGGATGAAATCGGCCGTATTAAACCAGACCGGATTACTTTGTATAAAAATTTTAAAAAAAGAACAATGTCTAGTCCGCTCTACAACTCAAACCCACAGCTAACGAAAAATTAATTTATCTTTGTTTGCTGTGTAGCGTTAACTGTTACTAGAGATTCATATTCCTCGTCTAACCCTCTAGTGATGAAAAGAATTTGTTCACTGTCGCTAATTTTATGTCCAACAGCATTCAGTTTGTCACATATGACTTTAATTTTACCTAAGTATTCCTTTATGCTAGTGTCTTCCTTCCTGATGTTTTGTAATTCACGTCTATATTACATGACTCTTGTTACTGATTGCGAACTGAAAATTTACTCAACAGTTTTCTATATTTCTTGTGTTGTGTTGCACCCAACTATTTGCGATGATTGATGATAGCAGCCATGATGAAAGGAGACTATCTTGTTTTTGAAATTTAGTGTGATTCAGATTGGGTGTAAGGTTCCCATCTGGGTCAGTTATCATAACTGGGGGAATATTTACTGTTCCATCGATGTATTCTTGTAAACCATACCCCCTTAATGCGATCTAAATTTGGTACTTCCATAATATATAGTTATCTTCGTCCAAATATGTGGTAATGACTTGGCTTTTGGTTTGATCAGGTTTTGGCAATTCGGGGATGCACCATTGCCCAAGCTGCCAGACAAGACTGACATAGTCTCGTTGTCGTTTGCCATCGATTATCAGGAAGTTGGCGAGGCAAAGATGAATTTTTGTAGCCAATGCATGAGGAAAAAGTGGATCATAAAAAGAATATGAACAGAGAGAAATGGGGATGTATGCTTAGCACGACAATGTTAATTTCGTAGCCGCCTTATTGTGCTTGGTAAGATGAGATTGATGTTGTAGCAACTGCGGACTACACATAAGAATTCAGTGAGATCAGACATTTAGCAACCAGTTTGCAAATTGCTGCTAGGCGTGGTAAATTTTGATCGATGATCCAGGTTAGACAAAGTTGGTGCCCTTTCGGTGAATCTCCGGTGAAGATGATATAATCTGAGGAGAAAACAAAACTACAACCAACTTTGCTGATATAAAATAGGCCTTTCAGCATTTGCGCTCTGATACCAAATCGAAGATTGAAAAAGTATTTTGTTGAGAAATTTTTTGTAATTGTTTGACACGAGCTAATAGTTGTAACACGATGCCATTGTATATAATGAATTACATAATGGCTAGCGCAGAAGTTGCTAAAATAATAATGTGAAGGCCCAAGGCCCATTGAGCTAAGCAGTATGCTGTAAGGGTAAAGAAACATGCGGACTGGATCGAATTGTGCCATGATGTATTCATTCTGATATCATATAATGATCACATAGTTCTAACAAATAATTAGTATTTCCCCTTTACGTGTATCTTTCTAGTTACATGAACTAATAGTAGTGTTTATACTAAATTTGGATCATAAATAAATGAAATGATAGAATGCGACTGTTCTTTGTTATTTTCTTTTTTTATATAACTGTTTGGGCTTAGCCCACTTACAGAAAAATCTGATTATACAATTATAAATAGGGTATTGTTAAAGGACTCCATTTTTGGTTAAGAGGGGACAAATTTAAAGGGACCCCATCTTATTTTCATTAAGGGGGTTTGCAATTTTTAAACTAAACTGAAATTCAGACTAAAATACCCTTGCATGGTCAGCCCTTAAACCTTATTGATTGAAATTAAATCCAGTTCGATCCTACCACGCAGTGAATCAAAAAAATCAAGCGCTGAAACCCGTGTACTTTCGGGTCTCTATTTCTTTTGCATGGCTTGCCTAAACGGTGGTTCATTACCGTAATATATTCATTCAATTGAACATAGATAGCCGAATAGTTATGACTTGGAAGTCAAATAACTTGTACATCATTTCATACACAGATTTTTGCGGGCTAGAAAATAAAATAATAAAATAGCCACACAATACTGTTTACCTTCCTCCAAGCCCTTCAATCATGATAAATTGGCATAAAACGATGGAAAACATATCATTGGTGCATGTAACTTGAATCCAGTGATATACTAATTATATTTCTTTTATGTTAAAACATTTTGAATTCCTGCAAAATAATTTGAACAATAGAACTCCATTTTGTTGAAAATCTCCTATAAATTAGAATAAAGTGTACACTAAATCCTATTATTATTACCTATATGTCTCGTTTTAATAATTTTCAACATAATTATTACGTCCTCCATGCAGGATTGTTGTGCAAATATCATGAGACATGTTAAATTAAGAGCAAGACATAAACCTGCCTTAGCAATATCACGGAAAATCCTAAAATAAGAACAAAACAAGTAACTCTAACACCCACCCGATGAGTGCAATTTTAACAGACCAAGTATCAAAGAATGTGCGGAACAATAATCCTAAGAAGCAGTTGGTAACTCAAGCTAAAAAGAGAAAAATAACAAGCACAATCCATATAATTCAAGTAAATAAATATTTTAAGAGAAATGCAAATGTATATAATACTATATTTTGACACTTGAATACGCATTTATAAAGATGAAGATACGAATACTGCTACATAATAGTAATTCAAAGCCAAGCAAATAGTACGATTATGAAGGAGGTACAAGCCTTATAATATAATGCGGTCAAATTGTAACAATTAACTGTTCAAAATCACTTCAGCACGCTGCCATGTAAAAAACATGCCAAATTAATTTCGGTCTTAACTTGACGAATTTAGAGTAATTTCTTAACGGTCTAATGGCGAATATTTTGTTGCAGTATGACATTAGTCCCGGGTAAAAGAAACGATGTGCAACTACCGAAATATATATTGATTAGCGATCATTTTTTATTGCAAGCGAGCTAATTGATGTTGAATCATCACTATGTTATGTCAATAAATTTTTGATCAAATTGCAGGATTAAACTACACAATATTTATCAAAATGGGGTGCTCATTGTTTGGGTTGCTATTGAACGCTCCTCATATTTATATGTATATATATATATGTATGTATGTATGTATGTATGTATGTATGTATGTATAGGCGAACGTTCAATGGCACCCCAAATAGTGCAGCACCCCATTTGCCCCTGGTTTCCACCATGTATTCCCCCGTCTCTCTCCTTCCACTCATTCTCTCTCCCCCCACTCACTTATTCTAATATAAACGCTTGGTTTATACGGGTGGCAAATGGGGTGCTCACTATTTTGGGTGCCATTGAACGCTCCTTATATATATATATATATATATATATATATATATATATATATATATAGAGAGAGAGAGAGAGAGAGAGAGTGAGAGAGAGAGAGGAGCATTTTGGGGAACTCCTGTTTTGCAGCACCCCTTTAGCACCTTTACCATATTGTGAGTCATACTAATCCAAATCCAGCAAGATTTTATAGATGTTCAATCCACATATATATCATCATCAATCCAAAATTTGAGCTTATTCCGACATTTGTAGAATAATATATTTGATGTTTAAATTTAACGGTTCGAATTAATGTTTAAACGGTGAATAATTGAGCTAAGATTTTGAAAATGTTATGAATGTTGGAACGAGCTCAAATTTTGGTTAGATGATAATATATATGTGGACTGAACATCTACAAAATCTTGTTGGATTTGGATTAGTGTAGCTCACGGTATGGTAGAAATGTTAAAGGGTGCTGCAAAATAGAGATGCCCCGAAACGCTTCTCACATATACATACATACTATATGGGAAACACTCCGCTACACCTCTTATATTGCACGTAAATCTCCCTCTGAATTTCAGCCACTCATTCTGATTTTAATATTCGTTCTTTCTTTCTCTTTCCACTTTTATATATATATATATATATATATATATATATATATATATTGTTAGATACGGAGAACAATATACAACTACTAGAGTAAAACTGCAGTACAACAACAAATAAGTTACAACAATTAGTTGAAACAAATTAAAGAAATGAAAATTTGATGTTTGTTTTAGCAATTTTCTTAAAACTTTTATTTGCGAAGTTCCCAAAGATACAACATAATATTTCTGCACGAGACTATACCGAGTATATCAATTCTGTGATTTATTTTAGAGTAGCAATGATAGCAGAGAAAAGAGAAGGAAGAAAGCATAAAAATCGGATTAAGAATGTGATCATTATTCTCATCTGTTTATATTTTCTTCTGCTCCCCTTCGAACAATTGCGTCCGTGTAACAACCCTGATTTTTTGAACCAATTTAAAATTTAATTTTAATGGATTTTAAATATTTAAAATAATTTATTTTGAGAATTACAGATTTAAAATTTATTTGCATTGAAGTTAGAACGTATAAATTTAAATTAAAATTAAAATAAACTCGTAATGGCGCGGTAGTCTGAAATTTTACTTTTGAACTTTGATTGAATGTACAGAATTCAAAATAAATCAGATTTCAGTAAAACAAGAAATGTTAGAATCTATTTAATTATATCTTTCTAACAAATGTGAAAATTTTAGATTTCATGTTATAAATTGTAAGTTATGTTCAGATTAAAATTTAAAATAGTCATTATGGATTTTTTTTTAATATTATTTAAGCCCTTACAAATAGCCATTTTGCAAACAACCTCCGTTTTCGATGAAACTAATTTTTTTGGATCCGGAACATCAAATTATTGTCAGGTTTATAATTTCAACTCAATTGGATTTAATATGTAAGCGTGGTAAATTTAAACGCATGTTCAATTTTAGTTGTAAATTTAATAAGCTAAGAATAAGGTCATTTTTCGAACAGTCTCCAAATTAAACAAAATTAATTTTGTTAGAACTGTATTTGTAAAACATAGCTAGATTTTAAATTTCATAATTTTTGAAGTCAGCATGTGACCGTGGTAAATTAAAATGTACGTTCAAATTTAATATTTAACGTTTTATTGATTTATATTTTAATTCCGATAAAAACTAATCAAAACTATCGAATTGGCTTAGGAAATATATCTCTGTGTCCGGAATAGGGGTATTTGGCTAGGGGCGACAGTCGTTGGGATTCGTTTGGAGTTCAAAGCGTTAAAATTCAATGTTAAGAAATAAACGAATAAAATAATATAAAAATAAATGGGTATATGTATAAATTCGAAAACCCTAATCTACTATCTCATTTCAGCGTCATCATTAATCATTTTAATGGCCACGATCTTAGGAATTTCATCCCTCAAGTTCTCGCAATATACTTTGAATTAGCCTTAGATTCTAAAACAAATATTATAGATTTTTCCTGGTCTTCAAATCTATACCAATTTAATCGAATATCATTGATTATATTGCGAGATTTCTGGCCACAAAGTGGCGAAGTTCGAGGCTGTTTCTGGAAAACGTGGGGACCGCGAGTCTGACGCCATTCATAGCGGTTGGTGGCGACGCTAAGGGGAGCGAGGTGGAGGGGGTGGATCAACGGCTAGTGTCCTGAGTGGAGGGGCGACGTGGAATTTGGATGTCGATGTTTGGGTTTGGGGTATCAACAACTTGCCTGGAGCGATGTAAGGTAGAAAAGTTAGGTTAATTAATATATTTAATTATCCTAATTAGCTTTAATAATATAATTAATGTTTACATTACCATATCTTGTGCATACAGACACAGAAGCGAATGATTTTAGATCTTGTAGAACCGTCTCGACAAGGTCTACACAATGGAACTGTTCGGAACAAATTTGGATATGGTTATGATTTTTGATAAAATTATATGAACAGTTTAATTTTATTAAAACAATCGTTTTAATAATGATTCCAGAAACCGATTAATGTGAGAACTCTCTTACTCAATAATTTTGTACAGTTATTTATTTTTATAACTGAATATGTATTGATTGCTTATGGTTGCAATATTTGTTTGGTGATTGATGGATGTTTACAGTTTTAATGATATTATAATTAAACTATTTATATATATATATACACGTTGTGAAATAAAACGTTTATATTATGAATTATTCTAGGATGACAATTTACCCATAAATTCACATGGATTGTGATGTAAACCCCACATGGGTATTGGGACAATAATTTTACACATCACCCAAGTATACAAATAATAATATATGTTTGATGGTTGAAATCCCCATAAGGGTTCGGTGATGATAATTAATTGATACATCTCCCTTGTGTTCAATTTGTATGTCAATCAGTTGATTGACAGACTGCTGTAAGCATTACTAAATTATTTAATGCTTATACAGTTGTAAATGCACTCTGGATGTTGTTTAAATGTTTAATAGTTGCTTATAATTATTGTGAATACATGTAATATATGAAATCCATATAATTATAATTATATTGTAATTGATTGAGTCACATTCCAATTTAAAAATAACAAATATTTTAATATAATATTAATCAAAATATGTTTTTGATGTTTGATTTTGGATGGACAAGCATTATTGAAATATATGAAGCCGAGTTGAGTAGATATACGCCATTTCAACTCGAACGGACTTTTATATCGATTTTATTCATTTCTATAACGAATATCGAAAAGATTTGATGTCAAAATCTGATATTTTGAAAATATTATTATTTTGATATTATAATAATATAGAAGATTCAATTTTGATTTAAAATTGGAATGGAAGTTGAAATGTTTTTAAACGAGATTTTAAATGTTTTATTAAATATGTTTTAAATGGAAATATATTATATATTTAAATGGTTTGAATAGAACGTGTTGCGCAGCGACTATTCGCGAATTTCAACCATTAACTTCGAATTGACATAACGGGAGTTCTAACACCATCGGATTCTCCTAAAAGCAGAACCATTGGGTTCGTATCGAGAAGAGCTTTCGAATGATAATAAGAGATTTAAAATCCAACAGTGAAATTTTAAAATATGTCCAAATCGGTTTTGTAAAAGTTCGCTATGAATGCAGTTCGGTGGCCGATATTGGAAACCGACCGTAAGGGACTTAATAAAATTATAAAAAATATGAATAAATTATGTAAAATCATAATAAATGATTTGAAAAGTTTCTAGATGAAATATTCCATGTTTGTAAAGATAAAAGATATTTTTATCTGAATGAACTAGTTAACAACTAGAATTAAGAATTGAAATGGTTTTAATCTAACCAGAATTTTCCAATATAAAAATTGGATTGGATTTGAATGGAAATTATCTTCGGATATTTCGGTATTGGATTCCATGACTATACGGATATCATTGAAGAATTTGAAAGATATAGATATCGATATTCCCAATACGATATTTGTTGGTTTCATAATTTGATATTGAATATAAGCCGATATGATTCCTATTCAGAGCCCTGCATTTAATATTAAATTGGATTTTGGGTTTGTGATGAATGTTGTCTTCAATAACACTGTTCTTAAACCTAGTAGATAATAGAATAAATCTTTAATTTAAGATTTAGAGAAGTTTGCCAATTAATTAATTTAATTGGAATTGAATTGAAATTGGATTTTAGGTTTAATGTGAATGATGTTTTAAATAACATTGTTTTTTAACCTAATAACAGTGAAGATATGATTTGGAATTTATAAATCTTTTTATCAAGATTTAATGGAAATTTTCCAAAGTAAAGTTTTCCAATTTAATATATTAATTTGGAATTGAATAGAATTTGATTTATTAATAATCGAAATAAGCTTCTATGAAGGAAGAACACTACTACTTATGGAATTTAAAAGGTCTTGTTGTTATTCCACTTATAGTATTAGTCTGTATAGAAATTTATATCGATTATATACTAATCAGATTTCCGTGAAGAATCCATTTTGATGGAAGATGATTTTTGGTTTACCGTGAATGGTGTTTTAAACGACATTCGTTCTTTAACCTAGTTAAAGACAGGATTTATTTCCTAAATTTGAATAACCATTAAATAATGATTTTTGAATATTAAAACTAAGTGGAGTTTCAATGAATCTTTAATTAGATTGAGATGATAATGTGGTAGTTAAATTTACCAAATTCAAAAAGTGTTCGAGAATGGGGTACCACCAATTTTACTCCACGCGATAATTAAATCTTTAGTTAGATTTTGAACGATAAATGGTAATTGAATTTACTAGTAACACAATGGGTGTTGTTGGAGAATGGAGTTTTGATGACAGCAACCTTATTTCAATATTAATTGATTATAAAATATATACTAACACTTTTATCTATAATATATATACATATGCAGGATTTATATACAGGAATTAATACCGAAGACTATACAGTTTAAAGATATTAGAGATTCAGATTTCAGAGATGATTCAAGAATCATGAGTAATCAATATTTCAAAAGTTCAAGATAAATAGAATAATAGAGTCTAGTTTATGTAAGACTCTAAATAGCACTCCATGTTCAAATTCAAATTCAAATTCAAATTCAAATTCTGTTTTTCAATTTCTGATTTCAAATTCTATTTTCAAATTCTATCTTCAATCTTCAGTCTCTATCTTCTCTATTTTACTTTCTTTACTTTACTTTGGATTTTAAACTCAAGTTTTATAGTTATAAGTTTTATATATTATGTACTTTATATTTATATAGTTTTTAAACTCTATAATTTTATAAATATGTTCATATATCTTATATTTATGTTTTCATATGATTTTCTACTTTATAATATTCATTTAAAACACTATGTTTTAATTCAATAGTTTCCAGAATTATATATATATATATATGCATATGTATATATATCAAAACATTTCAAAAATGTTCAAAATCCAATTTTAAATAGGCATATGCCGACATACATTTATGCCTATGTCGTCACATTTTTTATTTTCAAAGGAAGTGTCTTTTCACTATTTGTAACGTTCCAGAAACGTTACAACCTTTCAAATCTTATAAATAGGGGTTGATTTCGAATTTTTTTCATCATTATTCTTCTTCATCTTCATCTCCTTTCTTTACACCATTATATTTTCTCATTTTTATGATTTCTACACTTAAACTCTACAGAATTCAATTCTATTTACATAAAACTTCTTCTCACTCTCTACTTATTACTCTCTGAATCGAAGTGTTATTGAAGAGTTATAGGGCTATTTTAATCACTTAGGAAGTGTTTGGGTAATCGGTGTTTTCCTTATAGCCGTGAAATCAAGAAATGGGAGCGGTGCTAACCTTGTGGCCATGAAATCAAGGGGAATATACTTGATCAAGTGTGTGGAATCGGTATTAACCTTGTAGCTATGAAATCAAGGGGTTGTACTTGGATATTGATATAGTAATAAAACTCTGCGCAATCTTAAGTTGCATGGGACCGGATGTAGGAGTAATCCGAACTAATACGGTGTGTTCTTTCCTTTTTTGCAATTTATTTATGTTTATCTTTGTGTTTGTGTTTGACTCTATGTCTATGATTGTTTCTGTGGTGTGTGATTCATATAGTAGATCATATAAGTTTTAGATTTTGTTTAATTTCTCAAAAACACTATTCAACCCCCTCCCCCTCTAGTGTTGGTTTTGCCTTATGATCCATTCCGCAATCCTTAACAATTGGCATCAGGGAAAGGTCTTTCAAAAAGTTCATAATTTGATTTTTGAAAATTTATAAATGGCAAATTTTGGAATATTTGTTAACACTAGTGTCAATTCATGCATTATGCCAATGTTGAAAGAGTCTGCATATAATCGTGTTGAAAAGTCATGTGATCTACCGAAATATTGTTCAATACAGGAAAAGATGTGTTTTATGGCCTTTGAAAATTCAAAAGTTGAAAAATGGGTGAAGTGGCTGTTGGAAATTCAAATTCCGAACTGGTTTGTTACATGGTTATTGAGAATTCAAATTCTTGAAAGCATTTGGCAGAAATCAAAAAGGACAAATGGATACTGGATAGTGGTTGTTCAATACATATGACGGGAAATCCTAAATTACTCAATAATCTGATATACGAAGATGGTAGAATGGTGAACATAGGAGATAGCTCTAAAGGATACATTACTGGGATCGGTAATGTCGGTAATTCTAAAACTCTTATTATTTCTGATGTTTTATTTGTTAGGAATCTAAAACACAACTTGCCAAGTATAAGTCAACTTTGCGATAAGGGTTATAAATGTTTTATAGAAGAGAGGAATTCAAAAGCAATATTCGTTGGAGATAGAAAGAAAAATATATATATTGAGTATGAAAATCTCCAGCGATAATCTATGTCTTATGGCCCATACAAGTGACCCCTGGATCTGGCATAAGAGATTTGGTCATATAATTTTCAAACACATCTCTAGGATTTCTAAATTAGATTCAATTAGAGGGTTACCCAAAATGAAATTTAAAGTTAATAAGTTATAAGACGCTTGTCAATTTGGAAAATTAAAGAAAAGTTCATTTAAATCAATAGAGGAAATTACTATCTCGAAACTGTTAGAGTTAATTCACATGGATTTATTTGGTCCATCTCAAATTCAATTGATAAATCGTAATAGATATGTTTATGTAATACTCGACGATTTTTCCAGGATTTACTTGGACTTTATTTGTAACGACCCAGATTTGTGTCAATTAATTTTAAAATATTTTATATTGTTTTAAATATTGAGTTTGTAATATAAATGGATTTTATATGGAATTTATTGATTTAATAATCAAATACGATTTATTTCGAATATATATACATATATATATATATATGTATATATTTATTTATCGTAATGCGAAATATAATTGAATGCGATATTTAAAACTAAGTCTAAACAATTCAGATGATTTATGGAAATTCAATTAGAATATAAATGATAATAAAAATAATTTAATATCGAAGAATTTTATTATTTCTTAATTTAAATTATATTATATCAATATAATATAGTTATTTTATTTATACGTTCAAATTAAATTTCAGTTTTTTTATTTGGTTCGGTTCAGAATAATGTTACAATATTGAAACGACAGTGGTTACGTTAAAATAACGGTTCATGTGTGAACCCCGAGATATTTTAGTGGATAGGTTCGAAATCAGATTGATATCGTTATAAAAAGGATAAAAATCTCTTTATTTCTAATTGTGGTTAAATCAGATCAAATCAGAATCTATTTAAAAGGAGTAAAAATTCTATTTAAATCAAATCGGAATTTAATACCCTTGTACTTAAGCTACCCTACCATATGTACAGTGCGCAGAATAAATTGCTTTGTAATGAAATGTTCTTCAATTATATATAAATGGGACATACTTCTGTTATCTCCTTTCACTCCTTTCTTCTGTAAATCAATTCGCTCTAGGAAATTTAAATGGCCATCCCTTGTTTAACTAAAAACTGATGCTCTCACATCCTCCTCTTTTACAAATGTGCCTGCCCAAATTCATTTACAAATCAAAACAAAACGAAAAAACTTCAGAAAAAAAAGCCATAGTCCTTCCATTTCAAATCACGATCTAAAAGTTCATCGCGAGGTGTGCGTGTTCGACATCTGGAATGGAGGCGCAAGAGATTAGGGTTAAAGGGAGATTCGAAGTTGTTTAAAGCAGAAAGGGGGTTCAAACTTGAAATCGAGCAGTGGGGTTTTGGAGAGTTTGAATTGGGACTGAGCTGTCAACATTTGAAGGGGGGTTATGGGGACTGTCGAAGTCGCGATGGCTTGGTTAAGGTGTTGTAGCATTCCATGAAGTGGTCGGCGGTAAAGTGGATCGAAGTGGAGTAGTCGCGATGGGATGGTAGCTGTTGTGATGAGCAACGAGTTTGGTGAAGATGAGCGATGGATATGGGTGGTTGGAGTGACGTGAAGGCATCGCGTAAGGGGATTTTGAAGTTGAAACTGGTGTGATGAGGTAATCAAACGGGATTCTGTCCTCTAATGGTGATACACAATTTGTAATAGTCACTACAGAGGTCAATGCATTATTGTTTGAACTGATCTGGAAGTTCGACAGTTGGGGGATAAGGAGCTCGGATCTGAGAGGTCAATGAAGGTCAATATTAGTATGAAGATGCGACTGTTTTATGGTGGACTTAAGGATTGTGCTATGGAAGACAAAGCTGGAACGAATGACTCAATACGAGGATTGTCTGGGTACAGTGAGGGATTTCAGTGGAGGTCGAGAGGTAAGACGATGGCTCAATGAGATGGAGATTTGTCTGAGAGTTGCCTGATGAAAGGTCGAAGAAGAATAATTGCATTATTGGGGTTGTTTTCGGTGAAATGGGATCGATGATTTCTTTGAAGGTGCTTAGTGGATTGGTCGAGTTAGTTGCAAGGCAGTAAGGTATACCGTTTTTGCGGAATTTAATTTACATTGAATAATTTACATATTCATTTGTTAAATAAATAAATGGTTGATCGATAATTAAAAATCAAATAATCATAGGTGTTGAATTAATTCGGTCGAGACGATCCATAGCCATGAAATTTGAAATTTAACAGGATATTCAGAAAAGGAAAATCACGGTGAGTAAATCGCACTCACATTTTATTTAGAATTATTTTTGTTAGTTAAAAATAATTATTTTTTGGTTGTTTGCATGCGTTGAAATATTTTTGGTGCTTATAAAATATATTAGTTATTTAGGATTGGTGTTTGTGGCTATTACTATATATTGGTGGTTGGATACGCGCAGTATCATTAGCGGATGCCCGCAGTATCATTAGCGGATGACCCTATACGCCCAACGCTATGATAGTGGATGACCTTCTATACCGCGATATCCTGCCTCGAAGCAGGATGGGTATTATTTATGTTGACAAACGCCTGTGGATGCAGGAAAACAGGTTGGAGGAATCCAACTGGATTCCTCAAAATATTTTTATTTGTTTGTTTTCACATATATTATCATATATGATGTGTTGATTGATAATTGAGTGGTTTGATTGTTAAATATCACAGGGGCCAAAATGTTGATATATAAAAATATCGTGAAAAGGATATTTGAGATTTAAAAGGGGAAATCTATTTTAAAAATAGAATTCGAATTTTGAATGGGCTATAAAAATATTAACTTGTTTTGAATATAAAACAAGTATTGAAATTTATAAACGTTGTTTATAAATCGATAATGCGGGATCTGAAATGAATTTATAAACGTTGTTTATAAATTGATAATGCGGGATTTGAAATGAATTTATAAATGTTGTTTATAAATCGATAATGCGGGATATGAAATGAATTTATAAACGTGGTTTATAAATTAATAATGCAGAGAAGTGAAATGAATTTAGAAACGATGTTTATAAATGTAATGGGAAAAATTATCATTTGAATATTTAAATTCAAATGTGAATTTAAAAATAGAAATGGGGAAATCGTTTTAAAGAAATAAACGACAGAATTTATTCCGATGTTCAGAATATAAATTGAACTAAAATAAATCCGTAAGGATTTATAAGTTGAACTTGATTAATTGGAATTTATTTAAATAGAAGTTAAATTGAATATGAAAATAAATTGGATGTTATATATATAAGTTATTATAAATAGAAATTTCCAAAATAATATTTTGGTTTTAAATAGATTTCGAAATAGACTTGTTTAAATGTAAAACAAGGAAATTTATAAAATGGTGTTTATAAATATGATGAATTAATTATTAAGAGATAATTTAAATATTTAAATTCAAATATGAATTTAAAAATAGAATTCGAAATCATTCGAAAGGGAAAAACGGTTTTTATTCCGCAATTTGGAATATCAAGGGGATGGAGTTTCAAATAGAAATTTGAAAAGGAACTTGTTTAAATATATGAAACAAGGATGTTGAATTTATAAATAGTGTTATAAATTTGGTGAAATGAATTATCATTTGGATAATTTAAACCATTTAAATTCAAATGGGAATTTAAAAGTAAATTGGGAAGTGTTTTGAAACAAAACGATTGATTATATTTCGGAATTTGGAATATAAGCTGAATTGAGAAGAATTCAACGGGCTCATAATTGAAATTCGATTATATCGAATTTTTTAAATAATTTATTTATTTATAAAAAGAATTGGAATTAGATATTGAAGATCGAAGTATAAATAAATATATTACCGAGTAAGGAAAAATCGACAATTATAGATAATCAAAAATATTAGGTTGAATTAGGAAACTAATTTGATATATGTTAAAAATATATCAGAATGGAGATGAATTTATTGTAAATGAAGTTTAAACGTTTATACATATAAATATAATTAAAACGAACTTGCCGCGGCGCGGTAGTTTGTAAATTGGCGTTTTGAACTTCAATTAAGTATATAGAACTCAATTTAAGTCGGAATTCTTTGAAATAAGAATCGTCAGGACCGACTGAATAATAGTTTTCTAATGGAAGAGAAAAATCTGGATTTCGTCTTATAGATTTTGAGTTATGTCAAAATCAATTTTTCAGAAAAATAGCTCCATAACCATTTTAAAACCATAATGGTTTATTTAAATTTATAAAAGGATTTTAAGCAAATAAAATCCGAATCTTCATTAGAAAAATCCAGATTTGAGTTATAAAATATATCTGAACTCAAGTGGAGTGATGAAATGATTTTTGAAATAAAAAAATTAGATGTTGTTAATTATTGAATAGAATTAACTAGTTTGAAGAATAATTAGTTAATGGAATTTGAATTGAAATTGGGCTTTGGTTAAGTAAATTGGGTTTGCAAATTTATATTCGAAATCGAATATGAAACTCGAGTTAAAAAATGGAATTTGATTGGTTTATAACCAAATTAAAAATACTATGAACGTGATATGTTCAAATGAAATTATGAAATAGGCAGAAGAGCTAATTAAAGAATAAATAAGCGAATTGAGTTAAAACGACCAAACTGAGTTGGAATAAATTAGGAATGGAGGTATATGGGTTAGACAGGTATAGGATGAAGTGTATGAAGAATATAATTCGTGTGCTCGACAATAAGTTACACGTTTAAATTCCATATGAGGTTTTATGCGCCGAATCGGCAAGCCACTTGGCTTTTTGATTTTCTTTTTGAATGGAAGGGGCCTAGAGAGGCGAGTTTAGGTTTGAACTATTTGTCGGTACAAAGGAGGTTATGGCAAAATTTTCTGGAAATTTAAAGAGTTAGAATATTTTTAAGAAATTTTGATAACTGTAAATCAATGTATCGATATATAAAGAATTCGATATGGAAACGAACTTGAAATAGAATACTATAAACAAATGGGAAATCTATAATTAAATCTGATAAAAATTAGATAGAGAAACGTATACGTGTTTATAAATGAATAATTGGTTTTTATGGTGTTGATTATTCGGGAATAATGGTCTTGTCTCTTTTGAAGTTAAGGATGTTTTCAGTCAATGTCTGAGAGGTAATTATACCCCCAACTTGATTGATTTCATTTTTAACCGATCCAGTCTCAAAGAGAAATGTTTGAATAAGAGTTAGTTGAATGCAGTGTTTTGGGTTGTTGTAACGATGTTTTACACAATATTCATTTTAACCCAAGTAAGTGGAAATTTAGAAATATAATAAATAAATATTTCCTGAGTGTAGAAATGAATGGGCGTGAAAGAGATAAGTAATTGGAATGTTTTCCAATTATAAATAGAAGATATTTTCTACGTATAGAAAATAAAAGAAGGTGATATACGGAAATGTTTTCCAAATAGCGAAAAGGCCAAGATGATTGTTGAAAATATTTGGCTAACAAATACTAATAAGGAAATGGAGTAGTGATTTAAATAATGAATGAAATATCAATTAAATGGCCCAGTGACTTGTTTGATGTTTTGAATGAATGTTTGTTTTCTTCGATAGTTAAATAACCGATTATCGAAGTGTTTGGCAATATCGTTGTCAATATGGAGAGACCGGTTGGATTATTATCCGAGAACCACTCCGTATTGGCAGTAGCGTTGCGAATCAGATTATATGAAGATAATCGAAGATGGAGTTAAGTGCAAGGGTTTTTTCTATTAATAGAAATGGTGCCTTCGGTTTCGTTCAATGCCAGAATGAACGTAAATGAACGAATGTCTGACAGAGTATTTCTAATGATCGCATATGTTGGTCTATATAGATATATATGGTGGCAGAGAATTTATTCTCTTAACATAATATCCAGAATATATTTGTGCAAATCAATTAGTGATTAACGGATCTGATAATGGGGCATTCAAAGTGATTGTGCTATCAATGAATGATAAGAAATCGTAGCCTTAGGCCTCAACAACCGGGAAATGACAAAAATCGGGCAGGCAGCATGGCTATGTGGGTCGCTCCCATTAGGATGTATAATCACCTATCTAGAGAAATTCATTTTGCGTCTTTAATCTGTCGATGTTGTCCCTTTTCGGGAAACTGTTGCTGATCCCAACCCTTGGTGATATACATTCGATATACTCAAGCAAATGAGTGGTCGGTCAAGTGTGGGCCGGGTTACACGATGTTCTAGTTGAATCCAGTGTATTACCCTCTAGAGATACACTATCGGGAGGTGGTTCCATACCTTGTCATATTGAAAATCCAATCTCCAATAAGCGCCATGCGGTTTTTTGATTTTATATTATATATGGAGCGTGAGATGCAAGCGTTCCGCTAGATTCTATTTATTTGATGTAGACATTATTATAATATCACTGTATTTGATATCAAAGATATTTTGGGTTATCGTAAGGTAAAAACCATCCGTGTTTATGTGTGGATTGGTCTTACAATTATCATTTCTTTCGAAAGGGTTTTTAAAGTTAAACAAATGATTGGAGTTTACTCACACCAATCCCATGACTGACCCAGAGTTTATTTTGTTTTTTTTTTCCCTAAACTCTTGGGTGCCCAAATTTGTACGGGCAGTCAAGTAGTCGGAGTTTTTCAGATTCACTTGGAAGAGCTGGAAGCAGGAGGCTTCACCAGTTATCTATAATCTATCATATTTCCACTGTGTACTATGTTGTATCTAGAAGCAGGTGTTTCTAACTGTTCCAGGAATAACTGTTGTGCTACGATTATGGTATGTATATACAGTTACTGATTTGTATTTCAAAAGTTATGTTAATTAATATATTTTATTCATTCCGCTGTGAGATTTGTGTTATTCGTTTTTCTTCTATTCTAATATTTCTTTCTTTCTATTTCTCATCCTCTAACTTCTTTCTAATAATGATTCGTATTTCTGTGCAATTTGGATTGGATGTGTGGTGTTATTAGTCAACTCAGATAGTACGGATTTGCGGGCCATTATAGTTGGTATCAGAGCTTCGGTCAATAGAAATTTATAAACACTTGAACAGAAAATTTTGACACAATATTGTTTTAATGTGAGTAAATGAAACAATTTTACCCAAAAATTCTATTTTGGTATAGAAAGAATAATTTTCTGAAATTATTATATTATATGGATGTGTTGATTGATATCATTATAATCAAATGAGATTATAAAATTGGAATTGTTAATTATAAACAGATATAATTTGTATAAGAATGAAATATTCAAATAAGATGAATTAAAATTGAATTTAAACCAGAATTTGAAATTTAAATCCGGGGCATTTGGAAAAATATTTTCTGAAGTATATTAAAATAATATAGCTTTGTTTTGAAAGGATTTATGAATCAAAATCACTTTAATGAATTTTGAAAGTTATAAAGCACTGAACTCACTTCAGTGGCTGGAAACTAATTCTGATAATGACTGCAGCAATATCAGTATTCATTTTCGAGTTTCTAAGTGATGGATTGCTACCTTAGAAAAGTTTTAATGAGAATTTTTTTTTGAAAGAAAACAAATTGTTTTGGAAAATTCAAATGTTTTGAATTTGGGATGGTTATAAATATTGGTATATATTTATATGCTTTCAAAAGGGTTTGAAGTGAAAACCCGGGATTTGAATTCTGGAATTTAAAATTCAAACTTAAGCAAGATAAATAAATTAAAGTGAATAAATTGACTAGAATCAATCTGAATAGATTTAAATGGAATATGAATTGTACGTGAAGATATTGAATCATTCAGGTTGAATGAATGTAAGCCTATATGATGTGGAATATGAATGAAAACAAAAATTTTTATGGGAATTAAACTTTGCTGAATTATAAAGAGTTGAGTTTCAACATAAGTGAGTTTGAAAAGTAAATGGGTTCAAGGCGTTTTTCCTACCTTAGCAATTTCGGGGATGAAATTATTATAAGGGGGGAAGAATGTAACAACCCAGATTTGTGTCAATTAATTTTAAAACATTTTATATTGTTTTAAATATTGAGTTTGTAATATAAATGGATTTTATATGGAATTTATTGATTTAATAATCAAATACGATTTATTTCGAATATATATATATATATATATATATATCGTAATGCGAAATATAATTAAATGCGAAATTTAAAACTAAGTCTAAACAATTCAGATGAATTATGAAAATTCAATTAAAATATAAATGATAATAAAAATAATTTATTATCGAAGAATATGATTATTTCTTAATTTAAATTATATTATATCAATATAATATAGTTATTTTGTTTATACGTTCAAATTAAATTTCAGTTTTTTTATTTGGTTCAGTTCAGAATAATGTTACAATGTTGAAACGACAGTGGTTACGTTAAAATAACGGTTTATGTGTGAACCCCGAGACATTTTAGTGGATAGGTTCGAAATCAAATCAATATCATTTTAAAAAGGATAAAAATCTCTTTATTTCTAATCGCAGTTAAATTAGATCAAATCAGAATCTATTTAAAAAGAGTAAAAATCTGTTTAAATCAAATCGGAATTTAATACACTTATACTAAAGCTACCCTACCATATGTGCAGTGCGCAGACTAAATTGCTTTGTGATGAAGTGTTCTTCAATTATATATAAACGGGACATCCTTCTGTTATCTCCTTTCACTCCTTTCTTCTGTAAATCAATTCGCTCTCGGAAATTTTAATGGCCATCCCTTGTTTAACTAAAAACTGATGCTCTCACATCCTCCTCTTTTATAAACGTGCCTTCCCAAATTCATATACAAATCAAAACAAAACGAAAAAAACTTCAAAAAAAAAGCCATAGTCTTTCCATTTCAAATCACGATCAAAAGTTCATCGCGAGGTGTGCGTGTTCGACGTCTGGAATGGAGGCGCAAGTGATTAGGGTTAAAGGGCGATTCGATGTTGTTTAAAGCAGAAAGGGGGTTCAAACTTGAAACCGAGCAGTGGGGTTTTGGAGAGTTCGAATTGGGACTGGAGTTGTCAACATTTGAAGGGGGATATGGGGACTGTCGAAGTCGTGATGGCTAGGTTGAGGTGTTGTAGCGTTCCATGTAGTGGTCGGCGGTAAAGTGGATCGAAGTGGAGTAGTCGCGATGGGACGGTAGCTATTGTGATGAGCAACGAGTTTGGCGAAGATGAGCGATGGATATGGGTGGTTGGAGTGACGTGAAGGCATCGCGTAAGGGGATTTCGAAGTTGAAACTGGTGCAATGAGGTAATCAAACGGGATTCCGTCCTCTAATGGTGATACACAATTTGTAATAGTCACTACAGAGGTCAATGCATTATTGTTTGAACTGATCTGGAAGTTCGACAGTTGGGGGATAAGGAGCTCGGATCTGAGAGGTCAATGAAGGTCAATATTAGTATGAAGAGGCGATTATTTTATGGTGGACTTAGGAATTGTGCGGTGGAAGACAAAGCTGGAATGAATGACTAAATACGAGGATTTTCTGGGTATAGTGAGGGATTTCAGTGGAGGTCGAGGGGTAAGACGATGGCTCAATGAGATGGAGATTTGTCTGAGAGTTGCCTGATGGAAGGTCGAAGAAGAATAATTGTATTATTGGGGTTGTTTTCGGTGAAATGCGATCGATGATTTTTTTGAAGTTGCTTAGTTGATTGGTCGAGTTAGTTGCAAGGCAGTAAGGTATACCGTTTTTTGCGGAATTTAATTTACATTGAATAATTTACACATTCATTTGTTAAATAAATAAATAATTGACAGATAATTAAAAATCAAATAATCATAGGTGTTGAATAAATTCGGTCGAGACGATCCTTAACCGCGAAATTTGAAATTTAACAAGATATTCAGAAAAGGAAAATCACAGTGAGTAAATCTCACTCACATTTTATTTATAATTATTTTTGTTAGTTAAAAAGAATTGTTTGTTGGTTGTTTGCATGCGTTGAAATATTTTAGGTGCTTATTAAATATGTTAGTTATTTAGGATTGGTGTTTGTGGCTATTATATATATATATATATATATATATATATATATATATATATATAATGGTGGTTGGATTCCTGCAGTATTATTAGCGGATGCCCGCAGTATCAATAGCGGATGACCCTATACGCCCCACGCTATGATAGTGGATGACCTTCTATACCACGATATCCTGCCTCGAAGTAGGATGGATATTATTTATGTTGACTAACGTCTGTGGATGCAGGAAAACAGGTTAGAGGAATCCAACTGGATTCCTCAAAATATTTTTATTTGTTTGTTTTCACATATACTATCGTACATGATGTGTTGATTGATAATCGAGTGGTTTGATTGTTAAATATCACTGGGGCCAAAATGTTGATATATAAAAATATCGTGAAAAGGATATTTGAGATTTAAAAGGGGAAATCTATTTTAAAAATAGAATTTGAATTTTGAATGGGCTATAAAAATATTAACTTGTTTTGAATATTAAACAAGTATTGAAATTTATAAACATTGTTTATAAATCGATAATGCGAGATCTGAAATGAATTTATAAACGTTGTTTATAAATCGATAATACGGGATTTGAAACGAATTTATAAACGTTGTTTATAAATCGATAATGCGGGATTTGAAATGAATTTATAAACGTGGTTTATAAATTAATAATGCAGAGAAGTGAAATGAAATTAGAAACGGTGTTTATAAATGTAATGGGAAAAATTATCATTTGATGATTTGAATATTTAAATTCAAATGTGAATTTAAAAATAGAAATGGGGAAATCGTTTTAAAGAAATAAACGACGGAATTTTTTGTGATATTCAGAATATAAATTGAACTAAAATAAATCCATAACGATTTATGATTTGAACTCGATTAATTCGAATTTATTTAAATAGAAGTTAAATTGAATATGAAAATAAATTGGGTGTTATATATATAAGTTATTATAAATAGAAATTTCCAAAATAGGATTTTGGTTTTAAATAGATTTCGAAATAGACTTTTTTAAATATAAAACAAGGAAATTTATAAAATGGTGTTTTTAAATATAATGAATTAATTATTAAGAGATAATTAGAATATTTAAATTCAAATATGAATTTAAAAATAGAATTCGAAATCATTCGAAAGGGAACAACGTTTTTTATTTCGCAATTTGGAATATCAAGGGGATGAAGTTACAAATAGAAATTTGAAAAGGGAACTTGTTTAAATATATGAAACAAGGAAGTTGAATTTATAAATAGTGTTATAAATTTGTTGAAATAAATTATCATTTGGATAATTTCAAATAGGAATTTAAAAGTAAATTGGGAAGTGTTTTGAAACAAAACGATTGATTATATTTCAGAATTTGGAATATAAGCTGAATTGAGAAAAATTCAACGGTTTTATAATTGAAATTCGATTATATTGAATTTTATAAATAATTTATTTATTTATAAAAGGAAATGGAATTAGATATAGAAGATCGAAGTATAAATAAATATATTACCGAGTAAGGAAAAGTCGACAATTATAGATAATTGAAAATATTATGTTGAATTGGGAAACTGATTTGATATATATTAAAAATATACCAGAATGAAGTTGAATTTATTATGGATGAAGTTTAAACGTTTGTATATATAAATATAATTAAAACGAACTTGCCGCAGCGCGGTAGTTCGTAAATTGGCGTTTCGAACTTCAATTGAGTATATAGAACTCAATTTAAGTCGGAACTCTTTGAAACAATAATTGTCAGGACTGACTGAATAATAATTTTCTAATGGAAGAGAAAAATCTGGATTTCGTCTTATAGATTTTGAGTTATGTCAAAATCATTTTTTCAGAAAACAGTGCCACAAAAATTTTAAAACCATAATGGTTTATTTAAATTTATAAAAGGATTCTAAGCAAATAAAATCCGAATCTTCATTAGAAAAATTCAGATTTGAGTGATAAAATATATCTGAACTCAAGTGGAGTGATGAAATGATTTTTGAAATAAAAAAATCAGATGCTGTTAATTATTGAATAGAATTAACTTGTTTGAAGAATAACTAATTAATGGAATTTTAGTTGAAATTGGGCTTTGGTTAAGTAAATTGTGTTTGTAAATTTATATTCTAAATCGAATATGAAACTCGAGTTGAAAAATGGAATTCGATTGGTTTATAACCAAATTAAAAATAGTATATGAACGTGATATGTTCAAATAAAATTATGAAATAGGTAGAAGAGCTAATTAAAGAATAAATAAGTGAAGTGAGTAAAAACGAACAAATTGAGTTGAAATAAATTGGGAATGGACGTATATGGGTTAGACAGGTATGGGATGAAGTGTATGAAGATTATAATTCGTGTGCTTGACAATAAGGTACACGTTTAAATTCCATATGAGGTTTTATGCGCCGAATCGGCATGCCACTTGGCTTTTTGATTTTCTTTTTGAATGGAAAGGGCCTAGAGCGGTGAGTTGAGGTTTGAACTATTTGCTGGTACAAAGGAGGTTATGGCGAAATTTTCTGGAAATTTAAGGAGTTAGAATATTTTTAAGAAATTTTGATAACTGGAAATCAATGTATCGATATATATAGAATTCGATAAGGAAACGAAATTGAAATAGAATACTATAAACAAATAGGAAATCTATAATTAAATCTGATAAAAATTAGAAAGAGAAACGTATACGTGTTTATAAATGAATAGTTGGTTTTTATGGTGTTGATTATTCGGGAATAATGGTCTTGTCTGTTTTGAAGTTAAGGATGTTTTCAGTCAAGGTCTGAGAGGTAATTATACCCCAACTTGATTGATTTCATTTTTAACCGATAAGTAGCAAGATCCAGTCTCGAAGAGAAATGTTTGAATAAGAGTTAGTTGAATGCAGTGTTTTGGGTTGTTGTAACGATGTTTTACACAATATTCATTTTAACCCAAGTAAGCGGAAATTTAGAAATATAATAAATAAATATTTCCTGAGTGTAGAAATGAACGGGCGTGAAAGAAATAAGTAATTGGAATATTTTCCAATTATAAATAGAAGATATTTTCTACGTACAGAAAATAAAAGAAGGCGATATACAGAAATGTTTTCCAAATAGCGAAAAGGCCAAGATGATTGTTGAAAATATTTGGCTAACAAATAGTAATAAGGAAATGGAGTAGTGATTTAATTAATGAATGAAATATCAATTAAATGGCCCAGTGATTTGTTTGATGTTTTGAATGAATGTTTGTTTTCTTCGATAGTTAAATAACCGACTATCGAAGTGTTTGCCACTATCGTTGTCAATATGGAGAGACCGGTTGGATTATTATCCGAGAACCACTCCATATTGGCAGTAGTGTTGCGAATCAAATTATATGGAGATAATCGAAGATGGAGTAAAGTGCAAGGGATTTTTCTATTAATAGAAATGGTGCCTTCGGTTTCGTTCAATCCCAGAACGAATGTAAATGGATGAATGTCTGACAGAGTATTTCTAATGATCGCATATGTTGGTCTGTACAGATATATACGGTGGCAGAGAATTTATTCTCTTAGCATAATATCCAGAATATATTTATGAAAATCAATTAGTGATTAACGGATCTGACAATGGGGCATTCAATGTGATTGTGCTATCAATGAATGATAAGAAATCGTAGCCTTAGGCCTCAACAACCGGGAAATGACAAAAATCGGGCAGGCAGCATGGCTATGTGGGTCGCTCCCATTAGGATGTATAATCACCTATCTAGAGAAATTCCTTTTGCGTCTTTAATCTGTCGATGTTTTCCCTTTTCGGGAAACTGTTGCTGATCCCAACCCTTGGTGATATACATTCGATACACTCAAGCAAATGAGTGGTCGGTCAAGTGTGGGTCGGGTTACACGACGTTCTTGTTGAATCCAGTGTATTCCCCTCTAGAGATACACTATCGGGAGGTGGTTCCATACCTTGTCATGTTGAAAATCAAATCTCCAATAAGCGCCATGTAGTTTTTGATTTTATATTATATATGGAGCGTGAGATGCAAGCGTTCCGCTAGATTCTATTTATTTGATGTAGACATTATTATAATATCACTGGATTTGATATTAAAGATATTTTGGGTTATCGTATGGTAAAAACCATCCGTGTTTATATGTGGATTAGTCTTACGATTATCATTTCTTTCGAAAGGATTTTTAAAGTTAAACAAATGATTGGAATTTACTCACACCAGTCCCATGACTGACCCAGCGTTTATTTTGTTTTTGTTTTCCCTAAACTCTTTGGTGCCCAAATTTGTACGGGCAGTCAAGTAGTCGGAGTTTTTCAGATTCACTTGGAAAAGCTGGAAGCAGGAGGCTTCACCAGTTAGCTATAATCTATCATATTTCCACTGTGTACTATGTTGTATCTGGAAGCAGGTGTTTATAACTATTCCAGGAATAACTGTTGTGCTATGATAATGGTATATATATACAGTTACTGATTTGTATTTCAAAAGTTATGTTATTTAATATATTTTATTCGTTCCGCTGTGATATTTGTGTTCTTCGTTTTTCTTCTATTCTAATATTTCTTTCTTTCGATTTCTCATCCTCTAACTTCTTTCTAATAATGATTCGTATTTCTGTGCAATTTGGGTTGGACGTGTGGTGTTATTAGTCAACTCAGATAGTACGGATTTACGGGCCATTACATTATTTCTTAAAAATAAAAGTGATTCTTTTGATCAATTTAAAACTTTTTCTAAAAGAATTCAAAACTTATTATCACTAAAAATCTAAACATACGTAATGACCAGGTGGAGAATTCAAAAACAAAATTTTTGAAAAATACTATAATAAAAAGGGAATAACCCATAAATTTTCTATTCGTAGAAATCCTCAACAAAATGGAGTAGTTGAACGTAAAAATAGGACGTTACAAGAGTATGCGACAGCTGGTTATATTTTAATTAGAATTTCAATTAGACCTTTAACTCATAAAACTCCTTACGAAATTTTGTATAATAAGAAACCAAAAGTGTCATATATTAAAATATTTGGATGTAAACGTTTTATACTTAATACTAAAGAAAATTTAGACAATTTTGACTCGAAATCGGATAAAGGAATATTTATTGGATATTCAGAAAGAAGTAAAGCATATAGAGTTTTCAATACTCGAACCAATACCATACAAGAAACCTTAAACATATCTTTTGATGAAAATTACAAAAGTATAACTCAAAACAATGAAGATAATGTGAAAATTAAATTAATGAAACAAATCATGAAGATAATCGACCAAATAAACGAATTAGATTACTTGAAGACCATCATGTAGAAAATATCTTTGGAGATATTGAATCTGTCGGTAGAGCCCGTAATCAATTGAATAATATGAGTAATACTGCATTTATTTCAACTATTAAACCTAAGAATCTGAAGGAAGCATCTTCTGATGATTCATGGATACTTGCTATGCAAGAATTGAATCAGTTTACTAGGAATGATGTATGGAAACTTGTCCCTAGACCAAAGGATAAGATTATAATAGGAACCAAATAGGTTTATAAAAATAAAATGAATGAACACGGCGAGGTCGTAAGAAATAAGGCACGACTAGTAGCATAAGGTTAGACTCAAGAAGAAGGAATAGATTACAATGAAACCTTTGCCCCCTTAGCAAGATTAGAAGCCATTAGGATTTTACTAGCCTTTGCAAACCATAATGATTTCAAATTATATCAAATGATGCCAAAAGTGCTTTTCTAAATGGATTTGTTAAAGAAGACATATATGTAGAGCAACCACCTCTATATGAAGATGAAAAATCACCAATTCACATATATAATTTAAAGAAAGCGTTATTTGGATTAAAACAGGCTCCTAGGGCTTGGTATGATAGATTAAGAAATTATCTGTTACAATCAAACTTTGAAATAGGAAAGTTAGGCAATATTTTTTTTTTAAGAATAATTATAATGATATACAACTAGTACAAATATATGTTGACAATATAATTTTTGGATCAACAAACAATAAGATGAATAAAGAATTTTCAGATATTATGACCCAAGAATTTGAGATGAGTCATATGGGAGAACTAAAGTTCTTTTTAGACTTACAAATTCGCCAATTAAAGAATGGAATATTTATCAATCAAGAAAAATACGCAAGAGATCTAATTAATAAATATAATCTAACAACAACTAATGGGAGACCAACACCAATGGCGACTAATATAGCATTAAGTAAAGAGATACATCTAAAGACGTTGATCAAAAAATATATAGAGGAGTGATCGGACCACTACTATATATAACCGCTAGTAGACCAGATATAATACATAGTGTATGTCTCTGTGCAAGATATCAATCGCAACCTAAGGAAACGCATTTAAAAGTTGTAAAACATATTCTAAGGTATGTAAAGCATACATCAGACTTTGGATTATTTTATCCTAAGGTTGATTCATTCGACTTAGTTTCTTATTATGACATTGACTATGCGGGATGTAAATCCGATCATAAAAGTACTAGTGGAACATGTCACTTCTTAGGACATTCACTAGTCTCATGGTTTAGTAAAAAGAAAAATATTGTAACTTTGTCAACAACTGAAGCAGAATATATCTCTGCTGCTTTGCTTGTTCACAAGTAACATATATGCAAAAAACTCTAAATGATTTTGGATTAAATATAAATAAATCACCGATATATATATTGCGATAATACGAGTGCTATAAATATTTCTAAAAATCCAACTCATCATTCAAGAATTAAACATATCGATATACGACATCATTTTCTAAGAAATAACGTTAGTAAAGAGAAAATTTCACTCGAATTTATAGAAACAGATAAACAAATAGTAAATATATTAACAAAACCATTAAACGAATCAACATTTACCAAATTTAGAAGACAATTAGGAATTTGTTCACTAAGTTAGTTAGAATAGTTAAATATATTAATATACATAAGAATAGCATTAAAAATCAGAAAAATAAAATAAAAAATACAAGTATGTCGACATACACATATCACTATGTCGGCATATAACTACCAGATTTTTAAAAATAATTCCCATTAAAAGTTAGTTACAATAATCATTTAAACTCTCCACTACGAATTTTCTTCTTTATTTTCATTTCTCACTTCTGTGAAAACTCTAAACTAAAATAAACAATGGCCTCCACCAATTTTAACACATAAATCAATCCCTAATCATCCACCGGACCATCTGAAGGTCCTTTTCAACGCTCTACGCTATCACGTGTCATCAAAATTGAAGAAAAGATGGAACACACTCTGCAAATGCTCGCTGAAATAAAAGTGCCTCAAATTAGGATGAGCCAGGAGCAAAATAGACAAGGAAAAGTGATAAGGAGTCTTCTTAAGTTTATAATGTATAATAAGGCTAATCCGATAATCATCGAAGATGATAATGAACCTATGGAAGAAGAGGAAGAAAAAGAAGAAGAGCAAGAAGAGATAATGGAGGAAGAGGAACACGAGGAGAAACAACAAGAAGTCTCAAACGAGGAAGATCAAGTCATTTGCGTTGGTCAAGTCTTGTACGATCATAACGGAAATATGATTGAACGAAATGGAGATTTTTGCCTTCATTACCCATATTATCCTACCCATAAGTCTCCTATAGTTAAGGACAAGTAGAATTTAGCTTTTTCATTCGTTCCTTATTGTATATTTTCATTCCTTTCCGTCAAAATCGATGTATTACATGTCCATGTAATATCGTTGGTAAAGACAATGTTTAAATATTTCTTGTTCTGTCTAACTTAAGTGTTCTATTACTTTGTTATGTAGGCAAGAATTTAGGGGAAGCCATATATATCAAATGTTATAATCACTAATTATACACTTATATAGCTTAATATAAAATAATTTTGATAGTTATAGGATTTAGAGGGAGTAGTTTTAAAATTTCTTTTGATAATGCCAAAGGGGGAGAAATTATAAAATATAGAATTAGTTTATAGGATTCATATAAACCAGGGGAATATTAGAAGGATCACCATTAGCAGGTATGAACAGGTTAATATTTTATAAACTAAGATTGTCATCATCAAAAAGGGGGAGATTTTTGGAGAATGGAGTTTTGATGACAATAACCTTATTTCAATATTAATTGATTATAAAATATATACTAACACTTTTATCTAGAATATACATATACACATATACATATGCATGATCTATATATAGGAATTAATACTGAAGACTATACAGTTTAAGATACTAAAGATTCAGATTTCAAAGGTGATTCAAGACTCATGAGTAATCAAGATTTCAAGAGTTCAAGATAAATAGAATAATAGAGTCTAGTTTATGTAAGACTCTGAATAGCACTCCAGGTTCAAATCAAATTCAAATTTTGTTTTTCAATTTATGATTTCAAATTCTATCTTCAATCTTTATCTTCTCTATTTTACTTTATTTACTTTACTTTTGATTTAAACTAAAGTTTTATAGTTTATAAGTTTTTTATATTATATACCTATATACTTCATATTTATATAGTTTTAAACATTATAATAAACATGTTCATATATCTTATATTTATGTTTTCATATGATTTTCTACTTTATAATATTCATTTACAACACTATGTTTTACTTCAAGAGTTTCCAGAATTATATATATCAAAACACTTCAAAAATGTTCAAAATCCAATTTTACAAAGGCATATGTCAACATACATTTATACCTATGTCGACATACAGCTGTCGTATTTTTGATTTTCAAAGGAAGTGTCTTTTCACTATTTGTAACGTTCCAGAAACATTGCAACCTTTCAAATCTTATAAATAGGGGCTGATTTCGGATTTTTTCATCATCATTCTTCTTCTTCTCCATCCACATCTCCTTTCTTTACACCATTATATTTTCTCATTTTTGTGATTTCTATTCTTATACTCTGCCGAATTCAATTCTATTTACATAAAACTTCTTCTCTTCTCACTCTCTACTCATTACTCTCTGAATCGAAGTGCTATTGAAGAGTTGTAGGGCTATTGTAATCATTTGGGAAGTGTTTGGGTAATCGGTCTTTTCCTTGTAGTCGTGAAATCAAGTAAGGGAGTGGTGTTAACCTTGTAACCGTAAAATCAAGGGGAATATACTTGATCAAGTGTGTAGAATCCGTATTAACCTTGTAGCCGTGAAATCAAGGGGATTGTACTTGGATATTGATATAGTAATAAAACTCTGCATAATCCAGCGTTGCATGGGACTGGACGTATGAGTAATCCGAACCAGTATAAAATCCGGTGTGTTGATTCCATTTCTGAATTTTTTTGTTTATCTTTGTGTTTGATTCTATGCCTATGATTGTTTATGTAGTGTGTGGTTCATATAGTAGATCATATAAGTTTTAGGTTTTGTTTAATTTCTCAAAAACACTCTCCACCCCCCCTCTAGTGTTAGTTTTGCGATAACGATCCATTCCGCAATGCCTAATAGGAATTAGAAACATAGTACTACCAGTTTTGCTTCATGGGATGAACAGGTTGGTATCAGGATAAAAAAATGAATGATTACTTCGGTAAGGCTCGTTAATCCTGACTAGTTGATAAACCTTAATTTGGTTTAAGTTCTGAAAAGATATTATAAAATCTTTGAAATGATTTCCAAGAATATTTGAATAAATGAATATTCTGGATGGAATGAGGCATATGATGTGTTTATATTTCACATGATTATAAGATACGTGAGTTATTTGGAAAGACTGGGTGTAACCAATTCTGAATAACTAATACGACAATTCAAAGTCAAAGATTTTAAGATGGTGGTTAAAGACCGGAGATCTTCACATCATTTGGATTATTACTAATGTCTTGATTAGGATAAACACCCAAGAGAAGGTAATAAGTGGTGCTCGTCCAGACGTACTTTGAGGTCAACCGGATATGTGAGGGCCTCTCTCCTGTATTTGACATATAGGACGAGGAATAAGTGCCTCCGGTTTCGTTCTGACCCAGAATGGACTTGCAAATGGATTGTATGCCTGACATTGTATTTCGGGTTGTATTCGTTGATCTCTGCTAAATATATATCTGTTTGGTGGCGAAGAATTTATTCTCTTACTTAACACCCTTCTCTAAGACATACGAGCTTAGAGGTTACATAATAGTGGAAATCAATGGTATGGTATGGATTGACAATGTGACATGATGAGATGCATGGATCAAAGCTTTTGTTGAAAAGCAGGGCTTTGTGGATGATGATCAAAGCACAACTTTAATATAGCATAGCTTTGTGTAGCATTAATTCGTGAGCTTCACTCCCCGGTATAAACCTAAAACGGGATTAGGGACGCAGGGAAATGGACATACGTTGGTTTCTAGGTATGGGTGATGTCATGGTATAGAGCCCAGAAATTTTACATATGTGGATGTTGAATTTTGGATGATGGAAGGCGAGGTACCTCGAATTTGATTCAGGTCGCCAATGGTCCTTGATTGGTCGACATACTGACCTTGTGATAGGTTCAATAGAACAGGCTAACGTATTGTTTATGTGTGAAATCCCATTGTATTCGAGGAGTCAAGGATTTGCTGGGAATTCCAGATCGAAGAAGAGGCAGATCTAAAAATGGTGTGGAAAAAACAAAATCCAGATGAATGGAAGATGCCTCTGGAACGTCGCTCGGCCGTCTTTTTTCAGGGCGAGGGTAACTAATCAGTGATGGCTGACCGGCTCTGCAAGATCCAAGGGTTACTAAGGGTGTGATCCTGAGGCATTTCTAGTGTGTCTCGAAATCGGAAAGGAATATCCTTTGCCTTGGTTCATAGATGGAAATCCAAATTTCAATACGCAATTTGACGGTTTTTGTTGTAAACTTATATGGCGACATAGTAGAATAGGGTACTATGTTGTCTATGATTGATACATTTATATTTGAAGTTGATTTATACACTTAATATAATAGTAAAAGATAAATTTCGCATATCAAGCATGTTTGGTTGTTATAAGGAAAATCTCTATCCTCCGGCTTGCGTTGCATTGTGTGATGGGACCTGAGTCTTATAATAGCTTCATTTTTCCTTTTAGCATTACGTTGTTTGTTTTATGGTATTCCTGGGAGAAAACCCGTTCTGTGTTATACGACGTGATCCCTTGATTTACCCCACATTAAAATAAAGTTAATAACTGTTTTAGTTCTCACACCAGTCCCGTGACTGACTCAGAGTTTATATTTTTCTACCTAAACTCTGGGTGCCCATATTTCCATACGGGCAGCTAGTAGTTTTGGATTTGCAGATATTTCTTTCCATAGGATCCTGGATTACGGCTAGAGCTTTACTTCGGAATGCTTTGTTTCCGTATATTTCTTTCAGCTGCGGTAGTTGATGATTTTCCGCTGTATTATATTTCCGCTGCTATGTAATTTAAATCTTTGATATTCTTCCGCTGTGTAATATTTATTTGTACTCTGATACATTCTTGTGCTCTGATATAAATTGTTGTAATAACAATGAAAACTTCTATTGTTTTGTGTTCTGAGGCGTCGTGTTCTCATGCAACGGTCTTGGTCGGTATAGCGATCGATTCGGACTGGGCAAAAATCGATGCGTAACAGTCCGCCTGAAAGGTCGCACCCGCCGCCTTTAGTCACTGTTGTTCTAAACTGATCGCATATTCTTACTGCTATCACACTCGCTCGTCACTACCGTCTAGCGGGTCACACTCATTCGTCAAAAAACCCACGCCTAGTGCTGCCTAATGGGTCACACCCGTTCAGACAAAACTGTGTCCACTTCTGTTCGAATCCAAGCCTGGTCCAGTTTTAGTCTGAAGCCTACAACTGTTAAAAATTGGCCAAGTAAAAAAATTAAGGTGGCCCAGTTCGATCGGTCGGACGAACGAAGGCGGCGGCGCACATCTGTGTGGTCATCATTGAATACTTTTTTCAATTTTGGCGATGTGGGACAATAAGATATTTCATTCAAAGCACATATTTAGGTGCCCTAAGGCCCCGACCTCCTAATGAGGAAGCTAATTATATACTTGAATACTTTTTTCATTTTTGGCGATGTGGGACAATAAGATATTCCGTTCAAAAGTTGAACAATTCTCCACATGAATTTCCCCCACACAAAATGAAATATCAGATTGTACATATAGAATAATGTTTTATCGTGGATAAGTTGATATTTCACTTTGAACTTTCCCTAGTTAAAACTTACCGGATCTACTTGGCTAATTAGTGAATTATTTCATCTTGAACCATCGGTCTTTATTGTATATCTAGACAATAAGATTTATGAAGCATTGATTCCTTTCGCATCCAATTTCTTGGCTGTGTTCATTTTGATCCTGAACACTTTTTGGTTCTGCGAGTGTTATAGAGAATTTAAGCATTCAATATTCTCATAGAGTCGGCCCAGCTCACACTAACATAGGTAATCGCAACCATTAAGGGTATCCTACATATACTCCACTTCTTAATTTCAAGATATGGTCATCGTTGAATAACATAGTTTTTAACCTTTTAATACTTTTGTAGGCATGTATTTATATTGTGCACCATAGGAATGGAGTAGGACTATATATAAACAAATGCATTACATCTTGAGTTATTTAGAACTGATTTGCCTATTAATCCTTGTTCGTGGTATCTCTAGTCGCTAGGTTAGGTTTTCATGGAAGATAATTCTTGTTACTTTAGGCTTTTAAACTCATTCTCCTTGATGCACAGTCAATTTTCTATTTTGATAAACTTTCAGTAAATGGATCCACTAGGTTATCATTTGTTCTCATATAATCTATGGAAATAATTCCATTTGAGAGTAACTGCCTAACTATGTTCTGGTGTCTATGAATGTGTCGAGACTTTCCATTATACACAAATATTTACGCTTTACTTAATGATGCTTGGTTAGCATGGTGTATGCATATGGCTGGTACAGGTTTAAGCCAAAATGGAATATCTTTTAAAAAGTGATGATGTCATTCTACTTCTTCGTCTGTATTATCTAAAGCGATGAACTCCGATTCCATAGTGGGTCGAGCTATGCATGTTTGTTTAGTAGATTTCCAAGACACTGCTGCCCCTGCTAAGGTAAATACATAACCACTAGTTGATTTGATTCATCTGAATCAGCAACCCAGTTTGCATTACTGTATGTTTCTAAGACGGCATGATATTTTCCATAATGTAAGGAATAGTTTATGGTATATCAAGCACTCCCAGTAGTGCTTTCCAGTGTTCCTTTCCTGGATTTCTTGTATACATGCTCAATTTAACAGTGTAAGCTATTTCTGGTCTTGTGCAATTCATGGGATACATAAGACATCCAATTACATGAGAGTATTCCAGTTGCATTGCACTCTCACTAGTAATTTTATGTAGTACTTCTGACGGATTTAAAGGTGTTCGTACTCCTTTTATTCCAAAATATTGAAATCTTTCAATCTGTTTATCTACATTGTGTGACTGGGACAATTCAATTCCATTAAGTGTTCTTGTTATTTTGATTCCCAAAAAAATTCTTCAACACCTAAATCTTTCAGATTGAAATTGTTGATTAACATTTTCTTTACGGTCTCTATAATTTTAATGTTAGGACCAAAGATTAGCATATCGTCTTCATATAGACCAACCATCACATATGATTATCTAACTTGTTTATAATAAACACTTATCATATTCATTTATACGAAAACCATTTTTTATCATGGAATTATCAAATTTTGCATGTCGTCTCTTTGGATCTCGTTTTAGTCCATATAAAGATTTGGCTAATCTACATACTTTATTTTTATTTCCTTTAGAAATAAAACCTTCAGGTTGCTTTATGTAGATCTCTACATCGAGATCTCCATTTAAGAATGTTGTATTTACGTCCATTTGATTAATTTTTAGATTGTAGAATAATGCAATTGCTATTAACATTCCTATAAAGGTTATTTGTGTAACTTGTGAATAAGTACCAAAGAAGCCCACATCTTCTTTTTGATGATATCCTTTGGCTACTAGTTTGGCTTTATACTTGTCGATAAAGCCAATTTTTTCTTCTTGAAAATCTATTTACATTCAATCGGTTTCCTTGTACATTTGAGGTTCGTGTCCTAACATATATGTTAAGAATTCCAAACTAAATGTCTTGGAAGTTCTAGCCCTTGTGCTTCTTCTCGGTTCAAGTTCCTTAATATTGTGAGGAATTTCATATTCATGTAAATTGCTTGATTCATCTCTTGTCCTTTTGCAAACATTATTTTTTTCATTCCTTCTGTGCGGAAACGCATCTTCAAAGAATGAGGCATCTCTTGATTCAATGATTGTATTTATATTGATATCATCTATATAAGCCTTGAATATCAAAAATATGTAGGCACTACTATTTTAGGCTGGCCCAAGATAGTAATCATCTACAGTTTTTTGTCTAAGTTTGACTTTCTTGGAAGGCAAAACTGAAACTTTTGCCAAGCACCCCACGCTTTGATGTATTTAAAACTTGGTTTATGTCCTTTACATACGTTATATGAGATTGTTCCTGTTTTATTGTGAGTACGTAATTTAATATGTGATTAGACATATTTAGAGCTTTCCCCTATAAGTTCTTCGGTAGATCAGAGTTTAAAAGCATTGCTTAATCATATCTTTTAATGTTTTGTTCTTTCTCTCAACCACTGTAACGTCCCGCCTCTTTGACCACTTCAAATTGGTGGTTAAACCAACTTAAAATGCTCAAAACGACGGAGCGTACTTAGCTTACCGAGTTTAAACACAAAATCTCCACAGAAACACTGAATCAATATATAAGCAGTATTAACGGCGAAATAAAACTTTTATTTATAAATCAGAATTTTAAATACAATATTTTTCTATATACAGCGGAATATTGAAAACATGCATTGAATATAAGAAAATCTTTACTGTATAAATCTTCAGAGTGCACCGCTATCGAAATCCCCAGCTTTGCCCATCTCCAATTCCGAAGCTGAAATCTTTAAATCTGTAACGCTCAGGGTCTGACTCGAGCATCCCATGTAAAACATAAAAATACTCGAGTCAGGATTAATCATAGTTCAAGTAAATTAACTTCAATAGAGACTGAAATATAATAGTTCATCCTAACATCAAATATATTATCTGTACTTATCCCTTTTTTTTTTTTTTTTTTTGAAGAACAAGCAGTCACGGAAGCCTGCATGTACACACGTGTACAAGTACACGTGTGCACTGCCCCAGCTAATCCCGAAACTAGTAAATAACTAGTGCAAGCCAAGTATTCATGGTCAAATAAGCAAAGCGCAGTCTAGGTTTAAACAAGATAGGACCAACTCATATACAGTGGCGTGTAGGTCAGGGCATTCACAACTAATAATGACCATTTAAATTCATATGAACTAGAAGATCCTTTCTAGTGTGCAAATCACTTGACTGTAGTTCAGTAAGTACACAAAAGGAACTGGGGAGCAATCACTAAAAATGCATGTGTATTGAATACATTAAGTCCCTTAAAATGGATAAAGTTTTGTTCTTCACAAAAGGCATGTAAACACATATAAGAATTGTAATGATACTGCAATACCAAGGTTTCCATTCCAATCAGTGGTGTACAAAAGCCCAACTCTCCTTTTTATGTCCGTTAAACATGGCCAGGGTAAGTGACAGTAAGGCCATTTAACAAAGGAAGGGATACATGACAGTTTACAGCAAATAAATCAAGGCAGATCTTGGCAAATTAATCAACACAGTTTTTAGCGAATCAAACAGGACAGTTTTTGGCAAATAAATCAAGATAGTGTTGACAAACTAATCATGACAGTTTTGGCCAACTAATCACGACAGGTTTGACAATTTTATCACTATGGTTTTGACAATAATATCACAATAATATCACGACAGGCTTAACCATATGTTTCATGTTAACCCAGATCCAACAACAACCTATAATCAAAGTTATTGAAATTCTAAGGTTAGTAGAGAGTGTCTCTTTCCCCTTCTTCAGTATGTTTACATTCCCAGAAAAGAAGGGAAAAATAAAACTCCAACCCTCCAAAATATTAAAGACTTCAAATGCATAGTCCATAACTCATCAGTGCATTCATTAGCTTAAAGCATCAAATACAGTACAAATGTGGCTTATCTTATATATATGTCACGTTCTAGTTTTTTTCTCTATTTCTTCTTTTTCCTATTTCTTTTCAGCAACATGAAAAGCTATACGTGCATAAATAGGGTGTTGCTGGACTATACTACTGTCTAAAAGCAAAATTTTGGATTTTGGTTGGGTCAAAATATTTAAAGAACATTACTGTCTTGCTGTCTACAAAAAACAATCCATGTAATAGAACCACACTAAACCATTCCCTCAAAAGTCTTAGGCTCTGTGTATGGACATACTTCTACAACTGAAAGTTCAGTGTAAATTCCAAAGCTATGGCATATCAGCTTCATTTGAATATAGTTTCAACTGCACTAACAAAGGCAGCGTAGTTAGCGACTTAAACCCAAGGTAGTGTCGTTCATTGGGAAACTACACTAACTCGCAAGGTCAAGACAACACAGGTAAACACAGTAGTGTGCGATGGAAAATAAACGTAATGCACAGCAACAAGGCAGAAAAGGTTTCGACAGTGTTAAACATTATGTATCAGATAATAAATCAAATGATCTACTGAGTATAAATGGATGATTCCAAATCTCAACACTAATTAAAGTTTCATATAAACTGAGCTGATAACTCGAGTGCAGTACTCATGAATGGATGACTTAACTCAATAATAAAGTAGCTTGGCATATACGTATGTCGTTTTATATGAATATACATATACTACGTACATGTATACCCATATTAAATTCGGCAAATGAACACAATAACATAGGCCAAAAGAAATCAAAATGTCATGAACCAACGAACAAAATCACGCCAGAACTCTGATTTAACTACCATATTTAGTTAACTACTAAAATTAATAAACTTGACACAAAGATTAATCAATCGTGAGCAATGCTCACCTTGAACGCTACAACAAGAAGGCGCAGTGATGGATATTGGAGCAGCGGCTTTGATTCGAGGGTCGATGTTCTTTGAAGCCACGATTTGGAGAAGCAAGCGTCGACGAGATGATGACGCTTAGTTGAGTAAAGGCTGCGGTTCTGATCTAGGGCTTTGAATTTGGGGATGATTTCAATTTGGGTTAGGGGAAAGCCGATGGCGATTTAGTTGGAAGAGGAGGGAGATGGCTTCGGCCATTAAAAGGAAACGACTTTATTTGGGAAGAGGATCAAATTTTAGGGCTGCCGCCATTGAAATGAGAAAAGAAGAGGTGATTTTTTTTATAGAAGAGAAAGTGTAGATAAGAACGACGTTCCATCAAATAGGAATAGCATAGCTGCGTGTATCACAGTAGGTCTGCTTGATAACGATGGTGCGCTGAATATTAACCGAGGGAGGTTTTATTTAGGGTAGCTAATAACGCAGTTAAACTGTACTACGAATAACCACGTACCGTTCTGATTTCGTACTGCAAACAAAATCTTCAAACGTAACAAAAAAATCATACGTATCTTTTTGTCGTCGCGTTACGAATCCAATAAAAATCAGTCTGACTTCGTCTATATACGACGTTGTTTTAAATCTTAAATTGTTTGTCGGTTCACCGTTTTTATCTCGTTTGTCCACACAACTTTGTTTTCATCCTAAATTTGAAATGTTAAACTAAATCTTTTATATACACGAGTACACATATTTCCAGGCCAATTTTTCACATATTTTTAACAAATAAAATCTCAAATTTGTTTAACGCCAATGACATTTTATTTTAAATTAAATCTCGAATTCAATCCATATACAAAACAATATATTCGATTTTTAAATTTCTAATAAATCTCATATTCTAGTTGTCGAAATTTCTGGGTCGTTACATTCTTCCCCCCTTTAAAACTTTTCGTCCTCGAAAAGAAGAGATCGTTACGGTTATACCAACGTATACTTCAAATTCCCATATTCGTGGGTAATTTCTCCACAACTTATTTAAATATCGATATTTAAATTATCGATCTTCTTTGTTTAGTCATCGTATTCAATTAATTCGGAAAAATCAATTTCTTCCCAAATTAATCCCTGCTCCCAATATTTTACTTATCCATCGTTTCACAAGTTCAACCACATCTCCATATATTCAGTCTATTAATCTTCTCAACACTCCTTAAAGAGTGTAAATAACATTTCCATTCCAAGTCACCAATTATCGACAAAATCCTAAAATCATTTATGTATATATATATATACATATTTATTACAGAAAATATTTGTGTTATTATCTCAAAACTATGGACTTGAAAATACCTCGAAATCCTTTCTTATTAAATTAGGTATATTAAATTCCAAATTATTGCTTTGAAAATAATTTTGATAACTCGAAGTTTGACAAGTATATTGTCGTTCTCACAGATGTTAGGCATACGCTGGCCAGGCGCACAACTAAAATCTACAAGTACTAAATATTCTTGCTTCAACTCACAAGTGAAAATATTTCAAAAATTCCTTTAAAAACAGATACGGAAAGTACCAATGTGATATTGATATGTTGATTGTTCAAGAATCGCAGATACACAATGGTTCCGTCTGGATCCCCCAGAAAACATCCGTATCCGTAGGAAATCACTTCCCTGCGAATTTCGTCATGGACAGATCAACAGAAGATATTTCAAGAATCAAAAGACATTCTGAGGTCACTGAGCGTTGGTTGCTCTCTCTCAGGATCAAATCATCAAGTCACGAGGACAAAACAAGTCACAAAGACAAATCAGGTCACGAAGACCAATCAAGTCACGAAGACTAACTGCTGCATCAAACAGGTGGCTCACTATCACTAAGATATCTCAAACATTGCATGGCTTCATTCTACCTTTAGTAACTCTAGTGGTTACATCTCTTTCACGTGTAGATATGCCATGTGGACCGCAGGTACACAATGGTTACGCCTGGGTCCCCCGGGAAACATCCATACCCGTAAGCTTTCACAGCTCTGCGGATTACGCCCTTACAATTCGACTGTAGATCGCAGCAGTCACAATGGTTACGCTTGGTTCCCCCAAGAAAACATCTGTCCGCCGTAGGCTATCTGCAGCCCTGCGAATTTCGCTACACGGTCGAATTCCAACGACTCTAGATCGCAGCGATCACAATGGTTACGCCTGATTCCCTCAGAAAACATCCGACCGCCGTAGGCTATCCGCAGCCCTGCGAATTACGCTAGCAGTCGTGCTCAATGGCAACTCATGAGTTTTATGTCCGGACAACCTACTTCCACCAGCAGCATATCTCAACCAAGCTCGAAATTCAAGAGAAGGAGGGTACTTTCCTTATCTTTACTTCGAAAAACATACTATACTATATACATATAGTATTTTATTTCATAAACCATACTTATGTCATTTACATAAAATTTTCTTTCCAAATCATATTTCAAACATCTCGTCTTATATAAATTCCGTTATATAAGATTTTATTTCAAACTTATTATATCACAATTTTCTCCATATAATTATCGAAACTTCTATGCTAAATATCTAAACTCGAACATCCCTCAATTTCCATTCTAATCTTAAAATTTTAGCTTTAAACTCTTAATCAATTCAAATGATTGATTGATATCACTTCAAACTCGGCTTTCTGAATCCACTGGCCATAAACCAAATTTTTCTTTCAATTTCTAATTATAAAATTCATCACTTCATCAACATCTTTATTTGCTCAAAACTCCGGATTTTTCTTCTTATCACAAATTTTTCCTTCACGCATTATCACTTCTTCACATTCATACTTCGACCGTCAATTAGTAAGCGAACAACTTCCTAAGTATCAACCCCGAAGGCCGAAACCAACATCAGATCAATACTCAGAAAACTATTCAACTTAACTAATCTTGAGTCAGTTTCTAAATTTCTTAACTCCACTTCTTAATTTCTTATCAATCATTGTTTACGAAATTCTCGGATTCAATTTGCAATTCCACTTCTCTTTACGTTCTGCCCTCCTTCGTCTTCGACGTAGCTCTTTGTTCTTCGGTTCTTGTTATTCTGAATTATGTTAACCTCTCACTATCCTTTGAAAATATTTCCAATTGTTCTATTCATTTACTCAATTCTTAAAAATCATTTATTGTCACTGGAAAATATTTCCATATATTCACAAAGCTTTATTTTCTATCGAGAATATACTTTATTCTTGCAACATCTCTAAATTTGTTAGTTTGATTTAAACAAATGTTAAATAAAACATCGTCATCTCTTCACTTAACCCTTTTTATTTGATTTTTCATCAACTTGTATTCTTAACAAAATTCATCGTTTCTTCTTTGAAATGATTTCAAATTTTTCCTTTTCTATTCAAACTGAACTCTTATTTACAATCAACTTCAGTTATCTTTGATTTCTAAAATTCACGCTTAACGAAATTAATTCGTTGATTCTCTCCTATCTATACTAGATACCATCCGATGATGGATTCTAGATTCAAATCCTAAGGGAACTTATTGAAGAATAATTCTCGCAAACCTGGATTCGAAGACTTCTGAAGACTGGGGATTCCGAACAAAATTTTAAATCTCAAAAATAAATTTTTATTTCCGCTGTATTAATTTCAAAACACTAGTTTCAAAATATTTGATATTTCAAAATAATTATTTTTCAAAATCGCTTTATTTTCAAGATCTGTTTTTAAACTCAATAAGCTAAGCTTTGAATAAACCAAAGCTCTGATACCACTTGTAACGTCCCGCCTCTTTGACCACTTCAAATTGGTGGTTAAACCAACTTAAAATGCTCAAAACGACGGAGCGTACTTAGCTTACCGAGTTTAAACACAAAATCTCCACAGAAACACTGAATCAATATATAAGCAGTATTAACGGCGAAATAAAACTTTTATTTATAAATCAGAATTTTAAATACAATATTTTTCTATATACAGCGGAATATTGAAAACATGCATTGAATATAAGAAAATCTTTACTGTATAAATCTTCAGAGTGCACCGCTATCGAAATCCCCAGCTTTGCCCATCTCCAATTCCGAAGCTGAAATCTTTAAATCTGTAACGCTCAGGGTCTGACTCGAGCATCCCATGTAAAACATAAAAATACTCGAGTCAGGATTAATCATAGTTCAAGTAAATTAACTTCAATAGAGACTGAAATATAATAGTTCATCCTAACATCAAATATATTATCTGTACTTATCCCTTTTTTTTTTTTTTTTTTTGAAGAACAAGCAGTCACGGAAGCCTGCATGTACACACGTGTACAAGTACACGTGTGCACTGCCCCAGCTAATCCCGAAACTAGTAAATAACTAGTGCAAGCCAAGTATTCATGGTCAAATAAGCAAAGCGCAGTCTAGGTTTAAACAAGATAGGACCAACTCATATACAGTGGCGTGTAGGTCAGGGCATTCACAACTAATAATGACCATTTAAATTCATATGAACTAGAAGATCCTTTCTAGTGTGCAAATCACTTGACTGTAGTTCAGTAAGTACACAAAAGGAACTGGGGAGCAATCACTAAAAATGCATGTGTATTGAATACATTAAGTCCCTTAAAATGGATAAAGTTTTGTTCTTCACAAAAGGCATGTAAACACATATAAGAATTGTAATGATACTGCAATACCAAGGTTTCCATTCCAATCAGTGGTGTACAAAAGCCCAACTCTCCTTTTTATGTCCGTTAAACATGGCCAGGGTAAGTGACAGTAAGGCCATTTAACAAAGGAAGGGATACATGACAGTTTACAGCAAATAAATCAAGGCAGATCTTGGCAAATTAATCAACACAGTTTTTAGCGAATCAAACAGGACAGTTTTTGGCAAATAAATCAAGATAGTGTTGACAAACTAATCATGACAGTTTTGGCCAACTAATCACGACAGGTTTGACAATTTTATCACTATGGTTTTGACAATAATATCACGACAGGCTTAACCATATGTTTCATGTTAACCCAGATCCAACAACAACCTATAATCAAAGTTATTGAAATTCTAAGGTTAGTAGAGAGTGTCTCTTTCCCCTTCTTCAGTATGTTTACATTCCCAGAAAAGAAGGGAAAAATAAAACTCCAACCCTCCAAAATATTAAAGACTTCAAATGCATAGTCCATAACTCATCAGTGCATTCATTAGCTTAAAGCATCAAATACAGTACAAATGTGGCTTATCTTATATATATGTCACGTTCTAGTTTTTTTCTCTATTTCTTCTTTTTCCTATTTCTTTTCAGCAACATGAAAAGCTATACGTGCATAAATAGGGTGTTGCTGGACTATACTACTGTCTAAAAGCAAAATTTTGGATTTTGGTTGGGTCAAAATATTTAAAGAACATTACTGTCTTGCTGTCTACAAAAAACAATCCATGTAATAGAACCACACTAAACCATTCCCTCAAAAGTCTTAGGCTCTGTGTATGGACATACTTCTACAACTGAAAGTTCAGTGTAAATTCCAAAGCTATGGCATATCAGCTTCATTTGAATATAGTTTCAACTGCACTAACAAAGGCAGCGTAGTTAGCGACTTAAACCCAAGGTAGTGTCGTTCATTGGGAAACTACACTAACTCGCAAGGTCAAGACAACATAGGTAAACACAGTAGTGTGCGATGGAAAATAAACGTAATGCACAGCAACAAGGCAGAAAAGGTTTCGACAGTGTTAAACATTATGTATCAGATAATAAATCAAATGATCTACTGAGTATAAATGGATGATTCCAAATCTCAACACTAATTAAAGTTTCATATAAACTGAGCTGATAACTCGAGTGCAGTACTCATGAATGGATGACTTAACTCAATAATAAAGTAGCTTGGCATATACGTATGTCGTTTTATATGAATATACATATACTACGTACATGTATACCCATATTAAATTCGGCAAATGAACACAATAACATAGGCCAAAAGAAATCAAAATGTCATGAACCAACGAACAAAATCACGCCAGAACTCTGATTTAACTACCATATTTAGTTAACTACTAAAATTAATAAACTTGACACAAAGATTAATCAATCGTGAGCAATGCTCACCTTGAACGCTACAACAAGAAGGCGCAGTGATGGATATTGGAGCAGCGGCTTTGATTCGAGGGTCGATGTTCTTTGAAGCCACGATTTGGAGAAGCAAGCGTCGACGAGATGATGACGCTTAGTTGAGTAAAGGCTGCGGTTCTGATCTAGGGCTTCGAATTTGGGGATGATTTCAATTTGGGTTAGGGGAAAGCCGATGGCGATTTAGTTGGAAGAGGAGGGAGATGGCTTCGGCCATTAAAAGGAAACGACTTTATTTGGGAAGAGGATCAAATTTTAGGGCTGCCGCCATTGAAATGAGAAAAGAAGAGGTGATTTTTTTTATAGAAGAGAAAGTGTAGATAAGAACGACGTTCCATCAAATAGGAATAGCATAGCTGCGTGTATCACAGTAGGTCTGCTTGATAACGATGGTGCGCTGAATATTAACCGAGGGAGGTTTTATTTAGGGTAGCTAATAACGCAGTTAAACTGTACTACGAATAACCACGTACCGTTCTGATTTCGTACTGCAAACAAAATCTTCAAACGTAACAAAAAAATCATACGTATCTTTTTGTCGTCGCGTTACGAATCCAATAAAAATCAGTCTGACTTCGTCTATATACGACGTTGTTTTAAATCTTAAATTGTTTGTCGGTTCACCGTTTTTATCTCGTTTGTCCACACAACTTTGTTTTCATCCTAAATTTGAAATGTTAAACTAAATCTTTTATATACACGAGTACACATATTTCCAGGCCAATTTTTCACATATTTTTAACAAATAAAATCTCAAATTTGTTTAACGCCAATGACATTTTATTTTAAATTAAATCTCGAATTCAATCCATATACAAAACAATATATTCGATTTTTAAATTTCTAATAAATCTCATATTCTAGTTGTCGAAATTTCTGGGTCGTTACAACCACGCTATTTTGTTGTGATGAATATGGAGCTGATGATTGACGAATTATACCATTTTCTGCATAGAAATGCTCAAATGGTTATTCATATTCTCCATCTCGATTAGATCTCAATATCTTGATCTTTTTATTTAACTGATTTTCTACTTCAGTCTTATACTTTATAAACGATGTAGCTTCATCTTTACTGTTCAAAAGATATAAAGAGCAATATCACGTATAATCGTCAATAAAAGTAATAAAGTACTTTTTCCCACCTCTTTATGTAATGATTTAAAATCACATAATTTTCTATTAACAACCTAAAGGTTCGATGCTTCAATCAATAGTATGAAATGGTTTCTTGACCATTTTTTCTTCTACACATGTCTCACATTTGTAGTTTTTATCTTCATAGAATTTAGGAATTTATCCTAACTTTGGGAGCTTTTTCATTTTTTGGAAATTTATACGTTCTAATCTATCATGCCATAATAAAATTCCATGCTCAAGCAAATAAGAAACTTCAATTTTATTAATAACACAATCAGAATACATAGTTTTATTGCCAACTACGGCTACGTTTTCTGTAAATAGGCCATCACATAAATATCCTCTTCGTATGTACATTCCATCTTTAGACAGAACCATCTTGTCTGACTCGAAGACCATTTTGAATCCTTTCTTTGATAGCACTGAACAAGAGATGAGATTCTTGCGCATATTTGAAACGTAAAGGGCGTCATTCAACTTGACAGTTTTTCCATAAGTAAACTTGAGGACTACTGTTCCACTACCTTCGGTCATGGAAAGTGCAGAATTACCCATGTAGAGTTTTTCTTCTTAATTGAAATTCTGATATGTAGAAAACAAGGATTTTTCAGAGAAAACATGATGAGTAGCACTTGTGTCTACCCACCATTGTTTAGGATTCTAACCAAATTGCATTAAGATACAACTGCTGAAAAGTTAGATTCGTCTACTTCCATGTTGTCCACCATATTTGCCTCTGAGTTGTGTTCCTTCTTATGTCTGCAATCTGTAGTAGTGTGTCCTATTTTTTGTAATAACCCGGAAATCCGAGCCAATTTAAAAAATTTATTTTGGCAATTTTGATAAATTTTGAATATTTAAAATGAATTATTTTAAATAATAACGACGAGAAATTTATTTTGAATGGAATTAGAACGTATATATTTATTTGAATTGTCGTTAGAATATAAATATTTTATTTTAATTATAAAAGGAATTGAAAATGGCGCAGTAGTTCGAAAATTCGATTTCAAAGTTCAAATGAATATACAAGATTCAAAATAAACCGGATTTTAGCGAAACCAAAAATATTAGAATCTAATTGAGAATATCTTTTCAACGAATCCGTAAAATTGAAATTTCATAGCGGGAATAAAAAGTTATGTCCAGTTGAAAATTCAATTCAGAATAGTCGCTTTGGAATTCTGGCCCTTAAAATTGGAAATTTTGCAAACGACCTCGGTTTTCGACGAAACCACTTTTGTTGGATCCGTGATGTCAAGTTATTACTAGGTTTCAAAATTCATAATTTTATGAATCAGTTTGTGAGCGTGGCAAAGTTAAACGCGTTTGACCAGTTTTAGTTGATTTTAATCGACTAGAAAATGGCCATTTTTCAAAAGGTCTCAGAATTTGACGAAATTAGTTTTATTAGGACCGTATCGTCAATACGAAGTTAGAAAATATTTGTCGGTAATTTTTAGATACTGTATGTGGCCCCGGTAAATTGAAATACACGTTCAAATTCAATATATAGATTTATATTTTAATTTTGATGGAAACTGATTGAAACAACTGAACTGGCTTACGAAACATATCCCATTGTGTCCGGAATAGGGGTATTTAGCTATGAGCGACAATCGTTGGGTTTGGTTTAGAGTTCAGAGCGTTAAACATCAATTTAAAAGAAAGAATTGAATTAAATATTAATATAATTTTTATATATATACCCTTAGTTTTCTAAACCTAAGTCAAAGAGGTCATCGTGGTCAACCATTCACCAAGCCGCTCTCTCATGTCCTACGGCGGAAAAACACTCCGAATTAAATTCCCCTCGATCTCTCAATCAAACAATGAATCTGATTTTTCAATAAACCAAAATCGAACCGCTTTCTCCGATCTTCAAATTGGCACTCCTCTGATCATCTATCGTTGAGGGAGGTGGGTGATTTTTGGGCTTAAATCCCTTGCGTTCGAATGCTTTTTTCTGGGGGCTGGCGGTTTCGAGTTGGCTGCGCCGGAAGGAGGAGAGGCGTCTCGCGGAGGTAAAGGTCGGGGCAGGTCCTGATCGTTGTTCAACGCCTCGGTTTTTGCGTAATCTGAAGCCCTAGAATTCGAACATGGGTTCGATGGTTCACTGAGTTACGGGTTGAAGAAAGCAAGATAATTACTCTATTTATTTTTATATATAAGAATTATAAAATCTGAAATTTTTATATAAGTAAAATCTGGAAAAAAAATTATACAAGTAAAATCTGAAAAAATAATTATACAAGTAAAATCTGAAATTTTTAAACGAGGAGAATCTGAAATTTTTACACAAGGAAAATTTGAATTTTTTTATAAGGATTGTTTAAATTTTTATATAAGGAAGGGTTGAAGTTTTAAAAAGAAAAGATTATATTTTTAAAAGCAAAAAGAATTGATATTTATTTTGAAAAATAGGGAAGTATGATTCTTAAAAATAGAAAAATAGAAAAGTATAATTTTGAAAAAAAAAAGTGAAATGGTAAGAAATATATAAATAGTTTTAAATTAAAAATATGATCTTTGTTATATACGTAACACATTAAAAATATGATCTTTATTATATATATAATACATTAAAAATATGATCTTTATTATATATATAACATTATAAAAAATATGATTTTTAACTTATAAATTGTATGAAGCAGATTGCATTGGGGTTATGTTGAAGAACACAATGCGATGTAAATGAACCAAATCCAAACGGTTCATAAATTCAAAATAGAATGGCGGAGTGAAAACCCACGGTGAGAATTCCTCACTTTAAATTTATTTTCTAGTTGAAATATATACTAGGATGCAGACGGTGCTTAGTAGCACCCGACACCCGTCGTCCACAGACCATGGATGACTTGTTTGTATGGTTGCTATGTTATGAAATTTGATTGTGTGATGTGGAATGAAATAAAATATTTTATAGTGGAAAATATTTTATAGTTAAAAATATGATTTTTAACGTGTATATAAAATAAAGAGTAATAAATAAAACGGACGATTTGTTTATATACACTGATTTGACTGATATTGATTGGGATGATAAATTTTACACATCGCCCAACTGCACAAATAAAATCTGTGTTTGTTGTTTTGAAACCCCACACGGCTATTGGGATGAGATTTGATGTGCACTAATCCCGATTGTTTAGTTGTATGTCAATCGATGGATTGACAGACTGTGTAAGCGTTAATTATTTATATTTAATGCTTATGCAGTTGTGTGGTGCACTCTGGATGATGGTTGATGATTTATCGTTGCTATTATATACATGTGTTGTAGAAAATCCATATAATTAACATTATATGGTAATTGATTGGGCCTCATTCCAATATAGAAAATAAATTCATGTGTTGAATTGAAAATAGATTCATGTGTTGAATTGAAAATAAATTCATTTGTTGAATAGAAAATAATTTCATGTGTTGAATTGAAAATAAATTCATGTGTTGAATTGTAAAATATTCATGTGTTGAATAAAAGCCGTGTTGATTAGATGGACGCCATTTTGACGTGAACGATATTTATATCGATTTTATACATTTTTATTATGAATATAGAAAAAGAAGCGATCTCAAAATATAACGTTTTGAAAATATTATAATTTGTATATCGATGATGTGGAATATTCAATTTTGATTCGAAATTGAATATGAAGTTGAATTCGTTTTGAAAACGAATTTAAAACAATTTATAAAATACGTTTTGAAAGGAAATCGACGAAATATATAAAATATATATATATTATATATATTAAATGGCCTGAATAGAACGCGCCGCGCCGCGGTAGTTCGCGAATTTCAACCATTGACTTCGAATGGATATTACGGGAGATCCGACCGTCGGATTCTCCTAAAACTGGAACCGTTGGGTTCGTATCGAAAAGGGCGTTCTAACGAATATTAGAGATTAGAAATCTAACTGTTGGATTTGGAATTATGTCCAAACCAAATTTGGAAAAGGTCGATGTAAGTGCAGTTCGATGGCCGTTGATGGAAATCAACTGTACGGGCCTTGATAAAATTATTAAAAATAGTAATAATTTGTGTAAAATCATAAGAAATGATTTGGGGAGAATTGGGATGAAAAACTCCATATTTGAAAAGATAAAAGTAGTTTTTTTCGAAATGAACTAGTTTTGAACTAGAATAATAATTTATTTATTTTTAAAAATAAATAAATTGGATTTGAAATGGTGTTGAAAATAACCAGAATTTCCAATAATTGAATTGGAATGGATTTGAATCGAAATCATCTTCGGAATAGTTCGATGTTGGATTTCGTGATTATACAGATGTTGTTATGGAAATTTGAAAGATATATTTATATCGTTATTTCCAATACAATATTTGTTGATTTCGGAATTTGATATTGAATATAAGCTGATATATTTTCTATTCAGAGCCTTGTGTTTAATATCAAATGGGATTTTGGGTTATCGTGAACGGTATCTTTAATAATACTGTTCTTAAACCCAAATGGAGTCAATAAAATTAAGAACTAACTGGGGATCAGTTAAGTTGGATGGTTTCTTGGATATTGATCTGATGTTGGTTTCGGCCTTCAGGGTTAATATTTAGGGAACTGTCCTCTTACTAATTTACGGTTAGGGACTGATTAAAATGTGATGTGATTTTGGGGTTTATTGTGAACCGTGTTTTAAATGACATCGATTCTTTAACCCAGTTAAAGATTAAAACTAAGTGGAGTTTTAATGAATCTTTAATTAGATTGAAATGATCGAGAATGGAGTATCACCAGTTTTTCTCCAAGCGATAGCTAAATCTTTAACTAGATTTGAACGTGAAATGGTAATTAACTTTACCGATAACACCGTGGTGTTAGATATGGAGTATTACCAGTTTTTCTCCTCGGGTTGAATAGGTTGGGATTGGGAAATAAAATAAATAATATCTTCGGTGTGGTTTGCTAATCCTGACTAGTTTGAAGTGATATTCAAAGGAAGATTAAAGAATAAATTTAAAATAATTTATCTTACGTAAAATTAATGGGAATCTTTCACTAAGAATGTGAAATTTAGAAACTAACTGTAAGTTAGCTAAGAAGAATGATTTCCTAGGTATTGATCTGATGTTGGTTTCGGCCTTCGGGGTTAATATTTGGGGAATTATTCTCTTGCAGATTTACGGTTAGTGACTGATGAATTGGCATGAGGCATATGTTGTGTTTGTGTAACACTTGTTTAATATATACGCGAGTAATTCAGAAAGACCGGGTTTATCCCATTCTGAATAATTGATTCGACGTGGTATCGAGGATGAAGACGATGGTCGAAGGCCGGAGGTCTTCACATCGTTTGGGTGATTATTGATGATCTTGATTGGGATGCACACCCAAGAGGAGAGAATCAGTTGGTGATCGTCCAAACGTACTTGGAGACCGATGGATATGCGAGGTACAAGGTGTCTCCAGTTTCGTTCAGACCCAGAACGGACTTGTAAATGGACTGTGTGTCTGACATTGGATATCATTCTGTGTGATTGACGGATATCGGTTGCATGGAGTAGTTTGCTGGTGTGGCATGCTAAGATGCAAATGATCAAGGCTTTTGTTGAAAAGCAGAGTCTTATGGTTGATGATCAAAGCATGGCCTATGTGGCATGGCTTTGTGTAGCGTTAATTGACGAGCCTCACACCCAGGTATGAACCAAAAAGGGAGACGGATATCAGGGGGGACATGCGTTTCTTTCTAGTTAGAAGTGGTGTCAGTGCTTGAACTGGCTGACATTGCTTATGTGGATGATGGAATTTGAGGCACCTCGGTTATATCGGTTTCGATCGATGCATTCTGGTCAGCAGACGGACCAGACATGCGCCCCATAGGGCGGGGAAACGCAGTGTTCAGGAATTATAATCAACATCGGTGGACCGGCCCTGAGTCCAAGGGACGATGCATTCTGTTCCTAAGGGGCGGACTAGAGGCTCTCGAATCGGTGAGGACGATCCCTAGCCTCGGTTCATATCATAAATGATAATCCAACTTCTAATACGACATTTTGCGGTTTTGATTGTAGAGCCTAGTATAGCAACATGATATATGGTACCCATGTTGTCTATGATTGATACTTATGATTGAAATTGTTTTAAACACTATACACTTATTATAGTATCAAATGACTTATTTTAAACGTATCAAGTATGCTTTGGCTATTATAAGGGAAAATCCTATCCTCCGGTTTGTGTTGCATTGTGTGATGGGACCTGGGTCTTATAATAGCTTCATTGTTCTTTATTTAGCATCGCGCTGTTGTTTTATGCACTGGTATTCTTGGGAGGAAACTCGTTCCGTATTATACGGCGTGGTCCCTTGATTTACCTAACTTTAAAATAAAGATTAATAACCGTTTTATTTCTTACACCAGTCACATGACTGACCTGGAGTTCATTGTTTTAACCTAAACTCTGGGTGCCCTTATTTTGCCACCGGCAACTAGTAGTTTTGGGTTTGTAGATTTATATTCACAAGATCCTGATTTACAGCTGGAACGATACTCGGAAAGCTCTGTATCCGTGTATTACTTCTAGTTGTGCTTTGTATTATTTTCCGCTGCTATGTAATGTATTGTAATCTCTGATATTTTCTGTGTAATATTTATTCATACTCTGTATATTCTTGTATTCTGATGGAATTTTTGTAATTAACAATGAAATGTTCTTCTGTTTGCGTTATGATTTGTCTTGTCCTCGACTCAATCCGTGCTTTCCTTACCGGGGAAGTTCGGGTCATTTCATCGTGGTATCAGAGCTTTGGTTTACAGAGCTCGAGAACAAGACACATTAGAACCATATGAAAGAATTCATCAGAGATTGGATTAGTAATATCCAATGAGAATGACTCGTTAGAGATGGGATCAGGAGTATCCTAGAACGAGTGTGAAGAGTATATTTTTAAGATGAAAACAAATCTTGTTTTGAAATTTAAATCATTTTATACGTATTTGAATATTTATTTGTATTGAATTTGGACAATCAAGTATATAGAGATTTTAGTATACGTCTGATCCACGTGTATTGAAGCCTCAAATATATTCGATAGATATAGAATCACACTCTAGTCGCCCGGATCTGATTCTAATGATGGCACGCCATCATTAGTGTTTATATTCGAGTGACGAAAGCGGGATCTCTATATATTTCCATTAGATTAGTGTGAGAACCCAAAATATAGTTAGAATATATTGTTGTGATTTGGCACCAAAAACGTGATTTTTGACTATATATCAAAGTTATGTGATTGAAAAAATAATCAACTAATTGATTGCTGGTTGTGTTGTTTGATTATTGGTTGATTAATTAAATGTTGAACCTTTAGCCAAATTGAACCCAATAGTAGATTGTATTGAAAATTTATCGCATTTGCATGCTTGTACATGTACTTACATTGAACAGGTCATAGCAAGGGGGCTAGAGAAGAGGAAAAAAACTGTTTGCCCGACAAATAGGTACATGTTTACTGTATTTCTTGGGTTTTTGATGATTTTATGAGCCGATTGGCTGTTTCTTTTTCTTTTTGGATTGGTGAGGGTGATAGGAGGCTATTTGAAATATCCCGAAGTCCCCGGTGCAGGGGAGGTTATGGCGAAATTTTTCAAAAATTTAAGGTGTTAGCCAAATTTTTGAAGGATTTGAAAAGTTCTTAGAAACTGAAAAGTTGAAGAACTTAAGCCATAATGAAAGTGAGTTGATTAGTTAAACAACTTTCAGCTTCGTTCCTTTTCGGAACGAAAAGTTTTAAGTGGGGGAGATTGTAATAACCCGGAAATCCGAGCCAATTAAAATTTTTTATTTTGGCAATTTTGATGAGTTTTGAATATTTAAAATAAATTTTAAATAATAACGACGAGAAATTTATTTTGAATGGAACTAGAACGTATATATTTATTTGTATCGTCGTTGGAATATAAATATTTTATTTTAATTATAAAAGGAATTGAAAATGGCGCGGTAGTTCGAAAATTCGATTTCAAAGTTCAAATGAATGTACAGGATTCAAAATAAACCGGATTTTAGCGAAACCAAAAATATTAGAATCTAATTGAGAATATCTTTCCAATGAAACCGAAAAATTGAAATTTCATAGCGGGAATAAAAAGTTATGTCCAGTTGAAAATTCAGAATTGTCGCTATGGAATTCTGGCCCTTAAAAATGGAAATTTTGCAAACGACCTCGGTTTTCGACGAAACCACTTTTGTTGGATTCGTGATGTCAAATTATTGCTAGGTTTCAAAATTCATAATTTTCTGAATCAACATGTGAGCGTGGCAAAGTTAAACGCGTTTAACCAGTTTCAGTTGATTTTAATCGACTGGAAAATGGCCATTTTTCAAACGGTCTCAGAATTTGATGAAATTAGTTTTGTTAGGACCGTATCGTCAATACGAAGTTAGAAAATATTTTTTGGAAATTTTTGGAGACTGTATGTGGCCCCGGTAAATTGAAATGTGCGTTCAAATTCAATATATAGATTTATATTTTAATTTTTACAGAAACTGATCGAAACAACCGAACTGGCTTACGAAACAAATCCCATTATGTTCGAAATAGGGGTATTTAGCTAGGAGCGACAGTCGTTGGGTTTGGTTTAGAGTTCAAAGCGTTAAACATCAATTTAAAAAAGAATTGAATTTTAAATTAATATAATTTATAAATATATATACCCTTAGTTTTCTAAACCTAAGTCAAAGCGGTCATCGTGGTCAACCATTCACCAAGCCGCTCTCTCGCGTCCTACGGTGGAAAAACACTCCGAATTAAATTCCCCTCGATCTCTCAATCAAACAATGAATTCGATTTTTCAATAAACCAAAATCGAACTGCTTTCTCTGATCTTCAAATTGGCACTCCTCTGATCATCTATCGTTGAGGGAGGTGGGTAATTTTTGGGCTTAAAGCCCTTGCGTTCAAATGCTTTATTCTGGGGGCTGGCGGTTTCGAGTTGGCTGCGGCGGAGGGAGGAGAGGCGTCTCATGGAGGTAAAGATCGGTGCAGGTCCGGAAACGCCTCGGTTTTTGCGTAATCTAAAGCCCTAGAATTCGAACATGGGTTCGATGGTTCACTGAGTTACGGGTTGAAGAAAGCAAGGTAATTACTCTATTTATTTTTATATATAAGCATTATAAAATCTGAAAGTTTTATACAAGTAAAATCTGAAAAAAAAGTTATACAAGTAAAATATGAAAAAAATTTATACAAGTAAAATCTGAAATTTTTATACAAGTAAAATCTGATATTTTTATACGAGGAGAACTTGAAATTTTTACACAAGGAAAATTTGAATTTTTTTTATAAGGATAGTTTGAATTTTTATATAAGGAAAGGTTGAAGTTTTAAAAAGAAAAGATTATATTTTTAAAAGCAAAAAGAATTGATATTTATTTTGAAAAATAGGGAAGTATGATTCTTAAAAATAGAAAATTAGAAAAGTATAATTTTGAAAAAAAAAAGTGAAATGGTAAGAAATATATAAATAGTTTTAAATTAAAAATATGATCTTTATTGTATACGTAACATATTAAAAATATGACCTTTATTATATATATATATAACACATTAAAAATATGATCTTTATTATATATATAACATTATAAAAAATATGATTTTTAACTTATAAATCATATGAAGTAGATTGCATTGGGGTTATGTTGAAGAACACAATGCGATGCAAATGAACCAAATCCAAACGGTTCATAAATTCAGAATAGAATGGCGGAGTGGAAACCCATGGTGAGAACTCCTCATTTTTAATTTATTTTCTAGTTGAAATATATACTAGGATGCAGACGGTGTGTAACGACCCAGGGGTTTTCGACTCCGAAAATCAACATCAAACTACCGTGTTGACCATTCAGACATCGAACATTCCAGATCATTAATAGAAAGAAGTTAGAGGGTGAGAATAGATAAGGTAGAAATATTGAATAGAAGAAGAAGAAGAAACAACACAACACAGAGTCTCACATCGCAGCGGAACAAAATATAATACAGAAATAAATCTTTATTGAGAGCTTTGAAAATACTTACAGTATCAGAGTACATCATACCATGGGACAGTTATAATAGCCTGTTCCCATATACAACACACAGCGGAATAGTAGTAATATCATACGTCTGGACTCTTCCAGCTCGTCTCTTCATAGCAGTCGCTAACCTGAACCTGTACACTCCGGGCTAACCCGAGCATTTACAAAACACCGGGTCAGTCTGGTGAACCAGAGTGAGATAAACTCGCACAGTATTAAGGGTAAATCATCCAATCTTGATTTTAAAGTTCAAAATCTTTACAAAAGAAAGGATAATCGTAAGACCAAATCCACACATAAACACGGACGGTTTTTACCTAACGATAACCCAAAACATTTTTGAAACCAATATCTTGTCTGATATTATAATAATGTCTAAATACAAGTAAATAGAATCTAGTGGAACGCTTGCATCTCACGCTCCACATATATAGTATACAATCAAAACCCGCAGGCGCTTATTGGAAATTGGATTCCGACCTTGACAAGGTATGGGACCACCTGCCGATCGTGTATCTCTAGAGACAAATACACTGGGTTCAACAAGAACATCTTGCAACCCGGCCCACACATGACCGATCACTCATTTCGCTTGAGTGTGTCGAATGTATATCACCGACGGTTGGGATCAGCAACCGTCTCCCGACAAGGGACAGCATTGAAACATAGATTAAAGAAGCAAATAGGATTTTCTCTAGATAGGTGATCATACACCCTAATGGGAGCGACCCACATAGCCATGCTGCCTGCCCGATTTTTGTCATTTCCCGGTTGATGAGGCTTGAGGTCAGAATTTATCTTTGAACATCTGGTCACCATTCACTTTGAATGCCACATCGTCAGATCCGTCAGATATCACTAATTGACGTCCACAAAAATACTCTAGCAGTTAAGCTAAGAGAACGGCGATTCTCCGCCAACACTATAGCACGTTTGAAGAAATCAACGTACGTGATCCTTTTGAAAATACTCTGTCAGACATCCGTCCATATAGGTCATCCAGGACAGGATGAACCGAAGGCACTCCCCTACCGCATCCATATAGGAATCACCCCATGGATCAGTAGCGAGAAGTCCTTGCAACCCGTAGATTCCAATCACGACAGAATCACAGCTTTACTCTGCTTGCCAGGCAGAGAAGATTAGTGGTTCTTCCGTTTATGAAAATCCACGGTCTTCACAGCACCATCTCGATCATATTCTGATATCTTCACGTATTTATTGGACGGAATGGTTTTCGAATATAAATTCGATCCCGGACTTTCCGTACCAACAATCGCATTGGACCTATTTGATAGTCAGTGTTTTAACTATCAAAATACTCAGTGTTTTCAAACATGACACTCCAATGAGTTCACTGGTTCAGTATTCAGCATCACTTGGCCTTTAATTAAACTGATTTACTTTTGTTAAATTAAAACTTCTAACTCCTTTAATATTCAAAAATACGATATTTGAATACTTCTAATTCGATTTAACTCTAATCGATTAACTCTAATTGATTAACTAATACTTGACTTAAATCCATTCGCTTGACCCTAGATCGCAGCGATCACAATGGTTACGCCTGATTCCCTCAGGAAACATCCGACCGCCGTAGGCTATCTGCAGCCCTGCGAATTACGCTAGCAGTCGTACGAAATGGCAACTTAGCCGAATAATTATGTTTGGCTAATTCTATCTCGAATAACTATATTCAATTTCCCATTTAAATCTTCCTTCCAATCATCTTTTAAATTCGGAAATCCATTAGTTTTAACAAAGAAATTTATAGCACATATGTTATAACAATAGCGTTATAAGTACTATTTAGATTTACAAAACAACAGCGCTATAATCGCTGTTTAGGTTTACAACCCATTTACTATAGCAAAAGCGCTACAATCGCTATATTAGATTACAAAACAGATATTATAACAACAGCGCTAAAATCGCTGTTTAGATTTTCAAAACTTATCCACTAACATCTCTTACGATTACCAACTAATACTATCTTCAGATAATCCCGATGTTGTTCAAGTTGGGGTATTTTAATTACCTCTCAGACCTTGATCAACAACGTTCTTATCCTCCGATAAACATAAGTTGTAATCAAAATCAATATTTCATTCTAGTCTCAAACAAATTCCATTTAACTATTGGATTTGGTTATACAACCCTATAACTCAGTTCTTTACCCAGATTCGCTTATTTCCAATCTCCTTTCAAAATTATTCGACCATTTTCCCATTTTGAAATCTCATTTAACATTCTTCTTTTTACTTGATCTTGTTTTCAAGTAACGTTAAATAAAATTAACGCCTTAACACATTAAACCTCATTTACACGACCCTGGTTTATATAAACCCTTTACCTTAATTCAAATAATTAAGCAATACTTAAATTTAAGTTATCGTCTTCGCTTGAAATCCTCTTTATAACATCGTTATAAAAATTTGAGCTTTAAATATACAAACCGCTCATAGATTCCTTTCACAATCCAATTTGGACTACACTTCTCTTCGATTACTTTTCAAAAGTAGTCTTCTAAATTCTTATTAAAACAATAATTTTCTTTACTCATTAACTACTTCAGTAGTTAATTTCTTTATTTACTAAAATAGAAAATCCTTTTTAAAGATCTTGTTTAAAGTTAAAACAATATTCTTCAACTATTTCATTTCGCAATTTCGAAACAAACTAATTTGATATTCGATTCCAGTTTAAATGGTCAATTTTGTCAAGTCAAAAATTCGATTATCTCGTAAACTAATTCCCATTTAACCTTCACTTTAAATTAATTAAAAATATAATTAATTTAAATTATTTCCATTAATTGTTTTCTTTTCAAAACAATTATCAAAGTTTAACCATTCGATTCATTTCTTATTTCCATACTTGTAAATCTGATTAACATCAGAATTTATTTTATAAAATAAATTATTAACACATCAAAATATTAAATAAATAAAATATTTATTTGTCTCTCTTTAATAACTTTTATTCAAAATAATATATTTTTCAAAATCTGGCTCAAGTTATAAAATAAATTTTATAACTTCATCTCTATCGACTCACCTGACGGTGAATCACTGTCTATAACCCGATTGATTTTAAAGGTCATACTCTGCCAAACACTTAACCAATATCACCTATTGGTTCAAACCAAACAGATGTTGAATATTCAATTAATAATCAACCATTAAATCAATCACACAAACAGATCAGTTCATATATGATAATATAAAAATAAATAATACATTTGAGGGATCCGGTTGGGTCCCTCCAACCTGTTCTTCCCTGTATTCAAATGGTTATCTCAAATCAGACCATTCAGTTTTTGTTTAACTGATAACACTAAATAGCAACCATTTAACATCAACCACAAGCAATTCAAACAATTCAACCATTTAAACACGTTTATAAATAAACGTGACCAACCAAGGTGAGTTACCTTTATTGGAACCAATCGTTAAAAATAACGGTTTGGTATTCACTGAAATTAAACACAGTTTAATTTCATCAGTTAAATCAACAAACAAACGTATAACTAGCAAACATGCAATCATCAGCAAACAGAGCACACAAATTAAAAACCCAATTTAAAAAAAATGGGAAAAACTGAGTGAGTTTAACTCACCTTGAGTTGATACCGTTGTTTGAACGGTTGATTTTAATTAAATTAAACGAGTGTTTAATTTAATTAAAAGAAATCCCGGTTGATTCCCATTTCTGTCCGGCACTGTTCCAGAATGTTCTGTCTGTCGATACGGTTCCAGCGTCTCTGTTCTGATCCAATTCTGACAAGATACGTAATAATTATCAACGTTTAAATATTAATGGTTTTAATTAAATTAAGCTAACTCTTAATTACTAATTTATAAACTAATTACGTTTAGTCAGACTACGTACCCAATTGTAAACTTTAACAAATTCTAGCTGACTAATTAGATGATTGTTAAGTAAATCAGTTTAAAAGTTTAATTAAACCACTTACATTTTAATTAACTAATCTTAATTAATAATATTATCATTTCTAATCCTATTTTATTCATTAATAAATTTTCTTTTAAGACTAGCTAATTAATAACCATTCATATAACCACTCATTACGTTGTAAGATCAAAGATCCATCAAATTCCCTTCTTCAAGTTCATCCAGGCTTCACGCCCTTCCAAATGTTCCTGTATAAATCATGTTGTAGTTAATATAATTTTAATTAATATAATTAAACCTTTAATTTTCATTGAATACCAAATTACTTTGTTTGAAATGGCTGAAATGGTTCTGTCCCAAGTCCTTCACTTGGCCTCCACAATCCCTGCGCTCTATCCAATTCTTGCATACTGTTCTTTATCCTTCTAAACCCAATACCCTTAATCCTTCCAACCATCCAACTCTTCTTTCCACATTAGCACCAACAGTACTTTCAACTCCTACCATCAACTGAGTTTGAGAACCTCATCCATTTCCTTTATGTTTTAACTTCCGTTCATTTGTGGCCCTTCCCTTTTGTTTTGTACGATGATACCAACCCGACCCTTCAACAAACGCTGCTCCCACTTCATCCGTCCCCTTGCTGTTTCGATCCTTTATTCCCAGACTTTGCATCCTTCAATTCCAACTTTTCGAGCTTTGAACCCGATAACCCACACACCCTAAAAGAAATTCACCACCGCACCTCCCATCACTTGATCGAACGTCGATCAAACAGCACCAGAAGCAGCGCCGTACCCTGCTCCGCCTTCACCGTGAGTGCCACCCAGTCCCGTCCCTTCACCCTCCTGAAACCTGGCCTTAAACGTCACGAGTTCCAGTGTTGGTTCTGGCCACCATCGGTTCAAGAGAATGATCTCCGCCGTTCAAAGAGTTTACAACATTGAGCTCTACATTTTTGTGTTTGAGATGATTGGCTTTAACTAAGGAATTGAATCGGAAAAGGGGAAGAGCGATGGATATTTTCATTCGTTCCTTACTTATGAGGGTGGCGGCGGAAATGGTAAACGAGAAAATAGGGTTTGCTGTGTTCGTTGGGTATATATAGTGTTTAGGAAATTATAATATAATATTAAACGAAACTTCACCGCAAAGTAATGCGATAAAACCCCTTCAAACGACTTTTGTCTTCTGATAAAAAGGCTAATCTTAGTGTAAAAAGGTATTCCGGACCCAATGGGACAAGTTTCGTCGAATTCCGACATCGTTTGAAAAAATTTCCTTTATAAAACCAGAAATGAACACGCGTTTAATTTTTCTACGATCATCAGATAAATCAAATCAACTTGAAATTTTGAAAACTTACAATAATTTGTTGTTACGAACCCAATGGCACCAGTTTCGTCGCATTCTGAGACTGTTTCCCCAGTAGGCTATTTTTACCGCGTACCACAATGTCCTTTTTAACACCAAATTATCCGGTCTCTAGAAATAACAAACTATATACCTACCCTGACTAAAATTGACGCTACGAACTCAACGGAACTGGTTTCGTGGCTTAATTTGATCATCTGCTCAAGTTACGCCCAAATACCCTTTTATTTATTTAAATACGCGCTATATAAATTTGAACGGGCGTTTTCAGCTACCGTGGTCACATACGACATCGGTTTTCCATGCCACTCACCACCGTACAATAATTTAACGATACAGTTCTAATGAAACTGATTTCGTCGAAAACAGAGTCCGTTTGCAAAATGGTCATTTTAGAGGTCGCTAGCGAATTCCACAGCGTTTTTCTCCAAATTTGATTTAGCCATAACTCGCAATATATAACACGGAATCTAGATTTTTCTCTTTCATATGAAAGCTATCGTCAACACGCTCCCATCATTTCTTGTTTCACAGAAATCCGATTTATATCGGCCTCTGTATTCTCAGTTGAAGTTCAAACTCGAATTTTTAAACTGCAGCGCTATATTTCAAGCTCTATTTATAATTATATAAATATATAACGTCGAACTTTGTTTTAAATAGCGAATTAGATATTAATTCCATCGATGTTCCAAATATAATATTTAAATTGAATAAATTAAATTACATATTCGAGTGCCAAAAACACGGGTCGTTACATTCTTCCCCCCTTAAAATAATTTCGTCCTCGAAATTGCTAAGGTAAGAAAGAACGTTATAAACTCACTAACATTCAAATCCAATTTTTTTTTTTATCAAAATCAATTCAATATTGTAAATAAATATTTTCAAAAATATTGAAAATTTTCTAACACATTATATTTTCGAAAAATTTCGCCAGCACCTCCTCTGTACGGCTCAATCGGTACAACTCCAATTCGCCTTTCTAGGCCTTCTCCAATCCAAAAGAAAATAAAACAGCCAAGCGGCTTGCCAATAGGCTCATAAATCTGCAAACCCATATAAAAATAAACGTGTACCTTTTTGTCGGGTATATCATTATATCATCTCCGTCTGCTACCTTGTCACCATATACAAATGCATTCCCGAACAAAATTCCAACTTTATCCTCATAACCAAATCCTTCACGCATCCAAGCCAAATACCATTCTTAACTCACTTTCCACCCATTATCGATTTCAACTCTTAACTTACCAGTCCAACACCATTTCAGATTCTTGTCTCATAATTCAAAATCTGATTCAACTTGATATATTATATCTCGATTAAATTTCCAGTTAACTGGTTTCAATTCAATTCATATTTGCTTTCACAATTTCTATTTAATTTTGCCTTTGTTCAAACAATTTCCCTGGGAGTTTTTAAACAGTTCAGCTCTTTCGAAAATCAAATATTCCTTTCAGGATTCAAAAAGACTTGCTTTTTTCCTCAAAGCCACTCAAAACAAAATCTTTGGTAGTAATCCATCACTTAGAACTCGGAAATGAACACTGATGATGTGGCCAGCATCCTCAGAGTTATTTCCCAGCGATCAAAGTGAGTTCAATACTATATCATTTCAAAACTCCAATTTTAAACACTTTCATTTTGAAATCTATTTCAAAATAAAATCCACGATGCTTGTAAACAATTTAAAATCTCCCAGGATTTTAAAATTCTCGTATATTCAATTCAAATCCCTTTATGAACACTTTTCCCAGTTTTCAGCATTTTAATTCTAGTTCTGATTTAATTCAGATTCAATTAATCTGCTTTTATATTATACGAATTTGAATTCGTTATTTATATAACCAATTCAATTATAATCAACCAACACAACCAATATATTATAATATTTCTCAATATATATTTTATTTATATCAAAATATAATTTGGGTAAAATTATTTCATTTACCCTCTTTCAAAACATACTATGTCGGTTTATCGTACTTGAGTGTTTAGAAACCCCTGTCGATACAGTGGATCAAACTGATCGACCAGAATCCATAAACAACCCAACCAATAAATCTCCACAATATAAAACAAATTTTTATAAAATCTACAAATACGTTCACTCGTATATTATAAACTCAAACTCAATCTAGGGTACTGCTAACCCCATCTCTACTGAGTCACGCCACAGAGCCAAGGTAATTACTTAACCAATAGCTCTGATACCACTGTAACGACCCAGGGGTTTTCGACTCCGAAAATCAACATCAAACTACCGTGTTGACCATTCAGACATCGAACATTCCAGATCATTAATAGAAAGAAGTTAGAGGGTGAGAATAGATAAGGTAGAAATATTGAATAGAAGAAGAAGAAGAAACAACACAACACAGAGTCTCACATCGCAGCGGAACAAAATATAATACAGAAATAAATCTTTATTGAGAGCTTTGAAAATACTTACAGTATCAGAGTACATCATACCATGGGACAGTTATAATAGCCTGTTCCCATATACAACACACAGCGGAATAGTAGTAATATCATACGTCTGGACTCTTCCAGCTCGTCTCTTCATAGCAGTCGCTAACCTGAACCTGTACACTCCGGGCTAATCCGAGCATTTACAAAACACCGGGTCAGTCTGGTGAACCAGAGTGAGATAAACTCGCACAGTATTAAGGGTAAATCATCCAATATTGATTTTAAAGTTCAAAATCTTTACAGAAGAAAGGATAATCGTAAGACCAAATCCACACATAAACACGGACGGTTTTTACCTTACGATAACCCAAAACATTTTTGAAACCAATATCTTGTCTGATATTATAATAATGTCTAAATACAAGTAAATAGAATCTAGTGGAACGCTTGCATCTCACGCTCCACATATATAGTATACAATCAAAACCCGCAGGCGCTTATTGGAAATTGGATTCCGACCTTGACAAGGTATGGGACCACCTGCCGATCGTGTATCTCTAGAGACGAATACACTGGGTTCAACAAGAACATCTTGCAACCCGGCCCACACATGACCGATCACTCATTTCGCTTGAGTGTATCGAATGTATATCACCGACGGTTGGGATCAGCAACCGTCTCCCGACAAGGGACAGCATTGAAACATAGATTAAAGAAGCAAATAGGATTTTCTCTAGATAGGTGATCATACACCCTAATGGGAGCGACCCACATAGCCATGCTACCTGCCCGATTTTTGTCATTTCCCGGTTGATGAGGCTTGAGGTCAGAATTTATCTTTGAACATCTGGTCACCATTCACTTTGAATGCCACATCGTCAGATCCGTCAGATATCACTAATTGATGTCCACAAAAATACTCTAGCAGTTAAGCTAAGAGAACGGCGATTCTCCGCCAACACTATAGCACGTTTGAAGAAATCAACGTACGTGATCCTTTTGAAAATACTCTGTCAGACATCCGTCCATACAGGTCATCCAGGACAGGATGAACCGAAGGCACTCCCCTACCGCATCCATATAGGAATCACCCCATGGATCAGTAGCGAGAAGTCCTTGCAACCCGTAGATTCCAATCACGACAGAATCACAACTTTACTCTGCTTGCCAGGCAGAGAAGATTAGTGGTTCTTCCGTTTATGAAAATCCACGGTCTTCACAGCACCATCTCGATCATATTCTGATATCTTCACGTATTTATTGGACGGAATGGTTTTCGAATATAAATTCGATCCCGGACTTTCCGTACCAACATTCGCATTGGACCTATTTGATAGTCGGTGTTTTAACTATCAAAATACTCAGTGTTTTCAAACATGACACTCCAATGAGTTCACTGGTTCAGTATTCAGCATCACTTGGTCTTTAATTAAACTGATTTACTTTTGTTAAATTAAAACTTCTAACTCCTTTAATATTCAAAAATACGATATTTGAATACTTCTAATTCGATTTAACTCTAATCGATTAACTCTAATTGATTAACTAATACTTGACTTAAATCCATTCGCTTGACCCTAGATCGCAGCGATCACAATGGTTACGCCTGATTCCCTCAGGAAACATCCGACCGCCGTAGGCTATCTGCAGCCCTGCGAATTACGCTAGCAGTCGTACGAAATGGCAACTTAGCCGAATAATTATGTTTGGCTAATTCTATCTCGAATAACTATATTCAATTTCCCATTTAAATCTTCCTTCCAATCATCTTTTAAATTCGGAAATCCATTAGTTTTAACAAAGAAATTTATAGCACATATGTTATAACAATAGCGTTATAAGTACTATTTAGATTTACAAAACAACAGCGCTATAATCGTTGTTTAGGTTTACAACCCATTTACTATAGCAAAAGCGCTACAATCGCTATATTAGATTACAAAACAGATATTATAACAACAGCGCTAAAATCGCTGTTTAGATTTTCAAAACATATCCACTAACGTCTCTTACGATTACCAACTAATACTATCTTCAGATAATCCCGATGTTGTTCAAGTTGGGGTATTTTAATTACCTCTCAGACCTTGATCAACAACGTTCTTATCCTCCGATAAACATAAGTTGTAATCAAAATCAATATTTCATTCTAGTCTCAAACAAATTCCATTTAACTATTGGATTTGGTTATACAACCCTATAACTCAGTTCTTTACCCAGATTCGCTTATTTCCAATCTCCTTTCAAAATTATTCGACCATTTTCCCATTTTGAAATCTCATTTAACATTCTTCTTTTTACTTGATCTTGTTTTCAAGTAACGTTAAATAAAATTAACGCCTTAACACATCAAACCTCATTTACACGACCCTGGTTTATATAAACCCTTTACCTTAATTCAAATAATTAAGCAATACTTAAATTTAAGTTATCGTCTTCGCTTGAAATCCTCTTTATAACATCGTTATAAAAATTTGAGCTTTAAATATACAAACCGCTCATAGATTCCTTTCACAATCCAATTTGGACTACACTTCTCTTCGATTACTTTTCAAAAGTAGTCTTCTAAATTCTTATTAAAACAATAATTTTCTTTACTCATTAACTACTTCAGTAGTTAATTTCTTTATTTACTAAAATAGAAAATCCTTTTTAAAGATCTTGTTTAAAGTTAAAACAATATTCTTCAACTATTTCATTTCGCAATTTCGAAACAAACTAATTTGATATTCGATTCCAGTTTAAATGGTCAATTTTGTCAAGTCAAAAATTCGATTATCTCGTAAACTAATTCCCATTTAACCTTCACTTTAAATTAATTAAAAATATAATTAATTTAAATTATTTCCATTAATTGTTTTCTTTTCAAAACAATTATCAAAGTTTAACCATTCGATTCATTTCTTATTTCCATACTTGTAAATCTGATTAACATCAGAATTTATTTTATAAAATAAATTATTAACACATCAAAATCTTAAATAAATAAAATATTTATTTGTCTCTCTTTAATAACTTTTATTCAAAATAATATATTTTTCAAAATCTGGCTCAAGTTATAAAATAAATTTTATAACTTCATCTCTATCGACTCACCTGACGGTGAATCACTGTCTATAACCCGATTGATTTTAAAGGTTATACTCTGCCAAACACTTAACCAATATCACCTATTGGTTCAAACCAAACAGATGTTGAATATTCAATTAATAATCAACCATTAAATCAATCACACAAACAGATCAGTTCATATATGATAATATAAAAATAAATAATACATTTGAGGGATCCGGTTGGGTCCCTCCAACCTGTTCTTCCCTGTATTCAAATGGTTATCTCAAATCAGACCATTCAGTTTTTGTTTAACTGATAACACTAAATAGCAACCATTTAACATCAACCACAAGCAATTCAAACAATTCAACCATTTAAACACGTTTATAAATAAACGTGACCAACCAAGGTGAGTTACCTTTATTGGAACCAATCGTTAAAAATAACGGTTTGGTATTCACTGAAATTAAACACAGTTTAATTTCATCAGTTAAATCAACAAACAAACGTATAACTAGCAAACATGCAATCATCAGCAAACAGAGCACACAAATTAAAAACCCAATTTAAAAAAAATGGGAAAAACTGAGTGAGTTTAACTCACCTTGAGTTGATACCGTTGTTTGAACGGTTGATTTTAATTAAATTAAACGAGTGTTTAATTTAATTAAAAGAAATCCCGGTTGATTCCCATTTCTGTCCGGCACTGTTCCAGAATGTTCTGTCTGTCGATACGGTTCCAGCGTCTCTGTTCTGATCCAATTCTGACAAGATACGTAATAATTATCAACGTTTAAATATTAATGGTTTTAATTAAATTAAGCTAACTCTTAATTACTAATTTATAAACTAATTACGTTTAGTCAGACTACGTACCCAATTGTAAACTTTAACAAATTCTAGCTGACTAATTAGATGATTGTTAAGTAAATCAGTTTAAAAGTTTAATTAAACCACTTACATTTTAATTAACTAATCTTAATTAATAATATTATCATTTCTAATCCTATTTTATTCATTAATAAATTTTCTTTTAAGACTAGCTAATTAATAACCATTCATATAACAACTCATTACGTTGTAAGATCAAAGATCCATCAAATTCCCTTCTTCAAGTTCATCCAGGCTTCACGCCCTTCCAAATGTTCCTGTATAAATCATGTTGTAGTTAATATAATTTTAATTAATATAATTAAACCTTTAATTTTCATTGAATACCAAATTACTTTGTTTGAAATGGCTGAAATGGTTCTGTCCCAAGTCCTTCACTTGGCCTCCACAATCCCTGCGCTCTATCCAATTCTTGCATACTGTTCTTTATCCTTCTAAACCCAATACCCTTAATCCTTCCAACCATCCAACTCTTCTTTCCACATTAGCACCAACAGTACTTTCAACTCCTACCATCAACTGAGTTTGAGAACCTCATCCATTTCCTTTATGTTTTAACTTCCGTTCATTTGTGGCCCTTCCCTTTTGTTTTGTACGATGATACCAACCCGACCCTTCAACAAACGCTGCTCCCACTTCATCCGTCCCCTTGCTGTTTCGATCCTTTATTCCCAGACTTTGCATCCTTCAATTCCAACTTTTCGAGCTTTGAACCCGATAACCCACACACCCTAAAAGAAATTCACCACCGCACCTCCCATCACTTGATCGAACGTCGATCAAACAGCACCAGAAGCAGTGCCGTACCCTGCTCCGCCTTCACCGTGAGTGCCACCCAGTCCCGTCCCTTCACCCTCCTGAAACCTGGCCTTAAACGTCACGAGTTCCAGTGTTGGTTCTGGCCACCATCGGTCGCAGAGAATGATCTCTGCCGTTCAAAGAGTTTACAACATTGAGCTCTACATTTTTGTGTTTGAGATGATTGGCTCTAACTAAGGAATTGAATCGGAAAAGGGGAAGAGCGATGGATATTTTCATTCGTTCCTTACTTATGAGGGTGGCGGCGGAAATGGTAAACGAGAAAATAGGGTTTGCTGTGTTCGTTGGGTATATATAGTGTTTAGGAAATTATAATATAATATTAAACGAAACTTCACCGCAAAGTAATGCGATAAAACCCCTTCAAACGACTTTTGTCTTCTGATAAAAAGGCTAATATTAGTGTAAAAAGGTATTCCGGACCCAATGGGACAAGTTTCGTCGAATTCCGACATCGTTTGAAAAAATTTCCTTTATAAAACCAGAAATGAACACGCGTTTAATTTTTCTACGATCATCAGATAAATCAAATCAACTTGAAATTTTGAAAACTTACAATAATTTGTTGTTACGAACCCAACGGCACCAGTTTCGTCGCATTCTGAGACTGTTTCCCCAGTAGGCTATTTTTACCGCGTACCACAATACCCTTTTTAACACCAAATTATCCGGTCTCTAGAAATAACAAACTATATACCTACCCTGACTAAAATTGACGCTACGAACTCAACGGAACTGGTTTCGTGGCTTAATTTGATCATCTGCTCAAGTTACGCCCAAATACCCTTTTATTTATTTAAATACGCGCTATATAAATTTGAACGGGCGTTTTCAGCTACCGTGGTCACATACGACATCGGTTTTCCACGCCACTCACCACCGTACAATAATTTAACGATACAGTTCTAATGAAACTGATTTCGTCGAAAACAGAGTCCGTTTGCAAAATGGTCATTTTAGAGGTCGATAGCGAATTCCACAGCGTTTTTCTCCAAATTTGATTTAGCCATAACTCGCAATATATAACACGGAATCTAGATTTTTCTCTTTCATATGAATGCTATCGTCAACACGCTCCCAGCGTTTCTTGTTTCACAGAAATCCGATTTATATCGGCCTCTGTATTCTCAGTTGAAGTTCAAACTCGAATTTTTAAACTGCAGCGCTATATTTCAAGCTCTATTTATAATTATATAAATATATAACGTCGAACTTTGTTTTAAATAGCGAATTAGATATTAATTCCATCGATATTCCAAATATAATATTTAAATTGAATAAATTAAATTACATATTCGAGTGCCAAAAACACGGGTCGTTACACGGTGCTTAGTAGCACTCGACACCAGTCGTCATGGACCATGGATGACTTGTTTGTTTGGTTCCTATGTTATGAAATTTGATTGTGTGATGTGGAATGAAATAAAATATTTTATAGTGGAAAATATTTTATAATTAAAAATATGATTTTTAACATGTATATAAAATAAATAGTAATAAATAAATCGGACGATTTGTTTATATACACTGATTTGACTGATATTGATTGGGACGATAAATTTTACACATCGCCCAACTGCACAAATAAAATTTGTGTTTGTTGTTTTGAAACCCTACACGGGTATTGGGATGAGATTTGACATGCACTAATCCCGATTGTTTAGTTGTATGTGAATCGATGGATTGACAGACTGTGTAAGTGTTAATTATTTATATTTAATGCTTATGCAGTTATGTGGTGCACTCTGGATGATGGTTGATGATTAATCGTTGCTATTATATACATGTGTTGTAGAAAATCCATATAATTAACATTACATGGTAATTGATTGGGCCTCATTCCAATATAGAAAATAAATTCATCTGTTAAATTGAAAATAAATTCATGTGTTGAATTGAAAATAAATTCATGTGTTGAATAGAAAATAAATTCATGTCTTGAATTGAAAATAAATTCATGTGTTGAATTGTAAAATATTCATGTGTTGAATAAAAGCCGTGTTGATTAGATGGACGCCATTTTGACGTGAACGATATTTATATCGATTTTATTCATATTTATAATGAATATAGAAAAGGAAGTGATTTCAAAATATAACGTTTTGAAAATATTATCATTTGTATATCGATGATGTGGAATATTCAATTTTGATTTGAAATTGAATATGAAGTTGAAATCGTTTTGAAAACGAATTTAAAACGATTTATAAAATACATTTTGTGTAACGACACCGATTTCGCCCGAACCTAATCGATCGCTAAATAGACCAAGACCGTTCGAATCCTGCATACGGTAACTCTGGGCAAACAACACATCAGAACAAATAACAGAAGTCTTTTATAAACATCATAATAATGTTACACCAGAGTACAGAATATCAGAGTATATCGAAAATAATACACAGCGGAAGATAAATTTACATAAATGTAATACAATGCATAGCGGAAATATAAACTACACAGCGGAAGACTGTAAATGCCTGGACACAGCTTAAAGCTTCAATCCAGAATCCTGCTCAATATATCTACAAAATAAAACTACTCGACTGCCCGTGTGGAAAATAAAGGCACCCAAGTTTGCAAGGGAAAAGCAAACTACAGGTCGGTCATGGGACTGGTGTGAGAAACTCTAAACAGTTATAATTAACTTATTTAATAATATGGCATATCACGGGACCACGCCGCTAACGCTGAATGGGTTTACCCCATGAATGCCAGTGTATAAACAACAATCAATATAGATATATGGATCTACTATGCATCAGTCAACACGCAATATCCCAATCTACCCATTTAGATTAATCACCACACTTAGATTTTCCAAATCCAATTCAATTTACAGAAATTATTCCTTTGGATTTTATTCCCGATTTCTTATTTCAAATCATTTGAAATACATATCTAACTTTCTATATCAAAGTAGATTTCACTTCGGGATCTCAAATCAAACCGTCTGGAAATATGAATTCCAAAACATAACAATGCATACAAACAAGTATGCAACCAAATATCGTGCTCCCCATCGATAAGGCAAAGGGTACGCATCTCGCAACTCGATATATATAAATGTGCACCTACCCCACATAGGAGCAGGCTACACCGACGATGCACCTCCCACACATGGATAGCATACACCGCCCTCTCACCCATACTTTTAGTCTCAGGGTTACCCGAATCTTTAGCCACATACTAAATAATTTCATATCCCGAAGTACGGAAAATAATTTCACAACATAATAATCACAAGTACTTTCAAAATATAGTACTTCACATCAGTAATTCACACCTATGATCAGTCACTATTAATCGCACAACCTTTGAGCTCGTACGTCTCAAAGAAGGGTGTTAAGCAAGAGAATAAATTCTCCGCCACCAAACAGATACATCATCAATAGCAACTAATCGAATATGCGATAAACCACAATGTAACACATAATACATTTCTAAATCATTTTAGAAATCATCGGGTTTTGGGCCTCGAAATCCTTTCTGTTTTATAAAACATTTTTATAAAACATTCCCTATCTAAAATCGGGAATATATTTCTTTTCACTTAAGGAAAATATCATTTCAAAATCATTCATTAAACTTGAAATGAACTCAACATCGCTAAACACCTTATCGTCAAATCGTGAAGTGTTTCACAAGGTGTTAACACACATATATTTCTACCCAACCCAATGCTAAATGTAAAGGCATATTCTTCTCATAAACTGGTCGAGCACCATCCAAACAATCAATCAACCACAATCAATATCAACAACTAAGTAAATTTGGTTTAATCACATCACGTGTTTTGGTAAATTTAATCACCATTCATTCATCCAAATCTAAATAAATATTTATTCAAATCCCAATTGGTTTCTTCTCTAAAATCATTTCATACTGATTGTTCTACTTTTTGGAAATTAATCATGCTTTTACGCGGGTTAAACAACTGATGTTATTTAAACACAGTTCACGACAAACCCCAAATCCAATTTGATATTAAACACAAGGCACTGAATAGAAAATAGTATCGGCATATATTCAACATCAAATTCTGAAACCAACAAATATCGTATTGGAGATAACGATATTAATATATCTTTCAAATTTCCACAACCAAATCTGTATAATCACGAAATACAACATCCAATACGTGACGTTTCAGTTTTAGTTGTAATCCTATATATGGCGACCTAGTGGGATGGGGCGCTCATGCCGTCTATGATTGATATTTATGATTGTATATAAAATCAGAAACTAACTGGAAACGAGCTAAGATGGGTGGTTTCCTGGGTATTGGTCTGTTGTTGGTTTTGGCCTTCGGGGTTAATACTTAGGGACTCGTTCTCTTACTAATTTACGGTTGGAGTCTGGTTAAGAATTAAAACATGAAATTTAGCGTATCAAGCATTCTTTGGCTACAGTAAGGTAAAAACCCTATCCTCCGGCTTGCGTTGCATTGTGTGATGGGACCTGGGTCTTATAATAGCTTCATTTTTCTTTATTTAGCATTGCGCTGTTTGTTTCATGCACTGGTATTCTTGGGAGAAAACTTGTTCCGTGTTATACAGCGTGGTCTCTTGATTTATCTAACTTAAAAATAAAGATTAATAATTGTTTTAGTTCTCACACCAGTCACATGACTGACCTGGAGTTTATTGTTTTAACCTAAACTCTGGGTGCCCTTATTTTGACACGGGTAGCTAGTAGTTTTGGTTTTGCAGATTTATATTCACAGGATCCTGATTTACAGCTGGAACGATACTCAGAAAGCTCTGTATCCGTGTGTTACTTCTAGTTGTGTATTGTATTATTTTTCCACTGCTATGTAATGTATTGTAATCTCTGATATCTTTCTGTTGTGTAATATTTATTTATATTCTTGTATTCTGATGGAATTGTTGTAATATACAATGAAATGTTCTTCTGTCTGCGTTCTTTTGTGGCTTGTTCTCAAAGTATCCGCTCTTTCCTTACCGGGGAAGTTACGGGTCCTTTCATGTGGTATCAAAGCTTTGGTTTACAGAGCTCAGAGAACAAGACACATTAGAATCATACAAAAGAATTCATCAGAAATTGGATTAGTAATATCTAATTAGAATGACTCGTTAGAGATGGGATCAGTAGTATCCTAGAACGAGTGTGAAGAGTATATTTTTCAAATGAAAACAATTTTTGTTTTGAAAATTTAAATCAATCATACGTATTTAATTAATTATTTTATATTGAATTTGGACAATCCGATATATAAAGATTTCGCATATACGTCTGATCCATGGGTATTCGAAGTTTTAATATATTGGATAGATATAGAATCACACTCTAGTCGCCCGTAGATGGTTCTGATGATCGCTATAGTACGTACATCATCAGGATTTATATTCGAGTTTCGAAGGTGTGATATTTATATATTTCCATTAGAATAGGGCCTATTGTTGTGATTTGGCACCAAAAATGTGATTTTTGACTATATATCAAAGTTATGAATTTGAAAAGCTAATCAACTAATTGATTGTTGATTGTGTTGTTTGATTATTGGTTGATTAGTTAAATGTTGAACCTATAACCAAATTTAATCAAATAGTAGTTGTATTGAAAATTTATCGCATATGCATGCATGTACATCATTGAACAGGTCATAGCAAAGAGGCTAGAGCAGAAGAATAAAATTGTTTGCTCGACAAATAGGTACATATTTACCATAATTTACTGTTTTGTTTGGGTGATGATGATTTTATGAGCCGATTGGGTAGCTGCTTGGCTTTTTTTTTTCTTTTGAATTGAAGAAGGCCATGGGAGGCTATATGAAATATCCCGAAGTCCCTGGTGCAGGGGAGGTTATGGCGAAATTTTTCGAAAATTTAGGGTGTTAGCTAAATTTTTGAAAATTTTGAAAAGTTCTTATAAACTGAAAAATTGAAGAACTTAAGCCATAATGAAAATAGTGAAAGTTGAGTTGATTTGTGAAACAACTTTCATCTTCGTTCCTTTTCGAGGACGAAAAGGAATAAGTGGGGGAGATTGTAATAACGCGGAAATCTAAGCCAATTTAAAAATTTTATTTTGGCAATTTTAGCGAATTTTGAATATTTAAAATGAATTATTTTAAATAATAATGATGAGGAATTTATTTTGAATAGAATTCGAACGTATATATTCGTTTGAATTGACGATAGAATATAAATATTTATTTATATTTATAAAAGGAATTGAAAATGGCGCGATAGTTCGAAATTTCGATTTCAAACTTCAAATGAATGTACCGAGAGCAAAATAAATCGAATTTTAGTGAAACTAAAAATATTTGAATCTGTTTAATCATATCTTTCTAACGAAGCTAAGAAACTTAGATTTCATTTTAGAAGTTGAAAGATATGTCCAGTTTAAAATTCAGAAAAGTCGTTGTGGAATTTATATATATTTTAATATATATAAAGCCCTTAAAAATAGCCATTTTGCAAACGATCTCGGTTTTCGACGAACCACTTTTGTTGGATCCGTGATGTCTAATTATTACTAGGTTTCAAATTTCGTAATTTTTCGAATCAATATGTGAGCGTGACGAAGGAAAACGCGTTTGACCAGTTTCAGTTGATTTTAATCGACTGGAAAATGACCATTTTTCAAACGGTCTCATAATTCGATGAAATTAGTTTTATTAGGACCGTATCGTCAATACGAAGCTAGAAAATATTTTTCGGAAATTTTTAGAGTCAGTATGTGACCCCAGTAAATTGAAATGCACGTTCAAATTCAATATATAAAGTTATATTTTGATTTTGATGAAAACTGATCGAAACAGCAGCCGAACTGGCTTACGATACATATCCCGTTGTGTTCAGAATGGGGATAATTAGCTAGGGACGATAGTCGGTGGGTCTAGTTTAGAGTTCGAATGGAAGGTCAACCTAGTTAGAATCAAAATAGAAATAAAATATAATAAAATTAAATAAAATATATATATATATATATATATACTTCTATGTTCTCCTAAACCCTAGCCTCGTCCAGATAAAACGCGCCACCATCATGTTCAAAGGCTGATATCACTCAACATTTCGAGCCCCAAATTCTTCAATCCTTTTTCGAATTGACCTATGGTCCTTTGGAGGAAATCAAAGCGCTTCCTCTCTGCTACGAATCTATACCAATATGACCCATCCTCATTTATTAAGGAGCATGAATTCCGAGCCCCAACCTGCCCCGTTCGTGGCAGTCTCTGCGCCGCCAGGGGCAATCGGAGGGCAAACCGCTCGACGTGGGTGATGGTGGTGCCAAGGCGCGTGAGGAGGGAGGGCCAAATCCGAAGTCGGCTGCTCGTGGGTGATGCGCAAGTCAAGGAATGGTCGGAGCTTTTAAGGTTCTTCATCATGAAAGATACAGTGATGGGTTTTCGGGGAAGACGAGTTTACAGAAGAAAGAAAGGTCTTTTTATTTATTTATTTATTTATTTATTTATCATTTATCTTATTTAAACTCATTATATTATTTAACTCATGAAAATCGTTGTTTTAAAAATATAATAATTATATTACATTATTGAAAAATCATATTTTTAAATATAAATACCATTGATTTGAAAATATAAATACCATTGATTTGAAAAGATAAATACGATTGATTTGAAAATATAAATGCCAATGATTTAAAAATGTAAAAATAGAGTTTTTATCGATATAGTAGCTATGTAAAAATAGAATTTTTATCGATATAGTAGCTATATAAAAATAGAATTTTTATTAATATAGTAGCTATGTAAAAATAGAATTTTTATCGATATAGTAGCTATATAAAAATAGAATTTTTATCGATATAGTAGCTATATAAAAATAGAATTTTTATCAATATAGTAGCTATATAAAAATAGAATTTTTATCGATATAGTAGCGGTGTAAAAATAGAATTTTTATCTATATAGTAGCAGTGTAAAAATGTAATTTTTATATGCATAGCAACGATATAAAAATGTGATTTTTATATATGTAGTGGCTACGGACAACGAAAGTGACAAAAGGCGAGAACGGTGAAGACTTCTACATATGAAGAGTCGTGGCGTTTGGTTTAGCTTATCGGTGAGAACTCCTCACCTTTAATTTATTTCTAGTTGAAATATATACTAGGATGCAGACGTGTTTAGTAGCACCCGACACCCGTCGTCCATAGACCATGGATGGCTTGTTTGTTTGATTTCTATGTTGTGAAATTTGATTGTGTGATGTGGAATGAAATAAAATATTTTATAGTGGAAAATGTTTTATAGTTAAAAATATGATTTTTAACTTGTATATAAAATAAATATTTATAAACAAACCGGAGATTTGTTTATATACACTGATTTGATTGGGAAGATAAACTTTACACATCGCCCAACTGCACAAATAAAATCTGTGTTTGATTGTTTGAAACCCCACACGGGTATTGGGATGATATTTGACGTACACTAATCCCAATTATTTAGTTGTATGTTGATCGATTGGTCGATAGACTGTGTAAGCGTTAATTATTTATATTTAATGCTTATGCAGTTATGTGGTGCACTTTGGATGATGGTTGATTATTTATCATTGCTATTATATACATGTGTTGTATGGAATCCATATAATTAACATTATATGGTAATTGATTGGGCCTCATTCCAATTAGGAAAATAAAGAATATTATAAAATATAGATTCATGTGTTGAACGAAATATTTTAACAGTAAAATTTACATCTTTATCATATATAAAATTAGAAACTAACTGGAAAATAGATAAGATGAGTGGTCTCCTAGATATTGATCTGATATTGGTTTCGGCCTTGAGGGTTAATATTTAGGGAATTGCTCTCTTGCAAATTTACAGTTGGAGTCTGATAAAAAAAATTAAACAATAGGAATCATAATTTTATAAAACATATTAAATAACGAGAATAGGCACGTGTTGACAGTACTCATTTGTTGAGATTATTCGCGTGTTGAAAGAAATACAGATTCATGTGTTGAATAGAATAAATATTCATTTGTTGAATAGAATAACGAAGTTATTGAAAAATATAAAGCCATGTTGATTAGAGATGCGCTATTTTGACGCGAACGATATTTATATCGATTATATTCGTTTTTATAATGAATATTGAAAAGAGATTTAAAAATCAAATATTTAGAATACGAATTCGAATTGAATTGAAAAGAAAATGAAGTCAAATTGAAACGAATTCAAATCGAATTGAAAATGAACTGAAATTGAATTGAACTCGATTTGAATTGAAATCAAATAGAAATGAATGTAAAAAGAATTTATACTGGAAAATTCAATTTTGATTTGAATTTGAAATGAAGGTTGAAATTGTCTTTGAAACAACTTTGAAACGATTTATAAAATTCGTTTTAAAAGGAAATCGACAATATATATATAATATATACTTATATTATATATAATGGCCTGAATAGAACGCGCCGCGCTGCGGCAGTTCACGAATTTCGACCATTGACTTCGAATGGATATTACGGGAGATCTGACCGTCGAATTCTCCTGTAACAACCCTGAATTTTGGGGCTAATTTAAAATTTTTTATTTTAGAAATTTTAATGAACTTTTATATTTAAAATAATTTATTTTAAATAATAACGACGGGAAAAGAAAAATACTTTTTAATTAAGATATTATTTATGAATGAAATATGTTTTAAAATAAATGTTAGTCTTTATTTAAATGTAAGAACATAAAAATGATTTGCATTAAAAATTTATTCTTTTTAATGTAAATGAACATATTTTGATTAGTGCTAAAAGTCTAACTTTTTAATGACATGTAAGTACATGAATTTGGTTAACATTAAAAATTAATCTTTTAATGTCATGTAGAAACATGAAATGTTTCACATTAAAAATTTATTCTTTTAACGTTATGTAGGAACTTTAATGACATTTATTAATGCATTGACTGAAATTAATGTGTAGGTTATAAATGAAATAAATTATGACAATAAATATATATATATACATATGTATGTATGTATGTATGTATGTATGTATGTATGTATGTATGTATATATGTATGTATACATCTTTGGCTGTCATCTTGAATATTTCCCTTGTAACATAAAGCATACGTAGGGACACAAGTAAGAAATAAAGTAAAACATATAACCAAATAAAGGAAATATATATATATATATATATAATAAAAGAAAAGTCGCCTCCTTCATAAAATAAATAAAATTTGAAATTATAATCAATGGGAATAAGAGGCATGTCATTCATTGCAAAAAGAAAAGAATATATATATATATATATATGTTAATTAGCTTAGATTTGTAAACATGACATTTATTATGTAAACATGCTATTTTACATTGATTTTTAAACATGTTAATAATTAGCATTGATTAACATTAATTTGTGAACATGTAAACATGTTAATATAAACACAATTTTGTTTGGAAGTTGGTAACAATATAAAAATAATATCTTTATTGTAAATGTAAACATATTTTTGGAAAATTGCTATACAATAAAAATCATCTTTTTTTTTTATTATTATTATTATGTAAACACATGAAATTGGCATTTATTGCTAACACACAAATAAGTAAATGACACATAAGCAAATGATAAAAACATTTATTTGCTTTAATTGTTTCTACTAAGAATTTTATGAACATTAAGACAAGATTTTGAATTATTAATCCATGTAATTGATTTATGAATTATTAATGGAAATGAATTAACATTGATGATTTATTCAATGTTTGAATGAAAAGAGAATTTAGTTGATAAAAAAAAAAATTCATTGATAAGTATAAATTGTATGAAATTAAATTATAATATAATAAACATAGGATTGATGTAAAATTGGAGAGGATAAGGTAACGATTATTGATATATTATAATAAATAGCTATAATTGATCGTATGGAATGTATCATTGATCATATGGAAGGTATCCACACATGCGTTCCCAATAGAAAATGTAGTTAAATATCCAAAAAAAAAAAAGGGAAAATGCTTAAATGTAACAAGGAAGCAATTTTAATAGATTGAATAATAGGAAAAAGGAATTTTTTTCACAAAGCATGTGTAATCATGGAAGTAAATTTAAATACATTCCTGAAATCAACCCTTCGTTTATTTTTTTTTCTTTCCGTTCACTCTCTCTCTCTCTCTCCTTGTTAATTACATTTGAAATTTGAATAAATAAATAAAAAGGGAAAGAAAATTTTCTTTATTTTGAAATTAATGTTTACCACTTCCTGTACGTTTCTTATTCCTATCTTTTCTCTCCACTTATATATTTTATCCTAATTACCATTCATTCTTAGAACCCCAATACTCAGCCGCCACCCCTTGTAATCAATGGCCATCGTTGTCCCCCCTTTGCCCCTCTCGTTCTCTCAATTCCCCAAATCTTTCATGAAGGAATACAAACCAAAATCGAACCCCTAGGTGAGAGCTAAACAATCAACGGACATGATCGGATTTAGTGGCTCGAGCCACTCGGATTTCAGGCCCAAACCCGTGCCGTATTCACCGCCACCGAGCCTCCAAAAGGCGTGCGAGCTGGCCAACTCGGGGTGGCGCAGGTGCGACTCCTGGAGCCCGTCGACGTGGTGCCTTCAGATCGACGCCTCGTGCCTCGGTGTTCGTGCAAACTTGAGACCTAGAACGGAACCCAATTGTGGAGCTTGCGGCCTGTAAACGAACAAGGAAGAAGAAAGTAATACTCTATTTATTTAATTAATTTGTTTTATATAAAGTTTAACAATGTAAATTAATACATAACTCTTTCAAATCTTATCGAAATTCAGCAAACTGAAATGCGTTGAACTCGTCTTTCCAAGACCTACACGGTGGAACAAACGAGAACAAATTCTGAGCATATCCAATTTTGACCAAATTCCGAATCTGAATAAATTCATCGGTGAGAAATTCTGCCTCTTTATTTATTTATTTTTATAATAAAAATTTTGATACTTGACCTGTTCTAGAAATTGTGTTGTGGAATTTTGTGTCGCTAAATTCCGTTGGTTATATATTTAATTTGGCTGATGACACTGTTATGCTGATATGTGAATTAGAATTACCATGGTTGTAATATAGGATTGTTGGAAATAATCATATCGTGTTTGTGACAATGGTTGAATTGTCATCGTGATTTAAATTAGATTCACCATGATCAAATTGTTGATTTTAATGGACAAAAATTAGGTTGTCTTTTTGGTTGAATTGGATTAAACAAAATCAAATGATGTATTGCCAAACTAGAATAAAAACATTGATTTTTATTTGTTGACCTTGACATTGGAATATAATATGGACATATAATTATGATTTTTAAATTTAAAGATAAATAAAGTTTAAATCTTTATTTTTGTTTACAAAATTGAAATGCCAAATTTAATCCTCATTTTGCTTTCAAAATAAAAAGCAAGTTTTAATCTTTTATTTGGTTTACAATTGAAATGCCAATTTTAATCTTAGTTTTGCTTATAAAATACAAGCTTTATTTTTGTGAACAGAATAAAATCCAACTTTTACCCGTCACTTTGTTTACATAAAACAAAAGACAAATTTTTTTAAATAAAAAGAATTATTTTCATGTCATTTTGTGTACATAAGAAGAGACAAATTTTTGTAAACAAAATAAAAAGGATTATTTTGGGTCCATATTTGTTTGTTAAAACAAGAGGACATTTTCTACTTAATTTGTTTGTTGAAACAAAAGAACATTTTCACATAATTTGTTTGTTAAAGACAAAAAGGCATTTTTACTCAATTTTGTTGTTAAAACAAAAGACATAATTTTTAACACAATTTGTTAACAAGATAAAAGGACAAAGTTTTCATAAATTTTGGTTAATCAAATAAAAGACCATTTTAACATTAATTTTGATTAACAGTTAAAAGGACAATTTTCAACATTGTTTTGTTTACATAAAATAAAAGGACAATTTTTAATATTATTTTGTTAACATAGGTTTTAACATAGGTTTTGTTAGTAAAACAAAAAGACAAAGATTTGTTTACATAATGAGAAGACAAAGTTTTTATACAAATTTGTTTACAAAATAAATGACAAAATTTTTACCTTGATTTTTATTCTCATCGTATTTTCTTAAATAAAAATTAGAATATTTATTCTTGCTTTGTTTATCTTGTTTACAAGCAAAATAAAAGGTAATTTTAACATGAAATTTGATTGTAAAACAAAAGGCAAGTTTTTGTTTACATAAAACAAAAGACCAATATTTTGTCAAAATTTGTTAATAAAAAAAAAGGGGACAAAGTTAACATTGTTTTGTTAATATATAAAGGATAAACTTTTATGCCATTGTGTAAACATAGGAACAGGATAAATTTTCATGTTGATTTTGTTAACAAAGAAAAGAAACAATCTTTACGTTAATTTTGTTAACATAGTAAAAGAACAAATTTTGCGCTCATTTTATTTGCAAAGTAAAGGAACAAGTTTAGTGCTCATTTTGTTAACAGAAATATAAAAGAGAAAATTTTGGTGTTTATTCTGTTTACAAATTAAAGAACAAAGTGTTACATTTATTTTGTGAATATAATAAAAGGGCAAGTTTAATCTTTATTTTACTCATAAAATAAAATGCAAGTTTTTAAATCTTTATTTTCATTAACAAATAAAAATAAAGATGAGACCTTTATTGTGATTCATCAAAAGTACACCAAATCAGATATTATGTTGTTTATGTTAAATTAGTTGAAATGACACCAAACATTGTTGTGTTAAATTTTAGTTGTAATAACACCAATACATTGTTATGTTAAATTTTTGTGTAATGACACAAAACCATCGTGTGTTAATTTATTTGTGATGACACAAAAACATCGTTGAGCTAATTTTAGTTGTAATGACATAAATTACACCGTCATGTTTGTATAGTAGGAATGAATCAAAGATTGACATATAAATATATTTAGAAATGCTGATACTATGAAGGATATTCACATAAGCTATAGGAAATATTTATTTCAATGTATAAGAAATAAAAGGACACTTATATTTATTTCAATGTATAGGAAATAAACTAAAAAGTTATATTTTCCTATTGTAAAGAATAGAATAAAAAGTTATTTTTTTTTTGTAAAGTAAAATAAAGGAAAACATTTATTTACACTTAGGTAAATAAATAAGAAATATGATGCTTAAAAACGAGGTTGGATTGAGTTGTGATGTAAACCTGCCCGGACCCGCCCGGCTGTCCAGTAGTCACAACAATACCTATCCAATGTGGGAGGTTTAAGCATATGTAAATTACTATAAATATTAAGTATAAATAAATAAAACATAGAAATAGGAATACACATATATTTACATTAGATAAATAAGAGATTAAATAAATTACATTTATATGTAATTAAGATTATAAGAACTAAATTACATTTTTATGTAATTAAGATTATAAGGGAGAAAATTATATTTTATGTAAAAAAAAAAAATAATAATTATTATGTGCATAAGTATTTATTTACATTTTCTTATGTAAATAAAAAGAATTAAAAGAATAATTATATGAATAGGATTTATTTACATTTTCTTATGTAAATAAAAAGAACCAATTTGTAAATAGTAATTACTTACATTTTCTTATGTATATAATAAAAAGGAAAGGTTAGAAAAGAATTAATATAAGATATTCTTTTTATGTTAAAAAGGAATATTAGAAAAGAGTTAAAGAAATACAATTATTTATATTTACTATGTAAATAGGATTTACAAAGGAAATTGAAATTATTTATTTACAAATAGTGAAATAAATATGAATAAGAAATTAGATACATTTATTTACAATTAATGTAAATAAATATAGTAAAAGTAAACCCTTTATTTACATTAGGTAAATAAATAAGGAAAAGATAAGAATATTTATTTACATATAGAAATAGAAAAAGTTACATTATTTTCTATGTTAAGGAAATAAATAGGAAACATTATTTTCTATGGAAAATAAAAAGAAGAGTTATATTTTCAATGTAAAGGAAAAAGAAATAAAAGACATTTATGTTTTATTTGTAAATATAAAGGAGAAGATCATTTTTATACAATATAAAATATACTTTGTTGAAAACATTGTTTTTGTCGCATTAGAATAGGCGGAAAAAAAATATATAAAGGAAATGATTTAAAGTAATAAATTATAATAGTGGAAAGCGCAACATGGTCTATACATATTTATATATATATTATATAAATTAAAACTAAGCGAAACACGCGCGGTAGTTCACGTTTTGAAATCATGACTTTAAACGGTTATACCGAAAGATCCGACCGTCGGATTTTCCCAAAACTGGAACCGTTAGGACCGTTTTGGGAAGATCTTCCCAACGATATAAGTTTCGTCAAAATCCAACGGTTAGATTTCAAGATATATTTAAATCAAAATTTGGTTAAAAACAGCGCCAGGGTCGCCCATCGACCCGAAGCGTCGTTAAATTAATTTAGGCTATTTTTATATAAATAAAAATAACGATAGATCAATAACGATGTGAGATGTTTTCAAATTTTATATATATATATATATATATATATATATATATATATATATATATATATGCGAGAATCATTTGAAAAGACCGAGTTCAATCTCATTTCAAATGATTACACGACGTTCTAAATCTAAGAGTTGAAGACGGCGATTGAAGACCGACGATCTTCACATCGAATGGGTAACTAGCGTTGAGGTCCTTGATTGATTTGCTCCCAAGACGGGGCTAAGATGGTAGTTATCCGGACGTAGTGTTGATTTGTACGGATATGACTTTCGCTCAGACCCAGAGCATAAGTTTATAAATGGAATGTATGTCTGACGTTGTAGTCCTTTATACTACATTCGTTGATCTCTGTTAATACATATCTGCTTGGTGGTTAACACCCTTCTCTGAGACATATGAGCTTAGAGGTTATATATGGGTAGAAATCAATGGTATAGTATGGACTGACAATGTGGCATGCTAAGATGCATTGATCAAGGCTTTTGTTGAAAAGCAGGCCTTGTGGTTGATGATCAAAGCACGGCCTGTTTAGGCGTAGCTTTGTGTATAGCGTGACTTCGCGAGCCTCACACCCCGGTATGAGTCAAAAACGGGATACGGACTGCAGGGAGTGCACACGTTTCTTTCTAGCTAGAGTGGTGTCAGTGACCTACCAGCCCTGACATTTTACTTATGTGGATGATGGATTTTGAGGCGCCTCGTTATTTTTATAGGCCGTTGGTGGTCATACTATAGGTCCAAAGGGATCGGGAAGCGTGTGTTCAGGCATAACTAATCCACTGCCCATAGGCGGGGACCGGCCCTGAAGATCCAAGGGTTCACTGCGGGGGATCCTGAGGCATTTGCTAGAGTGTCTCGAATCGGAGAGGAGCTTGCCCCTAGCCTCCACTCATGATGGAATCCAAATTTCCAATACGCCCTTGCGGTTTTGATTGTAGAACTAGTATTGGCGACATGCTATATGGTAACCATGCCGTCTAGGATTGATACTTATGATTCAAATCTTTTTATTAAAACATATATACACTAATAATAATATCAAATCCGTTTTATACGTATCAAGCATCTTTTGACCATTATAAGGTAAAACCCTATCCTCTGGTGTGCGTTGCATTGTGTGATGGGACCTGGGTCTTATAATGGTTTCATTTTTCCAAAAAGACATTGCGTTATTTCTCGATTTACTTTGGTTTATGCACTGGCAATCCATAGGAGTAAACCCGTTCCGCGAAAGTGGCGTGGTCCTTGGATTTGTCTTATTAGTTATATTAATTTAGAATTCTCACACCAGTCCCATGACTGACTCGTAGTTTGTTTCACTTTGCAAACTCGGGTGCCCTCTTTTCCACACGGGCAGTCGAGTAGCTTTTTGCAGATATCTATTCTTTTAGCAGGATCCTGGATCGAAGCCTAAAGCTGTGTCCAGAGCTTAGTAGTCTTCCGCTGTAATTTTATTTCAATGTACTCTGATATATTCTGTACTCTGATGTAACATTATTGTAATGTAATAAAAGTCTGCTGTTATTGTTCTGATGTATTGTATTCCCAAAGTTAAAGTATTCAAAGATTTCCAACCTTTGGTTCAGACCTGTGTGGTTTATGGTCGATTCAAAGAGCGGGAATTTCCGGGTCTTTACAGGTGGTATCAGAGCTCTGGTTAGCTCAAATCTTTGGGATACAACTCGTTAGAACTGAACAAAAGACTCATCAGAGATTGGATTAGTAATGTCCAATAAGAATACTCATTAGAGATAGGATCAGCAATATCCTAGAATGAGAAAACTCATTAGAGATGGGGTTAGTAATACCCTAGAATGAGTTCAGAGTGATAAGCTTATAATTAACATATTTTGATTATATATATAATCCTATTTCAGAAGATAAGATTTTTAAATATATAAAAGTGTATATTTGATAAGTTAGCCAACAAATGAAATTAATAATATTAAAATTAAAATTAAAATTTAGTTAGTTAATTTAACTACCTTTAGCTTAGTTCCTTTTCGAGGACGAAAAGATTTTAAGTGGGGGCGACTGTAACAACCCTGAATTTTGGGGCTAATTTAAAATTTTTTATTTTAGAAATTTTAATGAACTTTTATATTTAAAATAATTTATTTTAAATAATAACGACGGGAAAAGAAAAATACTTTTTAATTAAGATATTATTTATGAATGAAATATGTTTTAAAATAAATGTTAGTCTTTATTTAAATGTAAGAACATAAAAATGATTTGCATTAAAAATTTATTCTTTTTAATGTAAATGAACATATTTTGATTAGTGCTAAAAGTCTAACTTTTTAATGACATGTAAGTACATGAATTTGGTTAACATTAAAAATTAATCTTTTAATGTCATGTAGAAACATGAAATGTTTCACATTAAAAATTTATTCTTTTAACGTTATGTAGGAACTTTAATGACATTTATTAATGCATTGACTAAAATTAATGTGTAGGTTATAAATGAAATAAATTATGACAATAAATATATATATATATATGTATATGTATGTATGTATGTATGTATGTATGTATGTATATATGTATGTATACATCTTTGGCTGTCATCTTGAATATTTCCCTTGTAACATAAAGCATACGTAGGGACACAAGTAAGAAATAAAGTAAAACATATAACCAAATAAAGGAAATATATATATATATATATATATATATAATAAAAGAAAAGTCGCCTCCTTCATAAAATAAATAAAATTTGAAATTATAATCAATGGGAATAAGAGGCATGTCATTCATTGCAAAAAGAAAAGAAAATATATATATATATATATATATATATATATATGTTAATTAGCTTAGATTTGTAAACATGACATTTATTATGTAAACATGCTATTTTACATTGATTTTTAAACATGTTAATAATTAGCATTGATTAACATTAATTTGTGAACATGTAAACATGTTAATATAAACACAATTTTGTTTGGAAGTTGGTAACAATATAAAAATAATATCTTTATTGTAAATGTAAACATATTTTTGGAAAATTGCTATACAATAAAAATCATCTTTTTTTTTTATTATTATTATTATGTAAACACATGAAATTGGCATTTATTGCTAACACACAAATAAGTAAATGACACATAAGCAAATGATAAAAACATTTATTTGCTTTAATTGTTTCTACTAAGAATTTTATGAACATTAAGACAAGATTTTGAATTATTAATCCATGTAATTGATTTATGAATTATTAATGGAAATGAATTAACATTGATGATTTATTCAATGTTTGAATGAAAAGAGAATTTAGTTGATAAAAAAAAAAATTCATTGATAAGTATAAATTGTATGAAATTAAATTATAATATAATAAACATAGGATTGATGTAAAATTGGAGAGGATAAGGTAACGATTATTGATATATTATAATAAATAGCTATAATTGATCGTATGGAATGTATCATTGATCATATGGAAGGTATCCACACATGCGTTCCCAATAGAAAATGTAGTTAAATATCCAAAAAAAAAAAAAAAAAAAAGGGAAAATGCTTAAATGTAACAAGGAAGCAATTTTAATAGATTGAATAATAGGAAAAAGGAATTTTTTTCACAAAGCATGTGTAATCATGGAAGTAAATTTAAATACATTCCTGAAATCAACCCTTCGTTTATTTTTTTTTCTTTCCGTTCACTCTCTCTCTCTCTCTCCTTGTTAATTACATTTGAAATTTGAATAAATAAATAAAAAGGGAAAGAAAATTTTCTTTATTTTGAAATTAATGTTTACCGCTTCCTGTACGTTTCTTATTCCTATCTTTTCTCTCCACTTATATATTTTATCCTAATTACCATTCATTCTTAGAACCCCAATACTCAGCCGCCACCCCTTGTAAACAATGGCCATCGTTGTCCCCCCTTTGCCCCTCTCGTTCTCTCAATTCCCCAAATCTTTCATGAAGGAATACAAACCAAAATCGAACCCCTAGGTGAGAGCTAAACAATCAACGGACATGATCGGATTTAGTGGCTCGAGCCACTCGGATTTCAGGCCCAAACCCGTGCCGTATTCACCGCCGCCGAGCCTCCAAAAGGCGTGCGAGCTGGCCAACTCGGGGTGGCGCAGGTGCGACTCCTGGAGCCCGTTGACGTGGTGCCTTCAGATCGACGCCTCGTGCCTCGGTGTTCGTGCAAACTTGAGACCTAGAACGGAACCCAATTGTGGAGCTTGCGGCCTGTAAACGAACAAGGAAGAAGAAAGTAATACTCTATTTATTTAATTAATTTGTTTTATATAAAGTTTAACAATGTAAATTAATACATAACTCTTTCAAATCTTATCGAAATTCAGCAAACTGAAATGCGTTGAACTCGTCTTTCCAAGACCTACACGGTGGAACAAACGAGAACAAATTCTGAGCATATCCAATTTTGACCAAATTCCGAATCTGAATAAATTCATCGGTGAGAAATTCTGCCTCTTTATTTATTTATTTTTATAATAAAAATTTTGATACTTGACCTGTTCTAGAAATTGTGTTGTGGAATTTTGTGTCGCTAAATTCCGTTGGTTATATATTTAATTTGGCTGATGACACTGTTATGCTGATATGTGAATTAGAATTACCATGGTTGTAATATAGGATTGTTGGAAATAATCATATCGTGTTTGTGACAATGGTTGAATTGTCATCGTGATTTAAATTAGATTCACCATGATCAAATTGTTGATTTTAATGGACAAAAATTAGGTTGTCTTTTTGGTTGAATTGGATTAAACAAAATCAAATGATGTATTGCCAAACTAGAATAAAAACATTGATTTTTATTTGTTGACCTTGACATTGGAATATAATATGGACATATAATTATGATTTTTAAATTTAAAGATAAATAAAGTTTAAATCTTTATTTTTGTTTACAAAATTGAAATGCCAAATTTAATCCTCATTTTGCTTTCAAAATAAAAAGCAAGTTTTAATCTTTTATTTGGTTTACAATTGAAATGCCAATTTTAATCTTAGTTTTGCTTATAAAATACAAGCTTTATTTTTGTGAACAGAATAAAATCCAACTTTTACCCGTCACTTTGTTTACATAAAACAAAAGACAAATTTTTTTAAATAAAAAGAATTATTTTCATGTCATTTTGTGTACATAAGAAGAGACAAATTTTTGTAAACAAAATAAAAAGGATTATTTTGGGTCCATATTTGTTTGTTAAAACAAGAGGACATTTTCTACTTAATTTGTTTGTTGAAACAAAAGAACATTTTCACATAATTTGTTTGTTAAAGACAAAAAGGCATTTTTACTCAATTTTGTTGTTAAAACAAAAGACATAATTTTTAACACAATTTGTTAACAAGATAAAAGGACAAAGTTTTCATAAATTTTGGTTAATCAAATAAAAGACCATTTTAACATTAATTTTGATTAACAGTTAAAAGGACAATTTTCAACATTGTTTTGTTTACATAAAATAAAAGGACAATTTTTAATATTATTTTGTTAACATAGGTTTTAACATAGGTTTTGTTAGTAAAACAAAAAGACAAAGATTTGTTTACATAATGAGAAGACAAAGTTTTTATACAAATTTGTTTACAAAATAAATGACAAAATTTTTACCTTGATTTTTATTCTCATCGTATTTTCTTAAATAAAAATTAGAATATTTATTCTTGCTTTGTTTATCTTGTTTACAAGCAAAATAAAAGGTAATTTTAACATGAAATTTGATTGTAAAACAAAAGGCAAGTTTTTGTTTACATAAAACAAAAGACCAATATTTTGTCAAAATTTGTTAATAAAAAAAAAGGGGACAAAGTTAACATTGTTTTGTTAATATATAAAGGATAAACTTTTATGCCATTGTGTAAACATAGGAACAGGATAAATTTTCATGTTGATTTTGTTAACAAAGAAAAGAAACAATCTTTACGTTAATTTTGTTAACATAGTAAAAGAACAAATTTTGCGCTCATTTTATTTGCAAAGTAAAGGAACAAGTTTAGTGCTCATTTTGTTAACAGAAATATAAAAGAGAAAATTTTGGTGTTTATTCTGTTTACAAATTAAAGAACAAAGTGTTACATTTATTTTGTGAATATAATAAAAGGGCAAGTTTAATCTTTATTTTACTCATAAAATAAAATGCAAGTTTTTAAATCTTTATTTTCATTAACAAATAAAAATAAAGATGAGACCTTTATTGTGATTCATCAAAAGTACACCAAATCAGATATTATGTTGTTTATGTTAAATTAGTTGAAATGACACCAAACATTGTTGTGTTAAATTTTAGTTGTAATAACACCAATACATTGTTATGTTAAATTTTTGTGTAATGACACAAAACCATCGTGTGTTAATTTATTTGTGATGACACAAAAACATCGTTGAGCTAATTTTAGTTGTAATGACATAAATTACACCGTCATGTTTGTATAGTAGGAATGAATCAAAGATTGACATATAAATATATTTAGAAATGCTGATACTATGAAGGATATTCACATAAGCTATAGGAAATATTTATTTCAATGTATAAGAAATAAAAGGACACTTATATTTATTTCAATGTATAGGAAATAAACTAAAAAGTTATATTTTCCTATTGTAAAGAATAGAATAAAAAGTTATTTTTTTTTGTAAAGTAAAATAAAGGAAAACATTTATTTACACTTAGGTAAATAAATAAGAAATATGATGCTTAAAAACGAGGTTGGATTGAGTTGTGATGTAAACCTGCCCGGACCCGCCCGGCTGTCCAGTAGTCACAACAATACCTATCCAATGTGGGAGGTTTAAGCATATGTAAATTACTATAAATATTAAGTATAAATAAATAAAACATAGAAATAGGAATACACATATATTTACATTAGATAAATAAGAGATTAAATAAATTACATTTATATGTAATTAAGATTATAAGAACTAAATTACATTTTTATGTAATTAAGATTATAAGGGAGAAAATTATATTTTATGTAAAAAAAATAATAATAATAATAATTATTATTATTATGTGCATAAGTATTTATTTACATTTTCTTATGTAAATAAAAAGAATTAAAAGAATAATTATATGAATAGGATTTATTTACATTTTCTTATGTAAATAAAAAGAACCAATTTGTAAATAGTAATTATTTACATTTTCTTATGTATATAATAAAAAGGAAAGGTTAGAAAAGAATTAACATAAGATATTCTTTTTATGTTAAAAAGGAATATTAGAAAAGAGTTAAAGAAATACAATTATTTATATTTACTATGTAAATAGGATTTACAAAGGAAATTGAAATTATTTATTTACAAATAGTGAAATAAATATGAATAAGAAATTAGATACATTTATTTACAATTAATGTAAATAAATATAGTAAAAGTAAACCCTTTATTTACATTAGGTAAATAAATAAGGAAAAGATAAGAATATTTATTTACATATAGAAATAGAAAAAGTTACATTATTTTCTATGTTAAGGAAATAAATAGGAAACATTATTTTCTATGGAAAATAAAAAGAAGAGTTATATTTTCAATGTAAAGGAAAAAGAAATAAAAGACATTTATGTTTTATTTGTAAATATAAAGGAGAAGATCATTTTTATACAATATAAAATATACTTTGTTGAAAACATTGTTTTTGTCGCATTAGAATAGGCGGAAAAAAAATATATAAAGGAAATGATTTAAAGTAATAAATTATAATAGTGGAAAGCGCAACATGGTCTATACATATTTATATATATATTATATAAATTAAAACTAAGCGAAACACGCACGGTAGTTCACGTTTTGAAATCATGACTTTAAACGGTTATACCGAAAGATCCGACCGTCGGATTTTCCCAAAACTGGAACCGTTAGGACCGTTTTGGGAAGATCTTCCCAACGATATAAGTTTCGTCAAAATCCAACGGTTAGATTTCAAGATATATTTAAATCAAAATTTGGTTAAAAACAGCGCCAGGGTCGCCCATCGACCCGAAGCGTCGTTAAATTAATTTAGGCTATTTTTATATAAATAAAAATAACGATAGATCAATAACGATGTGAGATGTTTTCAAATTATATATATATATATATATATGCGAGAATCATTTGAAAAGACCGAGTTCAATCTCATTTCAAATGATTACACGACGTTCTAAATCTAAGAGTTGAAGACGGCGATTGAAGACCGACGATCTTCACATCGAATGGGTAACTAGCGTTGAGGTCCTTGATTGATTTGCTCCCAAGACGGGGCTAAGATGGTAGTTATCCGGACGTGGTGTTGATTTGTACGGATATGACTTTCGCTCAGACCCAGAGCATAAGTTTATAAATGGAATGTATGTCTGACGTTGTAGTCCTTTATACTACATTCGTTGATCTCTGTTAATACATATCTGCTTGGTGGTTAACACCCTTCTCTGAGACATATGAGCTTAGAGGTTATATATGGGTAGAAATCAATGGTATAGTATGGACTGACAATGTGGCATGCTAAGATGCATTGATCAAGGCTTTTGTTGAAAAGCAGGCCTTGTGGTTGATGATCAAAGCACGGCCTGTTTAGGCGTAGCTTTGTGTATAGCGTGACTTCGCGAGCCTCACACCCCGGTATGAGTCAAAAACGGGATACGGACTGCAGGGAGTGCACACGTTTCTTTCTAGCTAGAGTGGTGTCAGTGACCTACCAGCCCTGACATTTTACTTATGTGGATGATGGATTTTGAGGCGCCTCGTTATTTTTATAGGCCGTTGGTGGTCATACTATAGGTCCAAAGGGACCGGGAAGCGTGTGTTCAGGCATAACTAATCCACTGCCCATAGGCGGGGACCGGCCCTGAAGATCCAAGGGTTCACTGCGGGGGATCCTGAGGCATTTGCTAGAGTGTCTCGAATCGGAGAGGAGCTTGCCCCTAGCCTCGACTCATGATGGAATCCAAATTTCCAATACGCCCTTGCGGTTTTGATTGTAGAACTAGTATTGGCGACATGCTATATGGTAACCATGCCGTCTAGGATTGATACTTATGATTCAAATCTTTTTATTAAAACATATATACACTAATAATAATATCAAATCCGTTTTATACGTATCAAGCATCTTTTGACCATTATAAGGTAAAACCCTATCCTCTGGTGTGCGTTGCATTGTGTGATGGGACCTGGGTCTTATAATGGTTTCATTTTTCCAAAAAGACATTGCGTTATTTCTCGATTTACTTTGGTTTATGCACTGGCAATCCATAGGAGTAAACCCGTTCCGCGAAAGTGGCGTAATCCTTGGATTTGTCTTATTAGTTATATTAATTTAGAATTCTCACACCAGTCCCATGACTGACTCGTAGTTTGTTTCACTTTGCAAACTCGGGTGCCCTCTTTTCCACACGGGCAGTCGAGTAGCTTTTTGCAGATATCTATTCTTTTAGCAGGATCCTGGATCGAAGCCTAAAGCTGTGTCCAGAGCTTAGTAGTCTTCCGCTGTAATTTTATTTCAATGTACTCTGATATATTCTGTACTCTGATGTAACATTATTGTAATGTAATAAAAGTCTGCTGTTATTGTTCTGATGTATTGTATTCCCAAAGTTAAAGTATTCGAAGATTTCCAACCTTTGGTTCAGACCTGTGTGGTTTATGGTCGATTCAAAGAGCGGGAATTTCCGGGTCTTTACATCTCCTAAAACTGGAACCGTTGGGTTCATATCGAAAAGAGCTTTCTAAAGAATATTAGAGATTTGAAATCTAACGGTTGGATTTGGAATTATGTCCAAATCAAATTTGGAAAAGGTCGTTGTAAGTGCAGTTCGATGGCCGTCGATGGAAATCGACTGTACGGGCCTTGATAAAATTATTAAAAATAGTAGTCATTTGTGTAAAATCATAAGAAACGATTTGTGAAGAATTGGGATGAAAATTTCCATATTTGAAAAGGTAAAAATAGATTTTTATCGAAATGAACTAGTTTTGAACTAGAATTATAATTTATTTATTTTTAAAATAAATAAATTGGATTTGAAATGGTTTTAAAAGTAACCAGAATTTCCAATAATTGAATTGGAATGGATTTGAATCGAAATTGTCTTTGGAATATTTCGATGTTGGATTTTGTGATGATACAGATATTGTTATGGGAATTTGAAAGATATATTTATATCGTTATTTCCAATACGATATTTGTTGGCCGTAGAATTTGATATTGAATATAAGCCGATATATTTTCTATTCAGAGCCTTGTATTTAATATCAAATGTGATTTGGGTTTGTTGTGAATGGTGTCTTCATTAACATTGTTTTTAAGCCCAGTTGAGAAAAAGATTAAATCTTTTTATTTAGATTTAATAAAGTGTACCAATTAAATAATATTTAATTGGAATTGAATTGGTATTGATTTTTGGGTTTATCGTGAACAGTGTTTTAAATAACACTTGTTCTTTAACCCGATAATTAATGGAATGTGATTTTGGGTTGTCGTGAACGGTATCTTCAATAATATTGTTCTTAGACCCAAAGGAGTTAAGAAAATCAGAAACTAACTGGAGATTAGTTAAGTTGAATGGTTTCTGGGGTATTGATCTGATGTTGGTTTCGGCCTTCGGGGTTAATACTTAGGGAATTGCTCACTTGCTAATTTACGGTTAGGGACTGATTGAAATGTGATGTGATTTTGGGTTTATCATGAACCGTGTTTTAAATGACATTGATTCTTTAACCCAGTTAAAGATTAAAACTAAGTGGAGTTTTAATGAATCTTTAATTAGATTGAAAAGATCGAGAATGGAGTATCACCAGTTTTGCTCCAGGCGATAGTTAAATCTTTAATTAGAATTGAACGTGAAATGGTAATTGAATTTACCGATAACACCGTGGTGTTAGATATGAAGTATTACTAGTTTTACTTCATGGGATGAATAGGTTGGGATTGGGAAACTAAAACAAATGATTACTTCGGTAAGGTTCGTTAATCCCGACTAGTTTGAAGTGATATTCAAAGGAAGATTAAAGAATAAATTTAAAAGAATTTATCTTTGATAAAATTAATGGGAACCTTTCCCTAAGAATTGGCTAAGATGAATGGTTTCCTGGGTATTGTTCTGATGTTGGTTTCGGCCTTCGGGGTTAATATTTGGGGAATTGTTCTCTTACAAATTTACGGTTAGTGGCTGATGAATTGGAATGAGGCGTATGTTATGTTTGTGTAACACTTGTTTATTATATACGCGAGTTATTCAGAGAGACCGGGTTTATCCCATTTTGAATAACTGATTCAGCGATTAGTCGTAGATGAAGACGGTGGTTGAAGACCGGAGGTCTTCACGTCGTTTGGATAATTACTGATGATCTTGATTGGACCGTACACCCAAGAGGAGGGAATCATTTAGTGATCGTCCAGACGTACTAGGAGATCAATGGATATGCGGGGTACAAGGTGCCTCCAGTTTCGTTCAGACCCAGAACTGACTTGTAAATGGACTGTGTGTCTGACATTGGATATCATTCAGTGTGATTGATGGATATCGGTTGCATGAAGTGGTTTGCCTGTGTGGCATGCTAAGATGCAAATGATCAAGGCTCCTGTTGAAAAGCAGAGTCTTGTGGTTGATGATCAAAGCACAGCCTGTGTGGCATAGCTTTGTGTAGCATTGATTCGCGAACCTCACACCCCGGTTGTGAACCAGAAACGGGAGAGGACCTCAGGGAGGACATACGTTTCTTTCTAGCTAGAAGTGGAGTCAGTGGTTTTACACGCCCTGACGAGTTTGACTTATGTGGTTGTTGTTGTTGCGAGGCGCCTCGAATATATCGGTGACTATGTGAAGCCGATGGAGTCATTGATTGGCTCATTTACACCCCAAAGGGCGGGGAAACGCAGTGTTCAGGCATTTTAATCCACATCGGTGGACCGGCCCTGTCGCTCCAAGGGCCCACCTGAGTCTGGGTCCTAAGGCTCGGGCTAGACAGAATCGAATCGGTAGAGGACTATCTTTTGCCTCGGTTCACAGATGGAAATCCAACTTCCAATACGTGACGTTTCGGTTTTAGTTGTAATCCTATATATGGCGACATAGTGGGATGGGGCGCTCATGTCATCTATGATTGATATTTATGATTGTATATAAAATCAGATACTAACTGGAAACGAGCTAAGATGGGTGGTTTCCTGGGTATTGGTCTGATGTTGGTTTTGGCCTTCGGGGTTAATAATTAGGGAATCGTTCTCTTACTAATTTACGGTTGGAGTCTGGTTAAGAATTAAAACATGAAATTTAGCGTACCAAGCATTATTTGGCTATTATAAGGTAAAAACCCTATCCTTCGGCTTGCGTTGCATTGTGTGATGGGACCTGGGTCTTATAATAGCTTCATTTTTCTTTATTTAGCATTGCGCTGTTTGTTTCATGCACTGGTATTCTTGGGAGAAAACCCATTCCGTGTTATACGTCGTGGTCCCTTGATTTATCTAACTTTAAAATAAAGATTAATAACTATTTTAGTTCTCACACCAGTCACATGACTGATCTGGAGTTTATTGTTTTAACCTAAACTCTGGGTGCCCTTATTTTGACACGGGCAGCTAGTACTTTTGGTTTTGCATATTTATATTCACAAGATCCTGATTTACAGCTGGAACGATACTCGGAAGGCTCTATATCAATGTGTTACTTCTAGTTGTGTATTGTATTATTTTTCCGCTGCTATGTAATGTATTGTAATCTCTGATATTTTTCTGTTGTGTAATATTTATTTATACTCTGTATATTCTTGTATTCTGATGGAATTGTTGTAATATAGAATGAAATGTTCTTCTGTCTGCATTCTTTTGTGGCTTATTCTCAATTCAATCTGTGCTTTCCTTACCGGGGTAGTTCGGGTCGCTTCATTTTGAAAGGAAATCGACGAAGCATATATAATATATATATTATATATATTAAATGGCCTGAATAGAACGCGTAACGCCCTGACAATTCGCGAATTTCGACCATTGACTTCGAATGGATATTACGGGAGATCCGACCGTCGGATTCTCCTAAAACTGGAACCGTTGGGTTCATATCGAAAAGGGCTTTCTAATGAATATTAGAGATTTGAAATCTAATAGTTGGATTTGGAATTATGTCCAAATCAAATTTGGAAAAGGTCGTTGTAAGTGCAGTTCGATGACCGTTGATGGAAATCAACTGTACGGGCCTTGATAAAATTATTAAAAATAGTAATAATTTGTGTAAAATCATAAGAAATGATTTCGGAAGAATTGGGATGAAAAACTTCGTATTTGAAAAGATAAAAGAAGTTTTTTTCCGAAATGAACTAGTTTTGAACTAGAATAATAATTTATTTATTTTTAAAAATAAATAAATTGGATTTGAAATGGTTTTGAAAATAACCAGAATTTCCAATAATTGAATTGGAATGGATTTGATTCGAAATCATCTTCGGAATAGTTCGATGTTGGATTTCGTGATTATATAGATGTTGTTATGGAAATTTGAAAGATATATTTATATCGTTATTTCCAATACGATATTTGTTGGTTTCAGAATTTGATATTGAATATAAGCCGATATATTTTCTATTCAGAGCCTTGTGTTTAATATCAAATGGGATTTTGGGTTGTCGTGAACGGTAAATACTGTTCTTAAAACCAAATGGAGTTAAGAAAATTAAGAACTAACTGGGGATCAGTTAAGTTGGATGGTTTCTTGGATATTGATCTGATGTTGGTTTCGGCCTTCGGGGTTAATATTTAGGGAATTGCTCACTTGCTAATTTACGGTTAGGGACTGATTGAAATGTGATGTGATTTTGGGGTTTATCGTGAACCGTGTTTTAAATGACATCGGTTCTTTAACCCAGTTAAAGATTAAAACTAAGAGGAGTTTTGATGAATCTTTAATTAGATTGAAATGATCGAGAATGGAGTATCACCAGTTTTTCTCCAAGAGATTGTTAAATCTTGAACTAGATTTGAACGTGAAATGGTAATTAACTTTACCGATAACACCGTGGTATTAGATATGAAGTATTACCAGTTTTGCTCCTCGGGATGAATAGCTCGGGATTGGGAAATAAAATAAATAATTACTTCGGTGTGGTTCGCTAATCCCGACTAGTTTGAAGTGATATTCAAAGGAAGATTAAAGAATAAATTTAAAAGAATTTATCTTTGATAAATTAATGGGAATCTTTCCCTAAGAATGTGAAATTTAGAAACTAACTGTAGGTTAGCTAAGAAGAATGATTTCCTGGGTATTGATCTGATGTTGGTTTCGGCCTTCGGGGTTAATGTTTGGGGAATTATTCTCTTGCTAATTTACGGTTAGTGACTGATGAATTGGAATGAGGCGTATGTTGTGTTTGTGTAACACTTATTTAATATATACGCGAGTAATTCAGAAAGACCAGGTTTATCCCATTCTGAATAACTGATTCGACGTGGTGTTGAGGATGAAGACGGTGGTCGAAGGCCGGAGGTCTTCACATCGTTTGGGTGATTACTGATGATCTTTATTGGGCTGTACACCCAAGATGAGGGAATCAGTTGGTGATCGTCCAGACGTACTTGGAGATCGATGGATATGCGAGGTACAAGGTGCCTCCGGTTTCGTTCAGACCTAGAACGGACTTGTAAATGGACTGTGTGTCTGACATTGGATATCATTCTGTGTGATTGATGGATATCGGTTGCATGGAGTGGTTTGCCTGTGTGGCATGCTAAGATGAAAATGATCAAGGCTTCTGTTGAAAGCAGAGTCTTGTGGTTGATGATCAAAGCACGGCCTGTGTGGCATAGCATTATGTAGCGTTAATTCGCGAGCCTCACACCCAGGTATGAACCAAAAACGGGAGACGGATATCAGGGGGGACATGCATTTCTTTCTAGTTAGAAGTGGTGTCATTGCTTGAACTAGCTGACATTGCTTATGTGGATGATGGAATTTGAGGCGCCTCGGTTATATCGGTTTCGGCCGATGCATTCTGGTCGGCAGACGGACCAGACTTACGCCCCATAGGGCGGGGAAACGCAGTGTTCAGAAATTATAATCCACATCGGTGGACCGGCCCTGAGTCCAAGGGACGATGCGTTCTGTTCCTGAGGGGCGGACTAGAGGCTCTCGAATCGGTGAGGACGATCCCTAGCTTCGTTTCATATCATAAATGATAATCCAACTTCCAATACGACATTTTGCGGTTTTGATTGTAGAGCCTAATATGGCGACATGATATATGGTACCCATGCCGTCTATGATTGATACTTATGATTGAAATTGTTTTAAACACTATACACTTATTATAGTATCAAATGACTTATTTTAAACGTATCAAGCATGCTTTGGCTATTATAAGGGAAAACCCTATCCTCCGGTTTGTGTTGCATTGTGTGATGGGACCTGGGTCTTATAATAGCTTCATTGTTCTTTATTTAGCATCGCGCTGTTGTTTTATGCACTTGTATTCTTGGGAGGAAACTCGTTCCGTGTTATACGGCGTGGTCCCTTGATTTACCTAACATTAAAATAAAGATTAATAACCGTTTTAGTTCTCACACCAGTCACATGACTGACCTGGAGTTTATTGTTTTAACCAAAACTATGGGTGCCCTTATTTTGCCATGGGCAGCTAGTAGTTTTGGGTTTGCAGATTTATATTCACAGGATCCTGATTTACAGCTGGAACGATACTCGGAAAGCTCTGTATCCGTGTATTACTTCTAGTCGTGTTTTGTATTATTTTCCGCTGTTATGTAATGTATTGTAATCTCTGATATTTTCTGTGTAATATTTATTCATACTCTGTATATTCTTGTATTCTGATGGAATTGTTGTAATTAACAATGAAATGTTCTTCTGTTTGCGTTATGATTTGTCTTGTCCTCAACTCAATCCGTGCTTTCCTTACCGGGGAAGTTCGGGTCGTTTCATTTTTCCACAAACCCAACTGTCGCCATTAAACTTCTTGGTTTGTTTCTTGTCTTTTGGTTTGTTTTCAGGAGCTTCACTTTTCTTTTGGAAATTTTTCGTTTTGTTTTTTTTCTTTAACCCTTCAGCAACAAATGTCTCCTCGTGACTCCACGGTTATCTGTCTCAATCTTAAGTCAGACTATGAGGTCTTGTAGAGATATTTCCTTCTTCTTATATTTTAGATAGTTGCGGTAATCTCTCTATGATGGAGGTAGTTTTCCTATGATGACTTCAACCAAAAAGGACACTCCAACCATATGATCTTCTGCGTCGAGGTCATGAATGATAATCTGAAGTTCATGCAGTTGAGTAGTCACTGGTTTTGAGTCAACCATCCTGTAGTCGATTAATTTATCTACAATGATTTGTTTATTACTAACATTTTGGGTCTTATACTTTATGGCAAGTGAATTCCGAAATGCCTTTATTGTCTTTAGAGGTTGATATACTTTGTACAACACCTTGTCGAGAAAATTTAGAACATAGTTTCTGCAAAGGAAGTCGGAATGCTTCCATGTAGTAACAGCAAGAATGGAATCCTTGTCTGTTTCCTTACCACGTGCATGTATTGGTTCCTCCTCCTCGAGATACCTTTGCAGACGAGTGTGGTGAGACAAAACAACATCTGATTTTGCCATGTTTGAAAATCATCACCATCTCCTTTTAAAGGATCGGGTCTGTTGTGTGTAGTGATTTTGTTTGATATTTCAACTACTGTCATTTCTTGTTGCATAAAACAAATTGTGAAATAACAAATACCTGGCAATAAACATAGTGCAGACAGAAAGTTTGCAACTTTCCGATTTCACGAAAATTCCCCAAATTTTTGAAAAGTTTTGAGTTTGTTAGACACGAGGGACAATATATTGCAACTGCTAGTATAAAACTGCAGTATAGAAACGAACAAGTTGTAATAATTTGTCAAAACAAATTAAAGAAATGGAATTCTGAGGCTTTTCTTAGCAATTTCTTTAAAACTATTATTTGCAAACTTTCTCAAGATACAACAGAATATTTCTGCACGAGATTGCACTGAGTATGTCAACTCTGTTATTAATTTTAGAATAGCAGTGATTACAGAGAAGGGAGAAGGTAGAAAGCATTAAAAAAAAATCAGATTAAGAATGTGATAATTATTCTACTCTATTTTTATTTTCTTCCGCACCCCTTAGAACTGTTGCATCAACCTAAAAGGGCCGCACCAGCTGCCTTTTGTCACTGCTGTTCTAAACGGTCACATCTGCTTGCTGCTATCACACCTGCTCGTCGCTACCGTCTAACGAGTTGCACCCGTTCGCTAAAATACCATGCCTACTATTGCCTAATGGGTCACACCCATTTGAACAAAATTTTGCCCGCTTCTACCCAAATCCAAGACCAAGCCAGTTTCAGCCCCAAGCCTGCTACTATTAAAAATTGGCCTAGTAAAATTATGGTGGCCCGGCCTGGTCAGTTGGACAGATGGCGGCGCGCGCGTATGTAGTGGTGAAGCATGACTTCACTCCACACTACAAAGCACACGTTTGGGTGTCCCAAGGTCCCGACCTCCTACTGAGGAAGCTACTTATATACTTGAATACTTATTTCAATTTAGGCGATGTGGGATAATAGGATATTTCATTCAATTATATATATATATATATATATATATATATATATATATATATATATGCGAATCAGTAATTAAGTCTATTATTCTAACATAGGTTCTAAATAGATAATATGTAGTTCTTATATAATTATACTTATGCGTCCATTTGTAGGTTGTTAGAAGAACACTCATCTGTGTGAGAGTGAGTACTTTTGGTTTCCAAGTTGCTAATGTCCTCCGTTAACTCTTCAATATTAGCTGGGAAAAAAGTAACACCTGTCAAGTTATTTTTTTAATCAAATTTTATGCACTAGACAAATAAAATAAGAAAGTTAACTTCCATCTTCAAATATCCAATCTCGTGTTCATATGATTGCTTCAACAACTTCGACCTTAAATGCATTTTGGTATTGATCAAGAACTCAACCACCTACACTAAATAATGCTTCTTAGGCAACCGTAGATATAGGAATGGATAGTGCATCTCGAGCCATAATAAATAGTTCTCAAAATCTAAGTTTATTAGATTTCCAATATTGAACAATATCCAAATTTGTCATCCTATCCAATTTTGGCTCATCCAAATACAATTCCAATTGTGTTTTTGAGCTAAAAAGGTAAATTCTTCACTCTCAAAATTAGCAGAGTCGTACATATATGTAAGAATATGCGAGATATAATAAATAATTCTCAAAATCTAAATTGATTAGCTAATCAATATTGAACAATATCCAAATTTGTCATCCTATCCGATTTCGGCTCATCCAAATACAGTTTCAGTTGTGTTTTTGAGCTAAAAAGGTAAATTCTTCACTCTCAAAATTATCAAAGTCCTACATATATGTAAGAATATGTGATGTTCACTTGGTTATTTAATATGCATACGAGTATCAGACATCTTCTAACAGACGTTCAACATTATACGTTTATAGGAGAGATACTCAACATGATCTCTAATTCAAATGATTGTAAGTATGGCGGTTTACAACATTTTACAAGGTTATAGATTAGTTATATTCACACCTAATTTTTCTTCTTTTGCATCCTAGTTGATTAAAAAAATGTCACACCCTACTTTTCCCTTTCACCTTCATTCTTTTCAAAAATCCCCTTAAATTTTAAGAGTCACGCTCAATAGGGACGTTGTTTGTTTACCAATCTCACTTGGTTTGAACTAGATTTTTATAATAACTAGCTCGACTTGAAATATGTCAACATATGAACCTCGCTTGATCTGAATTAGGTTTTTACACGAACCTCTCCTAGACTGCACGATGTGTTTACAAATATTTCGCTCCTTTGAAGCATATAACGTAGTTATTTCTTTTAAATGTAATTGTTTTAGTTTAAAAAAGGGAAATTTTGGAAATCTAAAAATATACGAAGTTACGGGGTGCGATTAAAGAAAATTGAGGTTTGAAAACTTGGCCAAGGTCATACTCTCCGTACTTTTCGAAATTACAAGACGTACCTTTCGAAGGCATATAGAGGAGCATACTTTTTGAAATTACATCGGTTTGAATTCTTTTTGTAAAATAATTTGTTTTGTTCATAGGTTTAATTAAATTAGCTGAACTTTTATTATACTGTTCAAATTATGACATTGTAATGATGCAGTAGTAAAAAAAATTAGAACTTATATATTAAAAATATGTTATTTTTTCTTACAAACCTATAATAAATACTCAAAATTATTAATATAAACATAAATTTATGTTTTCCTTTGACTAAATCAATCATTATAATAATAACATGTGCTGTATTTTCTTATTTTTTTTTTTGGATAAATCGAATATCTACGAAATTAGTTTAGTTTGATTTTTTAACATTTTTTACCTCAAAACCGACTGAACTGACGGAATGCTTACCCTTACTTACGGAGCTTATAACCGGGTTCTCACATGACATACAGAATGTTTTAGATTCGAGACATAAGTATACGTTTAAAATAACTACACATCAATATTATATTAATTGTGTGGTTAACAAGCAATTACTAGTGTGTAACTGTGTTATGCAAGTCTTCGGTGTGCACACATTCTTGTACTAAATAATTATTTATAAACAATTGAACAAAAATCTACAAATATTTTGCATGATATCTACATATTTCTTATTAATGTATTTTATTTTCATGGTCCACGCCATGTACATCATTTTTCAAAAGAAGGTAAATTAATTCAGTTTCGAACCCATTCAATTGTATTTCGGTAAAATTTCAACAACTAAAATTTAAAATATAATATTTCATTCAACATAAGTACGTAATACAACATCTCAATCAAACTAAATCCAAAGAAAATGAAAATGAAACTAGCATAAGTCATGTATGGAACAAATTTCAACATAGAATTAATATATTAAAATAACCAAAAAATTATAATCCATAATTGTAGCAAACATTTTAACTTCAGTAGTGTGAAAATCAAAATCGATAGCAATGTACTGAAAAAAGAGATTTCATTGATTTCAGTAATGAATATGGGATTATAAGTTGCACAAATAAAGTGACAATAAATATTTGTGAATGTGCATGTTAATAAATCACAGTATTTTTAATTTAGCTCAAAACACATATACACAGTACAACTTGTAAAGACAACAACTGTATGTAGATATGTATTTATGACAGATATACACTCATTTTGTAGAGCTAAACAAAAAGGATTTTCCATAATAACACGGTAATTAAGTAGTGATAACAAAAAAATATTCATTACCCTAGATGTATAAAAAAATACCTATGGTCACTTGGGAAAAAACACCTGTGTGATATTGGAAATGTTAAAAATATGAAGCTTTGACAATGACTTATTTCTAACAAGAACTATAATAGGGATGAATATTGGACCAGATTTTTAATCATTTTCCAACATATTAAAATAAAAAGGGGATTGTTAAAGGGACACCAAAAATGGTTAGGGGGGTTAATTTTAAGGGGACTCCTCCTTATTTTTGATTTGTTAAGGGGAGACTATATATTAAAAATCAAAAACACGAATAGACAAAAATACCCTTATTGTTCTCTGCTGTCTATCACATGTTCTTCGCCAGTCCTACACTGTTCTCCTAACCTAACACTGTTTTCTCAAAAATTAGAAAGAAAAACGTGCACCCTTAAAAACGCAATCGAAACCATACTTTGTCAAAATGGTGCGAAAGAAGACCACTAAGAGAAGATAATAACGAGTTCTCTATATTTTTGGAAAGGCAAGTTATTTATGTTTCTTTTCATCTGTTTTTGAAATCAATTGGGGATTCGAATTGGGGAGTCAAATTTTTTGTTGATGAACATTGGAAATTTTAGACATTGGAATTTTTAATTAAACATTTAAGGGGATGGGGTTACTTAAATGTTTAAAGGCAAGTTATTAACGGAATTTGTACCACTCCCGCTATGATCACTCACTAAGGGAATGCCATAGCATCGGTGGAGTATTTTAGTGAATATAGAACAGAAAAATTACAACAAGACAGATATAAATAGTACTTGAAATTTTAAAACATCATCTCATAACAGCGGAAGTAAAACATGTCTGGTTACATCATAAAACCACAATAAAGGTCAAGTACAATATCCATCAAAATAAAGAAGTACATAATCCCACTCTCATACAATAGCCAAACAAAAGAAAAGATAACTGGATAACTGGAGCTTTACATCTATCCAAGCTCCTAAAGACTGGAACAGCAATCCGATCAAGCTCCACTACTGCTAGGATCCACCGTAGGACCTGAGGGTTGGGAAAAAGATAAAAACAACAGGGTCAGACATAAGTCTGAGCGAGTCCTATAACTTTAACAATACAATCGTTAAAGTAACCAGAGAAGACATAAACTGATATACGGTAACATATAGGGATGAATGGCTACCCTAAGCAGTCAACTAAACGAAGATAAAGGATAAAGACGCATCTACCCTCCCTAAGGTAAATTACTAAACTGCACCACACCAGTCGTTCCTAACTTAAAGGTTGATCCCACCCAAGGACTTATAAAATTTACTAATTAGTACTTGCGTACCCCTAGGTGACCAAGTAGGCGCCACGGGGCCCTACAATCCACTAGGTGTACACACTACTTCCCATTCGATCGGCTCCCTAACGTAGATACCCGTGCTGGCCCCACCGTGGGATGTATCATTCCCCAATGTGGCAACCTGATGGAACTAAAGGTGCACGGCTTATATCTACTCGATGCAACAACGGCTTACCTACCAGCCCGGGCCCACTCACGCATATGAAGCCCGTTGGACTTGCGTTGCCACCGCTAACCCGTTTGCCTCTTACAGTCAAGCCCAGTATGCGTGTCCCGTCCTCGACATGGGTCGAGCCCACAAAGATACGTATGGGTTACTGGTTGAAATGGGCCTCCACAAGCTACCCACCTAAGCTTGTCCCTTTTTCTAGTATATCCCACTTAACCCTTTAATCATGTTTTAATTACATGTTCCATTTTGGTTAAGTATTCTAATCGTATTTTCTATTGCCACCCAAGGCAACCACTAGATTTTCTCATGCCACCCGAGGCACCCACTTAACCCCTCATGTCCCTCTACATGCTAATATGGTTAAGTGTTTCTTAATTAATTAATTAAGAACGTAACCTTTGTAAAGACCTCTCACATTAGACTGTCTTTTATGACCGCTGGTTAAGCCGGTTGGGTCCGGGCAGCCTTATGTCATAACAGAGTCTAACCTCGTGTCTTTACATTAATTACGTATTTAGTTTGTGCCTAAGACCTCTCACATTGGGCTAACATTTGTAGCAACTGGTTAAGCCGGTTGGGTCCGGGCAGTTTTACGCTACAACTGAGTCCAACCTCGTGTCTTAGTCAATTAATTACACCTAATTAATCACCCTCATAATTTTATATTAATTATCCCTAATTAATCAAGTTTTCTTAACATGGGTAGACCTAACTTAATAGGTAAATTCCCATGGGGTAGACCTAACTCAATAGGTAAATTCCCAACACATAGTATGGGTACACCTAACCAAATAGGCAAATTCCCATACTATGTTTATTTATTTTGTGTTATGCATAATTATATTAATTTCACACAATCTTATTAACTTATGCATTTAATTACCCCATCGTTCCCACGTAATTTCGTTCATGATATAACACATATAAAAGGTGTCAACTTGCATATGAATGAACATGTTTCAAAGGTGCCATCTTGCATATTAACAAACACATAACTTGCATATGAACTTGCATAACATGTCACATAACTTGCATATAATATGTCACATAACTTACATATTCATTTTGCATAACAAACTTGCATATTAGCTTATAGACTTGCATAATGTGTCATCATGAACTTGCATATTAATAAACATGTAACTTGCATATTTACATACATGTAACTCGCATATTAACAAACATGTAACTTGCATATAAAGAAACATGTAACTTGCATATTTACATACATGTAACTTGCATATTAACAAACATGTAACTTGCATATTAACAAACATGTAACTTGCATATTTACATACATGTAACTTGCATATTAACAAACATGTAACTTGCATATTTACATACATGTAACTTGCATAGCATATTACCATGAACTTGCATAACATGCATATGATTACATAGCCCACAACTTGCATATTTAGCATCATGCAAACATAACATACATCATATTAAACTTGCATAAGCTTACATACTCAACATGCATAAACATAAGATTAATGCTAACATCATATCATATGATTCAAAGCTCATTAACCCACATACAAAACCATAAATCTCATCACATCTCATCTAATTAGTTTACCAAAAGATCATCAAAGTGATAGAAACTCACAACTAGCAACTTTGAACACCAAATGAAGAAGATTAAGATGCTAAGAAGGGATTAGAAGTTGATTAGAGAGTGATTAGTATGCAACCCTCTTCATAAAATTAGTGGAGGCCATGAGAGCTAGCATTTTGCCATAGTTTAGTCACTAGGTTTAATTATGAATGAATTAGGGTAGGTTAGGGTCTTATTTATAGATTAGGCAAGTGTTTTAGGCCATAGGATTAACCCTAGATTCAATCCAAGCCATCAAAGCATGTCTTGGGGAAGAAGTCAAGTGTAGGAACCATCTAGGGCCTTTAGATTAAAGATAGACCATGAGAACCATTCAAATGCAAAATCTGCACTTGAGCGAATCGGCCCACGGGTTGACAGCCAAACACCCTGGATTAACCCCTAGTCGACCCAGCGGGCTCGGGTCGACTTCAAAAATCGGCCGGTTCGGTTATTCCCCTCTCCCAATTCGCTGTTTTGAGCATTTTTGCATATTTATTTATTAAATTTTCAATTATATATATATATATATCAATATATATATATATATATATATATATATCTACACAACCCATTTCACTTAATTAAGTATACTTTAATTTGGGAATTTTCGTGAAACTTCGCGAGGCCATATCTTGGTCATACGGACTCCGATTTTCGAAAACTCGGACTCTATTTCGCGTATTTTTCCGAGATGAACGCAATGGCATAGCCCGTTTCCCTTGATTCCCATTTTAGAATTAAATTCTGCCTCGATTTATGTTATTACAGGTTATTGAAAATACGGGTTGTTACATTCTCCCCTCCTTAAAGGATTTCGTCCCCGAAATCTTCAAGTTAGGAAGAACGTATCCTACCATCCAATCATCCATCTACTCAAAGCATCATCCACGAGCAATCATTGTCCTTACAAGATTCTAAATGCTGGATGGATATATGCAAAAGTGTGTGTATATGTACTTACCTAATGCAAAAATCAGGCGGTTACTGATACAGTAAACCTCCTTAATGCAAACCATGATAGTGCCATGCATCCAATATGTATGCGAAACCCTATTGACACATACAAATTTCTACATGCGTGCACAACCATACACAAAAATGCATCATCCATATGATAACACAGCCATGATACATCCATCAATCTAACTACCACATCCATTTATGCAATATGCAACATGAAGTGACTGAGCCGATCTAGTGCCTAATGTGTGTGTATATGCATCCACGAGCAACCACTAGCAAACAATTGCATCCATATGCATCCATCAACCATAACATGTTTCAAACACATGTTTCAACCATAGGTTTTACCCTATCTAAAGGTCATAGGTATTAGCGAGAGGATATACTAAAGATAAGATAAGTACTAGACAAGCAATAAAGGAGAAGTTAAAAGACATACTCTCAAAAAGAAATGGATACAAAGAACGCATCTTTGCTTCCGTCTCCCAAGTAGCATTGCTTTCGTCATCTCCCCATTGCACTTTAACTAGCTGAACTTCTCTGTTCCTCAACTTCCTAGTTTCTGACCCAAGGATGCGAGTAGGAGCTCGTCGAATCGTCGCATCACGCTCTACCTCTACATCTCTAAGCAAGCTCGGCTCTACCACCTCCGCGGTCTCATGTAAGCACTTCCTCAAATGTGATACATGGAATACATCATGAACACCACTAAGTCTGTCGGGCAACTCCACCCTATATGCCATCCGTCCAATCCTTTCCTTAATAGGAAACGGCCCAACAAATCTCGGTGCTAACTTCCCTACGGACCCAAAGCGAACAACATTTCTCAATGGAGATACTTTGACAAAAACCATGTCCCCAACCTCAAACTCAAGATCCGTCCTTCTCCTATCCGCATAAGATTTCTGTCTATCTTGCGCTGCTTTCATCCTTTTTCGAATTAAATCAATCTTCTCTGAAGTCTCTCTAACCATATCCGGCCCAAGCAAGATCTTATCCGTAGATTCCCACCAACATGTAGGAGATCGACAAGGCCTTCCATAAAGAGCTTCGAAAGGAGCCATACCAATACTGGACTGAAAGCTGTTATTATATGCGAACTCCACCAAAGGAAGATGTTCTTCCCATGTACCTCCAAAATCCAAGATACAAAGCCTCAAAAGATCTTCTAAGATACGGTTCACCCTCTCAGTCTGACCGTCCGTCTGAGGATGATATGCGGTGCTCAAACACAACTGAGTCCCTACCGCCTCTTGCAAACTTCTCCAAAACTCACTAGTGAAAATAGGATCTCGATCACTCACAATGCTGGATGGTACGCCATGCAATCTAACAATCTCTCTAACATAGACTGAAGCAAGCCATGGAGCGGTCCTCTTACTCTTTACGGGTATAAAATGGGCACTCTTGGTAAGTCTGTCTACCACAACCCAAATTCCCGTATTGCCCTTCCTCGATCTCGGTAACCCGTCGATGAAATCCATCGAGACACTATCCCACTTCCACTGTGGAACTTCCAATGGGTGTAGCAACCCACCGGGTTTCCTTTGCTCCACTTTAACTTGTTGGCACACTAAGCATCTAGCCACATACTCGGCCACATCTTTCTTCATACCGGCCCAGAAGAAAACTCTCTTCATGTCTTGGTACATTTTGTCTCCACCGGGATGAATAGTCATTCTTGAACGATGTGCATCATCCAAAATAGCCTTCTTCAAACCCTCATCTTGCGGTACACAAAGTCTACCGTCTCTATGCAACCATCCCTTATCATCTATGGTGTATCTACCCAAATGGCTGGACGACTCCCCTCTTATAAGCTTCTCTACCAACACAACCAACTGTGGGTCGTCTCGCTGAGCCTCGCCAATCCGTCTCAAAAGAGTAGGTCTAACCTCCAAGGATGCCAACAAACCAGGTACAAAATCAACAGAAGGTCTGAAGTCAAACAAAGAATGAAACTCCAAGCTTCGTCGTTCCACGAACAATGGACTCAAAGATAGCCTTTTTCTACTTAAGGCGTCTGCCACCACGTTACCCTTACCAGGGGTATACGCTATCTCGAAATCATAGGATGCTAAGAACTCCATCCACCTTTGCTGTCTTAAGTTTAAATCCTTCTGAGAGAATAAGTACTTCAATGATTTATGGTCGGTGAACAACTCGAATCTCTCACCAAGAAGATAATGGCGCCAAGACTTAAGTGCGAAAACAATCGCGGCCAACTCTAGATCATGGGTAGGGTAATTCTTCTCATGCACTCTCAATTGTCTCCCTCCATAGGCTATTACCCTTCCCTCCTGCATCAAGACTGCGCCTAATCCTGTTCCACAAGCATCGGTATAAACAACAAACGGCTTACTCCCATCCGGGAGCACTAAAACTGGAGCGGTGGTCAAAGCTCTCTTTAACCGTCGGAAAGCATCATCACAATCTACATCCCACGAGAAAACCAGATTCTTTTTCGTCAAGCGGGTTAATGGGGCTGATATCTTCGCGAAGTCTTTGATGAACTTCCTATAATATCCTGCCAACCCCAAGAAACTTCTTACCTCGGTAGCATTTCTAGGAACTTTCCAATCCTGGATAGATACTATCTTTGCGGGATCCACAGCTATCCCTTCCTTAGAGACCACATGCCCTAAGAATCGCACTTCTCTTCTCCAAAAATGGCATTTAGAGAATTTAGCTTTAAGACTATGCGCTCGAAGAGTCTCCAACACTTCCTTGAGATGTAAGGCATGCTCTTCTTCATTCTTGGAAAAGACCAAGATGTCATCCACAAAAACTACTACAAACTTATTCAGATACTCTCTGAACACTCTACTCATGAGATCAACAAAGTATGCGGGGGCGTTTGTCAACCCAAATGGCATCACTAGCCACTCATAAAAACCATCCGGAGTCCGAAAAGCAGTCTTCTCTATACTGTCCTCCGCCACTCTTAACTGATGAAACCCTGTAGCTAAGTCCATCTGCGAAAATACTGACGCGCCAACCAACTGATCAAAGAGATCATCTATCCTCGGTAATGGGTGTCTATTCTTCTTCGTGAGCTTATTAAGTTCTCTATAATCCACACAAAGTCTGAGGGACCCATCCGCCTTCGTGGCAAACACTACTGGAGCTCCCCACTCCGATATACTTCGCCTTATGAACCCCTTCTCAAGCAACTCCCCTACTTGCTTATGAAGTTCTCTTCTCTCACGAGGAGCCATGTGGCGTACTGGCAAAGACACTGGTTTGGCATTATCCACCAAATAAATTCGGAAATCTATCTCCCGCTTCGGAGGCAAACCCTTTACTTCTTCAAACACATCCGGATATTCCCGGACTACTCTGACAGAACACAAACTCTCGACCGAAGCATCGAGCGATTCAAGATAACTTAGCAAAACAGATTCCATGGGATTGCAAGAGATCTCGAGAGTGTTACCCAAGCGGGTCATGAGCCTGACAACTCTCCTTTCGCAATCAAGAACGGCACCATTACTGGATAACCAGTCCATGCCCAAGATCAACCCATAGCCCGTGAAGCCCAATACAAAAGCATCACATCTAAACTCAACGCTAAGTATAGAAATCTTCAAACCCAAACATATCATAGACAGATATATGGAGCCCCCAATTGGGTTTGAGACAACCAAGGGATCATCAACTAGACTGGTGTCTAAGTGCAGTGACTCAACTAACGATGATGAGATAAAAGAATGCGATGCGCCAGAGTCAAACAAAGTACGAACTGGATGATCAAACAGAAAAACCAGACTTTCAACGGAAATAGTTCTACCTCTCTGCTGAATCGGTGGAACTGAGAGAACCTGAACTTGCCCCCCTGACTGAGGTGGTGCTATAAGAGCTTGCACCTGGCCTCCTGAGGTAGACCCCGTCTTCTGCCCCTTCTTTGGGCAGTTTTTCACAAGATGCCCTGCTTCACCACAATGAAAGCAACCGGTCTTCTTCTTTTTGCGACAATCCTTACTAAGGTGTCCTGGTGTTCCACAATTGAAGCACTTCTTCTTCGTCTTCTTTTTGTCACCATTGCCTTTTCCGCCCTTGCCTTGTTGTTGCTGTTGCGGTTTCTTCTGATCCCCCTTTTTCTCTGGTGCCTTAGAATTCTTATCATCCTCATGCATAAGTGCCATATAGACAAGCTTCTCAAAAGTGGCCCCCATAGGAATGTGAGTCATAGCTATTCCTTGCAATGGTTCGTTCAAGCCTCTAACGAACCTCAAAGCCTTCTTCTCCGGTGTATTCACCAACTCTATGCCAAACCTTGCTAATTGATTGAATTTGTTGACATATTCTTTCACCGTGAGATTCCCTTGCTTCAAATTCAAGAACTTCTCCATAAACAGATTCTCTTCCGCCCTTGAGAGAAACTTAGCCCCAAACCTTTGCTTAAAATCTGCCCAAGAGTCAACAGGGCGTTCTCCATTAGTGACCTCCCACCAGAATGAGGCCTCTCCCTTCATTAACCAAGCCGCCAACTTGACTTTCTTTCCCTCTTCCACTTCAAAGATATCTAGCAACTCTTCCACTTCCTTAAGCCAATCTCTAGCCTCTACGAAAGTCTCTGAACCAAGAAAAGGTTTTCCTCCTATAGCCTTGAACTCCTTGCAAACCTTAGCAAAATTATCCACTCTAGGCTGAGGAGGAGGAGCGGTTGTCTCTGGTGTAGTAGCATTGGCCGGACCCGCAGCCGCGGCCCTAGCCTCTTGCAACCTCCTATACCATAGTGGTATAACTAAACCCTCCGGGATGTTAAGATCTTCAGCCATGCTGAAACGAAAGAGGAAAGATTCAAAAAGGAGATTCCGAAAGATAAAGATATGGCTATTGGGGATTATGCTTTTCTTTTTCAAAAACTTTTTCTCTTAGAAGACATGCTTTTAAAAATCCTTTCTTCGAAAATACTCTTAGAAAGTAGTTTTTCTCAAAAAATTTATCTGTTCTGGTAACCTTAAGCTCTGATACCACGTGTAACACCCCACTCCCGCTATGATCACTCACTAAGGGAATGCCATAGCATCGGTGGAGTATTTTAGTGAATATAGAACAGAAAAATTACAACAAGACAGATATAAATAGTACTTGAAATTTTAAAACATCATCTCATAACAGCGGAAGTAAAACATGTCTGGTTACATCATAAAACCACAATAAAGGTCAAGTACAATATCCATCAAAATAAAGAAGTACATAATCCCACTCTCATACAATAGCCAAACAAAAGAAAAGATAACTGGATAACTGGAGCTTTACATCTATCCAAGCTCCTAAAGACTGGAACAGCAATCCGATCAAGCTCCACTACTGCTAGGATCCACCGTAGGACCTGAGGGTTGGGAAAAAGATAAAAACAACAGGGTCAGACATAAGTCTGAGCGAGTCCTATAACTTTAACAATACAATCGTTAAAGTAACCAGAGAAGACATAAACTGATATACGGTAACATATAGGGATGAATGGCTACCCTAAGCAGTCAACTAAACGAAGATAAAGGATAAAGACGCATCTACCCTCCCTAAGGTAAATTACTAAACTGCACCACACCAGTCGTTCCTAACTTAAAGGTTGATCCCACCCAAGGACTTATAAAATTTACTAATTAGTACTTGCGTACCCCTAGGTGACCAAGTAGGCGCCACGGGGCCCTACAATCCACTAGGTGTACACACTACTTCCCATTCGATCGGCTCCCTAACGTAGATACCCGTGCTGGCCCCACCGTGGGATGTATCATTCCCCAATGTGGCAACCTGATGGAACTAAAGGTGCACGGCTTATATCTACTCGATGCAACAACGGCTTACCTACCAGCCCGGGCCCACTCACGCATATGAAGCCCGTTGGACTTGCGTTGCCACCGCTAACCCGTTTGCCTCTTACAGTCAAGCCCAGTATGCGTGTCCCGTCCTCGACATGGGTCGAGCCCACAAAGATACGTATGGGTTACTGGTTGAAATGGGCCTCCACAAGCTACCCACCTAAGCTTGTCCCTTTTTCTAGTATATCCCACTTAACCCTTTAATCATGTTTTAATTACATGTTCCATTTTGGTTAAGTATTCTAATCGTATTTTCTATTGCCACCCAAGGCAACCACTAGATTTTCTCATGCCACCCGAGGCACCCACTTAACCCCTCATGTCCCTCTACATGCTAATATGGTTAAGTGTTTCTTAATTAATTAATTAAGAACGTAACCTTTGTAAAGACCTCTCACATTAGACTGTCTTTTATGACCGCTGGTTAAGCCGGTTGGGTCCGGGCAGCCTTATGTCATAACAGAGTCTAACCTCGTGTCTTTACATTAATTACGTATTTAGTTTGTGCCTAAGACCTCTCACATTGGGCTAACATTTGTAGCAACTGGTTAAGCCGGTTGGGTCCGGGCAGTTTTACGCTACAACTGAGTCCAACCTCGTGTCTTAGTCAATTAATTACACCTAATTAATCACCCTCATAATTTTATATTAATTATCCCTAATTAATCAAGTTTTCTTAACATGGGTAGACCTAACTTAATAGGTAAATTCCCATGGGGTAGACCTAACTCAATAGGTAAATTCCCAACACATAGTATGGGTACACCTAACCAAATAGGCAAATTCCCATACTATGTTTATTTATTTTGTGTTATGCATAATTATATTAATTTCACACAATCTTATTAACTTATGCATTTAATTACCCCATCGTTCCCACGTAATTTCGTTCATGATATAACACATATAAAAGGTGTCAACTTGCATATGAATGAACATGTTTCAAAGGTGCCATCTTGCATATTAACAAACACATAACTTGCATATGAACTTGCATAACATGTCACATAACTTGCATATAATATGTCACATAACTTACATATTCATTTTGCATAACAAACTTGCATATTAGCTTATAGACTTGCATAATGTGTCATCATGAACTTGCATATTAATAAACATGTAACTTGCATATTTACATACATGTAACTCGCATATTAACAAACATGTAACTTGCATATAAAGAAACATGTAACTTGCATATTTACATACATGTAACTTGCATATTAACAAACATGTAACTTGCATATTAACAAACATGTAACTTGCATATTTACATACATGTAACTTGCATATTAACAAACATGTAACTTGCATATTTACATACATGTAACTTGCATAGCATATTACCATGAACTTGCATAACATGCATATGATTACATAGCCCACAACTTGCATATTTAGCATCATGCAAACATAACATACATCATATTAAACTTGCATAAGCTTACATACTCAACATGCATAAACATAAGATTAATGCTAACATCATATCATATGATTCAAAGCTCATTAACCCACATACAAAACCATAAATCTCATCACATCTCATCTAATTAGTTTACCAAAAGATCATCAAAGTGATAGAAACTCACAACTAGCAACTTTGAACACCAAATGAAGAAGATTAAGATGCTAAGAAGGGATTAGAAGTTGATTAGAGAGTGATTAGTATGCAACCCTCTTCATAAAATTAGTGGAGGCCATGAGAGCTAGCATTTTGCCATAGTTTAGTCACTAGGTTTAATTATGAATGAATTAGGGTAGGTTAGGGTCTTATTTATAGATTAGGCAAGTGTTTTAGGCCATAGGATTAACCCTAGATTCAATCCAAGCCATCAAAGCATGTCTTGGGGAAGAAGTCAAGTGTAGGAACCATCTAGGGCCTTTAGATTAAAGATAGACCATGAGAACCATTCAAATGCAAAATCTGCACTTGAGCGAATCGGCCCACGGGTTGACAGCCAAACACCCTGGATTAACCCCTAGTCGACCCAGCGGGCTCGGGTCGACTTCAAAAATCGGCCGGTTCGGTTATTCCCCTCTCCCAATTCGCTGTTTTGAGCATTTTTGCATATTTATTTATTAAATTTTCAATTATATATATATATATATATCAATATATATATATATATATATATCTACACAACCCATTTCACTTAATTAAGTATACTTTAATTTGGGAATTTTCGTGAAACTTCGCGAGGCCATATCTTGGTCATACGGACTCCGATTTTCGAAAACTCGGACTCTATTTCGCGTATTTTTCCGAGATGAACGCAATGGCATAGCCCGTTTCCCTTGATTCCCATTTTAGAATTAAATTCTGCCTCGATTTATGTTATTACAGGTTATTGAAAATACGGGTTGTTACAGAATTTCTGTTGATGAACATTGGCGAGTTAATCAAACGTTTAAAAGCAAGTTATTTAAGGTTTACACTAGGATAATGAGGTTAACATTGGAATTTTAAATTAAATGTTTGAGGGGAGGCTAATCTTTTTGGTCCCCTTTAACAATTGAACCGTAATTTAAAAACTATCCCCCTATTAACCATTATTGGAGTCCCTTTACAATCCCCAAATAAAATGATAATCAAAATTTTCAGCTTCAAATGTAATATCTTCACTATAACAAAACATGTACAAAATTATATCGAGTAAGTTTCCATTGAGAAATAAAATAAATCAAACATGCTTGTGTATTTATTAAGAATGAGTATAATATTTCTACTAATTACAACATGTTTCAACAAAACAAAAGTATTGAAAATTTTGAATATACAATTTTTGTTTGGCAACAAAAGAAAAAAATATATGGATAAAATTAGTTAATAACATGATTCCTTGCAATCTATCTAAACTGAGGCAAGTTGGTAACACCTTAATGTTGATTTAATTATTATTTTTCAATTTAAAAATTTTCAATTTGCAAATGAGGTAAATTATGAATTTTATGTTGTTGCATGATTTTGTTGAGGCATCTTATTTTATATGGTGGAATTTTATACAAAATTAATTTTTACGATAGAAATAAGGGGGAAAAATTTAATAGTAATGGGCATATTTAGTAAAAAACATTGATGTAACGGTTTTTCAAGAATTGCGAGGGGCGCGGGGAATACTTAGCAACTTTTCGGATTTAAATAAAATTTTCCTTTTGTATAATAAACCATGCATAAGTGTACATATTTTTCCTCAAAATAGATTATCATTTTTCTATAATTCATCCCTTATTACAGTCCTCTGGTCTAAGTCAATTTCCTTAAAACAATTCACATACTTAAAATACCATGATTGACAACTTCATTATAATTAAATATACCATCATCATCATACTTGTAATTAAAAGTTACAAAATAGGTGAAAAGGAATAATGGAAGGAATTAATCAATACAATTAAAATGATTAAGAAGTAGAAAACAAAAATAAAAACAAAAAACAAATTAGGAAGATGAGCACGGGGATACTAATGAGACTAATTTATTAAGAAAATAAGTGATGCGACAATTTAATGTTTGACGATATAAAATTTAATCTAATGAACGTTGAATTAATTACTTTATTCATAAAGGAAAAAAGAAAATGTGTAATAAGAGATTGATATTTTTGGAAGATCATGTGAAAGACAACTATTTTACATTAAAACCTAAGTTAAGAGAAAAAACTAATCAAGTACTTAAATAGTAATTGAAAGGTGAAATTTGCATATATAGCACAAGTTAAGGAGCGAGAAAATTCTATTTCTAAAAGCATAATAAAAAAGGAATTATCCAACGTTATATGTAATTAATTACTAGGACAAGTGAACTCGATACTTTTTGCAAATAATACTAAAACAACTGAAATTAAGCATAGAAATTATCATCAATTGAAATCTAATGTGTAATTAATTAAACAAAACAGGTAGCCAATATTTGACCATTAAAATCTCATATCGTGTAGCCATTAATTAATGACACTGCTTGTGGTCCTCAATAGTCAGAATCATGGCGTTAATGGGCTTCCTCGAGCCCTTTGTTGGTTGGGTTTATTGTTGCTTGTCTACTGCCTCCTTCTCAACCTTCATTGGCTTTCTCAAGGATCAAGCCTAAGAATGGCATTCGACAGGGTGATCCCATGTCCTCCTACAATTTACTCCTCATTATGGAAGCCTTGACTGCTATATTGAACAAACTATACTAAAACAAACTCACCCTTTTTCCATCCCAAATACCAAAACCTATATATCACCTCCCTCAAGTTTTCTGAAGACATTATATCACATTCACCAAGCCTCACCTATCCTCATTATCGAATATCCTATCTGCATATGAAAATTTTCACTTGATAAGTGGCCTAAAATTAAATCCTCAAAAATCATACATTTTGTTTTCTGGAATCCCTGAGTTGCATGCAAGTTAACACCTTAACTACTGGTGCTCGCTTTCAAACCACACCTTGGGAAATGACGTACTTCGGCATCCCCCCTCATTACTAAAGAATCACTTTGCATGTTTGCTCTCGATTGTAAAAAAAAATTACCAGTGTGATGGAGTGTAGAGAAATAATCTCTTATCTCAGGCAGGCATGCTTGTTTTGATCAATTCAGTCAGTTTTTCTATGATGGTGTATTGGGCGAGAACCTACATTATTCCCCTTAAACTACTCAAGATGGTGAGGACTGCAATGTTGAGGTTCTTCTAGATTGACACTCCTTGTGGCAGTAAGCTATTGCCATGTTCTTTTAAGTTGTTGAGAGTCCTAAAGCTAAGCAGGGTTTGGGTATGGTGAACCTTCACAGAAGGAATGAGGCTGTTATGAATGACACAGAAAAACCCAGCAAAATGCACCACAATCACCAATGATCAATGCAAATGATCAACAGAATAAGAGACAATAATAAAGTAAGAACACACACGAATTTTAACGTGGAAAGCCTCTTCGATGTGAAGAGTACAAGTCACGGGATCAATGACGAGGGTCCTCCCAAACTTCTCTTTATATGACAATGGAGTGATACACAAATCCAAATCCAAGTTACAAAGTGGATACACAAATTATTCAACAATAGCTAGCAATAATAGCATCAAAACAAAAGCGAGAAAAGTGAAAAATATCAACGGGAAACAGAGCTCAGAAAAGATGAGAGATCTCGCAAAAACACTCCAGCAAAGAGCAATCTCAAAGTACTAGAAGCAGCCCACAAAGTCTTGGAGAAACTGACAAAGTTTTGATGTTGTTGTTGTGTATTCTTTGCTGCCCAAAAATTGGATTTATATATAGCCACCAAAGAGGCACCTCGAAGTCTCCATTCAACCACCATATTTAATAAGATTACAATTCCCATAAAGGTGCAATTACCAAAGCACATCAAAAGTCAAATAGTCACCTTTTCAAATAAAAGCACGAAATACCATAGCAACACTTATTGCTCCAAATTTGGGTTTTTCCACATAGGAAGGAACCTATTCCCAACAAACCTCCCCCTCCCGACTATGTGGAGGTGGTAGACATTCCAGCAATTGAACGACAAGTCTCAAATTAATCTTTTGGCAAAGCTTTAGTCATCATGTCAGAACCATTATCATCGGTGTGAATTTTCTCAAGCTCAATTAACTTATCATCAAGAACAGCGCATATCCAATAATATTTCACATCAATATGCTTTGACTTTGCATGAAAAGTGGAATTCTTTGCAAGATGGATTGCACTTTGACTATCACAATACAACACATACCTCTTTTGTGTGAATCCAAGATGACGAACAAACTGCTTCATCCACAACAACTCCTTACATGCCTCTGTCGCTGCAATAAACTCTGATTCAGTAGTAGACAAAGCCACACATTTTTGTAGCCTAGATTTCCAAGACACTGCTCCCCCTGCAAAAGTGACCAAATAACCCGAAGTAGATTTTCTCGAGTCAATATCACCTGCCATATCAGAATCTGAATAACCAACAAGACAAAGTTTGTCACTCCCAAAACAAAGCTTCATATCAGCAGTACGCTATAAGTATCTTATAATCCACTTCACACCACTCCAATGTTTTTTACCTGGATTAGAAAGAAATCTACTAACCAAATCTATAACATAAGCTATATCAGGTCGAGTGCAAACCATTGCATACATCAAACTACCCACGGCGGATGCATAAGGAATATGTGCCATCTTTTCCTTCTCTTCTGTTGTGGAAGGACACTATTGAAAACACAACTTAAAATGCATAGCAAGTGGATTACTCACAGGCGTTGCTTTCTCCATATTGAACCTTTTAAGCACTCTATGAATATATGCTTCTTGTGATAGCCATAACTTTCGAGCCTTGCGATCACGAATAATTTTCATTTCTAAAATGTTCTTCGCCGGACCAAGTTCCTTCATGGAGAAAGTCTTACTCAACTGTTGCTTCAAACTAGCAACCCGATCTACATTTTGCCTTACAATAAGCATGTCATCAACATAAAGTAGCAAAATGATAAAATCATCATCAGCAATTTCTTCAAGAAAACATAATGATCATTATATGTCTTTTTGTAGCCTTTCTCCCGCATAAAAGAGTCAAATTTGCGATATGATTGTCTTAGAGTTTGTTTTAGACCATACAAACTCTTCTTTAATTTGCACACATATTCTTCCTTCCCTTTAACTTTGAAGCCCTTTGGTTGTTCCATGTAAATGTCTTCTTCAAGATCACCATGAAGAAAAGCGGTCTTCACATCCAACTGCTCAACTTCTAAATTCAAACTAGCAGCAAGACCTAGAATAACTCTAATGGAAGACATCTTGACAAACGGTGCAAATATCTCTTCAAAATCAATTCCCTTTCTTTGGTTGCATCCTTCTAGTGCAAGTCTTGCTTTGTACCGAAGCGTCTTTGCATTCTCATCTTGCTTCAGCTTGTAAACCCAATGATTTTTTAAAGCCTTCTTTCCCTTTGGTAGTTTTACTAGATCAAAAGTGTTGTTATCATGCAACGATTTCATCTCTTCTTTCATTGCATCCAACCAAAGTTGTTTATCATCGCTGTCAACAGCTTCTTTAAAGGTATTAGGTTCTCCTCCATCGGTTTAGAGAACATACTCGGAAGAAGGATACCTAGTGGAAGGACGTCGTTCCCTGGTAGATCGCCTTAAAAAGGTTGTTTGAGTTTCAGGAGAAGCATGATGATCAATTTTAGCATCTTCGTCATGGGATCATCTTCCTCAGGTACATGACCTTCATTATCATTTTCTTCTACATGCTCAGTTGGAGTTGGTGCAGGAGTTGCAGGAGTCAAAGGAGGGAGATCTAAATCAACCAGATCATAACCACTAAGAGATGCAGTTTCTTGTGGTTCTTGAATGTCTTCAATTGTTTGATCTTCAACAAAGTCTACATCCTTGCTATGAATCAACTTCTTCTCTATAGGATCATAAAACCTATAGCCAAACTTGTCAAGACCATAGCCCACAAAAATGAATTGGCGAGCCTTGGAATCCAGCTTCGATCTTTCATCATTAAGCACATGCACAAATGCCTTACACCCAAAGACACGCAAATGGCTGTAAGAAACCTGCTTGCTAAGCCAAACCTTATCTGGAACATCACCGTTCAAAGAAAAACAAGGTGAAAAATTAATCACATATGTAGCTGTAAACAATGCTTCACCCCAAAAATATTTTTGGCAACTTAGCCTCTAAAAGCATGCAGTTCATTCTCTCTAACAAAGTCATGTTCATTCTCTCTGCTACACCGTTCAACTGTGGAGTCTTCTTTGGTGTAAACTGACGTCGAATACCTTAAGCCTTACAATATTCATCAAGTGGACCGATGTACTCGCCACCATTGTCAAAACGTAAACACTTTAGCTTTTTACCAGATTGTCTTTCAACCAAGGCTTGAAACTGCTTAAAAACATCAAGTACCTGATCTTTTGTTTTTAAAGCATATGTCCACAATTTCTTTGAACAGTCATCAATAAAAGTAACAAAGTAAAGTGCACCACTAAAGGTCTTAACTTTTAACGGACCAAAAACATCAGAATGAACAAGATCAAGCAAATCTGATTTTCTTGAAGGAGGATGTCTCTTAAAAGAGACCCGATTCTGCTTTCCTACAAAACAATGAGGACATTTGTCCAATTTTACACACTTCAACTCAGGTAGTGCATTTTTCTTCATCAAACAACTTAGCCCCTTTTCACTTATATGACCAAGTCTTCTATGCCACAATTTTGCAAGATCGTCATTTGCCACATTTACAGAATCAGCGGTTGCAGCAATTACAGGCTTGTGTCTTCTTCCCACGAGCTAGCACCATGTTTTTCTTTAGTATGCTTCCATTGACCACCATGAAAATTGTTGTAGTAGCCATCATCATCGAGTTTTCCAGCAGAGATCAAGTTTAATCGCATTTCTGGAACATGTCTGACATTTTTAAGCATTAACTTTGCTTCAACGTTGGTCATCAAACATACAACTCCAATGCCTACAACCTGAGCCACACCATCATTACCCATTTTAATACCCCAAAGTCACCAGGTGTATAAGATGTGAAGAATTCCTTCCATGATGTCACATGTAGTGATGCTCCACTGTAAATGACTCAACTCGACTCATATCTAGCAAGGTTCACATAGCTCTCATCATGTACAATGATAAGATCACCGCCAGTTGCAATAGCAGCTCGATCATCGTTACTGCAATCTTTTTGATCTTGCTTTTTATCTTCCATACCTTTACCACCCTTGTTGTCTCTTTTCCACTTGTAGAAATATTTCTTAATGTGGTCGGATTTATCACAACAACGACACTTCATATTTGTGTATCTTCCACGAGATTTGCTTCTGCTTTTATCTTTGGAAACTGGAGCTTTACTCTTGCTTCTTCCTCTGTTTTCAACAACATATGCTTCCTCGAATGAAGAAGACACACCATGAGATTTCTTCTTTATCTCCTCATTCAAAATACCAACTTTGGCAATATCCAGTGTAATTTTGCCATGTGGTGCTGAGTTGCAAAGTGTCTTTCTGAAAGTGTCCCATGAATCAGGAAGAGCGTCAAGTAACAAAAGTCCCCGAATTTCATCATCAAAATTTATATCTGTAGCTGATAATTGCTAAATAATACCACGAAAATCATTCAGGTGATCAGAAAGTGACTTGCTTGAATTGTACTTCAAGCTCATCAGTTGCTTGATTAGGTACAGTTTATTGTTTACAGACTTATTAGCATAAAGAGATTCAAGTTTTTGCCATAGTGATCTTGCATAAACATCATCATTTATATGATTCAAAACATTATCATCAACCCACTGACGAATAAATCCACACACTTGTTCATGTTCAAATAGTCATTGATCATCAGTTTTACCTTCTGGTTTTTCATTACTAAACACATGTAAATGACAACTTTTGACATACAACAAGTCTCTCATTTTTCTCTTCCAAATATGATAGTTAGCTCCATTCAAACTAATCATTCTACTAGTGTTAAAATTACTAGAATCCATAACGGGATTACTACAAATTAACCAACCTTGCTCTGATACTAGTTTGTTATAAATGACACAGAAAAACCCAGCAAAATGCACCACAATCACCAATGATCAATGCAAATGATCAACAGAAAAAGAGACAATAATAAAGTAAGAACACATGCAAATTTTTAACGTGGAAAACCTCTTCGATGTAAAGAGTGAAAACCACGGAACCAATGAACGGGGTCCTCCCAAAATTCTCTTACTATGATAATGGAGTGATACACAAATCCAAATCCAAGTTACAAAGTGGATACACAAATTATCCGACAATAGCTAGCAATAACAGCATCAAAACAAAAACGAGAAAGGTGCAAAATATCACCGGGAAACAGAGCTCAGAAAAGCTGAGAGATCGCCCAAAAACACTCTGGCAAAGGGCAATCTCAAAGTAGTAGAAGCATCCCACAAAGTCTTAGAGAAAGAGACAAAGTTTTGATATTGTTGTTGTGTATTCTTTACTTCCCAAAAAGTGGATGTATATATAGCCACCAAAGAGGCGCCTTGAAGTCTCCATTCAACCACCATATTTAGTAAGATTATAATTCTCATAGAGGTGCAATTACCAAAGCACACCAAAAGTCAAATAGTCACCTTTTCAAATAAAAGCACGAAATACTATAGCAACACTTATTGCTTCAAATTTGGGTTTTTCCACATACGAAGGGACCCATTCCCAACAGAGACATCTATCGGTTTCCATTTCAATAGCATTACTACTAGAAAAGAAAGTTTGTAGGCAAACTGGTTATGGAAACAATATCTAGACCATGTCAGCTGCACCTTGTTGCAGCTGGTCATGGAGGAAAATCCGTCAGTTGAGGTAGTATTTTCTGCCCATGATCAGGAAGTTATCTTTGCCAATAGCACAAATAAATTCTGGACTGGTCCATTGAATGCCAAGGGAGCTTTTCTAAACAAAACACTCACTTAATTATCAGCAAATAAAGCAACCAGGAATCCCTCTACAAGCTAGGGTTCTTGACTTTGCTAATCATCGGTCTGTTTTTAACCATACAACTGCAATCAGGTTATCAGAGATCTTTGGGGAACAATTTAGTTTCAATAGTCACCTGAATTTGACAAGGAAATTTTTTCTAGGGTAAGAAGAAAATTCCATTGGTAGTATTTATCAATTAATTACCTGTCAACAAGAAAAACCACATTGCATGTGGCACTCAAGAGTTTGGAATTAAACTTCACCTGCCAAGATAATTTGATGTTATGGAAGGTAATCAAGAATGCGTTGCTGACTAAACCCAAATTGAGTATTTATGGCACGCCAATCCCAATGCATTATGTTCTGTCATACACTAGTTGAAGAAACAAAGCACTTTTTATTTTTCATGCATAGCCTTACTTCCTGTATGGGATAGGCTTAAAAAGTTGGGTATAACAGTGACGTAAGCAACAATCTAGTTACATAGGACATGATTCATAAAGCAACAAGACGGAAGACTGACCATTATAGGAAGATTTGGATGTGCATCAAAAAGTATGTGAAACTCATTTGGGAAGAGAGAAATCTAGGGTGCTTTAAGAATAAAACAAGAAATGGAGACGTATTATCGCTTTTTTTGAAGAATGAAATTCCTATAGTAAATGCTATTCCTACATTTCCTAGCAATTTTGGTGCTCACTGATATAGTTGTATCTCTTCTGTCATGTTTGTTTTTTGTATCTATGTTTTTTCTTCTACCTGTAATTGTTTGATTTTGTTTTTGGCTCATAGCGTGCTACGAGTCATTTATTTTATTGTGTTTTTGCAATAAATTATTGAAGGAGATCAGTCAACCTCGCTTGCCTTGCAAAAAAAAAAAAAAAAAAAGGGACAATAATCAATCAATTAAAGTATAAAGCAAACTTCACTATTAGTATTGGAAATATTAATGTTAAACGAATGATATATAAAGGAATTTTATTTATGAAACAACAAAGATTGGCGAAGAAATTTTATTATCAAATATGACTGTTTTACCCTTGATGAAACCTTGTTTCGTATTAGAGTTTGTACCCTAGAGGCAATCAATTTGATATGATTAGTAACACTATTGATGTTAATTTTGAATAAAAAATTTGTTATGTTATACTTACTGCGTAATATAAATATTAACATGATAAAGTCCTTAGAATAATAATTCAGAATTATATAGTTTCAAGTAAGTGACTTTAACTTGAGATTATATAATAGTAAGTATTATAATTCTTAAATGTCCATAGTCAAATTTTATCATATATCGGACAATAATAAAACATTGAGACCAGTACTAGTTGATTGATGATTATATCTCATTGATTATTTAAGTATGTGAAATTATTGTCAATACATAAATACGTATTGGAGAATAATGTATTGGGCAAACCCAACATCAGAAAACTTCATGGAATATAAATAATGGTGCCATAAGTAATTCTCATAGTAACAATGATGTAATGATCCTCGGACCTAAAATCATTAAATATACTTTATTCGAGGATATCTGTGTTTTGATATCATCAAAAGTTACTTTTAGCCGAGTAGACGATAAAGGTGATTATCGGATACATCTCGAATCGATTAAATAAACATGAATGGTCTAGATGGAATTTAACCCTACAATATAAGCAGAGCACTACGCCATATATGGCCTACTGCAACAAAAATCCAAGGTGTTGCTAGCTACAATGTAACGATAGCTATGCTGATTTTTATTATTACAACGCATGGCTTCAAGGTGTTAGCATAAATATCAACAATGTGTTGCAGTAGCCTCGTGAATAAAATTATCAAGCCAGGTGAATATGATCCAATGGTCCATGTTACCTATCTGCATCAATCAGATTTTCCTTCACCGCCTCACCTCCTTTTCCCCCAAATTTTCATTTTCCCGCTGCTAGTTACCTTTGTTCCCTTTTCACTTGCCAAAAAAAAGGAAAAAACAGACTAGTGCCGAGGCAACTAGGGTTATTGAATCTCTGTCTTCCCCCAGTCTAAATCGACTCTCCATCTCAGCCTCTTGTCCGCGCAAGGCAACAACGGTGTCAACTCAATTTGAAAGCGGTAGATTAGGCTTAGTGAATGTGTTTAACAGGCTTCGGATCTCCAGGAAACGTCATCATCAAAGAGCGGGTTCGTCTGGTCTAGCTACCAAGTGGTGCAGTGTTGTTTGTGAGGCACGAGATACTAATGTTGATGGTAAAAAAAATTCTATTTAGTCATTGAACGAATGAATCAAATTAGAAACGTTGAAAGTTGTTTTTTGTCATGTATTACGCCTAGACTCAATTCTTGGGTAAATATACGTTTCTTGGTGCAGTTCATAATTGCAAGAATTGGGACTGGGGAAAGTCACATAAGTTTTTTTTATTCTAATTATGATTGGGGATTGGTATTGGGATTAGGGAAATATACATTTCTTCAACTGATGATTATGATCGATGAATACACACTTAAGCATATCACATAAGTTTTTTATTCTGATTCATCTAATAGATTGTAGTATCCAGCTTCTTTGACATCCAAAAAGGTTTGTCTGCTGGTGACAGTAGTTTTATTATTATCATTGCCGAAGGTTCTCAGGCAATCTCAACTTAATGGAAAATTGGTACCCGCCTCTGTTTACATTAATTTTCTTTTGAATGCAGGTAGTAAGCAAATGAGAGAGCTGTACGACATTCTAGTGAAAGTTCCAAGTGTCTACGGTGCACGGTTCAGCGGGGCAGGCTTCAGAGGGTGCCGCCTTGCAATTGTTGAAGCAGATAAAGCAGAAGATGCAGCATCTTTTATCAAGCAGGAGTACCAAAAGGTAGTGAATTTTGTTAGATTTTGTGCAATATTAAATGTATCATTAGTTATTAATCATTCTTTAGTATTAACTAAAATTCTACCTTTCTAGCTTTATTTTTAATGATCAACAGATGGGCAGAAAAGAATGTCAATCCTGCGCTGTTCCACAGGAATTGATGAAAAATGCTTCTAGTTTTACTATGGACGAAGAGGTGCTATTACCTTTATATTCTATCATTTTTAAATTGGGTACTATATAAGAAAAGGAGGATGATTGGTTTCTAATACTCCAGCTGAAGTTCAAGTGCCTTCACAAGAATCAAATGGTAATCAGCAAAATAACAAAGGAAATGAAGATGCAGGCTCGGTATTAATTTCCAATAGTGATAACAGAGAGGTTTCACGTGAGGATATTGAACTTGTAAGCTGATTATGTTCTTTTAATATGTAGGCTTTGGGCCTTCATATTAAATATTAAAATATCAAAGATAAGGGCCTTGGAGCTCTTGGGGTCTCTCGCGATGAAATGGGCCGCCGACTGTTAAAATGCGCGGAAAACAGTATTTTTACGCGGGTGCGTCCGTTTGCCTGAACAGTGATCGGATGCGACCGTTTGAAACATCGCGCCCGTACGGACAGTCGCGACTACCCAGAAAGGCGCCCCTCCGCCGCTATATATAGGCAGCCTGGCAGAGCCATTATCATCAAAAAAAATAAATTCATTCAGTCTTCTTTTCTTCCCTGAAAGTCTGTTCTTATAAAACTCACTTGAGTTCGTTGTTGCTCTGCAATTGTAAGCGCTACATTGCAGAGATCGGTCCGTTTCATCTTGAGAAACAATTGCTCACGTACCTTTAGCGCCGTAGAGGGGGCAATATTGTTTCAAGGAAACAGATTATTCTGAACTCGGACAATACTAACAGGTACTTCTCTTTACTTCTGTTTTGTAACTGCTCTGTGCTGTTGCAAATCCGGTCACGCTTTCTGCCGTTACTAAATTTGAATATATTTCACAATAGTAACGCTTATTGACGTGACAACTGGAAAGTGACAATTTATTGATCGCTATCGGATTCGTGCTATATTTGCATTGTTACGAACAACAATCTTGAAACAATATTTTCGTTTTGCAGAAAACGATAATGGCTAAAAGCAATAGTGGTTCTACTACGCCAACACCACCTATAACCAATCATTTTGCACCCATGGTTACGCTAATGGCACTGTCTCATGGAGAAAGGGCAGAAAAGTTCACCGGAGCGGACTTCAAACGTTGGCAGCAAAAATGCTATTTTACTTGACAACATTGAGCCTAGCAAAGTATCTTACAGAAGATGCTCCAATCGTTGCAGAATTGGAACCAGATCAGTTGAAGCCCTTACTGCTTGGAAAAATTCTGATTTCATGTTTAAAAATTATATCTTGAATGGCCTCGACAACAGTCTATACAACGTGTACTGCACTGTTGCAACATCCAAACAACTCTTGTTGGCTTTGCAAAAGAAGTATAAAATTGAAGATGCAGGCATGAAGAAATTCATCGCTGGAAAATTTCTTGACTTCAAAATTGTCGATACAAAAGCTGTGATCAACCAAATTTAAGAACTGCAACTTATCATTCGTCAACTAGAAGATGAAAAGATGACACTTAGCGAATCTTTTCAAGTTGCCGCTGCTATTGAGAAGCTTCCTCCATCATGGAAGGACTTCAAGAACTACCTAAAGCACAAGCGCAAAGAAATGACAATGGAGGAACTTATAGTTCGATTGAGAATTGAGGAAGATAATAGAAATTCTGAAAAGAAGATTTCTCAAAATGTGGTTGGCAAAGCAAACGTTGTCGAGACGGACAAGTCCAATAAGAGAAAACGTGACAACCAACCTAAAAAGTCAAAGAAATTCAAGGGGTCATGCCATAATTGTGGAAAGAAGGGTCATAAAGCTGCAGAATGTCGCGGCCCACCCAAAAAGAAGAAATCAAAAGCAAATGTGGTGGATGTTTCAGACGGTGCTTCTGAAATGGACCTGTGTGCAGTTGTTTCAGAATGCAACCTTGTTGGCAACAACAAGGAGTGGTTTGTAGACACTGGAGCCACTAGGCATATATGCGCAAATAAGTGGATGTTCACAAACTACAAAAGTGCTACTAATGAAGAACAACTGTTTATGGGTAACTCGTCCACATCAAAGGTCGAAGGCAAGGGAAAGATTGTGCTGAAATTGACTTCTGGAAAAGAACTCACTCTAAATGATGTTCTCCATGTTCCAGAAATTCGCAAAAATCTAATTTCAGGATCGTTGCTCAGCAAGCATGGCTTCAAACTGACATTTGTGGCTGATAAATTTTTGTTGTCTAAGAATGGAGTGTACATAGGAAAGGGTTATGTATGTGATGGTCTATTTACGGCTAATGTAACCACTGTTGTACCAAACAATGATATGAATAAAATTGAATCTTCTGCTTATATGGTTGACTCTCCTAATCTATAGCATTCTAGACTAGGTCATGTGAATTTTGATACTTTACAAAAACTGATCAATCTAGAATTCATACCTAAATGTAGAATTGATTCAAATTACAAATGTCAAATTTGTGTTGAAGCCAAATTGACAAGAACCTCATTTCATTATGTTGAAAGAGAAACCGAACCTCTAGACTTAATACATACTGATGTATGCGACTTGAAAATGTGTCAAACTAGAGGAGGAAAAAGGTGCTTCATCACATCTATAGATGATTGTACAAGATACTGTCATGTATATCTCCTTAGAAGCAAGGATGAGGCATTCGATATGTTTAAACAGTATAAGGCAGAAGTTATGAATCAACTCAACAGAAAAATTAAAGCTTTAAGAAGTGATAGCGGAGGAGAATATGAGTTTCCATTTGAGGAATTCTGTGCTGAGCATGGTATAATACACCAAACTACAGCTCCTTATTCACCTCAATCCAATGATATAGCCGAACAGAAGAATAGAACTCTTAAAGAAATGATGAATGCCTTACTAATAAGCTCTGGCTTGCTAGATAACTTTTGGGGAGAAGCTATTCTTTCGGCAAATCATATTTTAAATAAATACCACGAAAGAAAACGTCTAAGACTCCCCATGAACTTTGGAAAAACAGATCACCATCCTACAAATACTTAAAAGTGTGGGGGTGTCTTGCCAAAGTAGAAATCCCAAAACCGAAAAAGGTCAAAATAGGACCAAAGACTATAAATTGCATATTCATTGGATATGCTTATAATAGTAGTGCATATCGATTTTTGGTGTACAAATCTAAAATTGATGACATTCATGAAAACACCATTATCGAGTCTCGAAATGCAAGATTCTTTGAACACATTTATCCTTTAAAAACCTCTATTGAAACTAGTGTTCAAAAGAGGCCAAGAGATCCAGATATTCCCGAGTATAATGATGATCAAAGAAAAATAAATGATGAAACTGAGATAGAGGAACCGAGAAGGAGCAAACGACAAAGGACCTCTAAATCCATTGGACCTGATTTCTATGCATATATGATAGAAAATGAACCCCTAACTTACCAACAAGCAATGTCATCTCCTGATACTCCTTATTGGAAAGAAGCTGCCAATGGTGAGATAGAATCCATTCTACAAAACCATACGTGGAAACTAGTGGATCTCCCTAAAGTATCAAAACCACTAGGATATAAATGGATATTTAAGAAGAAACTAAAGGCTGACGGCTCAATAGACAAGTATAAAGCAAGACTTATAATAAAAGGATTCAGACAGAAGGAAGATCTGGATTACTATGATACATATTCTGCAGTTACCAGAATAACATCAATTAGGATGCTTATTGCAATCGCATCTATATTGAATTTGGAAATACACCAAATGGATGTGAAAACAGAGTTTTTGAACGGTGAACTGGAAGAAGAAATATATATGCAGCAACCGGAAGGGTTTCTAAGCCCAGGAAATGAAAATAAGGTGTGCAAATTAGTAAAATCTCTTTATGGCCTTAAACAAGCACCAAAACAATGGCATGAGAAATTTGATGAAATAATGTTATCAAATGGATTCAAAATAAATGAATCAGATAAATGCGTCTATATAAAATGTATAGATGTTGGATATGTCATTGTTTGTCTCTATGTTGATGATTTACTGATCCTAGGAAATAATAAGGCCATAATAAAATCTACGAAGGACATGCTATCCTCTAGATTTGATATGAAGGACATAGAAGTGGCCGATGTAATTTTGGGTGTAAAAATTATAAAGACACCACAGGGATATGCGTTATCTCAGTCACATTACATTGCTAAAATTCTTGAAATCAAGCAGTATAATATAACTACTGCAAAATCACTAGTAGAGATGAACCAAAATTGGGTAAAGAACACTGGTGATGGTATATATTAGCTTGAATACTCTCGTATACTGGGAAGTATTATGTATGTCATGAATTGCACTAGGACTGATATTGCGTACGCTATAAGCATAAGTAGATATACCAGCAATCCTGGTAAAAATCATTGGAAAGCAATAATCAGAGTCCCAGGATATCTAAAGTACACACAAAAATATGTGTTGCAATATGATAAGTATCCTTCAGTAATAGAAGGATATAGTGATGCCAATTGGATAACGGGCTCAAATGACACAAAATCCGTAAGTGGATATGTGTTTACGTTAGGAAATGGAGCAATTTCATGGAAATCATCCAAGCAGACTTGCATAGCAAGGTCAACAATGGAATCTGAGTTCATTGCTCTAGATAAAGCCGCGGAAGAAGCAGACTGCCTTAGGGGGTTTTTAGAGGACATTCCAAATTGGGAAAAACCAGTACCTCCAATATGTATATATTGTGATAGTCAATCTGCTATAGGAAGGGCGAATAGTACATTGTATAATGGTAAATCTAGACATATTCGTCGTAGGCATAAAACCATAAGACAACTTCTCTCTAATGGAGTTATCACTATAGACTATGTAAGGTCAAAGGATAACATTGCGGATCCACTAACTAAAGGCTTGCCTAGAGAGAAAGTTCAAACCTTATCGATGGGAATGGGTTTAAGACCTATAATCTAAAAGTTTTTCTAAACGGAAACCCTACCTAGTTGACTGGAGATCCTAAGATCTAGGTTCAGAAGGACAACTAAGTTTATAGATAAATTTAATGGCACTGTTAAAATACAAACCATTCCTATGATAAGTCAGTGCACAACCCGTCAGAGAATAGGATAAGCTTAGCTTTTAATGATGTCTATACTGTGGTGTTATAAAAGACCCAAGTGGAGTATTACGGGATACTCTTTATAGAATCACCTACGTGAGTGTGAAGGCGCCGCTTCAAAAAGAATTGTAAGGTCGAATTCTTTAAACACTCATGAGACCAAGCAGGTGTTCATGGCAAAAAAGAACACAAACAGAAAACCAAGGGGTTAAGAAACAGTTAACGTGTGTAATCTTTATAGACTTACACAAAAGGCTTATAGTTCAAAGACAATCTAGTCCACTGATTCGTCAGTAGGTTATAACGATAAACACTAGGAAAAGTTCAAGGTCATTGAGCTACTTTTACCGATGCGTTAAATGTTTCACAAAATTTAAGAACAAAATAAAGTAACTTCTCATTCATGTGGGGGATTGTTGGAAATGAATGAGAAGGTTAGGGAAGAAGAGGCTATGTGGTAGTAGAGAAATATAAAGAAACAAAGTCCCACATTGTGTGTAATTTGTGGATACATCTCCATAAATACAAAAGCCTCACATGCTATATCAAACAAATGACATGAGCACATAAGGACTTGAATGAATGGGCTATGTAGGCTTTGGGCCTTCATATTAAATATTAAAATATCAAAAATAAGGGTCTTGGGTCTCTTGTGATGAAATGGGTCGCCGACTGTTAAAATGCGCGGAAAACAGTATTTTTATGCGGGTGCGTCCATTTGCCTGAATAATGATCAGATGCGACCGTTTGAAACATCACACCCATACGGACAGCTGCGACTACTCAGAAAGGCACCCCTCTGCCACTATATATAAGCGGCCCGACGGAGCCATTATCATCAAGTCCTTATGTGCTCATGTCATTTGTTTGATATAGCATGTGAGGCTTTTGTATTTATGGAGATGTATCCACAAATTACACACAATGTGGGACTTTGTTTCTTTGTATTTCTCCACTACCACATAGCCTCTTCTTCCCTAACCTTCTCATTCATTTCCAACAAACAGTTCCCTAATAAATTTAGAAAACTAGTTGCTCATATGAAGAGATAAATTTTATGAATTAGTTTTTGGGTGTAATTCCTCGATTAAGTGCTATGCAACAAAAGAAGGGTGTTAGTAATATAGCTGTTGACAACTATGGTCGATGTTTAATGTTTATCAAAGTATTTATTAATTTGTATCCAGTTATAGGCCAAGTTTACTCATTTATGCACTAACATGTCAAAAATGCATCCTTGTGGATCGGGGTTCCCATTTGGTTCTGTAGTTGATTTTGCGCCAGATCCGACGGGCCATAATAACTTCTTTCCATTCATGTAAAAGGTAGCACAATATTGCTTATTGCTAATGAATATTACTTGTATAAGCAGATCTCAAGTTGAGCCTGTTCTAACTGATATTTTTTGTTTCAGGCTGGTCCTTCTCCTCTTGATTCAACTAGTAAGATCTCAAATTAGACTGTTCCATACCCTTAATTTTTTGTTTATTTTATGAGGGAGTGATCCTCAAATTGAGAAGAGCACTGGGTATTTTCTATTAAACGAAACCAAAGAACACTGATATGCTAGTATTAACTAAGGAGTTGTACTTCTAAATTTGTAGATAGAAAATTATGAGAAGTCCCATTGCTAGGCATTAAGTGAAACGATGAGGCTTGGAGGAGCAAGTGGAATTGAGAGTGCACTAAGGCATATTTAAATTGGCTTTCTTCTCAAGGGAATGCGGTTGAGCTGATGGGCTAATACAAGAACTGAAGAAGATAGACTGCTAGGCGTAGTTTGATTATTATTATTACATAGCAAGAAGGGATGATTTAAGGTGTGAATGAGTTTTCTGAAATGCATAATTCTACTGGGGAGTTGGTAGAATTGAGAGTGCGTTAAAGAATATTTAGATCGGCTTTCTTTCGACAGAAATGTAGTTGAGTCGATAGGCAAATATAAGCATGAAGAAGATAAACTGGTAGGCATAATTTGATTGATATTGCATGGCATGAAGTGATGATTTAATATGTGTGTGAATTTTCCAAAATGAAAAATTCATCAGTACTATAGTAGAGGCATGTAATATTGCATTGAAGTATCCTGTGCATGGTCGATGATGAAATGATATTGCCACTTGTCCGAAGTATGTATTAGCTTACTGTCTAGAATGGACTCTCTAGAACAACTATACATTAAATTTAAATAGTGAATAAAGGATGATGTTAAATAAGCTGCTGCTCTGAGGCTGAGCAAACAACTGGACCTGATGTTGAATAAACTGCTGCACTAAAACATGGAGGACCGATGCACTAATCCATCAACTCGTCACCATTTCAATTATCATCATTGGCCATCCTTGCTAGGAATTTGCTGAAAGATCCTGAGATGCTCGCTTGTTGTACAGGTATGATTTTTTCGTCATTGTTCTTAGTTGATTTTTATGTTGTCCCCTTTATCTCATAGGCACCTGGGTGGAATGAATTATCGGATGATGCATCACTGAACCACCTTGTGTTTGTTAACAATACACGTGTGTGGACCATTACTGATTGGAGAAGATGTGGTAAGGAATTGTGCAAGAAATGAATGTGTCTTTAGGAGTGATCAAACACCATATTTAGCAATATATATATATATATATATATGAACACAAAGAAACACAAACTTGGTCATATGTGTTTGCTTGTTTTATCCGATATATGTTCTTCTGGAAAATGCTATGTGTATGTATACGAGTGAATTGAGTGATGATGTAGTGAGAAATGTATGTAAATATAAATGACTGTGTAATATACCAATGAATGTACAATAGTGGAGTCAGAAAATTTGCACTATTTGAAATGTTGAAATAAATACTTATTTGAATAAAATACTGTGTTTGAATATCCAACTGTGTCAGTAGTACATTATTCAATAAATATCGTTATATTCAACAAAATGTTGAAGTATGTGATGTAATGTTGCCATAGCTATGATATAATGTTGCAGTATGTGATGTTAAACGTTGTCATAGTTATAATATAGTGTTGCCAATGGATGGTAAAAGTGTTGCCATAGATTAATGAATGTGGGCCCCACAACAGGATTTCGTAAACCCGAGATACAGATTTTAGTGGGCCTCACAATACGGGTCCTGGATTGTGGGGCTCACATTTTTGTAAATTTAGTACCTGTGGCAACACATATATCGATGTTGCCTTAGGGTTGCAGAGATGTTGCCTTTGACTTTAAGGCAACTCCCCAAAATGCAACACCGAGAAAGTGCTGCCACAGATCATTTTTGGCCTATAGCAACATTTTTTGGCATTTCCGATATCACTTATCTGGTGTTGCAGTATGCAATTTATGGCGTAGTAGCGATATCCATCGGCCTCTTCATTGAGTATGATTATGAAATGCATGGTCGTGCTCAAATATTGATTTGTTTTATATAATCTGCTCATTGATCAAGATTAAAATATTAAATTATAAAGAGGATGATATGTTCCATGCCTCAAGTTTAATCTTGGATATACTGGTTAAAATAATTAAATTACGTTGAAAAACTGGTCACGTAAAAGGTTGTATTGAATCATTGATTTATTATAACTTGTGTAACAACGATGTATTACTAGATGTCACTCACTGTTTATGATTTTAAATACGATTTAAAATCATTGTCAACGTTGTAATAACCTATAGGCTCATGCAATCAGAACATTTCAAAAAGGGGAGAACCATTTTAAATAAATAATATATATCAGTGGTTGATTTATTAAGATTCACATTTGTTTTACAAGAGGATGTAGACCCTTTCGATAGACATACAAGATAGACAGAACAAATGAAAAAAAAAGAGAAAAGGGGAAAATGGAATCACATTTTTGCTAGTACCAATCTACTCCTCAATTCTTTGACATGATCGAAGGGACGTTCTGGACCAAGTAGAGACATCGCCACCAGTAGTGTTCGTCGCCGATTCCATCAAATCCAGATTTCATATGAGTTTATGAATATAAAAAACAGAAAGGTATAATTCTCGATTTATTAATTTTTGCATAGATCTTCAGTAACATGGTTGTCAAACTTGTTAAACTCTGTTGTAGGTTAGTTCTAAAACCCTAACAGTGGTATCGAAGCCACGGCTTGCGAAAATTGTACCTTGAGTCTTGAATCTGGTTTTGTATGTTCGCATCATAGCAAAATTCGATGCTATTACGAACGTTTCTGTAAGAGGATTGTAACAAAAATTCATTTAAATGATGAAATTGTTTCATTATAAAATATTTTATCATATAAAATTTGATATGGATTTGTGGATTAATATTCAGTGTAACGCCCCACCTCCGTACTCGCTTTAGCCAAGGCCATTGCAAGCAATGGTGTCAGCTAACCCAAAGAATAAGGCTGTTAAGGAGCGACCATATGTACATTAGCTTTGAACAAGTGTTAAATATGTTTGATAATGTTGTCTAACTTTTTAAATCTCATGAGGAATTCCGACGCATCTAATTCAAGTCCAAATCTACTACACAGTGGTTGTATATAATTCGGAAAGCAATATAAAATACATAACAATAAAATCAGAGTCAAACACAGATGTTCATATCACTATGGTGGAAATAGATATGAATAATAACACAAGAGTATAAATTCAAAGTTAGTAGTCATAGTCGATCCACTATACAAAAAAATAGGTACAAGATCTACACACAAGAATATGTACACATGTGAGTCGCTATCTCAAATACAACAAAGATAAAACTACCTAAACAATTACGGTTAGCCAAATAGAAGAACTAGTCCATGCTACAATCAAGGAAAAGCATCTGTAATACTCGGTCTGACCCGAGTATTATTTATAAGAAAATAAACAATAAATGGATCAGTCTAGTTGTACTCAACATGATAAACTAAGATAGAAATAGAGATATAAATAGAATGTTACATATATGCAAAAGCAACACTGTTCACAAGAAGAATGTGAAGGTTTAGAAAAATATCTACAGTATATCTCATAGAAATTTCGATGCTATAAAAGAATATCACACTATAAAGATATAGCAACTCACGAGGAATGATGTCACCCATCAAGTTGTAACGACCCGTATTTTCTGCCTATTTATTTGGAATATTTTAATTATTTAAAATATTGGTTCAAATTTAAATAATCGAATTTAACGATTCTATTTGGAATATATTATTTAAATAAATAATAAAATAATATTTTAATTTCAAAAATATTTGGGGAAATATATAATTTGAAATATAATGTGACCGAGCAGTTTAAAATGGTCAAATATTGGTCATATTGAAAATATAGTGACGATTTCGATTCGAAAAAGACGGTCGAGCGATATGGTTTATAATTTAATTAAATAACGAGCTGCAGCGGCGGGGCAGTTCGCGATTTGGCGTTTTGAACTTCAATTGGTCGTACCGGGTTCAAAATAAGTCGGATTTCCTCGAAACAAGAAACGTCGAGACCGGTTGGACAATATCTTTCTAGTGAAAGAGAAAAATCGAGTTTTCTTGTAGATTTTATTTTATGTCAAAATCAAATTTTGAAAAGGTCGCTTTGGAATTTCGTTATATATTATAACGTTATTTATATTAAAATAAAGGGGTTTTAAATTTTTATAATATCGATTTGGCTTCAAACTCAACCCGGGATATTTTATCTGGGTAATATACGATATTCTGGTCGTGTATGGCCAATTTCAATATTTTAATAATATTATATTGAATTACTTTAAAATTGGTTTATTTTATTCAAATTGGCCAGTTATAAAAGGGACTTTCTTCAAACGACCTCTGTTTTTGACGAAACAAATTTTATTGGGACCGCAACAGTAAATTATTGCTAGATTTTCAAACGACACTTCAATCGGGGTTATTCTGTGAGCGTGGTAAAATAAAATGCAAAATAAATCGATCAAATTGGACGTGTACAAACGCTATTCGAGCAAACGAACTCGGAATTCGACGAAACAAGTTTCATTAGGACCGTATCGTCAAGATATACTATGTTGTCCATTCGCGTCTCGAACGGGGTTCGTATGTGAGCGCAGCAGCAAATAAACGATGTTCGGAAACGCGATAGACACGAAATAAAATATCGTTAGTCAACGTCGCTCGTCACGTCAACATAAAATATATTATTCTCGCATTATATAAACCCACATCATCAAACCTTAGCCACCAAATTCTGAAATCATCACGTAATTTTGCAATAAAGTCCCTCAACACAAAATCCATTATATCTTTCAATCCGTCGAGAATTTGCATAGGCGATCTGAAGCAAATAGGTAGATCGGGTCCTTACCTACCTATAGCAAAAAGTTGGGGGTGAACGGACATCTGTGGTAGCCGAAATAGGCTTAAAACCGGAGAAATCCATTTTCGTTTTTGGCTCAAATTGAGGAGTTGTAGCCGATTTGGGGAGACGGGAGCTTAGGGGTTTCGTAGAGGGGAGATAGGGCTTCGTTTTGGTGGTGGTCTCAAGTCTTCTGGTGGTCTGTGGTGGGAGAAATCAGGGGATGAACGGAGATCAATGTTTTGGGTGTTGTTTTCGGTCGTGGATGGGGAAATCGCCAATTTCCGGCGGACCTGGTGGTCGTGGGGCCAGGGGCTGAAGGTCGTGGGTAGCGCGAAGCATGGGGGTGAAAATGGTGGTGGTCCGGTCAGGCGAAGTGGTTGGTGGCCGGAGTTGTGGGGGTTTGAACAAATTCCGTTCAAGGGTCGATTTCCGGTCAGAGAGTAGGAGTTGGGTAGCGGCGCTCCAGGCGAGGGGGCGTCAGGCGGAGGCGGTTCTGGTGGAGGTGACAGGTGGGGCCCAGGTCTGACGGAGGCGGCGCCGTGGGTGATCCAAGGTGATGGTTTTTTCTCAGAGGAAGTTACGGGTTTGGGGCAAAAGAAAAGGTAAAAACGCATGGACCTGAAGTTAATTGCTGACGTGGCACCGAAGTTTAAGGTAATTAAGGGTAAGTTAAGGTTATTTAATTATTTAAATATAAATTAGTTAATAAAAAATCGTATACTTATTCAATTTTTAAATGAGCGTAACTTTTACGTATGTTAACAAAATTTAACGAAACTGGATCCGTTGGGATCGCAGGGACGAGACCTAGGCGATGGCGCTGACTAGGCTCTGATCTGACACCATAGAAAATTGAGCTAATTTTGAACGTCTGTTCAAGATTAAAAGCGACAAACGCGTCAACCGTCGACAGAATAACCTGGTGAGTTAATTCTCACACCTTCTGGGATTTTGTGATGCAGTAAATTCATATTAAAATATAATTTACCTTTAAAAATATAAATTGGTTGATTGGTTGCTGTTGACTGTTATGGTGGATTGGATGCTGATAATTAAATTTAATCGATTATATGAAATTTATTTCATTTATTATCATGGAATGTATGACGAGCTATGATGCAGGGCAGAATAGGTTGGAGGGATCCGACCGGATTCCTCAAATATTATATATGATGTTTGTTTGTTTAATATTATTGATGTGTGAACTGTTTAAACCCCATATGGTTGAAAAACCTGTTTGAGTGTGATGGTTGAGTAGATATTTACCTGTGTTGTGTTTAAAATCAGCTGACAGTGTTGATTTGGTAATTGGCAGTGAATGGCCTAAAATGTGCTATTTTAGACGTTGTTCTACCGTTCGGTGAATCAATGCAGTCTTAAAGTTATAAAATATTTTATAGCCGAAATGCGATTTTTCAATCATTTTTATCAATAATTAAATTAGAAGTTTATTAAAATTTTAAATCGAGTTTTGTAAAAAGGAATTATTTAAAAAGATTTAGTTAATAGGAATCTTGGGATGTATACAAGTTTTAAAGGCAGAAAAGGTAGGAAATTTAACTACGAGTTCTTAAAATGGAATAATTGTTTTTATAACAATTAAATGGGGTTTTTAATTTAATTAAGTTATTTAATTGAGTTAAAAAGTGTAACGACCTGCAAATTCAAGCCCTTTGAGTCGACCAAATACCATACAAGTCCGACCCCAAAGTGCACGGAAATACGAATCATTAATAGAAAGAAATTAGAGGATGAGATAGAACTAATAGAATAGAAGAAGAAGAAGAACATACTGAACAGAATCAGAGTAAATACGAAACTCACAGCGGAACGAATAAAATATATTATATAACATATCTTTGAAATACAAAACTGTATTGTATATACATACCATATCAGAGTATAACACATGATATGTCACAGCGGAAATAACTCTACATAACTAATGGTGAAAGCCTCCTGCTTTGAGCTCCTCCAAGTGAATCTGTAAAATCCTAAAACACTTGACTGTCCGTACAAATTTGGGCACCCAAGAGTTTAGGGAAAACAAACAAATAAACTCTGGGTCAGTCATGGGACTGGTGTGAGTAAATTCCAACCATACTGTTTAACTTTTGAAAATCCTTTGAGAAACAAAGATAATAGTAAGTCCAGCCCACACATAAACATGGACGGTTTTTACCTTACTATAACCTAAATCATTTTGTTATCAAAATCCAGTGATATTATACTAATGTCTAATCAAGTAAATAACCAAATAGTAGAACGCTTGCATATCACGCTTTACATACATAGTATAAAATCAAAACCGCAGGGCACTTATTGGAGATTGGATTCCAACTATGACAAGGTATGAGACCGCCTTCCGATGATGTATCTCTAGAGGCAAATACACCTGAGTTCAACAAGATTGTCTTGCAACCCGGCCCACACATGACCGACCACTCATTTCTCTTGAGTCTATCGAATGTATACCACCAACAGTTGGACCCAAACCACCATTTCCCGAAAAGGGACAGCATCGAATAGATTAAAGAAGTAAAAGGAATTTCTCTAGATAAGTGATTATACACCCTAATGGGAGCGACCCACATAGCCATGTTGTCTGCCCGATTTTTGTTATTTCCCGGTTGTGAAGCTTGAGGCTACGTCTATCTTTTAGGGCATCTGGCCACCATACACTTTGAATGCCACATTGTCAAACCCGTCAAATCGCTAGTTGATCTTTCCAAAAATATTACGAGTATAAAAGCTAAAAGAAACGAATTTCTCCGCCACCAGACGTAATACGTTGAAAAGATCGCCTTATGTGATCGTTAGGAATACTCTGTCAGACATTCGTCCATACAAGTTGTCCTGGGACTGGACAAACAGAAAACACCATTCTGGGACAGGACAACCCTTGCATTTCACTCCGTCTTCAATTGTCGTCGGCATAATCTATTCGCAGCGCTTAGGTCTATACGGAGTGGTTTTAGATAATATATCCAACCGGTCTCTCCGTATTGACAACGATGGTCAAAACACTTCGATAGTCGGTTATTTAACTATCGAAGTAAAAATCAAACATCCATTCAATTGTACGACTAACATCACACAACCACGGGCACTTTTTATTTAACATTCGTTTTATTATTCGAATTCCCATATCTTTCCAGATATTTCTCATTTCTCGTTTTAGCACTTACACACTTCTTGGAAAATATTCTCAGTTATTATAACTCTTATTCTTATATTTCTTTGGACAACATCGTTGCTTATTACTTAAGTGGATTTCAAACCAAATTGTTTCCATTCCCTAGGGAGTAATGCTATATATAAAAATCACGCTTAAGCTTGGCCAACAACGTTAATTTAACGTTATAGTTCAAAACTTGTCATACGCTGTAATAACCCCTTATAACTAATCTCGACATAACAGTCACGCTTATGTTTAGTCAACAGAGTTATTTTATCGCTATAGTTCTAGGACTTGTCATATGCTGTAATATTCTCTTTATAACTAATCTTGACATCCCTTTCCGTTACAAAAATCTTGACATCCCTTTCCGTTACAAAAATCTTGACATCTCTTTCCGTTACAAACAAATACCATCCTTCGATAATAGTGAAGTCGTTCAAGTTGGGGTATTTTAATTACCTCTCAGACCTTGATCAACAACATTCTTATATTAGAATAGATATAAGTTCATAACTCTAACCCCTTATACTTTAAAATCCGTAAACGTGCTTCTTGTTATATTTTAAATATGGTTTTATGACGCCATATCCTTATTTTGAAAACTCGGTTATTTACATTAGCTTGTACAAATCCATTTTTAAACATTTCACTCCGCTTCGTCTTTCTTAGACAAATCCCTTATTATACATTCCTCCTCGCTTTGTCTTCTTTAGACAAATCCCTTGTACTTTAAAAATCTTATTTAAACTAAATCAACTATTCGTTAATTTATTACATTAGATTAATCAGCCCACTCTAATTTAATTAAATAACCAATTATTGATCAAAACAGTTTGCTTGGTAAATATTTAGCCATGATTAACCCACAAATCAATTCTAACAAATCTTTTCATTTTGAATAAATAACATTTATTAATCCAAATAATTTCACTTGTGTCGATTACTATAAAGATAACAATTTATTTCTAAATAATCTCATTTACTATTAAATAAACAATAATCGATTCTAACTAATCTTACTTAATATGAAATCAACCATAATCTATTTGTAAATATCTCATTTAATTGTTCTTAAAACAATAAATTCTTGTTATTAATCATCAAGTTAATCTCCGCCTACTTACTTATTAATCTTATTAATATAAGAATCCACTTTACCAAATCATTTAGTAAGTATGGTGAAACACGTGCTTTGCATACGGTGGGATTTTGGTAAAACAATAGCGGCTAAAACAAATGATACATTTATGGTTGGTTGTTGCCACTTTCTTAATCGATATCATCTATTGATTAAATCAAAATAACGTTTGAATTTCCATTCAACGCTAATATCAACACAAGGTTTCAAAAGTCATTTGGGTTCAAACAGTGCATCTATATAAAACAAACAGTACATATAAATATTGAGGAATCCGGTTGGATTCCTCCAACCGGTTTCCTGCATCCACCGATTTTAGTCAACAATTAACACTGATTCCATACCAGGAAGTATTATAATCGATGAAATCAGTCCAACCAATGATATGTATGTATGCAATGATATAAAATTCAACCAATTTAATTGTAATCTACCGAAACGACCTTCACACAGCATTCATACATACATATATCATTGCATACATACATAAACCTTCCTCCATACTCCACTGAAAGCCATTACCCCTGCAAATTCCTTCACGTGATACTCCTCACAACATTGTACTGCTACACCTCATTTTTCCGAACCCACCTTTTTAACAAGTGTCGTGACCTTTATTTCCTTCACTTGACAGTCCATACTTCCCAAAATAATAACACACCTACAGTAAACCAACAATTAATGTGTGTGTCCTTCCACCATGCAATATCCCTCCTCCATTTGTTATAGCGCTCAAGCTCCAGTAAACCATGTCCGCTTGTCCCCCTCCCAACGTTGAGTTCGAACCCTATTTCATTATCATAAACTCCAGCTCCACCTTGTCGTTACCCGGCTCCCGCTCGAACACTCCCCTTAGGTACACACCCGCACCACTTTTCAAGTCCAACGCTCGACTGTGTCGGCTCCAAGCTTCATCAACCTCCGGTGAGTGTTGCGGCTCACATGCAGCCTCATTGTTCCCTCACTGGTCCGCAGTCCGACACCAGAGCGCCGGAGCAGCATCGTCCTCCTTCACCCGCGCAGCTATAGTCTCCCTGATCTGAACACCTCCAGTATTTCGCCATTCGCCATTGTTTCCGTTTGTCATAGTTCACCAGAGTCTCTTGTTTCCATTGGTTAAGCAGAGTTTGGTTTTGATTTTTTTTTACCTTTGAAGTATACGGTTTTATGTGTTGGTTTTGAGGAAGGGCACCAGGTATTTATGATGGTGAACCCGTGAGACGCAAGGAATGGTAAGGTAGAGCATAGAATAGGGTGCAGGCTTTATTTTGTCTTCGGCATGAAGCTTCAGAATAGGATATGTTTGCATAGAATTTTCACTTCATAGGTTTTAGCTGGGCACCTAAATCAAACCAGGCATGTGTTTTCATATCGTCATTTCAGTGTACGGTGTGTATATTAAATGTGAAAAGGCTTTACATAGCTTGCTACAGTGTAGCACTGCGTTTCTATAGCTTAGGGTGATGGGTTTTGGGTTTTCTTGTGCATCAACAGTAGGATTAGGGGGATGGTCTTCTTACTAGGCCATGTGAATTCATTAAATTGATGGAGACAGGAGGAATGGCTTCCATGCCCAATAAGGTGTATAGCTGGTAAGTCTACATTGTTGCTTCGCCATGAAGGTTTTGGATTCTTAGGCTTGTATGAATTATCACTTCATAGGATCATAGCTGAGCACATTGCTGTCCATGTTTGCATGCATGAGGAGTCATGTATTGTTACTGTGGACGAGATGTTTATATTGGTGGAATTTCTTGGTTTCTAACGCTTGCGTTACAAGTCTCTTTGCCCATTCAAAAGCATTTCCGGGATGGTCTATCAACAAGAACAAACAGTGGTGGGGTCGGTGTTGAAAACGCCTAGTGCAGACCTCAATTTGATACTCACGGCTACGCAAAAATTGTTTAATTCATATTAAATTTTAAAGTCAAACATACCCCTACCCCCTTACGAACAAATTTCCATTCATGTACGGACTGCTATGGACAGAAATAAGATTACGGTCGTGTCCAGCGAGGTGTCACGATCCCATAAATATAATAATACCGGTAGGTTAACTTATATTATGAAACCCCAAAACATTGATATAGGGTGCAAAATACTCCAAATAAAAAGTTGCGTATTTAATTAATTAAAAATTACAGTAAAATTATAAAAATTAAATTATCACTACGCCTCAAAAGAACCTTGTCCAAATTTGAATCCAATATCTAATTATATTCAAATAACCGTTATGGCCAAGAACGATTATGCCGCTGTTTTTCTGAATATTTAATTTGGACATAACTTCCACTCTATAACACGAAATCTTGGTTTTTCACTTTTGTTAGAAAGATACAGTTCAACAGATTCCAGCGTTTCTTATTTCGAGGAAATCTGATTTATAACGAACCCTGTATAGTCGTTTGAAGTTCAGACTTTAAATTACGAACTGCAGCGCCGTTATGAGCTCGATTATATTAAATATATACTTTTATACTTTCAACTTCGTTTTAATTAATATATAAATCCACTTACATTATTATTCTATATTCAAACTGATTTAAATATTCAAATATAAACTGATAAAAAGATGGAACATTACATTCCTTCCCCCTTAAAATAATTTCGTCCTCGAAATTGCTAAGGTGGGGAAAATGCTATAATTTCTGTTTTAAACAGATTAAAAATCTTCTTAGTTTACATCATAATTTCAGTTCCAACTGAACTGATCAAAATATTAATTCCTTATTTCGAATATTTTCAAAATTCTGAAAATTTCCTAACAGATCAAATTTTCAGAGAGTTTCGCCAGCATGTTCTCTGCGCGGCTCATTCGATACTACTATAACTTGCCTCCTTGGGCATTTTCCAACCCAAAAGAAATTCAAACAGCCATTTTGTTTGGCATTCCGCTCTACCTCTTCTATTTGTTGTCCAGTCAGCATATACCACTTCATTTCCACTCGATTTCCATTAAAATTATCCTTGAACCACATCATCCACATATATCTTCGTTCAAACTCCAATTCCTGTTTCAAATTTTTACTCCATAGTCAAATTTCACCCCCAGGTTCGGTTCCATCCCAAATCTTAATTCACAACTCAACTGCTTTGCCAAGTCAAATCCTTATTCCAATACGATTTCCACTTACTTGGCTTTAATTCAACTCCAATTTTATTTGACTTATTTAAATTCTCTGTTTATTTACCTCATAAGTAAATTTTAAATTTCAGAATTCAAATTCCTGGGGTTTTCATTTCAAATCAATTTGAGATCATATACACATATATACCTATAACATGGCCATTCAAAATATTTGAATATCTGACAATGTGTTTTCCCAAAACACTTCAAAAACAAAACCTTTTGGTAGTAATCCGTCACTTAGCACTACAAAATGAATACCGATAATGGTCGACTTCATCATCGGAATTTATTTCCCAGCGATCAAAGTGAGTTCAATACTATATCACTTTCAAAACTCATATTCAAATATTTTCATTTACTTCAAAAATATCTTTTCGAAACTTGGATAATATTTTAAAATTTCCCCAGGACCTTAAAATTCCATATATTTAATCCTTTTACAAGTTTCCAGGGTTTATTTCAATTCTGGATCTAAATTTTGATTTAATCCATTTAATTTCACAAATTTCACCATACAAGTTTTGATGGATTATTTACATTACCATCTTAACTATAATCTTATTCGAATATATCCCATATAAAAAAATTCCAATAATATGTACTTTCTATATATCAAATATATTTTTGGGTAAAATTATTTTATTTACCCAGATTTTAAAACAATATTATGTCGAATTACTCTGTTCAAGAGTTTAGAAACACCTATCGATACAGTTTGCAATCCAGAATCGACCAGAATTCATAAACCACTCGATAAACCAACCAACACAATATAAAACAATTTTTATATCAATTTACAAATACACGCTCATATATATTCACTCAAACTCAATCTAGAGTATTGCTAACTCCATCTCTATTGAGTTACGTCACAGAGCCAAGGTAATCACTTAACCTTCAACTCTGATACCAACTGTAACGACCCGCAAATTCAAGCCCTTTGAGTCGACCAAATACCATACAAGTCTGACCCCAAAGTGCACGGAAATACGAATCATTAATAGAAATAAATTAGAGGATGAGATAGAAAAGATAGAACTAATAGAATAGAAGAAGAAGAACATACTGAACAGAATCAGAGTAAATACGAAACTCACAGCGGAACGAATAAAATATATTATATAACATAACTTTGAAATACAAAACTGTATTGTATATACATGCCATATCAGAGTATAACACATGATATGTCATAGCGGAAATAACTCTACATAACTATTGGTGAAAGCCTGCTGCTTTGAGCTCCTCCAAGTGAATCTGTAAAATCCCGAAACACTTGACTGCCCGTACAAACTTGGGCACCCAAGAGTTTAGGGAAAACAAACAAATAAACTCTGGGTCAGTCATGGGACTGGTGCGAGTAAATTCCAACCATACTGTTTAACTTTTGAAAATCCTTTGAAAAACAAAGATAATAGTAAGACCAGCCCACACATAAACATGGACGATTTTTACCTTACTATAACCCAAAACATTTTGTTATCAAAATCCAGTGATATTATACTAATGTCTAATCAAGTAAATAACCAAATAGTAGAACGCTTGCATCTCACGCTCTACATACATAGTATAAAATCAAAACCGTAGGGCACTTATTGGAGATTGGATTCCAACTATGACAAGGTATGGGACCACCTTCCGATGATGTATCTCTAGAGGAAAATACACCTGAGTTCAAAAAGAATGTCTTGCAATCCGGCCCACACATGACCGACCACTCATTTCTCTTGAGTGTATCGAATGTATACCACCAACGGTTGGACTCAAACCACCGTTTCCCGAAAAGGGACAACATCGAATAGATTAAAGAAGTAAAAGGAATTTCTCTAGATAGGTGATTATACACCCTAATGGGAGCGACCCACATAGCCATGCTTCCTGCCCGATTTTTGTCATTTCCCGGTTGTGAAGCTTGAGGCTACGTCTATCTTTTAGGGCATCTGGCCACCATACACTTTGAATGCCACATTGTCAAACCCGTCAAATCACTAGTTGATCTTTCCAAAAATATTACGGGTATAAAAGCTAAAAGAAACGAATTTCTCCGCCACCAGACGTAATACGTTGAAAAGATCGCCTTAAGTGATCGTTAGGAATACTCTGTCAGACATTCGTCCATACAAGTTGTCCTGGGACTGGACAAACAGAAAACACCATTCTGGGACAGGACGACCCTTGCATTTCACTCCGTCTTCAATTGTCGTCAGCATAATCTATTCGTAGTGCTTAGGTTTATACGGAGTGGTTTTAGATAATATATCCAACCGGTCTCTCCGTATTGACAACGATGGTCAAAACGCTTCAATAGTCGGTTATTTAAATATCAAAGTAAAAATCAAACATCCATTCAATTGTACGACTAACATCACACAACCACGGGCACTTTTTATTTAACATTCGTTTTATTATTTGAATTCCCATATCTTTCCAGATATTTCTCAATTCTCGTTTCAGCACTTTCACACTTCCTGGAAAATATTCTCAGATATTATAACTCTTATTCTTATATTTCTTTGGACAACATCGTTGCTTATTACTTAAGTGGATTTCAAACCAAATTGTTTCCATTCCCTATGGAGTAGTGCTATATATAAAAATCACGCTTAAGCTTGGCCAACAACATTAATTTAACGTTATAGTTCAAAACTTGTCATACGCTGTAATAACCCCTTATAACTAATCTCGACATAACAGTCACGCTTATGTTTAGTCAACAGAGTTATTTTATCGCTATAGTTCTAGGACTTGTCATATGCTGTAATATTCTCTTTATAACTAATCTTGACATCCCTTTCCATTACAAAAATCTTGACATCCCTTTCCGTTACAAAAATCTTGACATCTCTTTCCGTTACAAACAAATACCATCCTTCGATAATAGTGAAGTCGTTCAAGTTGGGGTATTTTAATTACCTCTCAGACCTTGATCAACAACATTCTTATATTAGAATAGATATAAGTTCATAACTCTAACCCCTTATACTTTAAAATCCGTAAACGTGCTTCTTGCTATATTTTAAATATGGTTTTATGACGCCATATCCTTATTTTGAAAACTCGGTTATTTACATTAGCTTATACAAATCCATTTTTAAACATTTCTCTCCGCTTCGTCTTTCTTAGACAAATCCCTTATTAAACATTCCTCCTCGCTTTGTCTTCTTTAGACAAATCCCTTGTACTTTAAAAATCTTATTTAAACTACATCAACTATTCGTTAATTTATTACATTAGATTAATCAGCCCAATCCAATTTAATTAAATAACCAATTATTGATCAAAACAGTTTGCTTGGTAAATATTTAGCCATGATTAACCCACTAATCAATTCTAATAAATCTTTTCATTTTGCATAAATAACATTTATTAATCCAAATAATTTCACTTGTGTCGATTACTATAAAGATAATAATTTATTTCTAAATAATCTCATTTACTATTAAATAAACAATAATCGATTCTAACTAATCTTACTTAATATGAAATCAACCATAATCTATTTGTAAATATCTCATTTAATTGTTCTTAAAACAATAAATTCTTGTTATTAATCATCAAGTTAATTTCCGCCTACTTACTTATTAATCTTATTAATATAAGAATCCACTTTACCAAATCATTCAGTAAGTATGGTGAAACATGTGCTTTGCACATGGTGGGATTTTGGTAAAACAATAGCGGTTAAAACAAATGATACATTTATGGTTGGTTGTTGCCACTTTCTTAATCGATATCATCTATTGATTAAATCAAAATAACGTTTGAATTTCCATTCAACGCTAATATCAACACAAGGTTTCAAAAGTCATTTGGGTTCAAACAATGCATCTATATAAAACAAACAGTACATATAAATATTGAGGAATCCGGTTGGATTCCTCCAACCGGTTTCTTGCATCCACCGATGTTAGTCAACAATTAACACTGATTCCATACCAGGAAATATTATAATCGATGGAATCAGTCCAACCAATGATGTGTATATATGCAATGATATATAATTCAACCAATTTAATTGTAATCTACCGAAACGACCATCACACAGCATTCAACCAATATTATAATATTTTAAAATAGACCAGAGCCAGTGAATTTACTCACCTTTGCGCGTTAACCGTTAAATAACGATTTGCGTCGGTACACCGGATCAGATGTTATAATTTCCGACGATCTCTGAATCACTCCTAAATTGGTTCCAGTGCGTAGCCTGTGTCCCGCACGAATTCGATGTGACAGATGGTTCACATTTTAGTTCTTAAATTCATGTCGGCCCTTTCAAAACAACCTGCCCAACAGATTCTTCTTTGCCGGTAAAAAGGCACGGCTCCAATGCCATTTCCGATCGAGCTTCAATTCCAGTAGCATCCCTTGTCCGATCGAGCTTCAATTCCAGTAGCACCCCTTGTTTACACATTGCTCCACTGCCGTGTAATACTTCCCTTTCACAGTTTGTCCCTTCACGTTTAGTTTGGTTTCTTCATCATTCTCCACTACAAAAATATACCATCCAAACCACTCGCAAACCTTCCTCCATACTCCACTGAAACCCATTACCCCTGCAAATTCCTTCACGTGATACTCCTCACAACATTATACTGCTACACCTCATTTTTCCGAACCCACCTTTTTAACAAGTGTCGTGACCTTTATTTCCTTCACTTGACAGTCCATACTTCCCAAAATAATAACACACCTACAGTAAACCAACAATTAATGTGTGTGTCCTTCCACCATGCAATATCCCTCCTCCATTTGTTATAGCGCTCAAGCTCCAGTTAACCATGTCCGCTTGTCCCCCTCCCAACGTTGAGTTCGAACCCTATTTCATTATCATAAACTCCAGCTCCACCTTGTCGTTACCCGGCTCCCACTCGAACACTCCCCTTAGGTACACATCCGCACCACTTTTAAAGTCCAACGCTCGACTGTGTCGGCTCCAAGCTTCATCAACCTCCGGTGAGTGTTGCGGCTCACATGCAACCTCATTGTTCCCTCATTGGTCCGCAGTCCGACACCAGAGCGCCGGAGCAGCATCGTCCTCCTTCACCTGCGCAGCTGTAGTCTCCCCGATCTGAACACCTCCAGTATTTCGCCATTCGCCATTGTTTCCGTTTGTCATAGTTCACCAGAGTCTCTTGTTTCCATTGGTTAAGCAGAGTTCGGTTTTGATTTTTTTTACCTTTGAAGTATACGGTTTTCTGTGATGGTTTTGAGGAAGGGCACCAGGTATTTATAATGGTGAACCCGTGAGACGCAAGGAATGGTAAGGTAGAGCATAGAATAGGGTGCAGGCTTTATTTTGTCTTCGGCATGAAGCTTCAGAATAGGATATGTTTGCATAGAATTTTCACTTCATAGGTTTTAGCTGGGCACCTAAATCAAACCAGGCATGTGTTTTCATATCGTCATTTCAGTGTACGGTGTATATATTAAATGTGAAAAGGCTTTACATAGCTTGCTACAGTGTAGCACTGCGTTTCTATAGCTTAGGGTGATAGGTTTTGGGTTTTCTTGTGCATCAACAGTAGGATTAGGGGGATGGTCTTCTTACTAGGCCATGTGAATTCATTAAATTGATGGAGACAGGAGGAATGGCTTCCATGCCCAATAAGGTGGATAGCTGGTAAGTCTACATTGTTGCTTCGCCATGAAGGTTTTGGATTCTTAGGCTTGTATGAATTATCACTTCATAGGATCATAGCTGAGCACATTGTTGTCCATGTTTGCATGCGTGAGGAGTCATGTATTGTTACTGTGGACGAGATGCTTATATTGGTGGAATTTCTTGGTTTCTAACGCTTGCGTTACAAGTCTCTTTGCCTATTCAAAAGTATTTCTGGGATGGTCTATCAACAAGAACAAACAGTGGAGGGGTCGGTGTTGAAAACGCCTAGTGCAGACCTCAATTTGATACTCACGGCTATGCAAAAATTGTTTAATTCATATTAAATTTTAAAGTCAAACATACCCCTACCCCCTTACAAACAAATTTCCATTCATGTACGGACTGCTATGGACAGAAATAAGATTACGGTCGTGTCCAGCGAGGTGTCACGATCCCATAAATATAATAATACCGGTAGGTTAACTTATATTATGAAACCCCAAAACATTGATATAGGGTGCAAAATACTCCAAATAAAAAGTTGTGTATTTAATTAATTAAAAATTACAGTAAAATTCTAAAAATTAAATTATCACTACGCCTCAAAAGAACCTTGTCCAAATTCGAATCCGATATCTAATTATATTCAAATAACGTTATGGCCAAGAACAATTATGCCGCTGTTTTCTGAATATTTAATTTGGACATAACTTCCACTCTATAACACGAAATCTTGGTTTTTCACTTCTGTTAGAAAGATACAGTTCAACAGATTCCAGCGTTTCTTGTTTCGAGGAAATATGATTTATAATGAACCCTGTATAGTCGTTTGAAGTTCAGACTTTAAATTACGAACTGTCGCGCCGTTATGAGCTCGATTATATTAAATATATACTTTTATATGTTCAACTTCGTTTTAATTAATATATAAATCTACTTACATTATTAATTCTATATTCAAACTGATTTAAATATTCAAATATAAACTGATAAAAAGACGGAACATTACAAAAAGGGGGAATGAACTTTTCAAGGGAAATGATTATAAATGGATAATAGACTGAAATATGGTTATAGATTTATTCTAAGCTAGGTCGTTATGAGTGGTTAAACAAATTAGTGTAAGCGATTTGGAAGAAATCCAAACCAGGGTTCTAAAAGGATTTTAAAACCAAAATAATGGTCTTAAGGGTTTAAGCATTGATTTGGACAAATGTTGTAATGAAAATAAGGTTTTCCAATATAAAGGAAAATACATACAAACCTGTGGTGTTAAATATTGGAAATGGACGTTTGGAAATGAAATTCCAGTTGGAAGGGTTTTACTTTAAAGAAAATGTAAGCGGGTTTTATTGGTAAAATACAAGGTAAAAGTTTTGTTTTGAGAATATTCGAAGAAATGGAAGCAAATTATTCAGTGTGGGAATTTATTTAAAACCCAAAGGTTATAAGAAGAAAAGTGTTTAAGGCTAAAAGTTGTATATTTAATAAACATTTACTTAATCAAAGGAATTAAGTAAAGAGATTTTCGAACTAGGATTTCAAATATAGGAATGGTTTATAAAACCCGATTTGAAATCAAGATGGTAAACGAGATTTTAAGATCAGTGGTTAAGTGACGAACTAGTATTATTCTGAGATAAGAACGTTGTCGATCAAGGTCTGAGAGGTAGATAAAATACCCTAACTTGGTTGGCTCCACTATTATCGAGGAATGGTATTAGTTTGGAGTGAGTGAAGGTATAGAGATTGGTTTTATCTTATACGAGGAATATAAAACTCTAATGCGAGGTTTTGGGAAATAAGTAATATCGTAATATTAGTTTTCAAAGAAATAAGATTATTGATTTCAAATTGTACTGAATATTTATTGTTCAATTAGAGTTGATCGAATATCGTATTCGAAGTAGAGTTAGTCAAACATAGTTATTCAGGAAAAGTCGCCATTGCGTATGACTACTAGCGTAATTCGCGGGGCTGCAGATAGCCTACGGCGGTCGGATGTTTCCTGAGGGAATCAGGCGTAACCATTGTGATCGCTGCGATCTAGAGTCAAGCAAATATAGTTAAGTCGAGAGAGTCAAGTTAGAGTTAATCGATCAAAGTAAATCAGTCAGAGTTAATCAGAGGAAATTTGGTTTATATCATTAAGTATATACGTATATGGATATTGTGAGTTGCTCAATTATAAGAAAAAGGGAAAAGGTTTTAAAGAAATATATCGATACTTTCAAAAGGGAATGGGAAGCTAGGTTTATACATATATATATGCTCGAAAGTATTTAAAATGGTTTCTGATTATAATTGAGAATAAATATAAGGTTTAATTATATTGAAAGAATTTAAGGTTAATTAACCATTTTGTTAAATATATTGTAAAGGGCCAAGTCATGCCAAGTACTGAATCGGCAAACTCAGTTTATTCACACTATTGATATTTGATAGTTAAAACACCGACTATCAAACCAGACCAATACGATTGTTGGTATGGAAAGACCGGGATCGAATTTATATTCGAAAACCATTCCGACCAACAAATACGTGAAGATATTTGAAGATGGTCGAGATGGAGCATTGAAGACTGTGGATCTTCATAAGCGGAAGGATTGCTAAAAATCTTTGGTTAGCTCCCAGAGATAAACTGTGGTTCTGTCGTGATTGGAATCCACGGGTTGCAATGACTTCTCGCTACTGATCCATGGGGTGATTCCTATATGAGATGCGGTAGGAGAGTGCCTTCGGTTCATCCTGTTCCTGGATGACTTGTATGGACGAGTGTCTGACAGAGTATTTCCAATGGGATCACGTACGTTGATTTCTTCAAACGTACGATAGTTGGTGGCGGAGGACGACGGTTCTCTTATCAACTAGAGTATTTTTGTGGACATCAATTAGTGATATCTGGCGGATCTGACGATGTGGCATTCAAAGTGAATGGTGGCCAGATGTTCGAAAAAGGAATTCTAGCCTCAAGCCTCATCAACCGGGAAATGACAAAAATCGGGCAGGCAGCATGGCTCTGTGGGTCGCTCCCATTAGGATGTATGATCACCTATCTAGAGAAATTCCATTTTCTTCTTTTATCTATGTTTCGATGTTGTCCCTTTTCGGGCAGGCGATTGCTGATCCCAACCGTCGGTGATATACATTTGATACACTCAAGCGAAATGAGTGTTCGGTCATGTGAGGGCCGGGTTGCAAGACGTTCTTGTTGAACCCAGTGTATTCGCCTCTAGAGATACACAGTCGGAAGGTGGTCCCATACCTTGTCAAGTTGGAAATCTAATATATAATAAGCGCCCGCGGTTTTGGTTTGTATACTATATATGGGGAGCGTGAGATGCAAGAGTTCCTCTAGATTGATATTTACTTGTATTTAGACATTATGATAATATCAGATCAAAGTATGATTTCGAAAATGGTTTGGGTTATTGTAAGGTAAAAACCGTCCGTGTTTAGGTGTGGACTGGTTTTACTATTATCCTTTGATTTCAGAAAGGATTTTCCAAAGTTAAACAAGTTGTGTGTGTGTTGCGAATTTATCACTGATAGTATTCCAGACAGACCCGGTGTATTTTGTTTTAAATCAAATGTGCTCGGGTCAAACAGAGTATGTTACAGGTTAGGTTTCGCTTGGAATTCAGGAGCTAGAAGCAGGAGGCTTCGCCGCTAGTTATATAAAGTTGTTTCCGCTGTGTCATTTATATGTTGTACTCTGATGATTGGTATGTATATACAGTTTTCTTCTATATATAGAGATTTGTTATATTATATTATATTAGTTCCGCTGTGAGATTCTGATGTGTTCTTCTTCTTTCTTCTATTCTAATACTTCTTTCTTTCTTTTCTCACCCTCTAATTTCTTTCTCATGAAAATCTGGGGGTTCGATAGTTGGGTTTTTGGCAAGTGATACGGGTTTATGTATTGTTGTCGAAGATTCGAGCGTCGAGTTTTTCCCCAGGTCGTGTAACACCCCGTAATTTTGTAACACTAGGATTCACAAATCAAGACAGAATTAAATTTTAAAATCAAGGGAAACAGGTTACGCCATTGCGTTCATCTTGGAATTCTACATGAAAACGAGTCCGAGTTTGCAAGAATCGGAGTCCGTATGAAGGAGATATGACCCTCCGAAGTTTCAGGAATTTTCAGAACAGAAAACAGCTTGAAATTCGAATTCGAAATTTGAATTCAAACCCAGAAGCGGGCTGGGCGGGAAAGTTCCCGCCCAGGACCCAGGTCGACTGGGGAGTCGACTGGGTAGTCGACCCCCCTGACCAGGTTGACTGCCCAGTCGACCTGGGTGTCGACCTGGGTACAAAAACCCACTTTTGGGCCTAGGTGCATTCTGATGTACCTGGTCTCGTTTTCTGCATAGATTCGTCCCCCTAATCCTATATAAACAGCCTCTGGCCTCATTCTCTCTACACCATTTCATTCTATCCTTATGCTGCCTCTGAGAAAATGTATAAATAAATAAAAATAAGAAAATAATACGAAAATCCAAGACAAGGTTATGCTGGTCAAGTTTGTCAAGAAGAGATTCGAATCAAGATTAAAGCTTCTAGATAAGAATCAAAGGCTAACTCAAACGGTTTCGAGCAACGTCGCACGAATCATAGCAACGCCATCTTTCTATTCTAAAAACCGATCAATGTAAGTCGGTTACTTTTTAGATTTGAACGTTTTCTCTATTCGTGACATGAAATTAAAGGAATAAAAGAATATGCCAAATCTTTCTATTCGAATCAGTGCTTATATCTTTGGACCTAATTAAGAACTGTTATGATTCGAGGACCAATAAGATTGTGACTATGAAACTATGGACCGTAAAACCATATGCCTCTTTGACTATGAACATTGCCTATGACTATGAACACTGCCTATGACTGTGACTCATGGCTATGAGAATTATTTCCTTGATTATGAACACAAGCCTATGCCTTTGATTAGGAAACATAAACTATTGCCTATGACATAACAAGAATAACTGTGATTAAACACCTATGATTCATAACTAGGAATGTGTTGCTTAAGTTTTGTGACTGTGAAATTCGGTCTAAACCTGATTATCTATTCTGTCTATTCTTGGTTTTCTTTGGTTTTTGATCTTGGGAATTTACCTGTTAAGTTAGGTCTACCCAAGTTCTTGAACCTACGTCGTTATTCAACCCTTTTTATGTCATAAGATTTTCAGACCTATAGACCTTCGATGTTTTAGATCAATTTCAGTGTAATTCGTTAGGTATGTAATTAGTAAATTATCATTTTATGCCAGTTATTATGTCTATCTTTTTCATAGCATCTTTGGTTCATTCCCTATTTTCTACGAATCTAGATTTATCTATAATCTAGATTGAATCACGATTATACGAACGATGGGAATACGATTTGGGCAAAATATGAAATTTACTAAAAACGTAGTTATAAACTTGGAAATTGGCATGAATTGGGAACATGTATTATGGCATGTTCATAAAAATGCAAATTGGATAAATTTGACATGAATTATAGGATGTGTAATTTGAATATATTATTGACTTGTAAATCTAGCATTTACATGAACTGTGAACTAGAATAATAAGTCTAGTTTGACATGAACTGTAATTAGAATGTTAAATTAGAATTGGATTAGCTAATTTGGCATAATAAGTATATTGGCATAAATTTGAAATTGGCCATAATTGCGGGTAATTGTCATGTTTGGCAAAAATCATGGTTAGTGACACTTAATTTGGTATAGTTTACATACCAAAAAGCATAAATATGATATAGAGGGGGAAATGGGCCATAAGAATAAATGTTGACAATTTACATTAAAAGAGTAATTAGGAAATAAGTAAATTAGGAATGATTTACTTATAGAATTTGTCCTAAATGAGAAAATGTAAATTTAGACAAATTAAAGGTTTATTAACGACATCTCTTTTAATAATACACCAGAAAGTTCTAGGGTGACAGAGAGGATAGTGTCTAGGTTTGGTTTGGAAAATACAAGTTTCCTGCTCTCCCTAGCTATCCCTAACTGATCCGATGGACGGGATGGTTACTTTCAAAACCTGATTTGAAAATTAATCAAAACCCTTTGAACTTAGAAAACACGAATAGGCCTAACTCGAGGTTAGACTGAGTTGCGATGTAAAACTGCCCGGACCAACCGACACATCTAGTAATCGCAACAATATCTGTCTAATGTGAGTGGTCGCGGCTTTAATTTATTTATTTAAAGCTAGAACAAGAATGGTAGGGTTAAGTTAACTAAGACACTTAACTAATTCAACATGATAACAAAACCGATGGGTGGGGGTTAGGTTCATACAGACACTTAACACAGTTAAGCTAGAATGGGAGGGTTAAGTCCATAGGAACACTTAACCAACTTAACATAGTTAAGCTAGAATGGGAGGGCTAAGTCCATAGGGACACTTAACCAACTTAACATGGTAACAAGACAAGATTTGTAGGGGTTAAGTAACTAAGAAAACACTTAGCCAAATTAACATGTTAACTAGACTAGAAGGTGGGGTTATGTAAAGTTAATACACTTAGCCAAATTAACATGTTAACTAGACTAGAGGTTGGGTTTAAGTAAAATTTAATACACTAAGCCAATTTGATATGTTAGCTGGACTAGACCGTAGGGTTAAGTAAACTTGAACACTTAACCATCAGATTGTGATAAAGGAATAGGGTTAAGTTTAAAACATGAAGAGATAATACTTAACCATTAATAACATGTTAGTTAAAACAGATGGGCAAGGTTAAGTTAAAAAGGAAACACTTAACCAATACAGGATGAATGGGTAGGGTTAAGTAATAAGAAATACTTAACCAATATAACTTGGTTTGTGGTAGGGTTAAGTCAACATGAATTACTGATAACACTTAACCAGTTTAACAGGATAAATGAAGAGGGTTAAGTTAGCTTGAATTGACTAATGACACTTAACCAATCCAAATTGACGGGAAAGAGAACTAAGTAGTAAACCTTAGTTAAGAAAACAACGATTCTGGAAACTAAGTGGTAAACCTTAGTTAGTAAAACTAAGTAGTAATTCTTAGTATAACACGGGAAGGAGCGAATGTCCGTCTGAGTAAAAAGAAGGCTCCAACGAATTGGGTTACGAAGCCCGAGGCTTCGAGGGGACGTGAGGGTACTCTTGGTCTCCCTCTGTGAGGCTGCAGATGATCCTCCTGGGCTCACAGAGGTTAAGGTCTGCGTTAGAAGAACCAGGGGTATGCCTTGGTGCAATATATGGTAACCTAAAGACTAGGATGGACCAGCGTGATTCAGCGAGAAAACGGTAGCCCTGTGATAGCAACTCGTCGTCTACCATCCATCTTGAGTCAGTCGAGATACGTGATGCGGAAAGGCGGAGAACTCCAAAAGACCATATACTTGCTATCTAGTTATGGGTGAGGATGGCCATAGGTTAGTGGGGCATAGGGGGCCGGCATATAGTTCTCATTTTTCAAGATGTGCCTTTCATTAGTTGGGGGAGGGGTCGAGTGGGACCATAGCCACTGGAATAAAAACAGACCTTAGCATCTGCATCGGCAGATATCTGAAAGCTCCCGACTGAGTTCTGTGTTTCTTGATTTGCCATGCCACAGGACTCGGGCCGCACATTACAGGACAAGTGCATCTAAACAAGCGATAACGATTCGCGATACATGCGTGGGGAAATATAGGAACATATACCACTCTAGGTAGTGTGTCCTAGACTTGGGGGCATCGTTCGAAAGGTAGCATAATCCCTAGTTGGACTAGGTAGCATAAACCCTGAATCCGAGAAGCGTTTAGCAGATAGCATAAACTCTAGTTGAATCTAGAAAGCACTTGATAGAAAACCCTAGATTAGATCTAGGTAATAAATAATAAATGTATGCCTGAAGGAAACTGAAATTACCGGGATTGGGATTACGTTATCATTACTAGTTGGGACACTAGTTAGGTGGTGCAGAGATATAGAAACCAGTATATCAAGGAAATAGCGAAGCGGCGAAAGTATTAGAGCATATCCAGTTTATCTTGTCTTAACATATCTTGTGTTAATCTTATCAAATCTTGTTGATCCTATCATCATGGTGTTATCTTGTATTCAGTTAATTCATGTCGTTTTGTTTTTCCATGTTCACATGCTAGAAGTAACTGAACTTACTCAGGCTTTATGTCTGACTCTGTTTTTCTTTCGTCCGTTCCCCCCCCCCCCCCCCAAGGTAGTAAAGGAGGGAATAGTATAGCTCAGGTTAAGTTGGACTGTCACTCTTTCCCAGCTTGAAGATTTGTCGAAGTTTTGCTTGGATTCTCTTTTCAGATGCTATGGCTGGCTCTTGCTACAATTGGGGAATATAAATGTTGTTTTATGCTTCTTTATTTTGTAAGACAGATGATACTCTGATATTATAAATAAATCGTGTACAAACTATTTTATCAATAAAGCAAAGTTTTATTTTCCGCTATTTTAATTTTTGTCTGTCTTGTAATTCATCTGCATCTTTTACCTTAAAATGCTCCACAGAACTTAGTGCATTCCCTTTGTGAGTGACACTAACGGATGTGGGGTGTTACACGTGGTATCAGAGCTGAAGGTTACCAGATCAGATAAAGGATTTTAAAAATTATTTTCAAAACGGTTTTAAAAGAAGCATTTTCAAGAGAAAAGATTTGTTCAAAAGGCATATTCCCCAAGGCCATACGCACTATCTTCTCTTCCTCTGTTTGAATTCTTGTCTCCTTCTTTCTTGAGTCTCTGGGGCTCCTGGCTTTCTGGGAGGTAACCTCATCGATGGGCGAAGTCGTGCCTAGCTTCCATCCATAGCCGTAGTTGTTTCACCTATGGCCAGTTTTCTTTCAAACTTATAGGGTTTTCTGTACGATGGAAGCAACTTTCGAGAGATTTGCCAACATGACTACACACGGAGGAGGATGAGGAATTCATGGATGTAGATTTAGCTCACAAAGGAGGAAGGAATTATAAAAAAAAACCTAAGAAAAGAGGAAGTATCTTTACTATGGTGTAATAGGGCATGTAATTAAGGGCAAAGAACAAGATTTTCAAAAGGGAAAGTACCTACTTTCGCCACCAAGCGTACCTAGGAGAAAGGTAGTAAAGTTCTGTTGGAAGAGTCTAGTTTTGTTGTTCGTACTCTTTCCTTTGGTTTTAGCGCTTCGCATTTGTTCATATCCACTTCCATAGTTGATTCTCTGCACCATAGTACTTGTATAGTAGAAAGATCCCACTAGAGTCTCAAATCCAATTGGTAGTCCGACCAGTTTATTTTTGGTTAGTAGGGATTTGAGAATAGCTATCGAGTTTGCTTATATCATCTCACGTAGATCGTCTAAATTCGGAGGAGATATTCCTTGGGTGCTTGTCTGATATTGGTTTAGGCCTGTGGGGCTTGTACTTGAGGAATGTCGAGTTCGACTAGGATGGTTTGCGTGAGAGATGAATAGTTGTGGCAGGCACTCTAAAAAGCACATAGTGACCTTTTGACCCTCATAGTTATGACGTGATGGATAAGCTAAGAGGAGAGACCTCAAACCATCTTGGTATGTACACTTGGTATCATAGTTAACATCTGTTTATTTTGAAAATGGAGGTCAGAAACTTCACAATCGTAAAGTTAAATTAGTTAAGATACAGTGGAGTAAAGCTCAAGAAGGCTAGATACTAGCATCATACCCTTTTCCTTAAGGGTGCATCCTTGATTCCTTTTTTTTGTAGGAGCTTTACGCATAATTGTTTCTCTCTTTCCAAAGTATATCCTCTAGGTCGTATCTTCAATCCTTAGGTAGAAACTCTTTTAAAAGTAAACATGTATTTGAAACATGTTATGGTTGATGGTTGCGAGTGGTTGCTAATGGTTGCTCGTGAATGCATATACATACGTATTAGGCACTAGATCAGTTCGGACGCTTTCATATTGCATTTACAGATATGTATTTGTTTGTAAGTTGAACTTGATATGTCGTCATATGGATGTTGCATATGGATGAATGGCTATGCACACATGTAGTATTTACATAACTAGGGGTGCTTGCATACATGATTGGACGCATGGCACTGACATGATTCGCATTAAGGAGGTCAACTGAATCAGTAGACCGCTTGATTTTGCATTAGATAAAGACATATACACACACTATGCATATGAACATGAAAGCATTAGAAATCTTTTAAGGACAATGAATGCCTGTGATTGAATGGTTGAGTAGATGGGTGATTGGATGGTAGGACACATTCTTCCTAACTTGAAGATTTCGGGGACGAAATCCTTTTAAGTGGGGGAGAATGTAACACCCCGTAATTCTGTAACACTAGGATTCACAAATCAAGGTAGAATTAAATTTTAAAATCAAAATCAAGGGAAACGGGTTATGCCATTATGTTCGTCTTGGAATTCTGCATGAAAACGAGACCGAGTTTGCAAGAATCGGAGTTCGTATGAAGGAGATACGACCCTCCGAAGTTTCAGGAATTTTCAGAACAGAAAACAGCTCGAAATTCGAATTCAAACCCAAAAGCGGGCTGGGCGGGAAAGTTCCCGCCCAGGACCCAGGTCGACTGGGAGTCGACTGGGTAGTCGACCCCCCCCCCCCCGGACCAGGTCGACTGCCCAGTCGATTGGGTGTCGACCTGGGTACAGAAACCCACTTTTGGGCCTAGGTGCATTCTGATGTACCTGGTCTCGTTTTCTGCCTAGATTCGTCCCCTAATCCTATATAAACAGCCTCTGGCCTCATTCTCTCTACACCATTTCATTCTATCCTTATGCTGCCTCTGAGAAAATGTATAAATAAATAAAAATAAGAAAATAATATGAAAATCCAAGACAAGGTTATGCTGCTCAAGTTTGTCAAGAAGAGATTCGAATCAAGATTAAAGCTTCAAGATAAGAATCAAAGGCTAACTCAAACGGTTTCGAGCAACGTCGCATGAATCATGGCAACGCCATCTTTCTATTCTAAAAACCGATCAATGTAAGTCGGTTACTTTTTAGATTTGAACGTTTTCTCTATTCGTGACATGAAATTAAAGGAATAAAAGAATATGCCAAATCATTCTATTCGAATCAGTGCTTATATCTTTGGACCTAATTAAGAACTGTTATGATTCGAGGACCAATAAGACTGTGACTATGAAACTATGGACCTTAAAACCATATGCCTCTTTGACTATGAACATTGCCTATGACTATGAACACTGCCTATGACTGTGACTCATGGCTATGAGAATTATTTCCTTGACTATGAACACACGCCTATGCCTTTGATTAGGAAACATAAACTATGGCCTATGACATAACAAGAACAACTGTGATTAAACACCTATGATTCATGACTAGGAAAGTGTTGCTTAAGTTTTGTGACTGTGAAATTGGGTCTAAACCTGATTATCTATTCTTGGTTTTCTTTGGTTTTTTATCTTGGGAATTTAGCTATTAAGTTAGGTATACCCATGTTCTTGAACCTACGTCGTTATTCAACCCTTTTTATGTCATAAGATTTTCAGACCTATAGGCCTTCGATGTTTTAGATCAATTTCAGTGTAATTCGTTAGGTCTGTAATTAGTAAATTATCATTTTATGCCAGTTATTATGTCTATCTTTTTCATAGCATCTTTGGTTCATTCCCTATTTTCTACGAATCTAGATTTATCTATAATCTAGATTGAATCACGATTATACGAACGATGGGAATACGATTTGGCCAAAATATGAAATTTACTAATAACGTAGTTATAAACTTGGAAATTGGCATGAATTGGGAACATGTATTATGGCATGTTCATAAAATTGCAAATTGGATAAATTTGACATGAATTATAGGATGTGTAATTTGAATCTAGTATTGACTTGTAAATCTGGCATTTACATGAACTGTGAACTTGAATAATAAGTCTAGTTTGACATGAACTGTAATTAGAATGTTATATCAGAATTGGATTAGCTAATTTGGCATAATAAGTATATTGGCATAAATTTGAAATTGGCCATAATTGCGAGTAATTGTCATGTTTGGCAAAAATCATGGTTAGTGACACTTAATTTGGTATAGTTTACATACCAAAAAGCATAATATGATATAGAGGGAAAAATGGGCCATAAGAATAAATGTTGACAATTTACATTAAAAGAGTAATTAGGAAATAAGTAAATTAGGAATGATTTACTTATAGAATTTGTCCTAAATGAGAAAATGTAAATTTAGACAAATTAAAGGTTTATTAACGACATCACTTTTAACAATACACCAGAAAGTTCTAGGGTGACAGAGAGGATAGTGTCTAGGTTTGGGTTTGGAAAATACAAGTTTCCTGCTCTCCCTGGCTATCCCTAACTGATCCGACGGAAGGGATGGTTACTTTCAAAACCTGATTTGAAAATTAATCAAAACCCTTTGAACTTAGAAAACACGAATAGGCCTAATCCGAGGTTAGACTGAGTTGCGATGTAAACCTGCCCGGAACCAACCGGCACATCCAGTAATCGCAATAATATCTGTCTAATGTGAGTGGTCACGGCTTTAATTTATTTAGTTAAAGCTAGAACAAGAATGGTAGGGTTAAGTTAACTAAGACACTTAACCAATTCAACATGATAACAAAACCGATGGGTGGGGGTTAGGTTCATACAGACACTTAACACAGTTAAGCTAGAATGGGAGGGTTAAGTCCATAGGAACACTTAACCAACTTAACACAGTTAAGCTAGAATGGGAGGGCTAAGTCCATAGGGACACTTAACCAACTTAACATGGTAACAAGACAAGATTTGTAGGGGTTAAGTAAATAAGAAAACACTTAGCCAAATTAACATGTTAACTAGACTAGAAGGTGGGGTTAAGTAAAGTTAATACACTTAGCCAAATTAACATGTTAACTAGACTAGAGGTTGGAGTTAAGTAAAATTTAATACACTTAGCCAATTTGATATGTTAGCTGGACTAGACCATAGGGTTAAGTAAACTTGAACACTTAACCATCAGACTGTGATAAAGGAATTGGGTTAAGTTTAAAACATGAAGGGATAATACTTAACCATTAATAACATGTTAGTTAAAACAGACGGGCAAGGTTAAGTTAAAAAGGAAACACTTAACCAATACAGGATGAATGGGTAGGGTTAAGTAATAAGAAATACTTAACCAATATAACTTGGTTTGTGGTAGGGTTTAGTCAACATGAATTACTAATAACACTTAACCAGTTTAACAGGATAAATGAAGAGGGTTAAGTTAGCTTGAATTGACTAATGACACTTAACCAATCCAAATTGACGGGAAAGATAACTAAGTAGTAAACCTTACTTAAGAAAACAACGATTCTGGAAACTAAGTGGTAAACCTTAGTTAGTAAAACTAAGTAGTAATTCTTAGTATAACACGGGAAGGAGCGAATGTCCGTCTGAGTAAAAAGAAGGCTCCAACGAATTGGGTTACGAAGCCCGAGGCTTCGAGGGGACGTGAGGGTACTCTTGGTATCCCTCTGTGAGGCTGCAGATGATCCTCCTGGGCTCACAGAGGTTAAGGTCTGCTTTAGAAGAACCAGGGGTATGCCTTGGTTGCAATATATGGCAACCAAAAAACTAGGATGGACCAGCGTGATTCGGTGAGAAAACGGTAGCCCTGTGATAGCAACTCGTCGTCTACCATCCATCTTGAGTCAATCGAGATACGTGAAGCAGAAAGGCGGAGAACTCCAAAAGACCATATACTTGCTATCTAGTTATGGGTGAGGAAGGTCATAGGTTAGTGGGGCATAGGGGGCCTGCGTATAGTTCTCATTTTTCAAGGTGTGCCTTTCATTAGTTGAGGGAGGGGTCGAGTGGGACCATAGCCACTGGAATAAAAACAGACCTTAGCATCTGCATCGGCAGATATCTGAAAGCTCCCGACCGAGTTCTGTGTTTCTTGATTTGCCCTGCCACAGGTCTCGGGCCGCACATTACAGGACATGTGCATCTAGACAAGCGATAACGATTCGTGATACATGCGTGGGGAAGTATAGGAACATATACCACTCTAGGTAGTGTGTCCTAGACTTGGGGGCATCGTTCGACAGGTAGCATAATCCCTAGTTGGACTAGGTGGCATAAACCCTGAATCCGAGAAGCATTCGGCAGATAGCATAAATTCTAGTTGAATCTAGAAAGCACTTGATAGAAAACCCTAGATTAGATCTAGGTAATAAATAATAAATGTATGCCTGAAGGCAACTGAAATTACCGGGATTGGGATTACGTTATCATTACTAGTTGGGACACTAGTTAGGTGATGCAGAGATATAGAAACCAGTATATCAAGGAAATAGCAAAGCGGCGAAAGTATTAGAGCATATCCAGTTTATCTTGTCTTAGAATATCTTGTGTTAATCTTATCTAATCTTACTGATCCTATCATCATGGTGTTATCTTATATTCAGTTAATTCATGTCGTTTTGTTTTTCCATGTTCACATGCTAGAAGTAACTGAACTTACTCAGGCTTTATGTCTGACTCTATTTTTCTTTCATCTTCTTTTCTTCCGTTCCCCCCTCCCCCCCAGGTAGTAAAGGAGGGAATAGTATAACTCAGGTTAATTTGGACTGTCACTCTTTCCCAGCTTGAAGATTTGTCGAAGTTTTACTTGGATTCTCTTTTCAGATGCTATGGCTGGCTCTTGCTACAATTGGGGAATATAAATGTTGTTTTATGCTTCTTTATTTTGTTAGAAAGATGATACTCTGATATTATAAAAAAATCGTGTACAAACTATTTTATCAACAAAGCAAAGTTTTATTTTCCGCTATTTTAATTTTTGTCTGTCTTGTAATTCATCTGCATCTTTTACCTTAAAATGCTCCACAGAACTTAGTGCATTCCCTTTGTGAGTGACACTAACGGATGTGGGGTGTTACAGGTCGTTACAGTGGTATCAGAGCTATTGGTTTAATGATTAACCTTGGCTCTGTGGCGTGGCTCGATAGAGATGGGGTTAGTAATACCCTAGATTGAGTTTGATTATATATATGAGAGCGCGTATTTGTGATTTGATATTAAAATTATTTTGAAAATTATTTTTGCCCAATGTATTTTATAAATAATAAAAGTAAGGATTTTCACGAATTATTATAGTATGGGCAATCAATTGATTTGTTAATATTGATTTGTGTGATATGTTTGGATGGTGTGTTCGATGGATAAACCTAAACCTGAATCGACTTGGTTAAAACCAATCTGAAATAAGTAGTTCAAATAAATCAATCCAGATAAATAAATTTGAATGGGTAATTAAAGAAATAAATAAAGTGCTTTTAAGTAATTATAATCTCGGTTGGATTGAATTGTATGTAGAATTGGTTGATATGAATGGTATGGATGTTTAACTGATATTGTTTTAGTGACTAATGAATTGGTTTGAGTTGATAACAGGTGTAAAGTGCCAGTTCAGCTTTAAAATCCAGCCAGGAGAGAAATTCTGGAGTTATTTGAATCCAGTTTGAGTAGAGCTGCAAAATAATTATGCAAGCTCGAATATAAATGATCGCTTATCGTATAATAGCGCTCGCCAAAAGGTACGCCTGCGCAAATATGAAATTTTTGGTTTTATTTGGATTTTAAGCTTGAATTTTGAATTTTTCCGACCTTGAGAGTTGATGTATACATATTTCTTGATCCTGCGATATTGCAGATGGTCCTCCGTATAGGGGAGACTCTACCGAAATTTCTCCAGAATTTAAGATGTTAGATTTTTTTTTTTTGAATTTTTGGAAAATTCTTTTATTTGAAATAAATTGGTTTTAAAACCAATTGGGTCAGTTTGAAAATAAATTCGAGTTTTAAAATTAATTCTTTTTGGAAAAGATAAAAGGGATTTAACGTTCTTTCTGGCATAGCAATTTCGAGGACGAAATTATTTTAAGGGGGAAGGAATGTACCCGTATTTTCTGCATATTTATTTGGAATATTTTATTTATTTAAAATATTGGTTCGAATTTAACGATTTTATTTGGAATATATTATTTAAATAAATAATAAAATAATATTTTAATTTCAAAAATATTTGGGGAAATATAGAATTTGAAATATAATGTGACCGAGCAGTTTAAAATGGTCAAATATTGGTCATATTGAAAATATAGTGACGATTTATATTCGAAAACGACGGTCGAGCGATATGGTTTATAATTTAATTAAATAACGAGCTGCAGCGGCGCGACAGTTCGCGATTTGGCGTTTTGAACTTCAATTGGTCGTACCGGGTTCAAAATAAGTCGGATTTCCTCGAAACAAGAAACGTCGGGACTGGTTGGACAATATCTTTCTGGTGAAAGAGAAAAATCGAGTTTTCGTGTTGTAGATTTTATTTTATGTCAAAATCAAATTTTGAAAAGGTCGCTGTGGAATTTCGTTATATATTATAACGTTATTTATATTAAAATAAAGGGGTTTTAAATTTTTATAATATCGATTTGGCTTCAAACTCAACCCGGGATATTTTATCTGGGTAATATACAATATTCTGGTCGTGTATGGCCAATTTAAAAATTTTAATAATATTATATTGAAGTACTTTAAAATTGGTTTATTTTATTCAAATTGGCCAGTTATAAAAGGGACTTTCTTCAAACGACCTATGTTTTCGACGAAACAAATTTTGTTGGGACCGCAACAGTAAATTATTGCAAGATTTTCAAACGTCACTTCAATCGGGGTTATTCTGTGAGCATGGTAAAATAAAATGCAAAATAAATCGATCAAATTGGACGTGTACAAACGCTATTCGAGCAAACGAACTCGGAATTCGACGAAACAAGTTTCATTAGGACCGTATCGTCAAGATATACTTTGCTGTCCATTGCGTCTCGAACGGGGTTCGTATGTGAGCGCAGCAGCAAATAAACGATGTTCGAAAACGTGATAGACACGAAATAAAATATCGTTAGTTAACGTCGCTCGTCACGTCAACATAAAATATATTATTCTCGCATTATATAAACCCACATCATCAGACCCTAGCCACCAAATTCTGAAATCATCACGTAATTTTGCAATAAAGTCCCTCAACACAAAATCCATTATATCTTTCAATCCGTCGAGAATTTGCATAGGCGATCTGAAGCAAATAGGTAGATCGGGTCCTTACCTACCTACAGCAAAAAGTTGGGGGTGAACGGACACCTGTGGTGGCCGGAATCGGCTTAAAACAGGATAAATCCATTTTTGTTTTTGGCTCAAATTGAGGAGTTGTAGCCAATTTGGGGAGACGGGACTTTAGGTGTTTCGTAGAGGGGAGACAGGGCTTCGTTTTGGTGGTGGTCTTAAGTCTTCTGGTGGTCTGTGGTGGGAGAAATCAGGGGATAAACGGAGATCAATGTTTTGGGTGTTGTTTTCGGTCGTGGATGGGGAAATCGCTAATTTCCGGTGGACCTGGTGGTTGTGGGGCCAAGGGGCTAAAGGTCGTGGGTAGCGCGAAGCGTGGGGGTCAAAATGGCGGTGGTCCGGTCAGGCGAAGTGGTTGGTGGCCGGAGTTGTGGGGGTTTGAACAAATTTTGTTCAAGGGTCGATTTCCGGTCAGAGAGTAGGAGTTGGGTGGCGGCGCTCCAGGCGAGGGGGCGTCAGGCCGAAGCGGTTCTGGTGGAGGTGACAGATGGGGCCCAGGTCTTATGGAGGCAGCGCCGTGGGTGATCCAAGGTGATGGGTTTTGTCTCAGAGGAAGTTACGGGTTTGAGGCAGAAGAAAAGGTAAAAACGCGTGGACCTGAAGTTAAATACTGACGTGGCACCAAAGTTTAAGGTAATTAAGGGTAAGTTAAGGTTATTTAATTATTTAAATATTAATTAGTTGATAAAAAAATCGTACAATTATTCAATTTTTAAACGAGCGTAACTTTTACGTATGTTAACAAAATTTAACGGAACTTGATCCGTTGGGATCGCAGGGACGAGACTTAGGCGATGGCGCTGACTAGGCTCTGATCGGACACCATTGAAAATTGGGCTAATTTTGAACGTCCGTTCAAGATTAAAAGCGAAAACGCATCAAACGTCGACAGAATAACCTGGTGAGTTAATTCTCACACCTTCTGGAATTTTGTGATGTGGTAAATTCATATTAAAATATAATTTACCTTTAAAAATATAAACTGGTTGATTGGTTGTTGTTGACTGTTATGGTGGATTGGATGCTGATAATTAAATTTAATCGATTATATGAAATTTATTTCATTTATTATCATGGAATGTATAACGAGCTGTGATGCAGGGCAGAACAGGTTGGAGGGATCCGACCGGATTCCTCAAATATTATATATGATGTTTGTTTGTTTAATATTATTGATGTGTGAACTGTTTAAACCCCATATGGTTGAAAAACCTGTTTGAGTGTGATGGTTGAATAGATATTCACCTGTGTTGTGTTTAAAATCAGCCGACAGTGTTGATTTGGTAATTGGCAGTGAATGGCCTAAAATGTGCTATTTTAGACGTCGTTCTACCGTTCGGTGAATCGACGCAGTCTTAAAGTTATAAAATATTTTATAGCTGAAATGAGATTTTTCAGTCATTTTTATCAATAACTAAATTAGAAGTTTATTAAAATTTAAATCGAGTTTTGTAAAAAGGAATTATTTAAAAAGATTTAGTTAATAGGAATCTTGGGATGTATACAAGTTTTAAAGGCAGAAAAGGTAGGAAATTTAACTACGAGTTCTTAAAATGGAATAATTGTTTTTATAACAATTAAATGGGGTTTTTAATTTAATTAAGTTATTTAATTGAGTTAAAAAGGGGGAATGAACTTTTCAAGGGAAATGATTATAAATGGATAATAGACTGAAATATGGTTATAGATTTATTCTAAGCTAGGTCGTTATAAGTGGTTAAACAAATTAGTGTAAGCGATTTGGAAGAAATCCAAACCAGGGTTCTAAAAGGATTTTAAAATCGAAATAATGGTCTTAAGGGTTAAAGCATTGATTTGGACAAATGTTGTAATGAAAATAAGGTTTTCCAATATAAAGGAAAATACATACAAACCTGTGGTGTTAAATATTGGAAATGGACGTTTGGAAATGAAATTCCAGTTGGAAGGGTTTTACTTTAAAGAAAATGTAAGCGGGTTTTATTTGTAAAATACAAGGTAAAAGTTTTGTTTTAAGAATATTCGAAGAAATGGAAGCAAATTATTCAGTGTGGGAATTTATTTAAAACCCAAAGGTTATAAGAAGAAAAGTGTTTAAGGCTAAAAGTTGTATATTTAATAAACATTTACTTAATCAAAGGAATTAAGTAAAGAGATTTTCGAACTAGGATTTCAAATATAGGAATGGTTTATAATACCCAATTTGAAATCAAGATGGTAAACAAGATTTTAAGATCAGTGGTTAAGTGACGAACTGGTATTATTCTGAGATAAGAACGTTGTCGATCAAGGTCTGAGAGGTAGATAAAATACCCCAACTTGGTTGGCTCCACTATTATCGAGGAATGGTACTAGTTTGGAGTGAGTGAAGGTATAGAGATTGGTTTTATCTTATACGAGGAATATAGAACTCTAATGCGAGGTTTTGGGAAATAAATAATATCGTAATATTAGTTTTCAAAGAAATAAGAATATTGATTTCAAATTGTACTGAATATTTATTGTTCAATTAGAGTTGATCGAATATCGTATTCGAAGTAGAGTTAGTCAAACATAGTTATTCAGGAAAAGTCGCCGTTGCATACGACTGCTAGCGTAATTCGCAGGGCTGCAGATAGCCTACGGCGGTCGGATGTTTCCTGAGGGAATCAGGCATAACCATTGTGATCACTGCGATCTAGAGTCAAGCGAATATAGTTAAGTCAAGAGAGTCAAGTTAGAGTTAATCGATCAAAGTAAATCAGTCAGAGTTAATCAGAGGAAATTTGGTTTATATCATTAAGTATATACGTATATGGATATCGTGAGTTGCTCAATTATAAGAAAAAGGGAAAAGGTTTTAAAGAAATATATCGATACATTCAAAAGGGAATGGGAAGCTGGGTTTATACATATATATATATATATGCTCGAAAGTATTTAAAATGGTTTTTGATTATAACTGAGAATAAATATAAGGTTTAAATATATTTAAAGAATTTAAGGTTAATTAACCATTTTGTTAAATATATTGTAAAGGGCCAAGTCATGCCAAGTACTGAATCGGCAAACTCAGTTTATTCACACTATTGATATTTGATAGTTAAAACACCGACTATCAAACCAGACCAATACGATTGTTGTTATGGAAAGACCGGGATCGAATTTATATTCGAAAACCATTCCGACCAACAAATACGTGAAGATATTTGAAGATGGTCGAGATGGAGCATTGAAGGCCGTGGATCTTCATAAGCGGAAGGATTGCTAAAAATCTTTGGTTAGCTCCCAGAGATAAACTGTGGTTCTGTCGTGATTGGAATCCACGGGTTGCAAGGACTTCTCTCTACTGATCCATAGGGTGATTCCTATATGAGATGCAGTAGGAGAGTGCCTTTGGTTCATCCTGTTCCTGGATGACTTGTATGGACGAGTGTCTGACAGAGTATTTCCAATGGGATCACGTACGTTGATTTCTTCAAATGTACGATAGTTGGTGGCGGAGGACGACGGTTCTCTTATCAACTAGAGTATTTTTGTGGACGTCAATTAGTGATATCTGGCGGATCTGACGATGTGGCATTCAAAGTGAATGGTGGCCAGATGTTCGAAAAAGGAATTCTAGCCTCAAGCCTCATCAACTGGGAAATGACAAAAATCGGGCAGGCAGCATGGCTATGTGGGTCGCTCCCATTAGGATGTATGATCTCCTATCTAGAGAAATTCCATTTGCTTATTTTATCTATGTTTCGATGTTGTCCCTTTTTGGGCAGGCGGTTGCTGATCCCAACCGTCAGTGATATACATTCGATACACTCAAGCAAAATGAGTGGTCGGTCATGTGAGGGCCGGGTTGCAAGACGTTCTTGTTGAACCCAGTGTATTCGCCTCTAGAGATACACAGTCGGAAGGTGGTCCCATACCTTGTCAAGTTGGAAATCCAATATCCAATAAGCGCCCGCGGTTTTGGTTTGTATACTATATATGGGGTACGAAACGATCATTGCGACAGTGTTCAATCGGATGAGTCCAAGAATTACCCGTCAAAGCAAACATAAGGGGCCATACTCCATGTTTTTACTAAGGCGTTTAATTAGATTTCTCATATGAGTGAGAAAAAGGTTTACATAACTATATACTAGTAGATTGGAAAATGATTTATAAAATGATTTCACAAAATAACTTCGTACAATGAAGTAGGATTGAAAATGTAACAACCTGATTGTCCGGACAATAAATATTTAAATATCGAAGGTATTTAAATATTTAAAACTTGGATTTAATGGTTTTATAACCTTTATTAAATCCCTTTATAGATAATAATTAATGAGGAGAAAACATGTTGTTGAGTTTTTGTTTACAAAGATAAGTAGTTCGAAGAAATATCGATAATGTGACCGAAAAAAGTTTTATCTATAAACTATTTCTTACTTGTTAAAAACTGTTAGAATATCATGTGCATGTAGTAACAATAGATGAACACATATATGTATGAACATGATATATAAATCAAAATACAAATGGTATATGTGTGCATATTCTAGAATATGAAAAATGGCTTAAAATGATATGGACACGTATCATCAAATGAATGGAACACATGTCTTGGAATTAAATAAGATAAAGACACGTAAACATATTAGGTGTCTATGTGTAGAAACATCTAAATACACCTAAGGAGACAATTGTATTCATCCTAAAGCATGCATGAAGATAAGGAGGACAAGTGTTCAAAACTAAATTACCAAACTAGCCTTGAAAATTACTATATAAAGGGTGGAAAGGTTCATTCTTTTTCATGCATTCACAAACATAAAACCTAGATAAGAAAAAGAAGAGAGGTTTAGAAGAAGCCAAGAGAAGGAATACAAGTTCAATTTTTAGATCTAAGGTGAGAAAAACTATTTAAGTTCATGTATTCATTTCATACCTTGAAGAAAAGTTAAGAAATTTATAAATGAATGATTGGACTTGAAACCCTGAAAATGACATACGGTATTTTAGGCATAACTTTTTCTGTTCTTAATGAAATTTTTACTTCTCTATCAATTTGGAAAGCTAATTTAAAGGACTACAACTTTCACTTGTACCACTTTCTTCAATTCGACAATTGGTGTACCTAAAAACTGGACGCAATGTCAGGTAAAAATCAGCGCGAAATGGACATGTTGAAAATGCCTCATGATGTTTGATTTTATATATTAAACTGGTAAATGATTTTGAGATTTTCATTTCATGATAATTAAGCAGACTAAGAAAGTTTCTCTCTACGAAGAATTTGGAGTCAAAATCTATCCTTATCATAAAGAATCAGCGTCAAACATTTTGCCTAAAAACAGGATGAAAATCTGAATTTTGAAACTATTTATAGCATTCCGAAAAGCTATCTTTTCTCTGAATTAGTTAAGAAGCTTAACAAGCTACCTAGAACTTTTCATAGCATCCCAGAAATGTTGTAGTAAGCTGTTTTGGTCTAAAATTATTATGAAACACCCAGAACTTGTTATAGCATTTCTGGAAGCGCTGTCTTTTCTCTGAATTAACTATGAAGTATTTTAAAACGAACAACACTTCTCATAGCATGAAAGAAACGTTGTTATAGATGTTTTGAGTATAAAATAATGGTAAACTATTCCAAATCCTCTCAAATTTGGACTTGAGCTTCCTTATAGTATCATGAACAAACAGACAAAAATCGAGGATGTTAAGTCAAAGTAAAAGAGAGTCAAAACGTGTCAAAATTGAGAACAAGAAAGATTGACGAATTTCGATGATTCGAGGAAAATAATTGATTGCTTTGTAGTGATGATAAGTACTATATGATGTTCTATGAGACTTTTCCATGAAGATAGCAAAGAGTACTGTGAGTATACTTATCATCTAATCCATTATTATTTCATAAGCTTGTGTATTAATTTAAAGATGCATATGACTTTAACATACTACATCGACTGTAATCTTTGCTTCAGTAAGTAAAGAACATATATGACGGATGATTGAGGACATTGGCGACTTAGTATGACTGGCATAAAGTCCTGAAATCAAGAACATAAGGATTAGTAAGGGACTGAGACAGACATAGAATACCTACGGTTTGATAACTATAATTGCATTATCAAAATGCATTACTTTGACAAATGTTTTTATGTAAAATAATATTTTCGAGCATACCTTTTCTTGATGATTAGTTTGTAGTTATAAACTATTTTATCGCAAGGAAGATTTTGGTATTTAAAATAAAAGAAGTTTATCTTTTGAAAAGAAGTTCTACAAGAGATATATAGATGTCTTTCAAAACGAGTATTTGTAGAGTGTTTTACCCTTACTTGATATAAAGAGTATTTTTGGAAGTAAATGTTGAATTTAAATGTTTTGAGTAAAGAAGAACTACGTTGGCTTGATTCTATATCTAATTGCTTACCCTATTAGACAAAGGTATGTAGGCTGTCACAAGTGGTAGTGATGCAGCTGCTTTATTAAATAAAATAATTTTTGTTTATTATTTGCTATTTCATCTTGTGTTGGTGCATCTTTCATATGTTATCATTTACATCATACTGACGTAATTATCGAGTGTGCAGGAATGAATGTCGATGTCCATCTCACTAGAGTCGCATAATAATTGATTTATGGTAGTCATATTTAATTTGCATCAAAATAACTCCATGTGGATTAAATGAATACTTTGATAAGTGGTAGTTATTTAAATTCTACCCAGTGCATTTAGTGATGTTATTCATACTTATAAAATATGATGGTAGCAGTCATTGTTTGTTTTTGATTTTCAACAATTTTGATTGGTCCGGAATTCAGAGGCATCACAAAAGGTATCAGAGCTTTGGTTAGGTGCCTAAATAAAATATCATATAAGATTAGAAAATCATTTTTTTGGAAATTTTAAAATAAAGTTACCTTAATAAATAAAACTGGATAAGGTAAGGCACCATTCCTCTGACCAGGTATATGTGTACTATTTATTTGTTTAAATTTTGTTTATAGAATAATGTGTTGATTTATTTTCAAGCACCACATAAAGAGGTACGATGAATTTGTAAGTGCATATGATTAGTTATAAAGTAGCGAAGGAATGAAGTCGCTTATAAAAGGAGGGATGTTGTGGCATGAAATGGATGCAATGAAGTAAAAGGAATATGGAAAAACAACTTGTCGAGGAAGGAATTAAATGGGCTTCCTCAAATAAAATTAAGGAAGACCAAGAGGAGTGAATTGAACACTACATTCATGCAAAACCAAGGTGAGAAAATCTATTTAATTAATTATATCATTATGTAATATGATATTAAAGTTGTTTAGCATTGATGATGTTAACTTAAAACTGCTAAAACATCTCTCAGCAATTCAATCATAACTTTTGATTACTTGATTTGGGATTGGTCAAAGTTAATCTTATTAGGAAGGTAGATTAATTATCAAGAATACTTACATCATACACATTTTAAATTTTGAAAGTTTGCTATCTCAAAACATTTTTGCAAACTGAACTATGTGTTTGACAAAAAAAGAGAAGAAGGAGGGGTTATACTTAAGATAATTTTCGAAGTTGAAAGAGTGGATTTTCCAAAATGAAATGGTTATCCATGTGGAAGTAATGATTACACACTTTGAGAAAATACTTTGTTTAAACTCATGAAAGATTTTTATTGATTATTTCATCAATGATGGATACTTATAGATGATGTTGATGATGTGCGGTATAAGACAATGGATCTTGGGTAGTGCACTACTACTCTATGTGGTATCGAGCCAGTAGAGTACATACTATTTGATGACGGGATGCTGGCACAAGACAATAGATCTTGGGTAATACAACTATACTCTATGTTGGCATTGAGCTGAGTAGAGTACATCCTATTTGATGATGGAATGCCTGCCGCAATAGGATAACATATCCTAAATTGAGTGCAGATCCACTTTGATGAATATAATCATATTATATATATTAAAAAAATTGAAGATATTACATGAAATTCTATATTTACTCTCTGGTACATTTCGATGGGTACCTGTAACGACCCGCATTCTACGCATCATAGGATCGTAGAATATTTATTTCTTTCACATACGAAGTCGTATGGTCATGTAACTTTGGGAGATGACTATTAGGGTCATTTCCCATGTCCATGGTTTTTCCCGATTTTTAAATGACCATTTTACCCCTAATTGGTACTGTTTTGGCCATAACTTTTGACTGTAAAGGAATTTTGACTTGAAACCACTTCCATTGGATCCGGATGATGGTTTCTCTTTCCGTAGAGTGGTCACATTAGCCAAACGGACTCACCGTTTGGGAGATATGGCTGAAACAAGTTTCAGATGGCGAAAAACAGCTTAATTGGGCTTAACCAGGTGATTAACAGCTAGGCCCAAAGGGGAATTTCGGGATTAGGAGTTTAAAAGGGCTGTTAGGGTTTGGAGAATACCTTTTTCTCATTTTTCAGCCGTCGCTATTCATTCCTCTTAACCTAGCCATGGCCTCCACCCTCTAAATCTCTTCAAAACACCTCTTAATCATTTTCAAATTGAAGATTAGGCTTAGCAAACATCAAATCAAGGAGTATTAGCACGAGAACCGAGATAGAGCTGCTGTGTAAGATTGGGAACAGCGCCAAATCAGAGAAAATTTCAGTTTTGGGGTTTTAGTTGTGGCAAAGGTGAGTGATAACATCGTTTTGACACTAATTACAGTTAATTAAGGGTAATTAGTGAAGATTAGCGAATTTATACACCAATAAATTCTGGAAAAATGTTTAGAAATTCGAAAATAATATTTTACATCTCTGGTAGAAATTTGGGTTAATTTGATTAAGTTTTGTTAACCCTATGATTAGTTTTGCTTAAACATACTTGAGGGAAATTATTGGGTTTTGGGTATATTTGATCCATTTTGACATGAAAATTCATTGTTTTGGTGTTTGTGGCTAGTTTGTTATGTTGCTATGACTGTTTGGGATGATTTGTGATTGATAAGTATGGTTAGATTTGTCGAAAACGTCGTCGAATGGCGTAAACAAGTTGCTGGAAAAAGTTGCAGAAAGTTGTGCAGGGTTTCGGATCGGATCGGGTATGGGCTCGGATCGGGTAGGGAGCTGGGCAAGGAATCCGACCCGAACTGGAATTTGGCACAAAGAAGGTTGGCAAGAAGGAAGGCCACTGCTTTGAGTTGGAGTTGGACAGAGGATCGGATCGGAGCCATGGAGCAGGATCGGATCGGAGTGGGCTAGGGAGCGAGATCGGATCGGAGGAGGCAAGCGAGGGGGGATCGGATCGGGCTACGGAGCGGGACCGGATCGGAGTAGGCCAGGGGACGAGATCGGATCGGAGCAGGCAAGCTGGAGGAGGGACGAACCGAACCGACCGGAGCGTGACATCCGAACCGAACCGACGTCTAAGGGGAAGGATCACCGAACCGAACCGCATGCAGGAATACACCATGGAGCATTGCACCGAACCGAACCGTGTTATACGTATATATCCGAACCGAATCGAATTCAGGACCACTTCTATGCGACGACTCTTTTGAAGACCAACTCCAATTCGACCAAACTCGAGATGCAAAGGAAGTCCAAATGAGAAGTTAGAGCTCAAGATTCAGATGGGAATCAATGAGTTCGCTTCATGGTTGGGCTTTGCTGCGGGACGCGTGCTAAGGGGTTTACGATGTCTATAGCTTTGGACCACTATGGTAGGAGGTACGGAGGGGGATTCAGGGCCATTATGGCATTGGTAGAACCAAGGGCTACGATCAATGAAATGGATCATTGAAATGTTTGGTCATAACTCCATATGTTTAGCTTGGTCACAGCAGGGTTTCTACAAGTCGGGATCCGTCGTTACCTCAATTTGTCTAGTATTCCAAGGTGGTAGATGTCGTATGCTTTGTGCACTGAGTGAGGGATGTGAGGATGGTTGCTATGGATGGTTTGGTTGCTATCATTATGACATACACACCCCACCCCCGTATTCTTTACACTATTCATTATGGCACCTTAGAAAACTGTACAGTATGTGGTACTAACTCTTTGGTTGCAGGTCCAGGTTCAGGTATGGTTTAGTATACCTGTTATTATTATGTTTAGATGCTTATCGCTTATACCAGGCTTTATGTCTGACCCAGAGTTTTATGTCTCCTCTTATTACTCTGGGTGCTCACACGAGCAGACTAGAGACAGGTTAGCTGGTGATGCACGGGTAGATGATCCGGAGACGAGCAGGAGGCTTCCACGTAATATATATACATAGTATTCTCCCTGTGTTGTTGAAGATCACTGCCTGGGCATTGGTGGTGTATCTTTTTACTTTGACTTTCTTTTGTTTAGAGACAGTAGATTTTGAAAAGTTGTAATAAGCTGTATTTGGATTTCCGCTGCTCTGATGTTGATGTTGATTTTAGTTATCAGCTTATGCACTGTCTCACCTGTTTTATGTCAAGTATGTTATCATTATTATATTTTATCCCATGCGCTGTGAGACATTCTACAGGTTCCTTGATTAGTTCATTCTCTTCTTTCCTTTCTCCTGACGACCGTCCCGTGCTAGTCGGGCATGTGTACATCGCACTTTTGGAGGAAATGCAGGCTGGTGCGGGGCGGGCCGTCACACTTGGTATCAGAGCTCTAGGTTGCGTAGTTAACCTAGGGAAGTTATCAGGGAGAGATAATATATGTATACGAGAGAGCGTATTTGTGATTATTTTGGTTTTTCAAAAAGCTATATATATATATATATATCCTATTAGTAGTATAAGGATGAAGTCGTACTGCACTAGCACCACTATGGAGTTGTTAATCGTTTCCTTTTTCAGATTGACGATGAGCCGATATACTAGAGGTACTGGTAGGGGAGCCAATAATGGGAATGCTGCTGACATGAGAACGATGTTTACTGACCTCATGAGAGAGATGCTTAGAGATGTACAGAGGGAAGCTCCCAATGATGGAAATGGTGGTGGTCCAATAGTGCAGGCGACGAGGGTCGACTTCGCCAAGCTGAATAAGGATTATACTAGCCTTGGTGGGAAGCCGTTCCACGGAACGGAGTCGGCCACGGATGTTCAAGATTGGTTGGATAGTTGTGAACGTATCTTCGAGGATTTGGGTATCGAGGATGCGATGAAGAGAAAGCTAGCGTCCCGTCAGCTGCAAGGGCGGGCAATGAATTGGTGGAATGCTATAAAGGCAGCTACTCCCGAAGATCAGATTACTTGGGAGCAGTTTAAAGCTCGCTTTAGTGAGAAGTTCATTCCAGCTGCTCAGAAGTCAGTGCTATTTAAGAAATTCTTGGAGCTCAAGCAGAATGGTAGAGCTATCTCGGAGTATATTGCTGAATTTGACACTCTGTCGAAGTACGAGTTATCTCTTATTGATACTGCCGAGAAAAAGAATGAGAAATTCATAACTGGTTTGGATAAGTACTTAGGGGAAAGACTTATTAACCACATCGATGAGTCGTTTGAGTCGATTGTAGGGAAAGCATTGAGGTCAGAAAGTCTTTACCCTAAGCCGAAAACTGAGGTTGCATCTACAGAGGAGCCAAAACCACAGGCAAATGGTGGGGGCAAGGGTGGTTCCCAGAATAAGAGAAAGCAGAGTCAGACTAAGGATGGCCAGAAGAAAAAGAATAAACAAGATGTTGAGTGCTTCAACTGTGGTAAGAAGGGCCATTATCCTAGTAATTGTCGGGCCAAGCCAGCGGATAGGAAGTGCTTCAACTATGGCCAAATGGGACATCACAAGGACAAGTGTCCGCAACCCCCTAAGGAAAAGCAAATGGTGAAAGCATACGCCCTTAATGCTATTCCTTCTTCGTCGAATGCCCCAACTGCGGCGGAGAAGGGAAAGAATGTTGTCATTCAAGGTATGCTTTCTGTTTATGATGTTCCTGTTAGAGTTTTGTTTGATACCGGAGCTTCCAGTTCTTTCATATCTAGTGACCTGGTAGATAGGTTGGGATTGGAGCCCGAGATTGTTGATAGACCTTTAGTAGTGACGAACCCGATTGGTGGTTCGACTAGCCTTAGCATGATCTGTCGTAATGTGGTCTTATCGAGTCATGGATGCATGTTTGTTTGTGATTGCTTTGTTTTGGGCTTTACTGGGTTTGGCATTATTTTGGGAGTAGATTGGCTCCGAAGATACGGGGTGGTGGTAGACTGTGAGGGCTTTTTGGTGACAGCTAGAGCGGATGATGGGCGGAGGATAGTGTTTGGTGGTTTACCCAGTGAAGGGGTATTGGCTAGTTTTCTAAACTCCCTTGACATTCCGCATAGTGAGTTGTCAGGTTTGCCCGTGGTTGGCCAGTATCCGGATGTTTTCGAAGAAGTGACCGGACTTCCACCACACCGAGAGATTGAGTTCCGTATTGATTTGATAAAAGATGCCAGGCCTATAGTGATGCCACTTCGTCGTATGGCACCAAGGGAGCAGCGAGAGCTCGAGGTGCAAGTCAGCGATCTTTTGAAGAAGGGATTTATCAGAAGGAGTGTTTCTGAATGGGGAGCACCAGTTGTGTTTGCTACCAAGGCGGATGGTTCCCTTCGTTTGTGTGTAGACTACCGTGAGTTGAATAAAGTGACGAGGAAGAACAAGTATCCTCTACCGCGGATAGATGATTTGTTTGATCAGTTGAGTGGCACGAGAGTATTTTCCCAGTTGGATCTCGCGACAGGTTTTCATCAGCTTAGAGTGGAAGCTGAGAGTATAGCTAAAACGGCATTTCGGACGCCGTCTGGATTTTATGAGTGGTTGGTCATGCCATTCGGGCTGACCAATGCCCCAGCATACTTTGTGGATCTTATGAATAGGGTATTCAGAGATCAGTTCAATAAGTTTGTCCTTCTGTTCGTTGATGATATTTTGGTCTATTCGAGGACAGAGGAAGAACACAAGGGACATTTAAGAATAGTGATGGAGGTGTTGAGAAAACACCAATTGAAAGCAAAGTTTTCTAAGTGTCACTTCTGGAAGAGGGAAGTGAGGTTCTTGGGCCATGTTGTATCAGAGAATGGGATTGTTGTGGACCCGGCAAAGGTGGCTACGGTACAGGATTGGCCTACGCCCAAGAATGCAACAGACGTAAGAAGTTTCTTGGGATTGGCTGGATATTATCGTAAGTTTATCCAAGGTTTCTCCAAGATAGCAGCACCATTGACCCAGTTGACTAAGAAGAATCAAGCTTTTGTCTGGGATGAAAGGTGCGGGAATGCATTCAAGAGTCTAAAGGACAAGTTAACAAGCGCACCAGTGTTAGTCATTCCTAAGGGGAATGAAGAGATGACGGTATACACGGATGCCTGTGGTACCGGACTGGGTGCTGTATTGATGCAAAGCGGTAGGGTTGTAGCTTATACAAGTCGGCAATTGAAATCGCACGAGAAAAGATACCCTACCCATGATTTGGAATTGGCAGCGATCGTGTTCGCGTTGAAGATGTGGAGACACTATCTCTTGGGAGAAAGATTTGAGTTGTTTATAGATCATAAGTCGTTGAAGTATCTCTTCTCCCAGAAGGATTTAAATCTCCGACAACAAAGATGGTTAGAATTCTTGGCTTCCTATGATTTTGACATCGCATATACACCGGGAAAGGGTAATGCGGTGGCTGATGCATTGAGTAGGAGACATGCCAGCTTAGGCGCTATGTTTCTAGAATGGAAGCAACTGGAGTATATCGCGGGGTTTGATTTCAGACCGAAGTGCGAACTGAATCTAGAAATGTTAGCAAGTTTGACGGTCAGACCCACTTTGATTGAGCGGATCGGCTCAAGTCAGAGGGACGATCCTAACCTATTGGAAATCATCTCCAAGTTAGAGATGGATATCGATGAGGAGATGAACAAGTATGGGCTTGATCGAGATGGATGGCTTAGAAAGGATGGAAGACTAGTCGTACCCAATGTCAATGGATTGAGAGATGAAGTACTTAGAGAATGTCATCACTCCAAGCTGACTATACACCCCGGTGGTAACAAGATGTATCGAGATATGAAGCAGACCTATTACTGGGAAGGGATGAAAAGAGACATTGGGAAGTTTATATCCAAGTGCATGAATTGCCAGCTAGTTAAAGCCGAGCAAAAGAAGCCTAGTGGGTTATTACAACCATTAGAAATTCCCGAATGGAAATGGGAGAAATTCTCGATGGATTTCATCGATGGTTTACCAAGGACTAGATCGGGACATGATAGCATTGAGGTGATTGTGGACCGACTGACTAAAAGTGCAAGGTTTATACCAGTCAAATCAACCAGAACGGCAGCTAAGTTAGCAGAACTGTATATGAAATGGGTAGTGAGATTTCATGGAGTACCTAAAAGCATTATGAGTGACCGAGACCCGTTGTTCACTAGTGGGTTTTGGAACAGCTTACAAGAGGCTCTAGGGTCAGAGTTACATCTCAGTACCGCATATCATCCTCAGACCGACGGTCAGACGGAGAGGGTGAATCGTATTTCTGAAGATCTCTTGAGAGCATGTATATTGGATTTTGGTGGATCATGGGATGACCATTTGCATCTAGTAGAGTTTGCATATAATAATAGCTACCAATCCAGTATCGGTATGGCTCCGTTTGAAGCTTTGTACGGAAGACCGTGTAACTCACCATCATGTTGGATGGAGGCTGGCGAGAAGTTTATGCTTGGTGAGGGAAACTTCAGATAAAATCAAGACCATTCAACAACGAATGAAGGCTGCCCAAGATAGGCAGAAGAGTTACGCTGATAAGAGGAGAAGAGACTTAAAATTCTCCGTTAGCGACTTGGTGTTTGTCAAGATTTCTCCGTTGAAGAGCGTAATACGATTTGGCAGGAGAGGCAAGTTGGCACCAAGATTTGTTGGCCCATTCCCTGTTCTCGAACTAGCCGGGAACTTGGCATATAGAATTGACTTACCAGAGAAAATGGCGGGAGTTCACAATGTGTTTCATGTTTCCCAACTAAGGAAGTTCGTTCACGACCCAGATATGACTGTTCCACCTGATCAGCTGGAGGACTTCGAAGTAGAACCCGAGGCGGTTGGGAACCGCAAGCCGGCCCGTATTATCGAGCACGACATGAAGCAACTTCGAAGGAAGGCGGTGAAGCTAGTCAAGGTTCAGTGGGGCGAGGACGAGAATGATTGTACTTGGGAGACAGAGGAGAACATTAGGAAGACTTATCCAGAACTATTTGCCTGGTAAGATTTTGACTTCGATTTAGTTTTCCGCATGCTAGGATAGGCTTGTTTGCTTGTTTTGCATGTTTGATTGTTGTATGTGGTTGTTAGGCATGCGGGATCCTTTGTATGTTTGGGTTAAGGAATTTCGGGGGCGAAATTTCCTAAGGGGGGGAGAGTGTAACAACCCGCATTCTACGCATCATAGGATCGTAGAATATTTATTTCTTTCACATACGAAGTCGTATGGTCATGTAACTTTGGGATACGACTATTAGGGTCATTTCCCGTGTCCATGATTTTTCCCGATTTTTAAATGACCATTTTACCCCTAGTTGGTACTGTTTTGGCCATAACTTTTGATTGGAAAGGAATTTTGACCTGAAACCACTTCCATTGGCTCCGGATGATGGTTTCTCTTTCCGTAGAGTGGTCACATTAGCCAAACGGACTCACCGTTTGGGAGATATGGCTGAAACAAGTTTCAGATGGCGAAAAACAGCTTAATTGGGCTTAACCGGGTGATTAACAGCTAGGCCCAAAGGGGAATTTCGGGATTAGGAGTTTAAAAGGGCTGTTAGGGTTTGGAGAATACCTTTTTCTCATTTTTCAGCCGTCACTATTCATTCCTCTTAACCTAGCCATGGCCTTCACCCTCTAAATCTCTTCAAAACACCTCTTAATCATTTTCTAATTGAAGATTAGGCTTAGCAAACATCAAATCAAGGAGTATTAGCACGAGAACCGAGGTAGAGCTGCTGTGTAAGATTGGGAACAGCGCCAAATCAGAGAATATTTCAGTTTTGGGGTTTTAGTTGTGGCAAAGGTGAGTGATAGCATCGTTTTGACACTAGTTACAGTTAATTAAGGGTAATTAGTGAAGATTAGCGAATTTATACACCAATAAATTCTGAAAAAATGTTTAGAAATTCGAAAATAATATTTTACACCTCTGGTAGAAATTTGGGTTAATTTGATTAAGTTTTGTTAACCTTATGATTAGTTTTGCTTAAACATACTTGAGGGAAATTATTGGGTTTTGGGTATATTTGATCCATTTTGACATGAAAATTCATTGTTTTGGTGTTTGTGGCTAGTTTGTTATGTTGCTATGACTGTTTGGGATGATTTGTGATTGATAAGTATGGTTAGATTTGCCGAAAACGTCGTCGAATGGCGTAAACAAGTTGCTGGAAAAAGTTGCAGAAAGTTGTGTAGGGTTTCGGATCGGATCGGGTATGGGCTTGGATCGGGTAGGGAGCTGGGCAAGGAATCTGTAACACCCCGAATTTCAATTAACACTAATAGTTAGTAATTAAAGTATAATTAATCTCAGATGGAAGAACCAGGGGAAACGGGCTGCGTCATTGCGTTCGTCTCGGAAAAATACGCGAAATAGAGTCCGAGTTTTCGAGAATCGGAGTCCGTATGGCCCGGTTATGGCCCAAAGAAGTTTTTAGAAAATTTAAATTTAAAAAACAGATTTGAAATTCAGTTGGAGCCAAAAGAGGAAAGGGGAGGGAAAAATTCCCGCCTAGCCCCGTGTCGACAGGCATGTCGACAGGGGTGTCGACAGGGGTGTCGACAGCCCTGTCGACAGGGGTGTCGACACAGGGTGTCGGCTCTGTGGATCTGGGTGCACCAGGTCTGGTCTTGGCTGAGTCTAGGGCTATGTTCTAGAGGGTTCCGAAATCTAAGGGTCCTAATCTAATCTAGGGTTAATCTAAGGGCCTAAAACACTTTCTAATCCTATAAATAAGACCCCAACCCTACCCTAATTCATTCATAATTAAACCTTGTAATTAAATTATGGCAAAATGCAACTTGATCATGGCCTCCACAAATCAATGAAGAGGGTTGCATGCTAATCACTCTCTAATCAACCTCTAATCCCTTCTTAGCATCTTAATCTTCTTCGTTTGGTGTGCAAAATTGCTAGTTGTGAGTTTCTATCACTTTGATGATCTTTTGGTAAACTAATTAGATGAGATTTATGGTTTTGTATGTGGGTTAATGAGCTTTGAATCATATGATATGATGTTAGCATTAATCTTATGTTTATGCATGTTGAGTATGTATGTAAATATGCAAGTTACATGTTTGTTAATATGCAAGTTACATGTATGTAAATATGCAAGTTACATGTTTGTTAATATGCAAGTTACATGTTTGTTAATATGCAAGTTACATGTTTGTTAATATGCAAGTTACATGTATGTAAATATGCAAGTTACATGTTTGTTAATATGCAAGTTACATGTTTGTTAATATGCAAGTTACATGTTTGTTAATATGCAAGTTACATGTTTGTTAATATGCAAGTTACATGTTTGTTAATATGCAAGTTACATGTATGTAAATATGCAAGTTACATGTAAGTAAATATGCAAGTTACATGTTTGTTAATATGCAAGTTCATGATGACACATTATGCAAGTCTATGAGTTAATATGCAAGTTTGTTATGCAAGTGAATATGTAAGTTATGTGACATATTATATGCAAGTTATGTGACATGTTATGCAAGTGCATGTGCAAGTTATGTGTTTGTTAATATGCAAGATGGCACCTTTGAAACATGTTCATTCATATGCAAGTTGACACCTTTTATATGTGTTATATCATGAGAACGAAATTACGTGGGAACGATGGGGTAATTAAATGCATAGGTTAATAAGATTGGGTGAAATTAATATAATTATGCATAACATAAAATAAATGAACATAGTATGGGAATTTGCCTATTTAGTTAGGTGTACCCATACTATGTGTTGGGAATTTACCTATTGAGTTAGGTCTACCCCATGGGAATTTACCTATTAAGTTAGGTCTACCCATGTTAAGAAAACGTGATTAATTAGGGATAAGTAATATAAAATTATGAGGGTGATTAATTAGGTGTAATTAATTGACTAAGACACGAGGTTGGACTCAGTTGTAGCGTAAAACTGCCCGGACCCAACCGGCTTAACCAGTTGCTACAAATGTTAGCCCAATGTGAGAGGTCTTAGGCACAAACTAAATACGTGATTAATGTAAAGACACGAGGTTAGACTCGGTTATGACATAAGGCTGCCCGGACCCAACCGGCTTAACCAGCGGTCATAAAAGACAGTCTAATGTGAGAGGTCTTTACAAAGGTTACGTTCTTAATTAATTAATTAAGAAACACTTAACCACATTAGCATGTAGAGGGACATGAGGGGTTAAGTGGGTGCCTTGGGTGGCATGAGAAAATCTAGTGGTTGCCTTGGGTGGCAATAGAAAATACGATTAGAATACTTAACCAAAATAGAAACATGTAATTAGACATGATTAAAGGGTTAAGTAGGGCATACTAGAAAAAGGGACAAGCTTAGGTGGGTAGCTTGTGGAGGCCCATTTCAACCAGTAACCCATACGTATCTTTGTGGGCTCGACCCATGTCGAGGACGGGACACGCATACTGGGCTTGACTGTAAGAGGCAAACGGGTTAGCGGTGGCAACGCAAGTCCAACGGGCTTCATATGCGTGAGTGGGCCCGGGCTGGTAGGTAAGCCGTTGTTGCATCGTGTAGATATAAGCCGTGCACCGTTAGTTTTATCAGGTTGCCACGTTGGGGAATGGTACACCCCACGGTGGGGCCAGCACGGGTATCTACGTTAGGGAGCCGATCGAATGGGGAGTAGTGTGTACACCTGGTGGATTGTAGGGCCCTGTGGCGCCTACTTGGTCACCTAGGGGTACGCAAGTACTATTAGGTTAATTTTATAAGTCCTTGGGTGGGATCAACCTTTAAGTTAGGAACGACTGGTGTGGTGCGGTTTAGTAATTTACCTTAGGAAGGGTAGATGCGTCTTTATCCTTTATCTTAGTTTAGTTGACTGCTTAGGGTAGCTATTCATCCCTATATGTTACCATATATCAATTCATGTCTTCTCTGGTTACTTTAACGATTGTATTGTTAAAGTTATAGGACTCGCTCAGACTTATGTCTGACCCCGTTGTTTTTATCTTTTTCCCAACCCTCAGGTCCTGTGGTGGATCCTAGCAGTAGTGGAGCTTGATCGGATTGCTGTTCCAGTCTTTAGGAGCTTGGGTAGATGTAAAGCTCCAGTTATCCAGTTATCTTTCCTTTTGTTTTGGCTATTGTATGAGAGTGGGATTATGTACTTCTTTATTTTGATGGATATTGTACTTGACTTTTATTGTGGGTTTATGATGTAACCAGGCATGTTTTACTTCCGCTGTTATGAGATGATGTTTTAAAATTTCAAGTACTATTTATATCTGTCTTGTTGTAATTTTTCTGTTCTATATTCACTAAAATACCCCACCGATGTTATGGCATTCCCATTGTGAGTGATCATAGCGGGAGTGGGGTGTTACACGTGGTATCAGAGCTTAAGGTTACCAGAACAGATAAAATTTTTGAGAAAAACTATTTTCTAAGAGTATTTTCGAAGAAAGTATTTTCAAAAGCATGTCTTCTAAGAGAAAAAGTTTTTGAAAAAAAAAAAAAAAGAGAAAAGCATAATCCCCAATAGCCATATCTTTATCTTTCGGAATCTCCTTTTTGAATCTTTCCTCTTTCGTTTCAGCATGGCTGAAGATCTTAACATCCCGGAGGGCTTAGTTATACCACTATGGTATAGGAGGTTGCAAGAGGCTAGGGCCGCGGCTGCGGGTCCAGCCAATGCTACTACACCAGAGACAACCGCTCCTCCTCCTCAGCCTAGAGTGGATAATTTTGCTAAGGTTTGCAAGGAGTTCAAGGCTATAGGAGGAAAACCTTTTCTAGGTTCAGAGACTTTCGTAGAGGCTAGAGATTGGCTTAAGGAAGTGGAAGAGTTGCTAGATATCTTTGAAGTGGAAGAGGGAAAGAAAGTCAAGTTGGCGGCTTGGTTGATGAAGGGAGAGGCCTCATTCTGGTGGGAGGTCACTAATGGAGAACGCCCTGTTGACTCTTGGGCAGATTTTAAACAAAGGTTTGGGGCTAAGTTTCTCTCAAGGGCGGAAGAGAATCTGTTTATGGAGAAGTTCTTGAATTTGAAGCAAGGGAATCTCACGGTGAAAGAATATGTCAACAAATTCAATCAATTAGCAAGGTTTGGCATAGAGTTGGTGAATACACCGGAGAAGAAGGCTTTGAGGTTCGTTAGAGGCTTGAACGAACCATTGCAAGGAATAGCTATGACTCACATTCCTATGGGGGCCACCTTTGAGAAACTTGTCTACATGGCACTTATGCATGAGGATGATAAGAATTCTAAGGCACCAGAGAAAAAGGGGGATCAGAAGAAACCGCAACAACAACAACAAGGCAAGGGCGGAAAAGGCAATGGTGACAAGAAGAAGACGAAGAAGAAGTGCTTCAATTGTGGAACACCAGGCCACCTCAGTAAGGATTGTCGCAAAAAGAAGAAGACAGGTTGCTTTCATTGTGGTGAAGTAGGACATCTTGTGAAAAACTGCCCAAAGAAGGGGCAGAAGACGGGGTCTACCTCAGGAGGTCAGGTGCAAGCTCTTATAGAACCACCTCAGTCAGGGGGGCAAGTTCAGGTTCTCTCAGTTCCACCGATTCAGCAGAGAGGTAGAACTATTTCCGTTGAAAGTCTGGTTTTTCTGTTTGATCATCCAGTTCGTACTTTGTTTGACTCTGGCGCATCGCATTCTTTTATCTCATCATCGTTAGTTGAGTCACTGCACTTAGACACCAGTCTAGTTGATGATCCCTTGGTTGTTTCAAACCCAATTGGAGGCTCTATATATCTGTCTATGATATGTTTGGGTTTGAAGATTTCTATACTTAGCGTTGAGTTTAGATGTGATGCTTTTGTATTGGGCTTCACGGGCTATGGGTTGATTTTGGGCATGGACTGGTTATCCAGTAATGGTGCCGTTCTTGATTGTGAAAGGAGAGTTGTCAGGCTTATGACCCGCTTGGGTAATACTCTCGAGATCTCTTGTAATCCAATGGAATCTGTTTTGCTAAGTTATCTTGAATCGCTCGATGCTTCGGTCGAGAGTTTGCGTTCTGTCAGAGTAGTCCGGGAATATCCGGATGTGTTTGAAGAAGTGAAGGATTTGCCTCCGAAGCGGGAGATAGATTTCCGAATTTATTTGGTGGATAATGCCAAACCAGTGTCTTTGCCAGTGCGCCACATGGCTCCTCGTGAGAGAAGAGAACTTCATAAGCAAGTAGGGGAGTTGCTTGAGAAGGGGTTCATAAGACGGAGCATATCGGAGTGGGGTGCTCCAGTAGTGTTTGCCACGAAGGCAGATGGGTCCCTCAGACTTTGTGTGGATTATAGAGAACTTAATAAGCTTACGAAGAAGAATAGACACCCATTACCAAGAATAGATGATCTCTTTGATCAGTTGGTTGGCGCCTCAGTGTTTTCGCAAATGGACTTAGCTACAGGGTTTCATCAGTTGAGAGTGGCGGAGGACAGTATAGAGAAGACTGCTTTCCGGACTCCGGATGGTTTTTATGAGTGGCTTGTGATGCCATTTGGGTTGACAAACGCCCCTGCATACTTTGTTGATCTAATGAGTAGAGTGTTCAGAGAGTATCTAAATAAGTTTGTAGTGGTCTTTGTGGATGACATCTTGGTCTTTTCCAAGAGTGAAGAAGAGCATGCCTTACACCTCAAGGAAGTGTTGGAGACTCTTCGAGCGCATAGTCTTAAAGCTAAATTCTCTAAATGTCATTTTTGGAGAAGAGAAGTGCGATTCTTAGGGCATGTGGTCTCTAAGGAAGGGATAGCTGTGGATCCCGCAAAGATAGTATCTATCCAGGATTGGAAAGTTCCTAGAAATGCTACCGAAGTAAGAAGTTTCTTGGGGTTAGCAGGATATTATAGGAAGTTCATCAAAGACTTCGCGAAGATATCAGCCCCATTAACCCGCTTGACGAAGAAGAATCTGGTTTTCGTATGGGACGTAGATTGTGATGATGCTTTCCGACGGTTAAAGAGAGCTTTGACCACCGCTCCAGTTTTAGTGCTCCCAGATGGGAGTAAGCCGTTTGTTGTTTATACCGATGCTTGTGGAACAGGATTGGGCGCAGTCTTGATGCAGGAGGGAAGGGTAATAGCCTATGGAGGGAGACAATTGAGAGTGCATGAGATGAATTACCCTACCCATGATCTAGAGTTGGCCGCGATTGTTTTCGCACTTAAGTCTTGGCGCCATTATCTTCTTGGTGAGAGATTCGAGTTGTTCACCGACCATAAATCATTGAAGTACTTATTCTCTCAGAAGGATTTAAACTTAAGACAGCAAAGGTGGATGGAGTTCTTAGCATCCTATGATTTCGAGATAGCATATACCCCTGGCAAGGGTAATGTGGTGGCGGACGCCTTGAGTAGAAAAAGGCTATCTTTGAGTCCATTGTTCGTGGAACGGCGAAGCTTGGAGTTTCTTTCTTTGTTTGACTTCAGACCTTCTGTTGATTTTGTACCTGGTTTGTTGGCATCCTTGGAGGTTAGACCTACTCTTTTGAGACGGATTGGCGAGGCTCAGCGAGACGACCCACAGTTGGTTGAGTTGGTAGAGAAGCTTATGAGGGGGGAGTCGTCCAGCCATTTGGGTAGATACACCATAGATGATAAGGGATGGTTGCATAGAGACGGTAGACTTTGTGTACCGCAAGATGAGGGTTTGAAGAAGTCTATTTTGGATGATGCACATCGTTCAAGAATGACTATTCATCCCGGTGGAGACAAAATGTACCAAGACATGAAGAGAGTTTTCTTCTGGGACGGTATGAAGAAAGATGTGGCCGAGTATGTGGCTAGATGCTTAGTGTGCCAACAAGTTAAAGCGGAGCAAAGGAAACCCGGTGGGGTGTTGCACCCATTGGAAGTTCCGCAATGGAAGTGGGATAGTGTTTCGATGGATTTCATCGATGGGTTACCGAGATCGAGGAAGGGCAATACGGGAATTTGGGTTGTGGTAGACAGACTTACCAAGAGTGCCCATTTTATACCCGTGAAGAGTAAGAGGACCGCTCCATGGCTTGCTTCAGTCTATGTTAGAGAGATTGTTAGATTGCATGGCGTACCATCCAGCATTGTGAGTGATCGAGATCCTATCTTCACTAGTGAGTTTTGGAGAAGTTTGCAAGAGGCGGTAGGGACTCAGTTGTGTTTGAGCACCGCATATCATCCTCAGACGGACGGTCAGACCGAGAGGGTGAACCGTATCTTAGAAGATCTCTTGAGGCTTTGTATCTTAGATTTTGGAGGTACATGGGAAGAACATCTTCCTTTGGTGGAGTTCGCATATAATAACAGCTTCCAGTCCAGTATTGGTATGGCTCCTTTCGAAGCTCTTTATGGAAGGCCTTGTCGATCTCCTACATGTTGGTGGGAATCTACGGATAAGATCTTGCTTGGGCCAGATATGGTTAGAGAGACTTTAGAGAAGATTGATTTGATTCGTAGAAAGATGAAGGCAGCGCAAGATAGACAGAAATCTTATGCGGATCGGAGAAGGACGGATCTTGAGTTTGAGGTTGGGGATATGGTTTTTGTCAAAGTATCTCCATTGAGAAATGTGGTTCGCTTTGGGTCCGTTGGGAAGTTAGCACCGAGATTTGTTGGGCCGTTTCCTATTAAGGAAAGGATCGGACGGATGGCATATAGGGTGGAGTTGCCCGACAGACTTAGTGGTGTTCATGATGTATTCCATGTATCACATCTGAGGAAGTGCTTACATGAGACCGCAGAGGTGGTAGAGCCGAGCTTGCTTAGAGATGTAGAGGTAGAGCATGATGCGACGATTCGACGAGCTCCTACTCGCATCCTTGGGTCAGAGACTAGGAAGTTGAGGAACAGAGAAGTTCAGCTAGTTAAAGTGCAATGGGGAGATGACGAAAGCAATGCTACTTGGGAGACGGAAGCGAAGATGCGTTCTTTGTATCCATTTCTTTTTGAGAGTATGTCTTTTAACTTCTCCTTTATCGCTTGTCTAGTACTTATCTTATCTTTAGTATGTCCTCTCGTTAGTACTATTTGACCTTTAGATAGGGTAAGCCTATGGTTGAAACATGTGTTTGAAACATGTTATGGTTGATGGATGCATGTGGATGCAATTGATTGCTAGTGGTTGCTCGTGGATGCATATACACACACATTAGGCACTAGATTGGCTCAGTCACTTCATGTTGCATAGCGCATAAATGGATGTGGTAGTTAGATTGATGAATGTGTCATGGCTGTGTTATCATGTGGATGATGCATTTTTGTGTATGGTTGTGCACGCATGTAGAAATTTGTATGTGTCAATAGGGTTTCGCATACATATTGGATGCATGGCACTACCATGGTTTGCATTAAGGAGGTCGACTGAATCAGTAGACCGCCTGATTTTGCATTAGTATACGGACATATACACGCACTTTCTGCATATGTTCATACATCATTAGAGGTTTCTAAGGATAATGGTTGCTTGTGGTTGATGGTTTAGTAGATGGTTGTTTGGTTGGTAGGATACGTTCTTCTTAACTTAGAGATTTCGAGGGCGAAATCCTTTAAGTAGGGGAGAATGTAACACCCCGAATTTCAATTAACACTAATAGTTAGTAATTAAAGTATAATTAATCTCAGATGGAAGAACCAGGGGAAACGGGCTGCGTCATTGCGTTCGTCTCGGAAAAATACGCGAAATAGAGTCCGAGTTTTCGAGAATCGGAGTCCGTATGGCCCGGTTATGGCCCAAAGAAGTTTTTAGAAAATTTAAATTTAAAAAACAGATTTGAAATTCAGTTGGAGCCAAAAGAGGAAAGGGGAGGGAAAAATTCCCGCCTAGCCCCGTGTCGACAGGCATGTCGACAGGGGTGTCGACAGGGGTGTCGACAGCCCTGTCGACAGGGGTGTCGACAGCCCTGTCGACAGGGGTGTCGACACAGGGTGTCGGCTCTGTGGATCTGGGTGCACCAGGTCTGGTCTTGGCTGAGTCTAGGGCTATGTTCTAGAGGGTTCCGAAATCTAAGGGTCCTAATCTAATCTAGGGTTAATCTAAGGGCCTAAAACACTTTCTAATCCTATAAATAAGACCCCAACCCTACCCTAATTCATTCATAATTAAACCTTGTAATTAAATTATGGCAAAATGCAACTTGATCATGGCCTCCACAAATCAATGAAGAGGGTTGCATGCTAATCACTCTCTAATCAACCTCTAATCCCTTCTTAGCATCTTAATCTTCTTCGTTTGGTGTGCAAAATTGCTAGTTGTGAGTTTCTATCACTTTGATGATCTTTTGGTAAACTAATTAGATGAGATGTGATGAGATTTATGGTTTTGTATGTGGGTTAATGAGCTTTGAATCATATGATATGATGTTAGCATTAATCTTATGTTTATGCATGTTGAGTATGTATGTAAATATGCAAGTTACATGTTTGTTAATATGCAAGTTACATGTATGTAAATATGCAAGTTACATGTATGTAAATATGCAAGTTACATGTTTGTTAATATGCAAGTTACATGTTTGTTAATATGCAAGTTACATGTATGTAACTATGCAAGTTACATGTTTGTTAATATGCAAGTTACATGTTTGTTAATATGCAAGTTACATGTTTGTTAATATGCAAGTTACATGTTTGTTAATATGCAAGTTACATGTTTGTTAATATGCAAGTTACATGTATGTAAATATGCAAGTTACATGTAAGTAAATATGCAAGTTACATGTTTGTTAATATGCAAGTTCATGATGACACATTATGCAAGTCTATGAGTTAATATGCAAGTTTGTTATGCAAGTGAATATGTAAGTTATGTGACATATTATATGCAAGTTATGTGACATGTTATGCAAGTGCATGTGCAAGTTATGTGTTTGTTAATATGCAAGATGGCACCTTTGAAACATGTTCATTCATATGCAAGTTGACACCTTTTATATGTGTTATATCATGAGAACGAAATTACGTGGGAACGATGGGGTAATTAAATGCATAGGTTAATAAGATTGGGTGAAATTAATATAATTATGCATAACATAAAATAAATGAACATAGTATGGGAATTTGCCTATTTAGTTAGGTGTACCCATACTATGTGTTGGGAATTTACCTATTGAGTTAGGTCTACCCCATGGGAATTTACCTATTAAGTTAGGTCTACCCATGTTAAGAAAACGTGATTAATTAGGGATAAGTAATATAAAATTATGAGGGTGATTAATTAGGTGTAATTAATTGACTAAGACACGAGGTTGGACTCAGTTGTAGCGTAAAACTGCCCGGACCCAACCGGCTTAACCAGTTGCTACAAATGTTAGCCCAATGTGAGAGGTCTTAGGCACAAACTAAATACGTGATTAATGTAAAGACACGAGGTTAGACTCGGTTATGACATAAGGCTGCCCGGACCCAACCGGCTTAACCAGTGGTCATAAAAGACAGTCTAATGTGAGAGGTCTTTACAAAGGTTACGTTCTTAATTAATTAATTAAGAAACACTTAACCACATTAGCATGTAGAGGGACATGAGGGGTTAAGTGGGTGCCTTGGGTGGCATGAGAAAATCTAGTGGTTGCCTTGGGTGGCAATAGAAAATACGATTAGAATACTTAACCAAAATAGAAACATGTAATTAGACATGATTAAAGGGTTAAGTAGGGCATACTAGAAAAAGGGACAAGCTTAGGTGGGTAGCTTGTGGAGGCCCATTTCAACCAGTAACCCATACGTATCTTTGTGGGCTCGACCCATGTCGAGGACGGGACACGCATACTGGGCTTGACTGTAAGAGGCAAACGGGTTAGCGGTGGCAACGCAAGTCCAACGGGCTTCATATGCGTGAGTGGGCCCGGGCTGGTAGGTAAGCCGTTGTTGCATCGTGTAGATATAAGCCGTGCACCGTTAGTTTTATCAGGTTGCCACGTTGGGGAATGGTACACCCCACGGTGGGGCCAGCACGGGTATCTACGTTAGGGAGCCGATCGAATGGGGAGTAGTGTGTACACCTGGTGGATTGTAGGGCCCTGTGGCGCCTACTTGGTCACCTAGGGGTACGCAAGTACTATTAGGTTAATTTTATAAGTCCTTGGGTGGGATCAACCTTTAAGTTAGGAACGACTGGTGTGGTGCGGTTTAGTAATTTACCTTAGGAAGGGTAGATGCGTCTTTATCCTTTATCTTAGTTTAGTTGACTGCTTAGGGTAGCTATTCATCCCTATATGTTACCGTATATCAATTCATGTCTTCTCTGGTTACTTTAACAATTGTATTGTTAAAGTTATAGGACTCGCTCAGACTTATGTCTGACCCCGTTGTTTTTATCTTTTTCCCAACCCTCAGGTCCTGTGGTGGATCCTAGCAGTAGTGGAGCTTGATCGGATTGCTGTTCCAGTCTTTAGGAGCTTGGGTAGATGTAAAGCTCCAGTTATCCAGTTATCTTTCCTTTTGTTTTGGCTATTGTATGAGAGTGGGATTATGTACTTCTTTATTTTGATGGATATTGTACTTGACTTTTATTGTGGGTTTATGATGTAACCAGGCATGTTTTACTTCCGCTGTTATGAGATGATGTTTTAAAATTTCAAGTACTATTTATATCTGTCTTGTTGTAATTTTTCTGTTCTATATTAACTAAAATACCCCACCGATGTTATGGCATTCCCATTGTGAGTGATCATAGCGGGAGTGGGGTGTTACAGAATCTGACCCGAACTGGAATCTGGCACAAAGAAGGTTGGCAAGAAGGAAGGCCACTGCTTTGAGTTGGAGTTGGACAGAGGATTGGATCGGAGCCATGGAGCAGGATCGGATCGGAGTGGGCTAGGGAGCGAGATCGGATTGGAGTGGGCTAGGGAGCGAGATCGGATCGGAGGAGGCAAGTGAGGGGGGATCGGATCGGGCTATGGAGCATGACCGGATCGGAGTAGGCCAGGGGACGAGATCGGATCGGAGCAGGCAAGCTGGAGGAGGGACGAACCGAACCGACCGGAGCGTGACATCCGAACCGAACCGACGTCTAAGGGGAAGGATCACCGAACCGAACCGCACGCAGGAATACACCATGGAGCATTGCACCGAACCGAACCGTGTTATACATATATATCCGAACCGAATCGAATTCAGGACCACTTCTATGCGACGACTCTTATGAAGACCAACTCCAATTCGACCAAACCCGAGATGCAAAGGAAGTCCAAATGAGAAGTTAGAGCTCAAGATTCAGATGGGAATCCATGAGTTCGCTTCATGGTTGGGCTTTGCTGCGGGACGCGTGCTAAGGGGTTTACGATGTCTATAGCTTTGGACCACTATGGTAGGAGGTACGGAGGCGGATTCAGGGCCATTATGGCATTGGTAGAACCAAGGGCTACGATCAATGAAATGGGTCATTGAAATGTTTGGTCATGACTCCATATGTTTAGCTTGGTCACAGCAGGGTTTCTACAAGTCGGGATCCGTCGTTACCTCAATTTGTCTAGTATTCCAAGGTGATAGATGTCGTATGCTTTGTGCACTGAGTGAGGGATGTGAGGATGGTTGTTATGGATGGTTTGGTTGCTATCATTATGACATACACACCCCACCCCCGTATTCTTTACACTATTCATTATGGCACCTTAGAGAACTGTACGGTATGTGGTACTAACTCTTTGGTTGCAGGTCCAGGTTCAGGTATGGTTTAGTATACCTGTTATTATTATGTTTAGATGCTTATCGCTCATACCAGGCTTTATGTCTGACCCAGAGTTTTATGTCTCCTCTTATTACTCTGGGTGCTCACACGAGCAGACTAGAGACAGGTTAGCTGGTGATGCACGGGTAGATGATCCGGAGACGAGCAGGAGGCTTCCACGTAATATATATACATAGTATTCTCCCTGTGTTGTTGAAGATCACTGCCTGGGCATTGGTGGTGTATCTTTCTACTTTGACTTTCTTTTGTTTAGAGACAGTAGATTTTGAAAAGTTGTAATAAGCTGTATTTGGATTTCCGCTGCTCTGATATTGATGTTGATTTTAGTTATCAGCTTATGCACTGTCTCACCTGTTTTATGTCAAGTATGTTATCATTATTATATTTTATCCCATGCACTGTGAGACATTCTACAGGTTCCTTGATTAGTTCATTCTCTTCTTTCCTTTCTCCTGACGACCGTCCCGTGCTAGTCGGGCATGTGTACAGCGCACTTTTGGAGGAAATGCAGGCTGGTGCGGGGCGGGCCGTCACAGTACCACAATAAGGAGAGTACATTATGATTCGATGAATATAATCTTAGTTTTGACAAAAGAATTTCTTATAAAACTTGTTTGAGTTATTTCAATATATTATTTGAAAATCTATTGGAAATTCTTATAATAAGAGAGCTATGATTACTCTTTGGTAAATTTTGATGAGTACCGCAACATGGAGAAAACATCCTTATTTGAGGAGGAGGATGATGATGATGATGAGTCGGATGAGCTGGAGTACGATGAATCTTTGGGACATTTCGATGGGAACCATACAAGAAGAGTATGTTTTTACTAGCTAATTTGGCATTGGCAGCAATTATAAAAAAAAGAAAAAAGAAGCGAGGGAGGCTCTAGATTCTATCCCAAATTGAGCATATGTTCATGGGAAGGAGACTGGGTATCGATGTGGATTGCAGAGAAAATGATCCTGAATTCGGGCATAAAAAGAAGCTATGACGTGCCTGATCTAATAGCTGCTTGCATGATTGATAGAATATTGATCACAAATTGAAAAAGTTTGAATCAAATAATACCAGGTATGTCTTAAAATTTTGATTTGTTGAATTGTTTTGGAAGTATGCTTTCAAGAAAAATGCCCTGCATACTTGCATAGAATTTCGGGGACAAAATTCCTTTTAAGGGGAAAAGAATGTAACAACCTGAAACTTCGGGAAATAAATATTTAAATATCGAGGGTATTCAAATATTTAAAACTTGGATTTAATGGTTCTATAACCTTGATTAAATCCCTTTATAAATAATCATTAATGAGGAGAAAACATGTTGTTGAGTTTTTGTTTACAAAGATAAGTATTTCGAAGAAATATCGGTAATGTGACCGAAAACAATTTTATCGATAAACGACGTCTTACTTGTAAAAAGTTGTTAGAATGTCATGTGCATGTAGTAACAATAGATGAACATATATATGTATGAACATATCATATAAATCGATATACAAATGGTATATGGGTACATATTCTAGAATATGAAAAATGGCTTAAAATGATAGGGACACGTTTCATCAAATGAATGGAACACATGTCTTGGAATTAAATAAGATAAAGACACATAAACATATTAGGTGTCCATGTGTAGAAACATCTAAAGACACCTAAGGAGACATGTGTCTTCATCCTAAAGCATGCATGAAGATAAGGAGGACAAGCATCCAAAACTAAATTACCAAACTAGCCTTGAAAATTACTATATAAAGGGTGGAAAGGTTCATACTTTTTCATGCATTCACAAACATAAAACCAAGATAAGAAAAATAAGAGAGGTTGGGAAGAATCCAAGAGAAGGAATACAAGTTCAATTTTGAGCTCTAGGTGAGAAAAACTATTTAAGTTCATGTTTTCATTTCATACTTTGAAGAAAAGTTGAGAAATTTATGAACGAATGATTGGACTTGAAACCCTGAAAATGGCATATGGTATTTTGAGCATAACTTTTGCAATCCTTAATTAAATTTCGATTCTCTATCAGTTTGGAAATCTAATTCAAAGGGCTTCAACTTTCACTCATACCATTTTTCCAATTCGATCGTTTGTGTTCCTAAAAACTAAACTCAAAGTCAGGTAAAAATCAGTCCGAAATGGACATGTTAAAAATACCACATGATGTTTGATTTTATATATTAAATTGGTAAATGATTTTGAGGTTTTTGTTTCATCATAATTAAGTAGATCTAAGAAAGCTTCTCTCTGTAAAAAATTTGGAGTCAAAAGCTATTTTTATCATAAAGAAATAGCGTCAAACATTTTGCCCAAAAACAGACTGAAAATCTGAGTTTTTAAGATTTTTATAGCATTCCGAAACGATATCTTTTCTCTGAATTAGTTATGAAGCTTAACAACCTACCCAGAACTTTTCATAGCGTCCCAGAAACGTTGCAGTAATCTATTTTTTTGTCTAAAATCATTATAAACCACCAAGAACTTGTTATAGCACTTCTAGAACCGTTGTTTTTTCTCTGAATTGACTATGAAGTATTTTAAAACGAATAGCACATTTCATAGCATGAAAGAAACACTGTTATAGACGTTTTGAGTATAAAATCATGATAAACTATTCCAAATCCTCTCAAATTTGGACTTGAGCTTCCTTATAGTATCATGAACAAATTGATTAAATTCGAGGATGTTAAGTCAAAGTAAAAGAGAGTCAAAACGCATCAAAATTGAGAACAAGGAAGGTTGACACTACACCATATCAGCGAATTTGGCACACAAGGATGCGGGTATACAATTCGGCTAACAGCCGTATCAAATATCAAATTTGATAATGCTCACATCTGTATCAAACAACAGTTTGCGATCCGCACTACCCTAAGTACCCCAAATTTGACCGTCCATCGCGAATGCTCTGGATCAGTTATTTTGAATTGATTGCTGGCCATTTCAAATTCGTGCCTTTTTTATGTAAAACTTTTGGCCGAAAAAGCACACTCATCCCTCCAATATTTTAATCCTTTCAGGTTCTCTCCCTCCCTTTTTTTATTTCACTCGTCTAATATTGTATCCCGTGTCTTATTTTCATTTCTGAAAATTGCTCCCAAAAAATAATAGAAATCTGATAGTTGTCTTCTCAAATCAGCTTCTTCGTCGTGTTTGCAAATCGTGCTTCTCTGTTGTTGGTAAAATTTTTGTTTGATCCGGTTTGTAGTAATCAATATTTTTTACGCTATTGTTTCAATTCATGTTCAACATGTTGTAGGCCAGAGAGCTATTTATTGGTTTTTACCTAAGGGCGGTTACAAAGCAAGGTTGAACATTGAAGAAAGTTAGATTTTCGCAGTTGGTCATATTACACCATGGTTAGTGCACATGTTATTTGATCTATTTCCTTGTACAAAAGTGCTATTTTACCCAAATTAAAATAAGGTAAAATACCCAAATGTGAGATTAAAATGCAGGGACCACCCATGAATTGCTTGAATTCAACCTTAAAATTAGGGCGTAGGGTCCCATATTTTTATCTCTTGATCGGGTAAAATACCCAAAAGTAGTTCAGGTATTATAGCAAAGTTGTTCCTTGTATTAGCTAGTCATGATACCAGATATGCAGAATATGAACCTTGAATTTTTTTTGTTAAACTGCCATACTCATTCCAGTAAATAAAACTAGTTTTAGGTTAACTAGTTAATTCATGTGTTGAACTATACACAAGAATTAGCTAGTTTTATTTACTTTTCATGCATCAGAGTTAGACAAATGTACTGAAACTAAATTGCTAAGGCCTAAAAATGTATTCATGAACCTAGACAAATGTACTGAACCTAGCTAGTGATTGATGCAATTTGTAAGTTGTAACAACTTATGAATTTATAGGCTGGCAACATGCCATTCAGTATAGACAAAAAGTGGATAAGTGAATCTAATCAAAGATCTCCATACTATATTGATGAGGTGAACATGTTTATTTGTTTTGTTGAAGAAAACAGTGATAAGAAAGGAGTGTATTTATTCCCTTGCAATCGGTGCCAAAATATGAAGATGTTCAAATTAGATGAAATTCATTTTCACTTGCTTAGATAAAACCATCCAATCATATAGCGTGTGGTATTTTCATAGGGAAAAAAGGATAGATATAGGAAAACAGCAACCAATTAGTAATGCCACAAGTACTGACGAGGCTGAACATATTGTGATGGAAGATATAGTCAATGATGCAAATAGATTTCATGATTTTCAACCTGAAAATCCATTGTTTGATCATGCTAATGTAGGAGAGCAGTGTACGGATGATGGCAATTGGAAGGCCAATGAAAGTAAGAAGTATACACCACTTTATGAAAATGCAAAAGAGCCACTGTATCCTTCATGTCCAAAAGGGATAACGAAGTTGTATGCCACTGTGAAACTGAATAGCTTGAAGACCCAATACAACTTCCCAGATAATGGTGTGACTGCACTACTCGAACTAATGAAGGAGTTACTCCCAGAAGGTAATACGCTGCGGACAAAATACCACGACGTGAAGTTCATTAAGAAAGTTAGGATGAATTACCAAATTTATGACGCATGCATCAATGATTACATGTTGTACTGGAAAGATGATGCAAATATAATTTCTTGTACAAATTGCAATGAATCAGGATATAGGACATCTTTTAACGACGAGAGAAAAGGAACCAAAGTAGCACGAAAGATATTAAGACATTTTCCATTAATTTCTAGATTGAAGAGATTGTATAGTGTACCATGGATAGCAGATGCAATGACCTGGCATGGTCGTGCCAAGTCTGATCCAAACGTAATGCATCATCCATGTGACACTTCTCAATGGAAAGCCGTGGATTCTTTTGACAAAACATTCGTAGTGGAACCATGAAATGTCACACTTGGAATAGCAACAGATGGTTTCTGTCCGAATGCTTCCCTTACTAACCCTTACAGTTGTTGGCCTTTAATTATAGTACCGTATAATCTTCCTTCGTCTATGTGCATGAAACGGGAGTTTTCAATGTTAACACTATTGATTTCTGGGCCAAAACAACCGGGGAAGGATATTGATGTTTATTTAGAGTCGTTGGTAGACGAGTTAAAGCAGTTATGGGAAGGAGTTGTTACATATGATTAATCAAATAAATCCGAGTTTACAATGAGAGCTAGGGTGTTGTGGGCGATCCATGATCACCCTGCTCTTGGGACTTTATCGGGATGTACAACTCACGGTTACTTTGCATGTCCCATTTGTGGGAAAAACACTTATTCTTATCATCTTCCTGAAAGTAAGAAGATGTGTTTTATGGGATATCGTATGTATCTTCCTAACGGACATAGATTTTGATGCGAAAAGACAAATTTCAACAATGAACAAGAACTTAGTCATCCTAAAAGGCCATTGAATGGTTTTGAAGTTGAAAAGAGAGTAGTGGATGTCAAAATGAAAATTGGTAAACACAAAAAGAAGTTGGTCGAAAAAGGAAAAAGTCGGTCGTTGAAGAAGGTGACAATGTTTCTACTTGGTATAGGAGGTCTATCTTTTTTGATTTACCATATTGGAAAGCAAATATGATTCGACATACTATTGATGTTATGCATACGGAGAAAAATGTCGCAGAGCATCTCATCAACACCATTATGGACCATAAAGAGAAGTCAAAAGATGGCATCAATGCACGCAAGGATATGAAAACCATGACTATAAAACAAAAGTTATGGGTGATGGTAGATCCCAAAACCAAAAAACAATCATATCAAAGGCAAGTTTCACCCTGAGCAAAGAATAAAAGATAAGATTTTGCACCATATTGAAAAATTTGAAAGTATACCTAACAAATTCTTCTCTAACTTCTGCAACGACGTGAGCATCAATCCTTTAGAACTAAGAAATATGAAGTCACATGATTACCACGTAATAATGCAACATCTGTTTCTGGTATTACTTCAACATACTTATACACAACATAAGGATCTACGAAATGTTATTCATCGTATTAGTCTATTCTTTAACATTTTGTGCTCAATGGTGATCAATAGGGAACACCTTATAAAAGAAAAGGCTATGTTGGTGGAATGAATGTGTGTTTTTGAAAAACATTTTCCACCTGTATTTTTTGATTTCAGTATCCATTTTATGGTTCATTTAGTTGATCAAGCATTGGTTGGTGGCCCTGTCAGATATAGATAGATGTATCCTTTTGAACAGTAAATAACTAATTTCAGTTATGTACATTATTCGGTATAAATGGCTATCGTGTGCAAGTTATAATTAATCACAATCATAGGTTGATGAAAATATATAAAGGGTATGTGCGCAATAAAAGATACATTGAAAGGGTGTATTACAGAAGAATATATCATACAAGAAGCTAGCCTTTATTGCATGGAATATATCCCAGACGGAGGTTATGGCAACCATAAACATACCCGCGAAGCATTTTTAGACGAGGATGATGAGTTTGCTGGTGAGATACCTTTGGATAATGGTAAAGATATAACGTTAACCCAAGTGCAATTCAAATAAGTGCATAGATGAGTCCTAAATAAGTATGATGGATTAGATTCATGGAAGAAGTAAGTTCATGAATTAGGTTTCAAATTTCCATTCTTTAATTCAATTTATATGTTCATTTTGATATGAGTTATCTACGTATAGAAGGTACAACTCCTATGTGAAAAGCACTAAATTTCAACCACGAGGCAGAGGTACAATTATCGAAGTCGTTAAACCTTTTACTATATGGTTACGTAATGAGGTATTATATCATCTAAAGTATTTCACATTTTTATAAGTTTGCAATACACCATCGTGAATATTCTTGATTTTTATTCTTGTGTTTTATGTAGTTGTCAGGGCCGGCCCTGAGTATTTATGGGCTTAGTGCGGACCCAAAATTTTGGGCCTTTAATTTTTTTTAATGAAATTGAACTTAAGTGAAAATGTGATTTTTCTACTGTGCATCTCCATTGAGAAAATTGCGTGTTTCAGCAAATTCATAAAGTTTTTATCCATATTTTCAATCTGTCAACTAGAGGTCCACACAAGCCACATCTACATTTTAATATATTGATTGATGTCAACAAAGCATACAATCATATCTACTTTTGCATAGATAAATTACTATCAAGTATACGCATCATGACAAGAAAAAGCAGCTCTAGTAAAGATAATACAATTTTTTTTTAAGGTCCCCTGACCTAATGGGCCCTGTGCGGTCGCACGGCTCGCACTAGGCTAGGGCCAGCCCTGGTAGTTGATGAATTGCAGCGATGTAAACCCAGTTCTTTGGCGGCTAATACACGGGCCAAAGTTTATGGCGCTAAGTTATACGAAGTACCAAGTAAATGGGTTTTTATTTTCCATGAAAATGTACGAAGACAATATGGTAACACAGGATAGCGGTGTATGCATGAGAGCAATTACAAAATTTAGAGTGAATGGCAAAGATAAAAATTATAAGGAAGCATAAACAACGTGTTACAGAGTCATTCAGCAGATACTTAAGTTGGATTACATTGATTTCAAACAAACAGTTTTTTATTGCGATTGGGTAAAAGTCAAGGATAAGATCAATGGTTGCAAAAGATGCCGCTTCAAACCTGATCATGGTTAATTTATGAAAATTAAAGAACAGGGACAACGTGAATGATGAGCCATTTATTCTTGCATCGGAAGCGAGTCAAGTGTTCTACTTAAAAGATTTAGAAAATGACGGCTGGTCTGTGGTTTTGCATACACCAAAACATTTGACTAAAAATGTGGATGACATTGAGTCTCCTACCGTCTATTTATCAGCTTTTGAAGACAATGAAAAACTAGAAGATCTAACCAAACTTATGTGTTAACCTATGAATTGTTGAATGCTTTTTTTACCAGGGAATCATATGTATTTGGAATGTCATGATTTACACTTTCTGATCGCAATCCATTATGCTTTTATTATTTCTTTTAACTATTTCATAGTGAGTAAGACTTATGAATTGTTGAGTGAAAATGCAATAGAGAACACGATCAATAAAAAATGTGAATAATATAAGAATATTCTTATTCATGGTGTTTGTCCTGATTCTTAATGTTGCTTCTATTTCGCAGGAAAATACGTCGCAAGATCCCACATCATCACATGCATCGTGTTCGAAAGATCAACAAGTTGAACAAAACCTACTTAGTATTCCAGTCTCATAAAATGCTCCAAAAATTGCTACTATGCTTGGTAAACTAGTACGATCTTATGTGGCGATCTCTTACACAGGTTGGGATAAAGTACCCAAAACATATAAGGGCGACGTTTGGAACCAGTTGATGGTAAATTTGTGAAAAATAGCATGTAAATGTTACAGTTTATTTTTACGGTCTCTGACTCTTAATTTTTGCGGAAAATGTATACGCTTGAGCCGCTTTCAAAGGAAATGTTTTCAAAAAGAATGGCCGAGGCATTTAGGAGAAACAAGAAAAACTTGAGAGTAACGTATTATGACTCTTTCGACAATGACGAAGAACAGATGAAAAATTTTCCACCTAAAATTGCTCAAGATGATTGGAACGAGTTCATAAAGAATGAAGCAACGCCTGAAGCAAGAAGAAGAAGGACGGCAGGCAAAAAAATTAGATCCACTCTAAGTTATGCCCACCATGCAGGACGTAAAAGTCACGCTAGAGTAGAACACGAATTGGTAAATTATTTGACCATTTTCTATCAACAGTAGTAAAAAAATACAATTAAGGAAGAGAATATACATGAAATGGAATATATTGCAGATCGTTGCAAGTCCATTTGCAAATATCAACCGTCGTCAAGTATAAGAGAAGACACACAGGAAAAAAGATGATAGCATATTAGATGCCACGTCTGCGTACTTCGTAAGTTTTTACTTGTATTATGGTTAACATCGAGTAGTCTATTGTTTGGACTTTCATTTCAGGCTTTCAGGCTTTCCATAATTGTGATTAATTAGTTTCTCATTACATTTTCTTCATTATGTGTTTTTTATTGTTATGATGCTATTGTCTGGGTTGAATTTATTCAGTTAGGAGTAACATACTATAGTTACAAGCTGTTACAAGAAAAAGTTGGTGTAAACACATTTAACTTTTATCCCAGGATCAAATTGCCAAATTGAAGGAAAAGATCACCGATAGTGATGAAGAAAAATTGCCTAATGATGAAGATATCTTATCACAAGTGTTGGGTAAGGACACAAGGGGTAGCAGCCGCGCAGTTGGGAGCATCATACCAAAGATGCATGTTAAGGCTTGTGTCATTGCACAGAAACGATTCAAACATGTTCGTGAAGACAATGATGAGTTGAAAATGAGGGTGGTAAGCTTGGAGGGTATGATGACTGATATGAAGGGTACAGTGGGAAATTTGTCTAGAAAAATGGAGATTCTGATCAACATGGTAGGAACTTTGATTGATCAAGGAATTCAGGCACCGTTAACTACGTCGGATAGAAGGCACAGCAGTACACACATCAGTGCATCAAAGGGTGTTGCTTCTCTGGTCCAGGCTACGACTAATGCGGTGAACAATCAACGATATGAAATTCTCAACTCTGATCTAAACATAATAGCAACAGGTATTTTATTAATAAAATTAAGCATATTTTGTTGCACTCTGATCTAAAGTGAGTGCTTAAAGTCTAATCAATACGTACGCCAGTTTTAATAAAATTAAGCATATTTTATAAATATCGTCCTTTGAACTTCTCAACTTTATTGCAACAGGTACTGTCTGTCAAGATCCTTCGTCTTTTAGATGCCATGGGATTGGTGTACCACCGACATATGAAAAAGTGGTTTTGGACAGTATACTTCTACCAGATGAGAAAACCTCCAAACTGAATCATCAATTTGTAGAGACCTTTGATGAATTCAGAGTGGGTGGGTTTGTGTGTCATGTGAAGTCCCTGATTCGCTATCTTTAGACGTTGGAGCAGGTATGTATAATTTTACACTTGACTCTTGGTTTACTTATGAAATAAGAATTCCATGATGCTTGTGTTTGCATTAATTTCATGAACACTCTTTGGTGGCATACACATGCATACGTGAGACACTATATGCATACACGAACACAAAGCCACAATACTGACCTGACCAGACCTTAACTGCCATGACGTAAGCAATAATACATCTGAGTGTTCACTCCGAATATTATGGCTTTGTGTTCCATTTTTGTTACTATGAAAATACTCTGAATATTATTTGTTAATGTTCTACAAATTGATTGATCCGCTGATAATTCATGTGTGTACATCTGCGGTTCATGAGGAATTGTTTCGTATTGTTTGCCTTGATCATGTTGCCCTTGACTATTTGCCCATGTATTTGTTACAACACCAAATAAGCATCAACAAACTGTCCTTTGTTGGGCATATGGAAGGTCACAACACCAAACAAGTGACAACACGAAACAATTCCATAAACAACAAATGCATGGGCAAATAGGTCAACATTTTGAAATATATAAATTACACTGATATGATTTGCCACTTCGAATTATAAAATCCTTTTAAACCAATTATTTATATTAAGTCATGGTGACATCTTCCAATAAATACACTCACCAAAACCAGAATTAATAGATGTAGGTAATGCCAAAAGCATTAGTGCACTATTTATTTTGATTATACGCGATAAGGTAACTGTGATACTCAACTGTATAATTGGTCTGACTTAACTAGACTGCCATAATAAGATTATGGGCTTAGAGACAAAAAAATGAAATATCCAATATCTAAAATGAACAAGAGTGTTCATCATGCCGTCCAAGAATTATATATGAGATATAATTGACATAAGATGTCTACCTAAACGGTTGTGTTTTGGGGATTAGCCAAAGCTAACTCAAGTCATGATTAGATATGGAACTTGGATCACTAAGATACATGTATACTGATATATATATATATAGGGATGTTGATTTGAGTGGGATCATATTTTAGTTTGATTATATATTTATATTAATATGCAATGTTCTATATAATTTTGATTGTCAAATTTTTGTGTGTGTGTATATATATAATCATTTATCATTGTTCTATTATTTATCGTCTACTGTAGATATTAAATGGAAAATAACTCCAATAATTTATTACTAAAATTGATCCTTAAGAAAGATATACTGAATTAAATCAAATCTCTTGATTAATATCGAAATTTGAGGATTGTCCTCAAACAAAAGGGAAATATAATTGTTTTGTATAATTAGAAGACCTGAAAGAATAGGGGGAGAAGTATGACTTCAACCAATTCATAAATAAATGTTATAACTGTTAATCTATCTACTTCTACATCTCTGTTATTAGTTACTAAATATGGATCACATATTGTATGTGAATTTGCAGAAATTGCAAAGCGAGTAGAAACCTGGAAAAGGGAGAAGTGGACTTATGAGTGGAAATGAAGCAAACGTTGTTGCATTATCCATAGGAAACTGCCTCTTGTCCTAACCACTGGCTTAACTAAAGAATTAAAACATTGTTATGTAAATTCCGTTCAAAATAAATTTTATTATGTATTTTGTTTAGACAAGTTTGAATTTCATTTGTAATAAAAGGACAATTGTTATTCATTTTATTTAAATGAAATGTCTTATGAAAATGCACAATTAGTTAACGACCTTTATAAATCCTTAACTTTAGTGTGCTTGGTTATGACATAAATACTGAGCAGATTAAATTCAAAATACTTTTGGAATTTTCATTTAAGCCATATTAACAAGAAACACATATCAAAACTCCATAGTGATGAAATTTTGAAGTCAATTGATTTCGAATAAAGAATGTAAATCTTGTTTATTAGGAAAATTACTACACCTTTCACTGGACACAGTGAATGGACTAGTGATGTATTAGGCCTTATACATAGTGATGTATGTGGACCAATGAGTACATCAGCTAGAGGAAGGTTTTATAACTTTGTTATATTACTGATGATGTCAGTAGATATGGTTTTGTATCATATTAGGCACAGACCAGAATCTTTTGAAAAGTTAAAGGAATTTAAGAATGATGTTCAAAACCCAACTTGGAAGAACATAAATACCTTTCAAACATATAAAGGAATATAATATTTAAGCCAATAATTCAATGATTATCTAAAAGAGTGTAGAATTGTCTCATAAAACTCACTCCATCTAGAACACCACTTTGGAATAATGTGTCCGATGCGAGAAATCACACCTTATTAGCCATAGTGCGATCAATGATATGTTATACAAATCTTCTAGTTAATTTAGAGTAATGTCTTTGAAACAATTGCATTCATACTTAATACTAATCCTGCTAAAACAGTGTTGAAGATGCAATATAATATATGGAGTAGAAAATGTTCTATTGTGTCTTTCATGAAGATTTAGGTTGTCAGGCGTTTGTTAAACGTCTTGCCTATGACAAGCCTAGACCCAAATCGGATAATTGTTATTTTGTGGGATATCCGAAAGGAGCAAAAGAATATTATTTCTACAAACCCTTTGAGAATAAAATGTTTATTACTCAAATAGGTAACTTTTTAAAAGGAGAACTAGTCTTTGAAATACTGATAGGAATAAAGTAGAACTCGAAACGTCTCGGGAACCATAAAATACCATGGAACCTTGTGTGGACAAAGAACTTAGTGGGAGTGACACAATAATCCTAATGTTATATATTGATAACATATTACTTATTGGGAATAATGTTACTTTAAAACAAGAAATATATATTGATTATACAAAGGAGAATGTTTGGATTAATAAGTTCATTGTTGAACTTAATCCGTTGTTGATCTAATGATTTTACATTGTGATAACAATGAAGCTATTGATCTGGACTGGAGACATTGTTCTCGTTATCGATCCAAACACATATTTAAGGTATATAATTTTATTTGTGAAATTGTTTGCAGAGGAAATATACATAACTGCAAAGTATTAATAGATTATAATGTTGCAGACCCATTGACTAAAACTCTATCACAGCAGAAGAATGATAGTCACACTAATTTCATGGGTATGCGAAACATGATTGATTGAGTCAAGTGCAATTGGGAGAATGTTAGAGTTTGTTCCCTAGAGGCAATCCATTTGACATGATTAGTAACACTCCTGATGTTATATATTTTTTGAATAAAAATTCTATTGTGCTATATTTACTGCGTAATATAAATATTAACATAATAGAAGTCCTTAGAATAATACCAAATTATATAGTTTCAAGTAAGTGACTTAAACATGAGATTATATAATATAATAATAAGTATTATAATTCTTAAATGTCATGTTTTATTGTTGGTGTTATTGTATATAGAACAATAATAAAACATTGAGACTAGTATGTTGATTGACTAATGATCATATCTCATTGATCATTATTATATATGATATTAATGTCAATACATAAATACGTATCGGGGAATAGTGTATTGGGCTAACCCAACATGAGAAAACTTTATGGAATATAATTAATAGCGTCATAAGTAATTCTCATAGTGACAGTGATGTAATAGTCCTCAGATCTGAAATCAATATATATTTTATTTGATGATATTTATGTTTTGATATCACCAAAAGTTACTTTTAATCAAGTAGACGATAACAATGATTATCGCATATATCTCGAATAGATTAAATAATATGAATAATCTAGATGGAATATAACCCAACAATATAAGTAGAGATTTCCATGGGCCTCTTGATTGAATATGATTACGAAATGCATGGTCATGCTCAAATATTGGTTTGTTTTATATAATCTGCTCATCGATCAAGATAAAATAATTAAGTTCTAAAAAGGATGATACGTTCCATGCCTCGAGTTTAATCTTGGATATATTAGTTAAAAGGATTAAATTACGTTGAAACATTGGTCACAGAGAAAGTTGTATCGAATCATTAATTTATTATAACTTAGGTAACAACGATGTATTACTAGATGCCACTTATTGTTTATGACTTTAAAATCATTGCCAACGTTGTAATAACCTATCGGGTCATATAATCAGAACGTTTCAAAAAGGGGAGAACCATTTTAAATAAATAATATATAACAATCAGTTGATTTATTATTTATGAAATGGTAAACACGTGAATCTGATTCTTACGATTCTCTTTTGTTTTATTATAAGTGGGTACCGACCGTATCGATACACATACAAGATAGATACAACAATTGAAATAAAAAAAACAGAAACGGGAAAATGGAATCACGTTTCGGCTAGTATCGATCTACTTCTCAATTCTTTGATTCCATTTGACATGATTGAAGGGACGTTCGTGTATCAAGTAGAAACATCGCCACCAAAGGTGTTCGCCGCCGATTCCAGCAAATCCATATTTCATACGAGTTTATGATTCGAAAAGCAGCAGAAAGGTATAATACTCGATTTACTGTTTTTTGCACAGATCTTCAGCATTATTGTTGTTAAATTCCGCTATAGATTAGATCTAAAACCCTAACATTTCATCCGTAATTTTTGAGAATGAAATTTTGTTTCGAAACCACTTTCATTGGATCAGGGTGATGGTTTCCCTTTCCGTAGAGTGGTTATACGTTATAAACGGATAAACGGTTTGGAAGATATGACTGCTTGATGGATTTCTAAAATACAAACAGCTCATTTTCAGCTATTTGGACCCATTTTCAAGTAGGCCCAACTTTGGGTTTCAGGAATAAAGGGACAAAGGACTGAAATGAGTTGCTGTAACTTATTTCTATCATTTCATTTTCTTCCCCATCTTCCCCGGTACTTCTACCTCCATTACAGTGAAATTTTCTTCATCAAAAATCTAAATTCACCAACAAAACTTAAATTAAAATATACAGATTTATAGATGTAGACTACAGAAACTCATCTGTAAAAGATAGAAATGGAAATGTATCCAGATTCAGTAACCTTATTCAGATTTGATATTTTACAGGCATAGGATAATGATTTAATCTTATTTACAGGATTCTTAATTTCTAATCTTAAAATAATTTTGAAAGAAGTTAAACATGCTAGAAATTTACAACTTTAGACTAGAACTATGAATCTAGAAGGTGAGGAATTAGATTGCTACTTATCCTATAAAACCACTTACAGATTTGTGCAAATCTATGACTTTTGTTTTAGATCTGAATTTATAATACTGTTGGAATGATTAATTGCTTTTATGCTATTTTGGATGATTTTTATGCTTACTTTGTTGTGTTTGAATGCTTGAAAAATACCTACAAATGGCGATTTAGAACTTGGATTTTGTGAAAAAGTCCATAAATCAAAACAGCTCAGAATCACACTTAATCTGAACGAGGCAAGTTGGAAGGTCTCTATAGGTTATGTGAATATTTTGGGCTCGTTTAGTGCTCATACAGGAGAGTTACAGTCGGATAGTTCAGGATCAACCAAAATTAAAATATGCCTAGAATCGGGTGAAATTTTTATGAGAGTTAGAGGATGTCCTAAGGATCTACGATTGAAATTTCAAGTCGATTGGATCAAAAATGAAGGAGTTATAAAGAAAAAAAAACTGAATTGGCATTTCTTTAACTTGGGTCAGCCTTCCTTAAATTTTGGATTGGTCATCCTTAAAGTCCGGATGGCCTTACTTAAAATTTGGATCGGTCTTCCTTAATGTCCGGCTTGGCCCTCCTTAAAATCTAGCATAGCGTTCCTTAAATTAGGGCCGGGGTACTACCTTCATTCCAAGTCAACTTAAAATAGACATAACTTTGCGTATGAAGTTCTTTTTGGATGCCCTTTTTTGCATTGATTCATCGTGGTAAGCTCCACATTTTGGAAAAGAGTTAATTGGAGTAGGAGAAATTTCAGATTTAGGCATTTTGGATTGGCATACATAGAATAGTTCAGATTGACGATCTCATGTGATCTAATGATGATCTATTGAACTCCTAGAGCAAAGTGGTAGACTACGAGTCAAGGATGGGGAAGTCATCAAGAGATGGTTAGGGAGCAGAGTTAGGTGGCAGATGTAGTTGTCTAGGTTTTTCCCGACTAGAGAACCTTACACGGAATAAGATGATGGTTCCAGATGAACTCTACAGTGGAGATATGTATGCAAAGGGATCGTTAGTATGTAGGTTCAGGTAGATATGGTGGAGAGCTGAAGCTCGAGCGTTTATCGAGTCTTCGACCTGATGTAGGTTGTAAGCCGATTTGAAGGCTGCTTGTTGGACACATGTGGTTAATCTGGGGGGACTCGTTAATACCACTTATGATCATTCACGACCAGAATAGGTTATTAGCCTGACATAGGCTGTTTCAGTTCAAATAGAATATAGCTACCGTTGAACCAAAACATATTATATATCCAACACATTGAGTGAGTGAATGTGAGGATGAATGATGGTTGCGATGCTTGTTTAATCCTTTATCACCCATGGGATGTCACTGGATGTAGGTAGCATTAACACAATTACAGATAGTGTTGATGCAGACATTTAGATACCTCAGTGCTTAGATGAAAAATACACCCATATTACTGATTTTACTAGAGTAGTATATACTTGTATGTGCTGATTATTTAGATGCAGGAATAGATCAAGTATGGTTTACCATAATGTGTGTTCTATTTTCTTTCTGTACTTTGAGATTTTGTACTTTGACTTTGCCGAACTTAAATTTTTATGCTTTGCTTCTTATTACTCTGGGTGCTCTCACATGAGCAGACTAGAGGTAGGTTTGGAGTGAGAATGAGTAGTTGATCGGGGGATGAGCAAGTGTTATCCACGTATTAAAATAATACGTACTATATCTCTTTTCATTATTCACTTTTGTGGGCTCATTAATACCTTTATCTTTATTCTTTAAAGACAGTTTTTGTTGGAGTTATTTCCTTTGTATAACTCTATGACATTGTGATTTACTGTTGTGAATTTGTTACTATGATTTTCGGGATTCATTTCAATTATTTATTCTCTCGTTTGTTTTATATCAGTATGTTTTACTATTATATTTTACTCCCTGTGCTGTGCGATATACACGGGTTCTGTGTAGTTTTATTTCTTTTCTTTTTAAATGGTTACCCAACATTTTCCCGGAGTGCAGGGTGGTCGTTTCATTTGGTGTGTGTTTTGGGAAGATGTCCAAGAACGAGGAAGAACCAAGGCTAAGCATAAAAGTTAGGACCTTTTAAGGTTTAACTCAGAAGTATACCTTGAATTGTGATAGGATATGATGATGAATTTCGCCATTAATTATGTTCAATGATTGAGAGTTTGATGTTCATCAAGGTTGTGCCATTCGGACATATGACAAGGATCCTAGAAATTTAGTTTGTATCAAAGTAACTTATAGGGATAATTCGATATATAATTATCAAAATCAAACTGATAAAACCCAAGAACGTTAGATTCATATATGACCACCGATTTGAAATACGCAATAAGTTTGGCTAGTAAGTTAATAGTTATATATTTATGTGGTTAAGGTAAAAAGGCGATAAACATTTCAGATGAAACAGCGGCAAGTTAATATTAGTGTTTCAAGGAAAGAAGTTTGAAGAAGAATATTTTATCAAGAAAAAAAGGAAATCTGAGATCCACTTTGAGTCTACCCCCACATATCTATTTATGATCTTAGAAATGGAAGTTTTCTTCTTTGAGGAAAATATGTTTTTAGTATGAAAATGGTGTTTTTAGAAATTTCATGAAAATAACTATATATGTTTCAAAAAAAAATTTGTAACTCTATGAATAATAAGTTTTCCTACTAAGACATGTCAAATAAGATTATAAAGGGTAAATTGAGTCTTGAAAATAATAATCATCGAAAGTTTAAAAAGAACTACATCCTTATGGGGTTAGACAACATAAGTGAAACTGGTAAAGGGATGCAAGAGAGTAAAGGTAAAGATGGAAATTTTTTTGAAGCAAAATTGGTTAACTTATTTGGAAGGTTTCTTATACGGTATTTAGAGTGGGTAAGGTGGTAAAGCTGCAACAACCCGGGTTTTGGTTATCCGGGTTTAGCAAATCATACTGTGTTTTGTAATTTTGAAGTTTGAGAAGATTAAAATACGAGTCAGGAGCTAACTCATGTGATAATCTAAGATGTGAAATTAAAGAATCAGTGCTTTACATAATTATGTATATTAGAATAAATTAAATTTATTCAGAATTATAAGTAAATTTATTCCAACCCATGTTTGTAAATTATATTTTTGATGGTTTAAATGAATTTAAAGATGAAATTAAATAAATTGGAAAATCTAATAATAAGTGATTAATGAATTATTTTCTTAAGTGTGATAATTTTGGGAAAAATAAATAATATTTTGGTGGTTCTAATGAATATTTAAAATATAAAATGTTGATTAGCAATCAATATTAATGAAAACATATTTCCAATATTAAGTGTTAAGTTGTTTTAACAAAATAATTCATAATTTATGAATTTGTGTTAGGAAAATGTAAGTTGTTGAAATTATAAAATAAAATAGGATTTTGTCTAAAACCATGTTTGGAATTGGTTAAATAAAGTTATAGAGTAAAAATGTTGAGTTGTGTGAAGATGTATTCATAATCTCGTAAATTATTGTAAAAATGGAGTATTTTGGGATAACAGCAATGTTTATGGATTTTTGTGTTGTTATTACAAATAAGAAATACGAATATTGATTGAGAATCAATATCTTTGACTAAAAATATTCTAATAAAGTTGTAGAGCTATTTTGTTAAAACAATAAAGTTGTACAGATTGTTGTGTAAGTTTTAAATCAAAGGAAGGCAAAATATGTTTTTACAAACGTGTAGATATTGATGTGCTGCATTAAAATTAGATTTAAATCGTGAAAATATTTTATACATGTTTGTATATTTTTGTAAAACTTAAATAGGTAAGTAGGAAAATGTTCTGATGTTAAGATGAATTTGTGTTTACGCCCAAACATGTATTAACTTGTGTAATTAAGCCTAATCTATACTTAGCATAAATGGGATTAGTTAGGCCTTAATTTCATGAATCGGCTAGGAATAATCTAGAAAGAAGGGAATACTACATTCTTTTTTCTTTCCGGTAGTTCTTCTCTAGGAAATAGAAAAGAAAACCCATGGCCATTCTTCCTCTTTCAAAACTTAAAATGAAAACCATTCCAATGCAAATTAAAAGGACAGAAATAGTCATGAATCTCCATTCCCACAAGAAATCAAGGGATGCATTCAACAAAATTTGTATTTTGGGAGAGAAAGATTATATATGTTTCAGGAAGGTCGCATGTCAGTGATATTCAATTTACAGAATCTGGAGTGTCAAAAAGCTTCTTTCTTAATGCCAAACCAAACTATAATCTTTACCAATCTCAGATGAGTTGTCGACTCATACATTCTAGCTTAATCTGGTTTGTATGTTGATACAATTTGATCTACTGCAAGTTTCTGTGGAAAGTTTGTTTACTGTAAACAGAGAAGATGAGGTCCTGTATTTATAATAACATCCAATTTTGGTTTGTTCTTTGTGATTTATTTCCTTCATTTCTTGTTGGAATCATATAATTCTTATTTCATTGTGTTGTCTGAGTTCTATATGTGTCTTTATATAGTCATTTTATTCACATCGATGATTTATATCTTTTGATATGGTCAGTTTAGTATATGTCAAGGGGTGTAGATTGTTACAGTTATTGATAAAACATTTGCATGTACATACATATACGTGTATATGTATACATGTAAATATACACTTACATATGTATATTTATACATACACATACATGTATGCAGGGGCGTAGCCAGTATTTTTTACTGGCGAGGGTACAATTGAAAAGTTCGTTATTTAAAGATTGCAAAAAAAATTATTGCTTGCAAAAATTTGGACGCTAAAACACACTAATGCTAACGTTGCTTTTTAGATATAGAATTCTCAGGCTTGGGATAGAACTAAAAAGCATTAAGTCTTATTCCCTAGTCAAATATATATCTCTTCGACACGTGTAAGCATGAGAATCTTCTATATGTCTTCTGTTGTGTTAAATGACACGTCTGTCCATAATAAATGATTGTGTACTAGCTTGAAAGGGATAAATATGTAATTGTTATTTGGCCAGCTGTAAAGGTGTCTTCGTTTCAGGCTTTTGTAAAAAGACATTTCAGATAGGAATACAATTAGATTTACTTTTTGGCTTTACTCTTTCTTCTTCATTTCAAATTATCGTCTTATATCCAGTCGCGTGTATGGATGTATGAGAATCCTGGGAGGGGCAAGTGCCCCCCTCAGGCTCAACGTGGCTCCGCCACTGCATGTATGTATATAGATTTCTGACAGCAGACTAATAATTAATGATCATTTAATCAACATCAATATTGATTAGATTTTTTTTGTAATTATCTAATTTGAATGCACGTGACAAACGCCCATTTTCATCAACACTCCGCCTGAACTCTAAAACCGATCTGAGCTCTTAGTGCTTCGGTTCCCCTCGAATAGCGCAGGGCGCGACAATGTTTGTAGTCGTTTTTTTATAGTAATTTTGTTATTTATATTCCATAACTATCCTTAAATCTTATAAGTATATTAAAATTGAAATATTCGCACGTTACACTTATCTATGGGGAAAAAACAAAGAATATATGCATTAATTTAACGGACGGTTTTGCTACGGTTCTTACCAAAATTCAAAAGTGAAAAATAGGGAGAAGGACAAACTTAACAAAAAATTTGGTGAAAAGTATAGAAAGTTTAGAATTTAGTGAGAAGGCCAAATGGTAGTGTAAATGGAAGAATATTAGTGGGCCCCCTGAATTCCACCTTCAGTGTAAATGTGTCCTTCTCCCTAATTTTGAAACTTCCCATACTTTTCACCAAAAAAATTCCAAAGTTTGTCCTTTAAAAGAAAATCTTCAATTCAAAACGCATAAAACATCTTTGTCAAAAAGTATATAAATTGGAAACAGTAATCTTCAGAAAAAAATGTATACAATTATTAAAAATATTCTTGATATATAAGCTATTGTAGTCTATAATTGCATAATTTTATGCAAAATTTAACAAAAATTTCAAAATTCTTTTCAAGTTATATTTAACACCATGTTTATTGCAGAAAAAACAAGAATGATTTAATGCAAAATGCTTTTCGTATAAATTTGAAGATATTTAGCAATTTTAAAAAATAATTGTAACACCCTGCATTTTTAGTATAATTAAAAATAAAATAAAATATATGAAAATATTCTTAGATAGGTAAATAATGGTGATGTATAATGAGAATTAATTAATACATGGAAGAGAAGAAAAATAAATTTGATAACAGTGTGTGTAACGGAGAAGATAGTAAAATAATGATAATTAATTTTAATATCAGGAATTAGGGAAAATGGACATCACCATTGCGTTCCTCTTGAAATTTTACATGAAATAGAGTCCGAGTTTTCGAAAATCGGAGTCCGTATGAAGGAGTTATGGCCTTCGGAAGATTCCGCGAAAAATCAGAAATCAACCATCCCAGCCCAGAAAAAAAGCCAGGTCGACCATAGTGTCGACCCCCTTGGGGAGGTCGACCTGTAGCGACCTGGAGCGGGAATTTTGGTCCAGAAGCGGGAAATTCACCCCAGAAGCTGGCCAGGTTCATTTTTGAGCACCTGGATGAGTTTTTGGCCCTGGTACGTTGGTCTAACACCTATATAAACCCCCTAGGCTCATTGTAAACTCCACTACAATTCATGGCAAGGCCATGGCTCTCTTCTAACTTGATTTCTTCTTCCTCAAGCTATTGATCTAAATAAATTTTAGATCTATTCTTCTCTCTTTTCTCTACCACATCTATTCTTAAAATTAAAAGAATAAGATTTAGAACAACGAATGAAATAGAAGAGAGATTCAAATCTAAAGAGAAGATAATGGATTCGGATTCACAAATTTATGTCGCAAAGAGAAATCAAAATTGAATCAAAAGGGGAAATCAATCAAATCAAATAGTAATGATCTTCAACAACAATCAATTAAGAAGGTTAATCAACTCCAAATCAGCGAATTGTTCAACTCTCCAATCCAATCAAGGTAAGTGGATTTATAATGCACTTTTAGTATAAGACTATTATCTATCGTTTCAATCATTCCCTAACAAATTATTGTGAATAATTGGATCTGAAATGTTTAATTTTTATGCCTACGATTAAATTCCTCCTTTTATTCTTTCCCGTTTTACTTTTATAGCTAGGCTATCTCGAGCCAAGGTCTATCAAGAAATAAATACGATTGAATGGTTATTGCAGATGAAAAGGGAAACGCTTGATCTGGGGATTATAATTAGAGTTGGAGGATTTGAATATAAATTACCATGAGTATGGGCATAATATAATATTGGCAAGATTTGAATGTATAAACCAAGTTGGGAATTATAAGTATGGACATGGTTTGGGGTTTGGCATAGAATTGACATCATTGAAACATGAATTTGCTTATAAAATTGTTAATGGGCATATGACACTTGAATAAGACATGAATTGTAACTTGGACATGGATAGGAACATGAAATTTACAGTTAAAACTTGGCTTGGAATTTACCTCTAGAACTTAATATGGAATTTATGTAAGTGCGGCATAATTAAATTTGATTATGGAATTGGCATAATTAACGACGTGTAAATTTGATAATATGGATTGGTGAAAGTTAATTGTGACTTGACAAATAGGCATAATTATGAACATAATTATATGTTGAATTAGAATCACTTGACATGAACTTGGGGTTGGGTGAAATATGATTTAATGAACCTTTGACACGAGGTTAGGCGCAATTGTGATGTAAGAATGCTCGGAACCGCCCGGCAAATCCAGCAGTCACAATTGGACGTCTAATGTGAGAGGTCGAAGGAATTAATTTGAGCGTAACAGTTTATGACACGAGGTTAGACTCGAGTTATGGTATAAGTCTGCCCGCAACCGCCCGACACATCCAGCAGCCACAAAGGGTTAGTCTAATGTGGGAGGTCATACATCGTTATGGCATAATAAATGAATTAAGGAATACTAACCATAATAAGACATGTGGGTGACATGGGTAGGGTTAGAGGGTTAAGTGGGTGACATGTAAAAATATGACATGTAAATATAGACTTAACCGTAGTAAGATAAGACTGTAAAACATGTAAATATGGACTTAACTGTAGTAAGACATGTGTAAGACATGGAAACAAAAATAAAAGAGTTAAATGGGACACGGGTGATATGTGAAACAAAATTTAGATATGCTTAACCAAATGGGACCCGTAACGGTACCATAAATTATTTGAATTGGATAAAGTTTAAGTAACGGATTAAATAAATGGAAAGGGTTAAGTAAATCTAAATTATTGACAGAATATGGGAATGATAAATAACCTATTATAAATGAATTTGAATAAGAAAAGGGAGGCTAATAGGTTAGACTTGTCCTAGGGATAAGTGGAAAGTGTAACTTATGAGAAAAGGTAAGTTATAAGAAACGATAAAGAAAAATAAGATAGCTTATATGTGAAGATAGACTTAATTTTAAATTAAGTGGTTTAGAAAGGAGAAGTGGGAAATGGAAGATAATATAAGTTATATATGTAAAAGAAGAATCATATATGTTGGTTGGGATGAGTAATTCTCTGGGTAGCTAGTCTGATGTTGATTTCGGTCTTCGGGACTAGTATTTATGGAGATATTCTCCTAATCAGTATATATATATGGGATAAGACATACTTAACTATGAATTAAATATAACATGTTGTTGTGACCCAAAAAGGGAATAATTTATGAAATTGGAAGATAACATGTTATAAGGCTTATTAATGGACTTAAATGAGTTAAGTATAAATTTAATTAATAAGCGAGGGTAACTTGGTAAACTTGAAAAGGAAGTTAATTTGAATAACCAAGTTAAAGATGGAAACTGATGAGGTGACACAAGCGCATAATAAATGGTTAGATGTAGGGTCTAATGACATGTAAAACTAAGGCGCTTGGGGCAGTTCGTACGTTGTAGGATGAATAACTACACGAGATAGATCATCACGGTGTCATAAGGCACGAGGAGAAGCGGACGTCCGACTGATCATATAGAAGGCTCCAACGGACTGGGATACAAAGCACGCAGCTTTGGTGTCACGGCCGAGAATTTCGCTCGATCCAAATCAGTCGTTAAACCGATCTAGACTGTTCGAAACCCCCGATCGTTTGAGGACAAGACAAATCAGAACGCAGACGGAAGAACATTTCATTGTTATTACAACAATTCCATCAGATACAAGAATATACAGAGTATAAATGAATAAATTACATTCGATAAATATCAGATATTACAATAAATTACATAGCAGCGGAAAATAATACAAAGCACAACTGAAGGTGATATACGGATACAGAGCTTTCCGGATATCATTCCAGCTATAAACCAGGATCCTGTGAATATAAATCTGCAAAACCATAACTACTAGTTGCCCGTGTGGAAAATAGGGGCACCCAGAGTTTAGGTTAAAACAATAAACTCCAGGTCAGTCATATGACTGGTGTGAGAACTAAAACAGTTATTTAAAACTTTACTTTAAAAGAGAGTAATTCAAGGGACCACGCCGTATAACACGGAACGGGTTTCCTCCCAAGAATACCAGTGCATAACAATAAACAACGCAATGCTTTTTCGAAAAATGAAGCTATTATAAGACCCAGGTCCCATCACACAATGCAACGCAAGCCGGAGGATAGGGTTTTACCTTATAACAGCCAAACATGCTTGGTACGTTTAAAACAAATCATTTGATACTATAATAGGTGTATAGCGTCAAAACAATTCCAATCATAAATATAAATCATAGGCGGCATGGGTACCATCTATCATGTCGCCATACTAGTTCTACAATTAAAACCGCAATGCACGTATTGGAAATTGGATTTATGTCATGAGTTGAGGCAAGGGGCAAGCTCCTCTCCGCTTCGAGACACTCTAGCAAATGCCTCAGGACTACACACTCTGGGTAACCCTGGATGCTTCAGGGTCGGTCCTCACTTACGTTAGAGGATTGGCAATTCTTGAACACACGTTTCTCGGTCCTTACAGACCTAAAATCGAGGCGCCTCATCCAACAACCACATAGGTGAAAAGTATATAAATGTCAGGGCTGGTAAGTCACTGACACCACCAAAGCTAGAAAGAAACGTCGTGCTCTCCCTGCAGTCCGTATCTCGTTTTTGACTCATACCGAGGTGTGAGGCTCGCGAATTCACGTTATACACAAAGCTACGCCACAAAGACCGTGCTTTGATCATCAACCACAAGACTCTGCTTTTCAACAAAAGTCTTGATCATTGCATCTTAGCGTGCAACACAGGCAATTCATGCCATGCGACTGATGTCCATCGATATACAACCTCTAAGCTCGTACGTCTCAGAGAAGGGCGTTAAGCAAAAGAATAAATTCTCCGCCGCCAAACAGATGTATATTTAATAGAAATAAATCAACACAGAATAAAATCCAATGCCAGACACACAATCCATTTACAAGTCCTTTCTGGGTCTGAACGAAACCGGAGGCACTTTCCTCGCATATCCATCCATCTCCAAGTACGTCTGGGCGACCACCAACTATTTCCATCCTCTTGGGTGTACAGCCCAATCAGGATCGTCAGTAATTATCCAAACGATGTGAAGACTTCCGGTCTTCGACCACCGTCTTCATCTTCGACTTATCGTCGAATCGGTTATTCAGAATGGGTATAAACCCGGCCTTTCCGAGCAGTCCGCGTATATTAAAACGAATGTTACACAAACACTACATACGCCTCATTCCAATTCATATTCTCAGGGAAAGGTTCCCATTAATTTTATCCAAGATAAATTCTTTAAAATTTATCCTTTAATCTTCCTTTGGATGTCATTTCAAACCAAATTATGGTTTTTCCCAAACTAGTCGAGATTAGCGAACCACACCGAAGTAATTATTTATTTTATTTCCCAATCCCAACCTATATATCCCATGAAGCAAAACTGGTAATACTCCATATCTAACACCACGGTGTTATCGGTAAAATTAATTACCATTTCACGTTCAAATCTAATTAAAGATTTAACTATCGCTTTGGAGCAAAACTGGTGATACTCCATTCTCGTTCATTTTCTAAATTTGATAATTTAAATTATCGATTCACATCTCAATTTAATTGCAGATTCATTAAAACTCCTTTTACTGGGTTAAAGAACTAGTGTCATTTAAAACACAGTTCACGATAAACCCAAATCACATTCTATTTATTATCGGGTTAAAGAACTAATGTTATTTAAAACACCGTTCACGATAAACCCACAAATCAATTCTGTTTTAAACCCATTTCAAATCCTATTTATTTATTTAAAAATAAACGGGTTTAATTTTAGTTCAAAACTAGTTCATTTCGATAAAAATCTATTTTTATCTTTTCAAATATGGAGTTTTTCATCCCAAATTTTCTCAAATCATTTCTTATGATTTTTCACAAATTATTACTATTTTTAATAATTTTATCAAGGCCCGTACAGTCGATTTCCATCAACGGCCATCGAATTGCACTTACAGCGACCTTTTTCAAATTTGATTTGGATGTATCTCCAAATCCAACCATTAGATTTTGAATTTCTAATATTCGTTAGAAAGCTCTTTTCGATACGAACCCAACGGTTCCGGTTTTAAGAGAATCCGACGGTCGGATCTCCTGTAATGTCTGTTTGAAATAAATGGTCGAAATTCACGAACTGCCGCGGCGCGGCACGTTCTATTCAGGCCATTATATTACATATATAATATATATTTCGTCGATTTCTACTTAAAACGAATTTTATAAATAGGTTTAAATTCGTTTCAAAAACAATTTCAACTTCCATTTCAATTCAAATCAAAATTGAATTCTTCCTTATAAATTCATTTTAAAATTCATTTCTATTCAATTCAAATTTCAGTTCAATTTGAATTCATTATTTATTCAATTCAATTCGAATTCGTTATCTATTTAATTCAATTCGAATTCGTTATCTATTCAATTCAATTCGAATTCGTTATCTATTCAATTCAATTTGAATTCGTTATCTATTCAATTCAATTCGAATTCGTTATCTATTCAATTCAATTCGAATTCGTTATCTATTCAATTCAATTCGAATTCGTTATCTATTCAATTCAATTCGAATTCGTTATTTATTAAATTCAATTCGAATTCGTTATTTATTCAATTCAATTCGAATTCGTTATTTATTCAATTCAATTCAAATTCGTTATCTATTCAATTCAATTCGAATTCGTTATTTATTCAATTCGAATTCAATTTGTTATTTATTCAATTCAAATTCAATTCAAATCAAATTTGTTTTCTATTCTATTCAAATTCAATTGATTTTCTATTCTATTCAAATTCAATTGGTTTTCTATTCGATTCAATTCAAATTGGTTTTCTATTCGATTCAATTCAAATTGGTTTTCTATTCGATTCAATTCAAATTGGTTTTCTATTCGATTCAATTCAAATTGGTTTTCTATTCGATTCAATTCAAATTGGTTTTCTATTCGATTCAATTCAAATTTCATTTCAAAATATTCGATTTCGAAATCACTTTTCAATATTCATTTTAAAATGAATAAAATCGATATAAATATCGTTCACGCCAAAATGGCGTCAATCTAATCAACACGGCTTCATATATTTCTATTTTCAAATATTCTATTTCAAATATTTCTTTTTCAAATATTTCCTATTCAAATATTTCGTTTTCAAATATTTCTATTTCAAATATTTCATTTTCAAATATTTCGTTTTCAAATATTTCTATTTCAAATATTCCGTTCAACAGATGACTAATCTCAACGGATGAGTACTGTCAACACATGAACCTTTATTTTATATTGATAAAGATGTAAATTTTATTATTAAAATATTTCGTTCAACACATGACTAATTTCAACAGATGAGTACGGTCAACACATGAACCTTTATTTCATATTATTCTTTATTTTCTAAATTGGAATGAGGCCCAATCAATCACCATATAATATTAATTATATGGATTTTCATACATCACACGTATATAATAGCATTGAGAAATAATCAACCATCAACCAAAGTGCACTACACTGTATAAGCATCAATTTTAGATATCTAACGCTTATAACAGCTTGTCAATCAATCGATCGACATATTTAATCAATCAGGATGAGTGAACTTCAAATTTCATCCCAACACCCGTGTGGGGTTTCAAACAATCAAACACAGATTTTATTTGTGCAGTTGTGCGATGTGTAAAATTTATCATCCCAATCAATGTCAGTAAAATCAGTGTACATAAACAAACCGTCCGGTTTGTAAATGAATATTTATTTATTCACATTCACTATATTCATATTCACGTTAAAAATTATATTTTAACGATAAAACATTTTATTTTAACATATGAATTTCTATTCAGTTCATTCTTTAAATAAAATGATATTCTTATTTTTCTAACTTATTTTAGAAAATTTCGGCGGCATAACGACACGATACTAGAAACGGGACGAGGCCTAGCCTTATCCCCGGTCTAGTGAAGGCCCACGCCATTCACACATCAATCAAATTCACCAAACAACCAAATTCAAATCAAATCATCTAACTAATTTATGCAACCAAACAAACAAGTCCATGGTCTGTGGACGATTGTGTCGGGTGCTACTAAACACCGTCTGCATCCTAGTATATATATATAACTAGAAAAAGAAATTGAAGAGTGAGAAATTCTCACCGATAGCTATCCAACCTCACGACACTTCATTTATAGAAATCTTCGTCGTTCTCGCATTTTTGTCATCTTCGTTGCCCGTAGCCACTACATATGTAAAAATCGAATTTTTACTTCGTTATTCAATATATAAAAATCGAATTTTTACTATGCTATTCAATATATAAAAATCGAATTTTTACTATGCTATTCAATATATAAAAATCGAATTTTTACTATGCTATTCAATATATAAAAAAACGAATTTTTACTATGCTATTCAATATATAAAAATCGAATTTTTACTATGCTATTCAATATATAAAAAAACGAATTTTTATTATGCTATTCAATATATAAAAAAACGAATTTTTATTATGCTATTCAATATATAAAAATCGAATTTTTACTATGCTATTCAATATATAAAAATCGAATTTTTATCACGCTATTCTTCATATAAAGATTTCGCCTTTTCAACTATAAAGATTTCGCCTTTCCAAATTTATCATTATAAAAATCACATTTTTATTTTGCTATACATATAAAGATGACATTTCTAATATTCCTATCATGTAAACATTATATTTTTAATTCTCTACCTAAACAAAAATCATATTTTTACATCTTCTACTTAATAAAGATCATATTTTTAATACTTTAAAAATATAAAAATCATATTTTTAATTCTTTTTTTTTAAATATAAAAATCATATTTTCATTACCTATACCATATAAAAATAGTATTTTTCACCAAACTAGAACGTAAAAGAAATCATTTTTATAACTAATTATATTAAATAAATAAGCTAAACAAATATATAAACAAAATAGATAGGGACTTACAGTTCAACTTGAAAAGGGGCGAAAGGGGGTCGGGATTGCGTCGGTCAGGGGATGGAGGAGGGGGCGGTTCGAGTTTAGGGGGAGGCTGCTTCAAATCGGCGGAGGGGGGGCTGCTTCTTCGCGCGGCGGCGCGATTAGAGGGGGGGTACCTGCGGTGATCGATTGATGAGGGGGGGGGGGGTCGCAGTTCGCAACAGGGGGGCTCGCATCCAGGCGGCGGCGGCGATGCTGAGGGGGGGGCGCCTCTCCGGCGGCGGCAGGAAGCCCTAGGCGGCGGCGCTCGAGATCGACAGGCTAGGGCGCGATTTGATTTCTCTTTTTTTTTGTTGTTGAACGAATGAATAAAGGGGGGGCAGAGGTATAGGAGAGGAGATATATTTTTATTTAATTATTTAATTATTTTATTTTTCACCAAAAAGCAACTTTTATTTTCGACCTCAAAACGAGGCCCACCGCCTGTCGTCCGTAGCTAATTACCCCATTCCGAACACAATGGGATATGTATCGTAGGCTGATTCGATCGTTTCGATCAGTTCCCGTTAAAATCAACATATAACTCTATATATTGAATTTGAACGCGCATTTCAATTTACCGGGGTCACATACTAACTCGAAAAATTCCAGAAAAATATTTTCTAGCTTCGTATTGACGATACGGTCCTAACAAAACTAGTTTCGTCGAATTCTGAGACCGTTGGAAAAATGGCCAATTTCGAGTCGATTAAAATCAACTGAAACGGGTCAAACGCGTTTTCCTTTGCCACGCTCACGTATTGATTCGAAAAATTATGAAATTTAAAACCTAACAATAACTCGACATCACGGACCCAACAAAAGTGGTTTCGTCGAAATCCGAGGTCGTTTGCAAAATTCCCATTTTTAAGGGCCGAAATTCTATAGCGACTATTCAGAATTTTCAACTGGACATATCTTTTGATTCCCGCTATGAAATTTCAATTTTCCGGATTCTTTGGAAAGATATCATTATTTAGATCCTATTATTTTTTGTTTCACAAAAATCCGGATTGTTTTGCACCCGGTACATTCAATTGAAGTTTGAAATCGAATTATCGAACTACCACGCCATTTTCAATTCCTTTTATAATTATATATAAATATTTATATTCTAACGACGACGCGTATAAATATATACGTTCGAATTATATTCAAAATAAATTTATCGTCGATATTATTTAAAATAATCTATTTTAAATATTCAAAATTCGCTAAAATTGCCAAAATAAAAATTTTAAACTGGCCCAGATTTTTAGGTTATTACATTCGGGGGACGTGAGGGTACTCTTGGTATTCCTCTTTGAGATGCCAGATGATACGCCTGGGCTCATAGAGGTTAAGGTCTGTGGTAGAAGAACCAAGAGTATGCCTTGGTTGCAATATAGGGCAACCTAAAGACTAGGGTGGACCAGCGTGAGTCGTCGATAACTTGTTTAGCCCTGGGATAGCATCTCGTCGACTACCTACCATCTTCAGTCAATCGTAGTATGCATGCGGAAAGGAGGAGAACTCTAATAGACCATAATATGTTATCCAATTTATAGGTGGGGGTGGCCAGTAGAAGTGGGGCATAGATAGGGCCGGGGTACAGTTGTCATTCTTCGGTGCCTTTCATTAGTTGAGGGAGGGGTCATGTGGGACCAATAGCCACAGTTAGAAAAACAGACCTTGGCATCTGCATCGGCAGATAACTTAAAGCTCCCGACCGAGTTCCGTATATCTTGATTAGACCTGACAACGGAACTCGGGTAGCACATATAGAGTACATGTGCATCTAGACATCGAAAACGGTCCACGATACATACACTGGGAAAGTCTAGGAACATATATCGCTCTGGGTAGTGCATCCTAGACTAGAGGGCATTATTCGTTAGGTAGCATAATCCCTAATAGCCCTAGGTGGCGTAAACCCTAATCGAATTAAGGAAACATGGCAGTCCAAACGATTACGAGAATGGTGGCACTACGTTGAGGTAGTATATAGTTACGTAATGAAGTCCGTACGATTAATGGAAAGGGACTATACACATACATGGAAAGGATAATACGAGTTGGGGGTATCTACATATACAATGTATTAGGTTAATATACTAGTATGTGAACGAGAACGGCATGAGTTTAGCCTTGAGTGCTAATGACGTGATTAACCTAATAAATAAGAAAATATGTTGAATGGTATATGTAGGATTATACAGAAGTTTATTATAAGTCCAGTCACACAGAACTTATGTTCTGACCCCCTCCTCATTACATAGTTCCAGGTTAAGCTCAGGACAGAGATGGTATAGCTTTGGATACTGGTTTAGCAGTATTGTTAACAAGGTAAAGTTATGTTTTGACTATATTATATTTTAATCCTTTCGTTGTGAGATGCTTACGAGTTCTGACATGTTTCTTTATCTCTGTCTTTTTCTGCAGGATACCAGAGCACCGAACTCGGGTCTCAATGGATTGGATTTTGAAAAAAAATCGGTCTGTCGAAATCCGGGTTGTTACATCTGGTATCAGAGCTTTGGTTTAGTGGTCTTAGGGCGATATGAGTGAACGTATTTGTATGTTCTAAAATATAAATATATTACATATATATAAACCTAAATCCATAGAGTAACCCACTAGATATGGAAAGCGTTGGGATATTGGTTTGTACACTAAAGGCATGGACATAGAAACTTTGAAACCATTAGGTGGTTAGGAAAAGTGTACAATATGACTTGGAGCTAGAGAAAGGAAGTATCCCATAAGATGGAAGCTAAAATGATAGTATTTCAGAGTAGTGGGTCTGGAAGTAAACCTTAGAAAATAGAAAAAGGTTGTAATGTAAAAATGGATTAGATAAATATATTTAGTCGAGAAAATTTAATTTGTATAAGTGCCTAGGGAAGCCTAGTTAAGTGAAAGACCCGCTTTGAGTCTAACACAATAACAAACTTTTAAGAACTTGAATTTGTAAAAGAGTTTGTAGTATTTTCCGAGTTTTGATCTTAAAAGTATTTTGGTGTTTGAAAAATGCATGTTGGGTTTTAAAGTAAAGTGGGTTTACTACAACAAAAAAGGGATTTTATAGCGTTTGAAAAACGCTATTATATCCTAATATAGCGTTTTAGAGAACGCCATGTAACGACATGCTATCTTAGGCCGTCGACTTGAAATAGCACTGAAAAAACGCTATTATAAATTGATATCTTATAGCGTTTTACTTTGCTATCAAACGTAAACGCTATATGATTTCATACCCGACAGCAACCTGTTATAACGTTTATGTCTGAATTTTATAGCGTTTATCCAACTTCTACTATAGCGTTTTCTTTTATTTTTAGAGCGTTTTATGATGTTGTTTTATAGCGTTTAGGGGTACATTTGAATAGCGTTTACACTAAGTTATTAATAGCGTTTGTTGGGGATCATTTATAGCGTTTTAAAAACCCTATAATATTGCATGCCAACCCATAGCATTTACCATTTGTATATCACCATTACAGCTCTTTCGTTAATTTTAAATACATACATATCATTCAAACAACGCTCATATATATCATAATCTATTTCTCAAATATATAAAAACATAACATATTTCATCAACAAACGTGTAAACTACAACATAATATTTCATACATATCATTGAAACAACATTCATATATTCAAACTTAATATTTCATACATATAATTCAAATTATTCTCACATATCCAAACTTAACGATTCATACATACTTGTCCATAATATGTCAATATACTTGCGTTAACAAGTTACTTATAGTCAAATACATAATCTTGCTTTGCTTTTGATATTTTGTCCAAAACATGAGCAATTGGTCCTGTCACAGCAAAAATAAGCAATATTTAGATCAAAATATTTATATATATATATATATATACACACACAGAGAGGCACAACATAATTGGAAAATGATTCAAGAGGAAAAAACAGTGAAAATGCTTATTACTACGCAAATTAACATATATATCAGTAAATGATTTTTTTGATCTGCCAAATTATACATTTAGGCCATATTCCATTAAAGGAAGGCTCCTTTATGCTTACGTCTCCATATACAAATGCACAAGTATGAGAGAAAATAGAAAACAAAGAAGCAGGTCAGCAGTTATGAGGAATCATAAAATTTGTATGTCAGCCACTACTGCATTAGGCGTACATGTGACATATAAAAGGCTTGTTAGGATATTAAATCCATTTGTAAAATTACCTGACCGTAAAATGATAATTAATTTAAAAAGAAATTACATAACGCGAATCCATATGTAATATTTCTTGGTTGTCCCTGCATTTTGTTGCATCCTTGGCTACGTAAAATCTATATCTTATCTTAATGTCTGCATTATATAAAAGCTGAATTACGATTTTATTTAAACATAAAACAGTCATTACTTTGACTACAATGGCATCTTTTGGATATGAGTGACCTACCGTGGATCTTGTTCTGTTCCAACGTCTCAACATGTTACAGACGTCCGTACATACACTATTGCTTTGACTACAATGGCATCTTTTGGATATGAGTGACCTATCGTGGATCTTATACTGTTCCAACATCTCAACATGTTACAGACTTCAACTTACAACTCACAAGTGACTTCTTTTGATACTACTACTTAATTACAAGCGAAAAATTGACCACCTAGTTTGTATCAGAATTCTAATATTGATAAAAAAAATGATTTTAAGCTCAAACTCATTTGTATCAAATAATGTATTCAAAAATATATATGCAGCCTGCAACAAATAATGTCAGTTCATTTGTTCCTCCTAATTATTTCAGTTCATGCCTGAATTACAACATCATTCAGAGAGGAACGTAAGATTGTTGTAATCCACCCATGCTTAGTCTCAACATCATTAAGGACCGTCAAGAATCAAACAAATAAACCAGAATAACTGAATCATATACAAATCTAGTAGTTCCGTATAGTATGGTAATATGCAATGAAGAAATTTGTCATTGTAATTTTCTTGATCAACTGAATCATAAACAAATTCCAATTTAGTTCAGACACCAAAATTCTGATGAGAAACTAAACCATGAATGTTTTCCGTCGATGATAGAGTATAATGAGGTAAATTTAAATAAAGTAACATCCTATATTGTTATTTATATCCAAATAAATCATGAGTTATAGAATTCACATAACAAAACTCATCAGCCAAATCCAAATAGTGACAAGCTCTCTAAAAACTGCTCGGTGCCTGAATGTTGAAAACGTTTACTGACTTTGCTGATAAATTACATCTTTATTTCTTTTTAAATGATGGGCTCAACGGTTTAATGTAAATGCTAAAGCTTTCTAATAAATAATATAATGTCACTGCGTGGCTAAAGAGAACTTGAATGAGGCTGTTATGCAGAACATACAGTGGCATGACTGTAAAACTGGTTGATCAAGGGGCTCCCACTACATGAATAGCTGCTGCTGGAAACAGCCTAAACATCCGGACTAAGTGTGAGTAACTTCTCTGGATTAATATTTTTCTTCTTAAAAGAAATGTTATTTTGTTGTTTTGTATAATCCGAGCATGTATCATAATAAACAAATTGCATGCTCTAGCTTATCAGCACCATACGCATATCTCAAATTGGACGTAGTATAATTCGTTAAACATGAAGGAAAAAAATGATTATTGAATATTAATGTTCATAAATCATAAGAGCTTTGGAGAACAAATATTTATATAGCTGAATACTTAAGTAAATATAAATAGCCTGGAAGGATAACTTACAAACCCATTGAAAAGCTTTAGAGAACAGAGTATTTGCTGGTTTTTTTTTCTTGAACTGTATTCTGGTTTCAGGTTATTTAGATAGCCAGCTCTTGTTTAATTATATTTGGATTATAATTGTTATTAGAAAGCTGCTATTTGCAGTGTCACTCATACACATTATTTATGCCTGGAAGTGACATTTGTTATTATTCTAAGACCTCTGGTTTTTTTTTTCCATAGTTAAATTATCAGCATCGGTTATTAATGTTAAGACCTCTGTGTTTTTTTCCAGAACAGATGTCTCGAAGTGACAAGCTCTCTAAAAACTGCTCGGCGCCTGAATCCGATTCAAGTCATCAGCCAAATCCAAATAGTGGCAACAACAATATCTACCTCGATATTCCGTTATCGCTAGCCCGTTATCTGTAATAAGTTGCATGTATTTTCCAGTTTGAATAATTCTCAGTAACACTATTCCTTTTCCTTTTTATGCAGCATCTCCTAATGGACTATATAATAATGGGCTCAGTTCCATGGATTACAATTATAGTGCACGTGTTTTGGGATCTGTATTGAATGGTAGTCGAACTGCTACTAGAGATGCCATACCATACCCATTATTGTATTATTAGCATGTCTAGATTGGCTAAAAGTAGGGGACATAATGGTGAACTTATGGTTGTCAGTCTAGTCATCAATATTTAGTTTAATTATGGATTATATTTTCAAGTTTTTGAATGGTTAAAAACTTGAAATGTTCCTGTTAGTTTAATGTTTAAGGAACTAAAGTGCAGACATAATTTGGATAATGTTGTTTTTGTTTTATTTTATGCTGGATGTAAATCAAAGATATCATGGTTTTGTTTTCGTTTTGTTTTTTGCAGGCTGAAGATTTGATATTTTGATTGATTATACGTCCAACTACAAAAATACGATTAAACACCTCGTCAAAACCCAAGATATTTTGATTGATATTTTTTGCTGGCTGAAGATTTGATATTTTGCTAATAGCCCCCCTATTTCTAGTGTCGATCGCACTGGCGCATTGGAGATTCCTGCTAAGTGCAGCGTCAATTACGAGCAATATTTGCAGTCTACTTTTTTATTCACCGCTCTTTTCACTATTGTGCTTAGGATTGAATTCATAACTACGTATACACTATTTATTTTACAATCTCAGCTATTGTTTTAGGCTGGTTTTTGTACTTGCAGTTAAAAAGAAAGGAAGAAAAATGCAGTGTTTTCATTATTAAAACGTCGGCTTGAAATTCTATTTTTGCCATTAAATTACAAATTTTTTAAGGTATGTAATAAAATAAAACATATAAATGTGGACATACAATTCCTGAAAATCATAGTTTATATCTATTTAAATTTTTATTAAGGAACCTTTACTTTATATCTCATTTGCATAATATATGATGCTTTCTATACAAATTTTACTTGACTTTTGCTTTGCAGTATTATAATTGATTTCCACACAACATTTGAAATTGAATATTTTTGTTTGAAATTTTGTCTTGATTACTAGGATGGAACATATGAATTCAACAACCACCTCCCTCCCCTCCCCCCTCAAACCACCTTCCAACAATACCAGTTTTAGCAAATGAAAACTGGAAATCATATGCAATTCAAAGTTGAGTCTCAAAGTCAACCCAAAACTCAAACACAAAGATCAACCACATTTAGACTACTATGATTAGATATATTCAACTAAAAGGCATAAGGGCAGTGAAAAAAAAATGCAGGAGTTATAAACTTACATTTATGACGAAAATAGCTTTTTTTCCCCTTCTAATCAGCTAACAAACTTTAACATTGATTACCTATATAAATGTGGTGAAACGTCAAATGTGTATACATTTAAAAAAAAAATTATATGTATAAAATAAATAATGCTTACTTACTAGAACTAGATTCTGTTACAACTTTTGAGGCTGGCCACGCTACTGTAGAGCCTACGGCATCTTCAATGCAGACAAGAGCATAAGTTGGTCTCCAGAGAACTGCATCTGGAACTGTAGCATTCACTACCCAAACTTTAATAGCATCTCTTCCAAGTTGAACAAAATGAACCATTTCATTTGGATCGGTTGAAGCCTCAACTCCTTCTGCAACCAGTGCTCCTGTTCCACCAACATCAATTAGCTTGCATTTACTCTTAACGGTTGGAAGGGTTCGATTTCCACCCTATCAAACACAAGTGCTTTTATATATATATATATTTCAATTAGTAAATTTGATAACAAATTACTACTATTTCGCTTTAATGTATTACTATATGAGATGTTACGTTGATAGCGCTAGAAACAAATGATGCGTCTTTGGCCGTCTCAACAACCACTTTTGATTCTGGCCACGCTACTTTACTACCAAAAGCTTCTCCAACATGTATCATATTATTTGTTGGTCTCCATAAAAATGCATCAGGCTTTTTTGAATTGTCAATAGAAACTAACATATCTGATGGTCCAATAGGAATGCCATTCACAAGCTGGTTTGGATCGCTAGAGTACAAGCGTCCTTCGGCAACTAGTTCTTCACCTCCAAGCCAATCATATAACTTGCATAATTTTTCCGTGCAGCTAGCTTTACTCTATTAAAACAAACTGCATCATACTTTGTCATGCATAAAATTAATTTGTACTTAAAAAATTTGAAAATTAATTTACCATATTATCAGATTGATCTAAAGCTCGCATAATAACTTTATTGGACGGCCGTGCTACTAACATGCCCGTAGCCTCTCCAAGATGTACCGTATTAAACATGGCTCTCCATAGAAAAGCATCCACTTTCCTTGGAAACTCAATCAAAACTGCTTTCGCATTTGGTCCTAGAGGAATTCTATGTACGAGCTCGTTTGGATCACTTGACACTACTCTTCCTTCAGCTACTATTTCATCTGTTCCATTCCATTCTGACAAATCACATTTATCATCAGTGTTTCCATAATTGCTCTGCATTTAGCAAAAAGTGCATTAAGTTGATTACTACATTTACAATGATAGTATATTTGATGTTTACCTGAGATATGGATTCTCCTCTTTGAGATCCATTAACCTAAAAATTGCAAATTTGTAGAAGGTGGATTAAAAAATAATATGAAAAATAAAATAATTTTTTTATACAATATTAATACGCAATTAGTACAACAAATATTGAAGTTATATACCAAATTTTTCTTCAACATGTGAATCTCTTCTTCCAACTTTGAAATTCTCTCATCTTTAGCTTGTAGCAGCAAAGACTTGGTATAGTTTGCACCTCTCCCCATTTCCCGTAGTCGTCCAGGCCTATCTTGTCCTAACACTTGAGAGACAACATCTTCTCTCACAGAACTTTTTGTTGAGTTTGATTGTGTTTCAGATTCAATTTTTTTCATCTTTTCCTACAAAAGTTAACATTTTGTTACATATTTATAAGTACTAGACAAAATGCGAATAAATGTTCGAAAAACAGTATTATAGGATTTTTATCAGTACTGTAGTGTCTTACAATAGTATCCTGGACATATGTATTCACCGCTTCGCCATTTTTCCGAATGCGGGATTTAATCCAAATTTGAGCTCTAGGAATGGGGTTAGTATTGCCACTCTCATTTCTCTATTAGTAAGAATGATAAATAAAATGAATGGTTGTAACTGAAAAAAGTGACATGTAAAAATAATTAAATCGACTGTTCTTTCTTACTATGTCCTCCGCTAGTCGAGCCATTCCTTTGCGACTAACTGTATGTGGCAGTTGGACACTTCTGATAGCTTTAAATTTATTGCTTTGTGCCTAAGATGAAAATATATAATAAATTGATTAACTATAATTATTACATATAACTGAATTTTATATTTATTTACCTTAAACTTTGAGTTTGTTTTTTTCTTTATAAAATCCCTCCAATCGTTCATATTTTCGACATTGCTAGGTTTGAGCTTAATCCTTTCCTCTATGTTCTTTGCTTTCACTATTTGCCTAACTAGTCTGCTTTTTGAAGCCCTCCAGATGCATCCCATTTGTTGGAAAATAGGCACTTTCTGCCATTCCTCATCTAGTTTAAATCTTGCCTACAAAATGTAACTTTCAATAAGACCAAACTAAAGAAAACAAGTTCTGACTATACAAAAAAATGATCACAATAAAATATAATGAACACAACATAATCTTCAATTAATTTTTTTTAATCGTTTAACTTAAAGAGTTGACATTTGCGAAAAAATAGGCGCAGCAAAAATTTCATTTTACATGCTTATGCAATTGAAATGACAAATATTTGCAGCATAGGATGTAAATGTCTGTAGTTTTGGGTGCAAATACATGCAATTTAAATTGCATATTTTCACTATAAAGGTTTTATTTTTGTTAGGCCTACAAAGGCAAGGTAACATGCGCTCAGTTAGCTTGACAAGAAAACCTTTATTTTGATAAACATGGTAAAACATACTGATAAACCTGGAATACTGATAAACATAGTAAAACATACTGATAAACCAAGTAAAACATAGTAAAACATACTGATAAACATACTGATAAACCTGGAATACAGTAAGAAACAATATCTCAGCGTTCTCTTGACAAGTATACCAGGTCTTTTCTCATTAACATGCGCTCAGTTAGCTCAAAGCCACAAGGCTACAGCAATGCAAAAATATTCAAGTTTAACCGCAATGGAAGACCAAGAATTTGTGACAGTATTGCTAACAGACAGTTTTTTTTTAATTGAGTTTCTGATTAAGTGGTTTCTGGAAAGAGAAGAAGCTCAACCAAAATAGCTCTTGTCAAAACTACAGGTTCTGGAAGACAATTTGTTGCTTGTCCAAAACCAAGTCCCCATTTTTGTGTGGAAGAATTATTCAAGTGTTTCATGGAAATTATAGAGTTTAACAAAACTACAGAGGAAGCCTGTAGCGAGCAAGGCAGTAAAAAGTATGATTCAACGTATTCATATCACGGACTGATCTATAATAGTAGTAACATATTCATGTCGCGGACAATACTGTGGTTACCGTTTGTTTCTATTTAGGCTATCTTCAAAAGAAGAAATCACAGGTTTAGTTTTGGTCTTTCTGCAATGGTGATAGAAGCTATTAAATTTATTAGTAATAGTAATAAGAGAATTAAAGATGAAAAAACATCATTGTGAATCATACTGTCACTGATATAACAATGTTTCATGGTCCGACTCTATGATGGAATAAACTTGAATCTTGAACCGGCATGATCTGTAACTCAACCAAGCCTGAATCATGCTTGAACTCTAATCACATAATTCTATTTCATTTTCATATTTTGTACTGCATTGGAGAAATCAAATAAATTTATATGTTACTTTATTACAACTATAAACTCTGTTGATACCACTGCATGTTTCATTAAGTTTATCATCGTTAAATTTATCTGAATTCATGTCGTGGACTGGATCTATAATAGTAGTAACAGTTTCAATAATTTTTGGCATTACACTGGATAATGTCGCATCAATACAATGAATCACGCACAAGCATTTGTACAGTTTCATCGACTTCCAGGTCATTTAGAAAAAAACAAAAGGAAATTTTATGTTTTCTATTTTTATTGTTGAAATTTAATGTAATTTACTTTTAAGGTTAAGACAGCCCATACTATTGAAGCATGACAGAATATTAAATCTTAATTTTGAATGAGGATAATATCAATCTTAAAGCAAGAAACTTAGTTCATAATAATTATTTGAAAATGATACTTGAATGGAACTCCACAACACGAACTTTAAATCATCCCCAATTGTCCGCCAATCATCAATTATGAATGGAACATGCTCCCGTACGAGCAGATCCTAAGTAAGAAGGCAATTATACAGAACCTTCTCCTATTGGTATAGCATTTTCATTGAATTCAACGGTAATCCGAGATACACGATCTGATGGAAGTCTTTTCATTCTTGTCAGACCTCGCTTTTTTTTCTTTTCAACCAGATTTTCATGTAGTTGAAAACCAGTCTCGTTTTCCATCAAATTATTTTCAACTTCAGTCTCATTGGTTTTAATTTTTAATTCAGATTGCACCGCATTTTCTCTACATGCTTCGGTTCCCTGATTGGTTGTTTCTAAATTTGCTTCACGATGCTCATTAGTTTGAAAATTTGATTCATGTTGCACATTAATTTCTACATTCACTTCAGGTTGGTCGTTAGGTTCAATATTTGCTTCGAGTTCTTCATGGGGGTCCTTGGTTTGTTTTTGTTTGCGGGTAATCTTCCTCTTTTTCGCCATTTCCTACATTAACAAAATAAATATACAGAATTACACAATAAAGAGAATTAGTTTGGCTATGGGAGGATTACTAAATATAGAAAAAAAATTACAATTGCCCTTTTTATTCATGTTATCAAACAATGTAGTAAACATTGAAAATTCAAGCTGTAGGGTAAATGCAGTAATTGCAGATATCAACAGAAACAGTAACCAATCGTATATTACGGAGCATAAATAAACATTAAATGAAAACAATCTATATTATGGAGCATAAATAAACATTTAAATATATGTTCCAAGTTATTGATTTGGCATTACAACGGTAAGAAACCTACTATTCTGCAATATATATGATGAATGTATAAAAGAATGTGTAATCAGGTTTGGTGCCAAGTGTAGTATTAGGTCACTAGGAAGATGCACTAACATGAAACTGTGAAGAGGGAAATTTAACAACCACCAAATATTTGCATGCCATGATGAAAGCAAAGCAAAACAAACAGCAAAGTCATAGTTTAAAAAATAAACATACTTCAAATCCTCATAAACTGGAAGAAGAAGGTACAAAATACCTTTTTGACTTCAGAATGTCAAATTTTAATTGATCTACCATCTGAGAATGCAAAGAGGAAACTTATATCTAAGTGAAATAAAATATCCAAGAAGCTCAACATTTCAAATAAACGGTACGGGTACTCAGCAACATATCTATTGACTGTACATGCATCTCAAAATTATTCGAGTATGCCTTCACAATCTTCTCTAACAAAAGAAACATCATCAACATATCCATCGACATCCATAATGATTTCTTGGCAATCTTCCTCAACATGGTTTACTTCCTCAACAGTGTCCTGGATCTCTAGCTCATCAAAAATTCTTGAAGGTGCTTTCATTACCGTATACCAATTAGAAGAATCATTCTCTCTTAAATAAAAAACTTGTTTCGCTTGGGATGCAAGTATATATGGATCTTTTAAAAATGAAGCTTGACTTTGATGTAAATTGACAAGAGTAAACCCATCCTCAATCTTTACACCATTTCTTATGTTTGCCCAATGACACTTAAATATTGGAACATAAAAAACATTATAATCTAACAAAATTATATCGGTAAGTATCCCATAATAAGTGACAACATCAGACACTTGAGACACATCTTTTGCACTTGCTCTGCACATGGTCGTTGCATCATAAGTCACTCCACTATTTTGAGTTTCCCTCTTAACGTCTTTTGTGTGAAAACGCAGCCCATTGATGATGTATCCTGTATAGGACAACGCATCGTTCTTCGGACCATAAGCAATCCATTTTAGCATGTCATCGTGCTCTTTGGAGCTAATAGGTATCTATAAACAATTGATTTCATTTGATAAAGCTAATCATAATATGATTTTAAAAAAATTAGTAACATTTCAAAATTTAATTCACCTTTTTTTTAATCCAACTCGAGAATGTAGCTATATGATTTTTCCAAAGTAACGTTGCATTTCTTTCCATGCGCTTGTCTAAATTTTGTAGCTCCTCCAAATGCAAACTACGGTGTAAGAACAAAAATTTACGTTACATTTAATATTGCAAACAATTAAAACATAGAAAAATATGAGGTATGCACATACTCTAAATATGGTTCTATTATGGTCATATTCATTAGCACAGCCAAATGAGCGGACTCTTTTTCATTAAAAGACAATGTGATTGTCTTACATGCTGATATTGGACGTCCTTCAAGTATTACGTTACTTTGGTAATCTTCATTTCGAGCTTCTTTCTCATGTGAGTTTCTCAAAAATTCACCAAAAAATCTCATGCATTCTTCTGCATGATAAGATTCTGCAATACACCCCTCAGGACGAGCATAATTTCTTACGTAATCTTTTAGTGTTTTCATGTACCTTTCAAAGGGGTACATCCAACGAAAATGGACTGGCCCACACAGTTGTGCTTCCCTTGCAAGATGAATTATCAGATGTATCATTATATCAAAAAAAGACGGCGGAAAATATCTTTCAAGCTCGCACAAAATCGCAATAATCTCATCCTCCAGACGCTGTAGTTTCTCTCTATCTATAATGCGCTAACATAATTTATTAAAGGATGAACATAAGTGAGATATTATTTTCCTTGGCTTCTTTGGAAGCAATCCTCTTAGTAAGATGGGTAACAATTATTGCATTAAAACGTGATAATCATGAGACTTCAAACCACTAATTTTGCAATCGTTCATTGATACACATCTTTTAAAATTTGAGCAATAACCATCAGGTCCTGTAAAGTCATATAACTGTTTACAAAATATATATTTTCAATTTTTGACAATGTATATGGAGCTGGTGGAAGATATGTCTTGTTCCCACGAGGTTGTGTATGAAGACCATGTCGAATTCCCCAGTCCTCCAAATCCTTTCTAGAATTAATTCCATCCTTTGATTTTTTGTCGTGCAACATTGTGCTTATTAGACTTTCACCAACATTTTTCTCCACATGCATTACATCTAAATTATGTCGTAATGGAAGCTCCTATAAAATCAATAATGGAACATTTTAATTATATAATTTCATAACATTTTTTAGTGAAATAAAATAAAACTTGCGTACTAACCTCCCAATATGGCAATTGAAAAAAAATGGATTTCTTTTTCCATCTTGATAGCTCCATTCTCACAGGATCTGTATCTTCATCATCTTCATTTTTCTGGCTATATTCAATTCTTCTTTTATCCCCTATCTTACTTTGGTCATTCTAGTTTTTCCTTTTTCTATTATTCTTTTTTTGGCTCTTCTTTACATTTCCAAAATTATTTGGAAAATCTTTTAGAATAATAGATATTTTTCTTCCAGTTAGAATCCTAGGCCTAAACCCTTCCTCCACGGTGTTATCAAACAAGGCCTTATTTTTTCTTAAGGGATTTGAAGGGGATAGAAATCTTCTATGACCCATATAGATGGTCTTTCTACTGTGATTTAGCCATCAATGATGAGTGTTGACACCGCATAATGGACATGCTTCTTTACCTTTTACACAGCAGCCAGCAAGATTACCATAGGCTGGAAAATCATTTATTGTCCAAAGCAAAATTGCTTTCATATTAAAAATAGATTGGCTATAAGAATCATAGCATCAACTCCAAAATTCCATAAATGATGTAAATCTTCTATCAGTGGTGCTAAATATACATCAATGTCATTTCCTGGCTTCTTTGGACCAGGGATCAATAAAGTTAACATAATATTATCTTTCTTCATGCACAACATAGGCGAAAGATTATATGTGACGAGCATTACAGGCCAACAACTATATTTGGAATTTAGCATAGAAAAAGGATTGAAACCGTCTGTTGCAAGGCCAAGCCTGAGATTGCGAGGATCTGCTGAAAATGATTTATATTTCTCATCCACTACGCTCCAAGTAATAGAATCTACAGGATGACGCATTTTTTCATCGGTGCTTCTATTATTGAAATGCCACCTTAAATCTTCCGCCATTGTTTTGGATCTAAACATTCTTCTAAATCTTGGAATTATTGGAAAATACAATACTTTAGTAGGAATCCCATGCATAATCTCCTTTGTCCGTTGATTTACCTTCCACCTTGAAAATCCACATTTTGGACAATTATTCAAATCTTTATATTCGTTTCTAAAAAGGCGACAATCGTTATGACATGCATGAATCTTCTCAAAGCCCATATCAAATAATTTAAGGAATTTTTTTTAATTCGTATAACGACTTGGGAAGTACATTATTTTTTGGCAACAACAACTGATGCACATTTAAAAGCTTATCGAAACCAGTATCAGACAATCCAGTCTCACATTTAAGATTATACAATGCGAAGATAGCGGATAACTTTGTTTGATCTAAGCAACCAGGATACAATGGAGTTTCTACATCTTCTAAATTTTTATGTAAATCATCCTCTCGTCTTTGTGCATTATCTTCACATTTATCATCGTCAAAAAAGGAATTATTAACAAAGTCTTCATCTTCATAAATGATGGCCTTAAGTAAATCATACGCATCACCCGAATTCGCTTCGTTCTTTTTATTTATCCGCTCACCGTGATTGTACCACTCACTGCTCATATACTTATGATCCATTCCCCTTATAATCAAATGCTCAACAATAACTTCTCCAGAAAGACGAGTAAGATTTTTACAATCTAAACACGGACACAATTTTTTTTCTACATTTCCCATATTTCTCTTTGCATCGTTCACAAAATTCCAAGCTGCTTGCTCATACTCTTTAGTGGTTCTACGAGCAAAAGGAGAAAAAGAACGGTAACCTTATATATTAAAATATGTTTTAAATTCAATATTAAAGTTGACCACTGTAATAATTACCTGTTCAAACGTACCCAGTCTTTATCCATCATTCACAAAATACCAAAATCTCTCAAATCGAAGCAAGAAAAATTTCTCAAATATCGACCATTCAAACTACAATAATCATGTAGAGTTAATCAACATCATAATCATGTACGGTTAATGAAGAATACTAGTACAGTTAATTATTATTATTTTAAAAAAAATTTATCACTTTTAATTATACAACAATAATGTTAAGTGAATATAACATTTTCTTGTATAACTTAAAAAGATATATTAGTATATTATTTTTTATAGATTGTTCTTGAAACTATTTTTTAAAATTTATCGTCCTTAAACTTAATTATTTAGAAACTAGAAGCTTTCAAACTTAATTATTAACACGTATACCTTAAAAGAATAAATTCATTTATTTATTTTTCTGTAAATTGTTGTAGGATTAATTTTTCTAACTATCATACTTAAAATTATTAATTTCAAACTAGGAGCGCTTGAACTAAATTTTCCAGGCACAATAAAAGAAAATGAAGAAGGTTCGTACATCAAAATTACATACATTTATCTCTTGTCATGATGTATGCCATGAATCCTCTGTAACTTCATACCCAATGGTTTCACCGAACTAAAAATCCACTGGTTCCTTTCTTCATCACCTAATTGATGATTGAAAATGACCATGGATGAAAAAAAACTCAACTTAGTTCTCCACAACTAGCAGTTGAACAGAGAAGTTTATGGATTTTTTTTCTTTGTTAATCAAAAAGTATAAACATAAGAATCCACCAGAAGTATAAATGTAATATACATGGTAATAGTATTCATTTGTTCCAAAGTTTACCACAAGTAAAAAAGAAGTTATAAAGCATACCAGGCTTCATACAGTTGACCATGCGATATTGCAGGTTGAAGCGTGTAGTAATGTGCATTTTGTTGCAATGCATATTGGGGTATAATTATCTATGTGTTAATAGTCATTATTATGAAAAGCAAATACCTAGCAAGAAGCTTAATTGGGCACTAATGAACACCTGGAGTCTAAACTTACAAAATGTCATGCATGAAACAAATTCATACTTGGTATACTTCAAGTCTATTAAGTTAAAAGCTGATCGATAAATAAATGTATGAAATTAGAGATAATCATATGTCACAAGAAGAAAGTTTTACAATGTTCCATTTGAAATACATGTTGCATCACCATGGAAGTAGATATACTAAAATTCATACATAATGAGAACATAAGGAAGAAAAAATGGACTGTTAATAATTGTATTCATAAATACGGTCAAAATGGTATAGAGGGATAACATCACCATTAGCTGCATTCTCTAACCGTGCTACACATTTCAATCTATATGAATGGAAGTTCTAATAAACATATTTAATATTTTAGTATAAAGCCATACCATAACCATAGAGGATGAAAGCTTAAATGATAATACTGTTTGCAAGTACACGGGGTCCTTGTTCAATAGTTCACCCTTTCCTTAATTTGAGGTCCTCACTTGCATTAAATTTCTCCACTATCTCTGTCTAGAAATTAAAACACGTTTTCTTAATGTGATAAAATAAGTTCGTTTATTTTGTCTTCTAGCTAATATTTTGATGCAAGTAACTTCACTAATTTCTTCACGAATCTACCTTCATTGGAAAGTAAGTTCTTCTCCAGAAATATGTATCTGCTTGGAAATAATGCTTCTGCCTGAAATAGATCCTCATTGTACATATTCTTCTATATAGCTTTCGATTGAAATAATCCTTACAAATTTGTTAGTTTTGTCCAATAACTGTTGTCATGCGGTTTCAAACATTGATGAATGGACAAACTAAAAAGAGACGAACAAATATGATAGTCACTTGATATCAATTGGTTGTTCTCCGATGGGCTTTCCTTATTTCTGATTTACATGAAGCGTTTTGGGAAATTTTGATAATGCACATTGAAACAAAGCAGTTACTAAAAATGGAGTTTTCAGAAACGCTACTCAAACTAATACGTCTAATGAGGTATTTTTCAATATACTACCATTGTCACTGGGTGCATTTTCTATTTTGCTTGCCCAAAATGAAGCCGTCAGATACACGTAACTGTTTATATATGCAATTGATTCATTGCTAGAACATTTAGTATACATTAATTGATGAGTGTTTCTAAAGCAGGCTAGGCTTTGAATTAAGTGTGTAAAGAATTACATGAATAGGTAGTTTTGTCATTTGTGATTGAACAATATGAACGAAGAGCTTGTTTTGCATGTATTTCTTCCACGCATGCATTTGCTAATAAAAAAACATGGGCTTGATCAGTTTCTGTGTTCTAATAGTTTACAGCTATATAATTGTCTGTTAAGCTTGATGAAAAGGTGCATTCAAACTTAATATATGTATATTATTTTTCAATGTAGTCTCCTCTTGATACCATTTCTCTATAATAAATTATGGTTTGCCAACTATATATGTAGGGTAATCGGAAGCTAGCCATAGTGGGAAAGCATATACTGCAACAGTTCATATATGTTTTTAATACATATGGCATGCATGAGATATCAAATGTGATAGATACTGAATCAACTTATAATTAAGGCTATCAACAAGGATTTGACCATCATACTTTGAACTGATATCAAAGTGGAAAAAATTTAACGCGGCTAATTGACGATTATTCCATAAAGAATTTTGCTGACCAATGAGTTCTACTATCGAGGATCAACATAAAATTGCAGCATACTGGTTTGCTATGTTTTGATAATAGTTGCCTTACGTTCTTCAAAAGATAGATGCAGATATTGTTGGAGTCCTTCGAACAATAACCAATGTCTTCCCCATCCCCAGGCATGCTGGAACTCAATCTACTAAGTGAGTCCGCATTCGAAATACGACATACTTGATCCAGCCCTATCGTGTTTTATCAATCTATTGCCCTTGTTGAAGATGAAGTTTTACTTGACAGCCCTATCATATTTGGATCTAATGAGGTATTTTTCAGAAACACGACAGACTTGTTCTTGATTGTTAGTTTTACTTGACAGCCCTATCGTGTTTGGATCTATGTTGTTCATGTTCGACGAGATCCAAGGCAATTTAATAGTAAACGGTATAGTCCTCTCAGCAAAAAGAGCATGTGAGAAACTACACCCATTACAAAAAAAAAGTTCTTAACCAAACATCAAGTGATAAAAATGACGGTACATAATTTGAATATATGAGAATATCAAAATATAGTAACGTCAAAACTTCACTAATTCATTTATAATGTTACAGCAATGCTATTCTATCCTTCGCGTACTATTCTTAAGCAATCTACACAAATAATAGAGAAGCAATGCAAGGCCCAACTCACAAGAAGAAGACATTCGCAAGCCTGTGCAACTAAATTCAATACAATCACTTGTCCATCTTCAAATATCAGATTTTCGTCAGAACTTTGCTATCGCTACTATATTATTATCGTCAACTATTTACCATGACAACGAAATAAGCAGAATTGAATCATATTCTTGTTTCATCTTATGCAAATCTCACTGTGAGCATTGCACAAGCAGAAGAGAATACTAGTTGGTAACTTCAGGGGCATTTCAGTTTGTAAAACACTTTTATTGAACAAATTGGTATAATGCAGCTCAAATAAAAGTAAAATTAAAATAGTATGATTAACAACGATGTAACAAGCAGTGAGCCAACAAACACCTCATGGTTAATATTATGATGAAATATTTATATAAACAACCAAATTATACGAAAAAAATAGATTAATACCTCACGGTTGTCCGAATATGAGAGGCGTACGGCTCGATGGAAGGATTAGGCACCACGGCTTCTATGAAGGCGATTAGGGTTACACCACCAAGATCTGCTGAGTGAGTGTTTTCGATTTTGGGAGGTGATGATAGCGGAGACTAATCGTTTCTCATGGCTACGTTAAATCGATTTTGGGAGGTGATTTTGGGAGGAGATGAAATTTTAGTCCCACGCGTTAATCTATTTTTACCGCTGAAATATTTTAGTTCCCGCGTTGTTGTCTGATAGCGTTGACCACCCCTCCTTTTTTCTTGAGCAACGTTGAAATGGAATAGCCTTTTAACCAAGGTAAGAAGGTGGTGCTATAAAATCCCTTTTTTGTTGTAGTGGTTATATTATGTAAAACAATGTTTTCTTGTTTTAAAAGAATTCTATCATGAAAAGGTGCATATTATGGAGCATATACATAGCTCACTAGTTTTCATATATGAAAAGGTTGAAAGGAAAATGTTGCATTTTGAAAAGGAAGTTTTTGAAATCTCTATTCTATTAAATTTTGATTATTGTTTTGTTGGGTAAAACAAAATAAGCGGTAGAGCATAAGAATATAGTAGATATTTGCACCTTAGAAGTCAGAATTAACATAGTAAGCAGAAACAGTGTAACTCATTAGTTGTCCTTGTCTACTCCAGTTTTGTAATTTGAGAAAAAGAAAATGTTTTACATTTTATCTTGTGATATATTTTTATGGTCTGGCAAAAAGCAAATTTTTGAGAAAAGAATAAAAGTTAAACACTTTTAATTTTTGGAAGAAAGATTTAATGAAAAAAAAAACGAGACCAGACCATGTTTTAGAAAGGATGGAGTAGGTAAGGATTAGGGCCTGGAAAGAACGAGATAAAGTTAAAGCTATTAGGACCAACTGGAAACTGGCTGAGTTAGGTAATTCTCTGAGTGTCAATCTAAAGTTGATTTCGGTCTTCGGGATTGATACTTAGGGAGTTATTTTCTTGCTAATTTCCAGTCAGGGATTAGATAATATTGAACTAATGGAAAATTCCCGTAAAATGCGTAAGCATAGTGAGATCTAGACTTGTTGCTTGGAAAAGAGAAGTATAGGCTAGCAACACACATCATGGACTAGTAGTAACTACTAGGTAGAGAAGGGCAAGTAAGTGTATAGATCATGTTGAGTGGACTCGCGATTGTCAGAGGTGATATAGTCCCAAGATTCTTGGGCCATAGTTGTAGCTGTGTAGGATATTGTTTGACTGGAAAACGGAAAATCTTATTTGAAAAATAAACTTGAGAAACTGGACTAAGTCAAATAAGTCAAGAAAGAGAATAGCCTAACTGACGAGAAAACAACAAATTTAGTAAAGCAACAAAACAAGACGGGGAAAAGAAAATGAAAATCTTAAGAAAAAGATGAGTAAATATGAAATTATTCTAAGATAAAATTAAAATACGAGAAAGAAATTTTCTTATGTGGTTGTGCTTGGATAGGAAAGTAGGAAACCTTCATAGAATAGTTATATAAAAAAATCCAAGTACAATTAGAAAAGAAAAACGGAGGATGTAAATTTTTCTGTTTTATACCTTTTCGTAGCATAAGAAATCGAATTTGGAAAATTAGACTTTCTAAATTCCGAATTTAATAATGGTTGATAGGGTTTTGGATGCGAAAATTGGATGAACTATGCTCTTATTCTATAAGATTATGGGAAATTTTGGGTGAAAAATGTTTTGATTTTTCAAAAATGTTGCATTCATATAGAACTGCAAGTATATTTAGGATGTGAGCATCATGTTTTGAAAAAAAAATAAAGCTTGCATACATATAGGTGGATCCAAATTAGGCATACATGCTTTACTATAATGTATTTCACTTTGCACATGTGCACAATATTGCAACAATTGGATGAACACTAATTGGATGTTGTGAGGGATTATCTATTTTACTCTTATCGAATTTCAGGGACGAAATTCTTTAAGGGTGGAAGAATGTAACACCCCGCATTTTTAATATAATTAAAAATAAAATAAAATATATGAAAATATGCATAGATAGGTAAATAATGGTGATGTATAATGAGAATTAATTAATACATGGAAGAGAAGAAAAATAAATTCGATAACAGTGTGTGTAACGGAGAAGATAGTAAAATAAGTATAATTAATTTAAATATCAGGAATTAGGGAAAATGGACATCACGATTGCGTTCCTCTCGAAATTTTACATGAAATAGAGTCTGATTTTTCGAAAATCGGAGTCTGTATGAAGGAGTTATGGCCTTCAGAAGATTCAGCGAAAAATCAAAAATCAACCAGCCTAGCCCAGAAAAAAAAAGCTAGGTCGACCATAGTGTCGACCTCCCTAGGGGGAAGTCGACCATAGTGTCGACCCCCCCCCTTGTGGAAGTCGACCTGTAGCGACCTGGAGCGGGAATTTTGGTCCAGAAGCGGGAAAATCGCCCCAGAAGCTGGCCAGGTTCATTTTTGAGCACCTGGATGAGTTTTTGGGCCTGATATGTTGGTCTAACACCTATATAAACCCCCTAGGCTCATTGTAAACTCCACTACAATTCGTGGCAAGGCCATGGCTCTCTTCTAACTTGATTTCTCCTTCCTCAAGCTATTGATCTAAATAAATTTTAGATCTATACTTCTCTCTTTTCTCTACCACATCTATTCTTAAAATTAAAAGAATAAGATTTAGAACAACGAATGAAATAGAAGGGAGATTCAAATCTAAAGAGAAGATAATGGATTCAGATTCACAAATTTATGCCGCAAAGAGAAATCAAAATTGAATCAAAAGGGGAAATCAATCAAATCAAATAGCAATGATCTTCAACAACAATCAATTAAGAAGGTTAATCAACTCCAAATCAGCGAATTGTTCAACTCTCCAATCCAATCAAGGTGAATGGATTTATAATGCACTTTTAATATAAGATTATTATCTATCGTTTCAATCATTCCCTAATAAATTATTGTGAATAGTTGGATCTGAAATGTTTAATTTTTATGCCGATGATTAAATTTCTCCTTTTATTCTTTCCCTTTTTACTTTTGTAGCTAGGCTATCTCGAGCCTAGGTCTATCATGAAATAAATACGATTGAATGGTTATTGCGGATGAAAAGGGAAACACTTGATCTGGGGATTATAATTAGAGTTGGAGGATTTGAATATAAATTACCATGAGTTTGGGCATAATATAATATTGGCAAGATTTGAATGTATAAACCAAGTTGGGAATTGTAAGTATGGACATGGTTTGGGGTTTGGCATAGAATTGAGATCATTGAAATATGATTTTGCTTATAAAATTGTTAATAGGCACACGACACTTGAATAAGACATGAATTGTAACTTGGACATCGATAGGAACATGAAATTTACAGTTAAAACTTGGCTTGGAATTTACCTCTAGAACTTAATATGGAATTTATGTAAGTGCGGCATAATTAAATTTGATTATGGAATTGGCATAATTAACGACGTGTAAATTTGATAATATGGATTGGTGAAAGTTAATTGAGACTTAACAAATAGGCATAATTATGAACATAATTATATATTGAATTAGAATCACTTGACATGAACTTGGGGTTGGGTGAAATATGATTTTAATGAACCTTTGACACGAGGTTAGGCGCAATTGTGATGAAAGACTGTCCGGAACCGCCTAGCAAATCCAGTAGTCACAGTTGGACGTCTAATGTGAGAGGTCAAAAGAAGTAATTTGAGCATAACGTTTTATGACACGAGGTTAGACTCGAGTTGTGGTAGAAGTCTGCCCGGAACCGCCCGACACATCCAGCAGCCACAAAGGGTTAGTCTAATGTAGGAGGTCATACATCGTTATGGCATAATAAATGAATTAACGAATACTAACCATAATAAGACATGTGGGTGACATGGGTAGGGTTAGAGGGTTAAGTGGGTGACATGTAAAAATATGACATGTAAATATAGACTTAACCGTAGTAAGATAAGACATGTAAAACATGTAAATATGGACTTAACTGTAGTAAGACATGTGTAAGACATGGAAACAAAAATAAAAGAGTTAAGTGGGACACGGGTGATATGTGAAACAAAATTTAGATATGCTTAACCAAATGGGACCCGTAACGGTATCATAAATTATTTGAATTAGATAAAGTTTAAGTAACAGGTTAAATAAATGGAAAGGATTAAGTAAATCTAAATTAATGACAGAATATGGGGAATGATAAATAACCTATTATAAATGAATTTGAATAAGAAAAGGGAGGCTAATAGGTTAGACTTGTCCTAGGGACAAGTGGAAAGCGTAACTTATGAGATAAGGTAAGTTATAAGAAATGATAGAGAAAAATAAGATAGCTTATATATGAAGATAGACTTAATTTTAAATTAAGTGGTTTAGGAAAGAGAAGTGGGAAATGGAAGATAATATAAGTTATATATGGAAAAGAAGAATCATATATGTTGGTTGGGATGAGTAATTCTCCGGGTGCTAGTCTGATGTTGATTTCGGTCTTCGGGGCTAGTGTTTAGGGAGTTATTCTCCTAATCAGTATATATGTGGGATAAGACATACTTAACTATGAATTAAATATAACATGTTGTTGTGACCCAAAAAGGGAATAATTTATGAAATTGGAAGATAACATGTTATATGGCTTATTAATGGACTTAAATGAGTTAAGTATAAATTTAATTAATAAGTGAGGGTAACTTGGTAAACTTGAAAAGGAAGTTAAATTGAATAACCAAGTTAAAGATGGAAACCGATGAGGTGACACAAGCACATAATAAATGGTTAGACGTATGGTCTATTGACATATAAAACTAAGGCGCTTGGGGGCAGTCTGTACGTTGTAGGATGAATAACCACACGAGGCAGATCATCATGGTGTCATAAGGCACGAGGAGGAGCGGACGTCCGACTGATCATATAGAAGGCTCAAACGGACTGGGATATGAAGCACGCAGCTTCGGGGGACGTGAGGGTACTCTTGGTATCCCTCTGTGAGATGCCAGATGATACGTCTGGGCTCACAGAGGTTAAGGTCTGCGGTAGAAGAACCAAGAGTATTCCTTGGTTGCAATATAGGGCAACCTAAAGACTAGGGTGGACCAGCGTGAGTCGTCGATAACTTGTTTAGCCCTGGGATAGCATCTCATCGACTACCTACCATCTTCAGTCAATCGTAGTACGCATGCGGAAAGGAGGAGAACTCCAACAGACCATAATATGCTATCCAAGTTATGGGTGAGGGTGGCCAGTAAAAGTGGGGCATAGATAGGGTCGGGGTACAGTTCTCATTCTTAGGTGCCTTTCATTAGTTGAGGGAGGTGTCATGTGGGACCAATAGCCACAGTTAGAAAAACAGACCTTGGCATCTGCATCGGCAGATAACTTAAAGCTCCCGACCAAGTTCCGTATATCTTGATTAGCCCTGACAACGGAACTCGGGTAGCACATATAGAGTACATGTGCATCTAGACATCGAAAACGGTCCACGATACATACACTGGGAAAGTCTAGGAACATATATCGCTCTGGGTAGTGCATCCTAGACTAGAGGGCATTATTCGTTAGGTAGCATAATCCCTAATAGCCCTAGGTGGCGTAAACCCTAATCGAATTAAGGAAACATGGCAGTCCAAACGATTACGAGAATGGTGGCACTACGCTGAGGTAGTATATAGTTATGTAATGATGTCAGTACGATAAATGGAAATGGACTGTACACATACATGGAAAGGATAATACGAGTTGGGGGTATCTACATATGCGATGTATTAGGTTAATATACTAGTATGTGAACGAGAACGACGTGAGTTTAGCCTTGAGTGCTAATGACGTGATTAACCTAATAAATAAGAAAATATACTGAACGGTATATGTAGGATTATACAGAAGTTTATTATAAGTCCAGTCACACAGAACTTATGTTCTGACCCCCTCCTCATTACATACTTCCAGGTTAGGTTCAGGACAGAGATGGTATAGCTATGGATATTGGTTTAGCAGTATTGTTAACAAGGTAAAGCTATGTTTTGACTATATTATATTTTAATCCTTCCGCTGTGAGATGCTTACGAGTTCTGACATGTTTCTTTATCTCTGTCTTTTTCTGCAGGATACCAGAGCACCCAACTCGGGTCTCGATGGGTTGAATTTTGAAAAAAAATCGGTCTGTCGAAATCCGGGTTGTTACAATAATTGTAGATATTTCCACAAATTTTTTATGTCGGTAAATATTGGCTTACTGAGTGAATATTTACTAATATGTCTGCAATTATTAAATGAATATTTATGTTTGTCTAGATATTACTCAATAAGTGCATATATTTCTACATTTAATTTTTTTTAAGTTGCCTATTTTCAATATTTACAAATTTATAATTTTTTTAGCAATGGAATAAAAAGCACGAAACAAATTTGCTATATTAGAATAATTATATAATCTAACTCCGCCTGTGTAGTTTTCTATGCAGCCTGTCTCAAGCCAAGGTAAAGGAGGAGGGCTGTGATAGGCTTGGCGAGCCAACATAAAAACTTAGCCTCTCTTATGGATATGGAACCTTATGATATATCGTTGGGGCGTAACCCTCTTAGCGACGTGCTATATCGAGGCTCGGATATGGTGTTAAATATGCAAGGGCTGGGCCGCCATTCTCTTAGTGGCGCGCTACACCGACGCCCCGGTGTAGTGATAAGTGAGCAAGGGTCCTCACATTTTTCTCGACGGATGCGAGGGGCAAGGAAGCTAGTCGACGATAGTAGGGTTCGGTTAGGTAGTTGGAATGTAGGGTCCTTAACAGGAAAATTAAGAGAGATAGCGAATACTATGATTAGGAGACGGGTTAACATCTTGTGCGTTCAAGATACTAAATGAGTGGGTCAGAAGGCGAAGGAAGTGGAGAACACTGGCTTCAAATTGTGGTACATGGGAGAAGTACGTAACAAGAACGGGGTAGGCATATTGATTGACAAGAACCTTCAGAACAATGTGGTTGATGTCAGAAGACGAGGGGATATGATCATCTTAGTTAAGTTAGTAGTTGGCGAGGCAGTTTTGAATGTCATTAGCGCATATGCCCCACAGGTAGGTCTAAGTGAAGAAGCCAAAAGGAAGTTTTGGGAAGACTTGGATGTCATGGTTAGGAATGTGCATAGTAGCGAGAAACTTTTTATAGGAGGAGACTTCAATGGCCATGTTGGATCATCTAGCGAGGGTTTTGAGCGAGTGCATGGTGGTTTTGGATTTGGCAGTAGGAACCAAGAGGGTGAAGATATTTTGAATTTTGCTCTCTCTTTTGATCTCATGATTGCTAATACCTTCTTTAGAAAGAGGCAATCACATCTGATCACCTTCAGTAGTGGCCAACAGGCTAGCCAGATTGACTTTGTCCTAACTAGGAGAGATAGTAAATGAGATTGCGTTGATTGCAAGGTCATACCTGGAGAATATGTCATCTCACAACACCAGCTCTTGGTGTGCGTGTTTCGTCTTCGGGTGGTGAAGGATAAGAGAGCGAAGATTAGCAGGACGAAATGGTGGAAACTCAAAGGAGATGCTTCACGGGTGTTTAAAGATAGAGCGATGGGAGAAGGGGCTTGGAATGTGGAAGGAGAAGCAAATGTCATGTGGAATGCGATTGCAACTTGCATTCGGAGAGTCGCTACTGAGATATTTGGGATAACAAGAGGAAGTAAGCGAGAACCCAAGGATTCATGGTGGTGGAATGACGAGGTGCAAAAGGCTATCAAAGAGAAGAAGGAATGCTACAAATGCATGTACCGTCATAGAAGCGAAGAGAACATGCAAAGGTACAAAGTGGCAAAGAAGACTGCAAAGAGAGTAGCGAGTGAAGCAAGGGGACGAGCGTACAAATATTTGTATCAAAGGCTAAGTACAAAGGAGGGTGAAAAAGACGTTTACAGGATAGCTAGGCTACGCAAGAGGAGGACAAGGGACTTCAATCAAGTTAAATGCATTAAGGATGAGAATGATAGACTTTTGGTGAAGGACGATGAGATAAAGAATAAGTGGAGAGAATACTTTGATAAGCTTTTCAACGAAGAAAGTGATAGCTCTTCGATCAAGTTGGAAGACTTAGCTGACAACACCAATAGACATTTTGTGCGGAGATTTCAAGAAGCTGAGGTAAAGAGGGCGTTGAAACGTATGAAATCAGGCAAGTCGGTAGGACCTGATGACATTCCTATTGAGGTGTGGAGATGCTTTGGAGATGCAGCGATAAGATGACTAACTAAGTTGTTCAATAATATTTTCAAATCAAACAAAATGCCAGATGAGTGGAGGAGAAGTATTTTAGTTCCAATCTTCAAGAATGAAGGAGATATTCAAAGTTGCACAAACTATAAAAGAATTAAGCTTATGAGTCATACAATGAAGCTTTGGGAGAGAGTTTGCGAGTAGCGTTTGAGGAGGCTGACAAGTGTCTCTAGGAATCAATTTGGTTTTATGCCTGGAAGGTCAACCACTGAGGCGATTTTCTTGGTTAGGCAACTTATGGAGAGATACAGGGAGCAGAAGAAAGATCTCCACATGGTTTTTATTGACCTGGAGAAAGCTTATGACAGAGTGCCGAGGAGGGTTATGTGGTGGGCGCTAGAAAGGAAGAGAGTGCCATCAAAATATATTACCCTTATTAAGGATATGTACGAGGGGGTTGTGACTAGTGTTAGGGCATGCGATGGTGAGACCAGAGACTTTCCAATTAACATAGAGTTACATCAAGGTTCGGCTTTGAGCCCCTATATTTTTGCATTAGTGATGGATGAAATCACAAAAGATATACAAAGGGAGATTCCCTGGTGTATGCTCTTTGCCGATGATGTTGTGCCGATTGATGAAAGTAGAATAGGGGTTAATCGACATCTGGAGTTGTGGAGGGAGACCTTGGAATCAAAGGGTTACAGGCTTAGCAGAACTAAAACAGAGTATATGAAATGTGAGCTTAGCAGTGTTCAGGTCAGATGACAGAGATGTTACCCTGGCCAGTAGAGTAGTACCCAAGAAGGAATCGTTTCGATACTTAGGATCTATGTTGCAGTTTGATGGAGAGATTGATAAGGATGTTAGTTTTAGAATTCAAGCAGGATGGGTGAAATGACGACTAACATCTGACATTCTCTGTGATCGGAAGATTCCTCAGAAGCTTAAAGGAAAGTTCTATAGGACAACAATCAGGCCTGCAATGTTATATGGTGCAGAATGTTGGCCTACTAAGAGGCAACACGTCCAGAAGATAAGCGTAGCAGAGATGCGGATGCTGCGTTGGAGCTGTGGGCATACCAGACGAGATCGGATTAAAAATGAGGATATTCGGGAAAAACTTGGAGTTGCACCTATTGAAGAGAAGTTAGTCCAATACCGCTTGAGATGGTTTGGACATATCCGACGTAGATCATACGATGCACCTGTACGCGTTGGAATTCTAGGCCGCGCCGAAGGCCCAAAGAGAGGTAGAGGTCGACCTAAAATGACATGGAAGGAGATAATAAAGAGAGATTTAAGTAACTGGAGTTTATCGGAAAAGCTGGTAGTTGATAGGAGTGCATGAAAACTGACAATCCATGTACCAGAACATTAGGTTTTTTTTTTTATAGACTTTATTTCACATTTACTGAACCTTTTTACTTTTTACTACTATTTTAGATTTTATTTCACTTTTATTGAACCTTTTTACTTATTATTATTATTATTTTAAAACAACTTTTATCGGACGACTTTTTATTTGTTTGGTTATTTTAAACCCTTATATATATATATATATATATATATATATATATATATATATATATATTATCATTATTAATTTTATTTTAATTTTGGGTTTCATATCTAGCCAACCCCAACTTGTTTGGGATATATGGCTTTGTTGTTGTTGTTGTTGTAGAATAATTATATAATCTGCTTTATGTTTGGAAGTTACACTTGAAATAAGTTGCACTTGAAATAAGTTTCATTTATGATTAATACTCACTTAAATTGAACCAATTATATGCGAACCGTCGGCAGCCATATAAGTATTCCTGCTCCACTTCGCATTGATCCCTGTTTTCAACCGGTAAATCTTTTTCTAGGGTTAGGGTTTCATTGTTTTCTCTGCATTCTTTCCACCAATGGAGGACATAACTAACTCTATGGGAAATGTCAAGATTGATAGCGAGGCATCTTCCCACAAGAAGAATCAAATTCAAGTCTCTAACACAAAGAGACCTATCTTTTTCTATGTCAGTCTTGCCAAGGTTTGTCATCGTTGCCCTAATATATTAGTAATTGTTTGTTTATCTGTGTTTGAACAACATATTATCGATTCATTTCCACTTTCACAGCGGTACATGAATTACCACGATGAGATCCAGCTCTCTGGACTCGGCATGGGTATGTGGTTCCAATCCTTAGTGCTGTTTCTTTGTTTTTCGGTGTCTTAAACTTTATTTATTGCATAAATTGATGGGTATAAGTATATAATCGGTGGCAAAGCCTTTTAAGTGCAGATACTAATTGTTTGGTTTAAGGTTAGTTTAGATATACAGAGGTGCAAATGTAAGATTAATGTCTACTGAGAAGATATTGATCTTCTTTTTTCATTTATGTTTCAATGAGAGAAAAAAAGTCTGTCAGATAAGTAGATCCATCATTTTTAACCTTGCAATGCTAGACTATTACTGTTAAGAGAAATTGTTAGCAACAGTGTATATGAAATCGGTAAACATTGACATAAAGCAAATAATGTAAAATCATAGTAGTGCGTGAAATTCTAATCTGTTGCTGCAAAGATGTATACAGTTGCTTTGTGAGGATTGTGTGCTTTTATCTTCAAGTATGAGATGAATTTTTCATTAGGTGATTAGATTACCTCACCTTTCCTCTTTCGTGTCAATTGGGCAGAAATAAGAAGTTGGCCATGATTTTCTACCATTATTCTGTTATGAGAGGTGGTATGTCAATGTCATGTCTTACCTGGGTCATGGTAAATTAGTTTGGATTAAATTTTTTATTAGTCCTCGAGCATGAATCAGATTTTTAGGCGACTGACAGCATCGTTATTATTTTCATCTGAAACAATATTTTTTCATGTTTTCAGTTATTGTCTACAATTTGTTTGATGGCTTAGTTTCTCACTGTATGGTGTTATACAACATTGCTTGTATAACCATTACCTCTTATAATTGTATTTCCATATGTGAAATACTGTGGTCTTTGTTTGTGCACATCAGCATACGATTTTTTGAAAAAAAATATCACTGTGTTTTTGATTGCAACTGCTATTATACACAGAATCCCATTTATCGTTGACTTTCAAAAATTCTTTGTTAGCTTCAGATGTATGCTTCAAGTATAATATTATAAGCTTATATGTCATATCGATATCATGTCTTTGTTTGCACAATTATGATAACTATTTATAATGCAAGTCAACAACTGTTTAATATGCTGCATACAACATGCTGTATGTTGTGTTTAAGATTGTAGCTAATGACTATTTAAACGTCTTGAAAATATCTTAGCGTGTTTATCAACGTAGTTATAATGATGCAGTGCTAATCTGAACTATTATTATAAACTTGAATTTATGTTTTATGCTGTTACTTGAGATAATGTCTTGAAAACACTATTCTCCAATTTGTTGGAACCGAATGAATCACAGTGGTAATTTTTTCATCTCACATATACTTAAACAAGTTTTATGAAAAATGTATGATTGTTGTTGTATGCAACGAACTACACAATTGTTTGCTTCAGTCATTCGTAGACTGTTATTCTACTTGCATATTGTTCTGAATGCTAATTTTTCTTTGTCCCCTTAATTCGTTTTCCTTCTCCATGCATATACCATGCATGCATACTGTTTTTGACACTAATTAAAGTCTGTAATACAATATTGTATGTTTAATGCGCTATTTGTGGTACTGTTCTCCGTCCTGTTTTACCGTAATATGATATCTTACAGACAGTTTACATGGTTAGCATTTATCATTGTAAAGACTGTTACACTTTAATAACATTATGGCATGCTTCGGTTTGCCCTTGTAATCTTGGATGTATCGATCTGATGATGGAATGCAGGGATGAAAACAGCTATAAACCCTTTTTTTAGTTACTAAATCTATGATGCTAAAGCTTGATATACCATCTGTGCATCGTACATTCGTCATTTCAAGCATTTGAGGGAATTTGTTTTAGTACTATTTTTTCTTCTTCTACTTGCATGTTTAAGGGGCTTTGCCAAGACTACCTAAGCTGTTGTATTTTGTATATATTAGCAAGGAATAATAGATGTCAACTTCTAATGCTTAAGCAAAATGTAGTTGGTAATGATTGCTACTATCACTTGGATGATCAGAAGTTTGAGCCAATATATCTGGATGGACTTTAAATTTTACTTTATTATAGCAATTTTGTGTGCATTATTTACGAGTGGGGACTACTTGAGAAGCAGTCTTGGTTGTATTTACTTAAGGCCTCTTTGATCATAAGGTTCGGCCATGGTTACATGTCTGTATAGAGTAATTTCCTTCATTATCTCACTGTAAACCAACCAGTAATTTTTTTCCCATCATGCGATTTTATTACTTTCTGTAATATGCTGGTCCTGTTTTAGGAATATGATTCATGTATTCTACCTCCTCATTTGTGTGCTAGTATCATGCTGGACCCAGGGCTTACTATGTCATCTATACGGATTTACCTGTTACATCATTTTTATAATCAGTAATGTTCCTGGTGTAATCTTCATTATGTGATGCATTGAGTGCCCACTGTTTTTTTTTTTCTTTTTTTTTTTTGGCACATCAGTATAGTATATGAATTACATTCATAATTTAAATTGGTCCAGTGATTAGAAAAACTGGTTTTATGGAGCTTTCTATCTCGCTGCAATTTGTTACTAACCATACTCACTTTACAGCCATTGCAACCGTTGTCACTGTAGCAGAGATTCTGAAGAATAATGGTTTAGTTGTTGAAAAGAGTGAGATTCTTAAGCATCTTTTTTTTAAAAAAAATGATAATAATCAATGTATCTTAGTTTATGCTTTTGCAATTAATTGTTATTTGCATAATTACTCATCAGAAATCACAACATCAACCATTAGCTTGAAGGACGAATCTGGAGGTAGACCTCATCAGAAGGCCAAGGTCAGTTCGATGCCCGTGCTATATTATTCATTAGTCGTGGTTATATTTAAATAGCACAATAATTATTTTCCACGGTGTATTAAGAAACAAAGCTTCAGTTGAAATCTTACACTTTTGCTGTAACTGATATTACACTCCTTCAGTATTTGGAAGTTTTGACAATGTCATTCTGTTGTGCTGTGTGAATAATAATAATACGGTGTTGCTTATCCAGATTGAGATACTGCTTGGGAAGTCGGAGAAGTTTGATCAGCTGATGGCTTCTGATCAGGTGAAAGAAGAAACCTATGGTCAGGAGAATTGATGGTATATTGTAGTATCTGCTTAGTTTAACTTTCGATTAATATGTTCATTTGCAAACACAATAGGTGATCGTTTACAACTGTTGTTCAGAGTAGTCTGTTACCATTTTATGAGTCAAATGTATCTGTTGCTAGAGGTGCCCTAGTCCTTTATTGTGGTTGTTTACCTGCTGTTTGTCCAGTGTTGTTAATAATAAGTAATGAGGGAAAAATATTTGAAGATGCTTCTATTGTTGGTGGTTGGTGACATGAGCATGTTCTTTTCAAATATATTAGAATACTGTGTAATATGCGTGTTATTTTTTTTATTTTTTTTGGTTTGCAAGAGGGTTAACAAAGTGTAATTCTTTTACACGAGGGTTGTCAAAAGTGTAATTCTTTCACGCGAGGGTTGTCAAGGTTTGTTCAACTGCAAATAAGAACATCAATTGCTGCGGCATGTGGAGCAGTCGTATTACTTTTGCCTCCTAAACTCTTATCGTGTATTTCTTGATTCGATGTATTCTACGGCAAATTTTGCGTTCACTATGGCGTAGCCCTAAATATTTGTGAATGTCATTCAATTTCAACAAATATTCAGCATAAACGCGTTTAATAACACCGAGTACTAGCAAGGATGTGAGTAGGGCCGGTCACGTGATTATACCACCCTGGCACATGATGCTCAAAGAGGCAGCCCAGTGAACAATGGTCACAAATAAAATGACCTTAGGTGCTTACCACCTGATCAACAATGCTTCATGTAAACGGGTTGGACTAGACTGTACGAAGATGTGTTCAAGCTCTGTCCTATAAAAATTCGGATGGATACGGACCGAATATTATATAGCCTCGGACTGAGCCGGACAATGGACTGTCCTATTCGATATAGCCTTGGATAATAAAAAACATCGAACATTTTTGATTGGACCGAACATTAGTGTGTCTAAGCTCTGTCATATAAGAGAATCGGACGGACACGAACCAGACACCTTATAGCTTCGGACCGAGCCGGACAACGAACTGTCCTGTCCAATATACAGCCCTATTCATCATCATTCATCTAGAAGGCTCAGCGGGTTGCTCAATCATTACATCAATAATAACCAAGTTTTCAACAAAAAATATTCTTAAAATTGCCCTAGGCCCAACGTAGCCTTAGCCTTGGAGTTTGGTGGTATTGGATATGAACACAAATCTGGATGCAGTGTGAATTATCGAAGGGACAATTGGCTTGCATTCTTCTTAGAGTTCACAAAACATCCTTTCAAAAACCAACTTGTAAATTATGTTCGTATTTTCAAGTTTGACTATTTTATTTTCAAAACCGTACTTCCACCTTCTCAAAACAAATCCCAGAACACTTGAAAATCATTTCCTTCAAATTAGACTTGAATATCCCAACATAATTTGAAAATTTGAAAGGCGGAAGATGAAATCTAAAGAAAGTGAAATCCAAAATATGAAATCAATCAAAACGACAAAATTGTTGGTAATCAACTATATTTCTTCATAATATCGTTTTTTTTTTTTTTTTTTTTTATAATTGATCAATATTTTTTTAGGGTTTATAGACAATTCATTTCAAAATATATGCAATGAGTACATTACATATAATTGCACATGTAAATGATATCATTGACAAATTTAAGTACGAGCAATTATTTGAAAAGTTGACGATATATTTTCATGTAATACAAATAACTGTAGATTTTACGCTATTATTATGAATATTTCAGGAAAACAAATGCACTCTTTATAATTGAATTGAAATGGTTAGTTTAAGTGGATCGTATGTTGTGTATATAGTAAGTAAATATCTAATGACAATATAGTAAAGCAGGTAAATAAGAGTAATCACACCACAATTTTTATACTGATTTGAACCTTCCATCCTACATCCAGTTCTGAAGCTCCTCTTTGGTATTTCACTAATCAAATGCCCTCACTTCATCCAAAGGAACAAGCTTCAATATAAAAGAGATTTTTTGACAATAGTGTGTTTTTAAGCAAAGCAGGTTTTGATTAGTAGTGCAACGATCTTTATGAGAATATGGAAGAATATATGATCGTGATTACAAGTTTGAATACAAGAAGCATTAGAGATAGAGTAGATGAATAGAGAGAATTAGACGAGTTGTCTATCTCGATCTTGAGTGTAGCGTATATTTATCGTTATAGAGTTGCTTTAAGCAGTCGCTTCTATTTCCTTTAAGACCCGGGGATGCTTCCGTTCGTGGTTGAAGAGTTTTGTTGAAGAGATAAGAGGCACACTCTTAGATTGGACCGTTGCTTCTTTTAAAAAAGTCTCGAACCTAATTTCAAACGTCTAGGCTTGGAGGTCAGACGTCTGCCCAAATATCTAAAAATTCCAGTGAAGACAGTGCACTGTGGCTAAACGTCTGACTTGGAAATTTTGTGTATATGCGTCGTACCTTCGTTTCGAGTCTTCAATCATGATATTTTACACACACACACACACACACACACACACACACACACACACACACACACACACACACATATATATATATATATATATATATATATAAGAAGCGTTCCGAGGCACTTCTGTTTTGTTGCACCCCTACCGTAACATGAGCTACACTAATCCAAATCCAAAAAGAATTTGTAGATGTTCAATCCGCATATATATTATCATCTATCCAAAGTATGAGCTCGTTCCGACCTTCGTAACATTTTCAACATCTTAGCTCAATTATTCACCGTTCGTACATTTATTCGAACCGTTAAATTTAAATATCAAATATATTATTCTACGAATGTCGTAACAAACTAAAATTTTAGATAGATGATAATATATACGTGGATTGAATATCTTCAAAATCTTATTGGATTTGGATTAGTGCAACGCACGGTATAGTAGGGGTGCTAATGGGACGCTGCAAAACAGGAGTGCCCCGGAAAGCTCCTATATATATACACACACATGCACATTTATCATTGTACAGTTATTGTCATTGAAATCGTCTAATGGATGTTCTAACATTCTCTCCCTTTTCGATGATGTCAACTATACAATTTAATTAAATCAATGAATAAATGTATTACCTTTCGAGTGTTCAATATTTTTTTAGTTTCAAACCTGTAATACTCTACTTTGAGCTCCCACTGAACATGATCTCCTCATACATATATGAGTCTATATACTCTTTTATATTCTTTTCTCCCCCTTTGTCATTATCTATAAGAAATATATACCCTTCGTATAGCCCCTTTGATGCGATTCCTTTGGTTTTGCTTGAAATCGTGCAACACAAGCAAACACTCATCATAATACTGGGTCGACTAGCTGTTAGATATAATAATGAGCCTATCATACTATGATACAATTTTTCATCGAAATCTTTACCATTATCATTTTTATCTAGATAATATTAGTGTTTATCGGAGTGGGTTTACTTGAAGTTTTATCCATATCAAAACTAAGGCTGTCAACGGATACTTTCAGATGCGGATAGTGCCATATCCGCATCCGCATCCAAGACCATTTTCGGATATCGGATATTGGCATCCGCGTATACAGATAGATATCGGATAATTATTTGCTCCGCCAACGGTCGATAAATCAATGAACATAAATGAATTTTTTTAGCTTAATGTTAAACTTTTTCAATTTAATTGATTACTAAAGTGCTAAAAATAAACAAATGTAATGATAATATATAATTTTGAACAATTAGCATGTGTTTATTAGACTTTTAAATTATCAAATAAATAAATTAGTATATTTAATAATGTTAAAATACACATAATTTAAGCTATAATTGTGAAAAAAAAGCGGACGAATAATTTTCGGATGCGAATATGCCTATATCCGCATCCGCTTTCCGGATATCGGATATTTATCCGCTTTTCGGATACGAATGCGAACGGATTTCGGATTTTTCAGGTACTCATTGATAGCCCTAATTAAATCGTTATAACGTTTTTCTTGATAAATAAAAATTCCATTTTCTAATTGTTTAATTTGAAGTCCTGAAAAGAAATTTAATTCCCGATATGAGACATTTCAAATTTGATTTTCATCATATTTGAAAATTCAATGCATGAGTTTTCGTTTGTAGAACAAAAAATTATGTCATTAACATAAATTTGAACAACTAAAATATCATTGATATCTTTTTAATAAATAAAGTATTATCTGTTTATCCAATTTGGAAACCTGATTTTATTAAATGATTTTTAAATCTATTGTACCATGCATGAGGCGCTTGCTTATATCTAGTGTGGTGCTAAGGGCACCCCAATATGTTTTTCCTAATACCGCAATTAAAAAAATAAAACTCATTAAATTTTGTATGCTTCTTAGTACCACATTACTTTTCCATTCTAATCTCTCACTCAATCATTATTTTCAAACTAATCACGTACTAAGCTAATCTAAATACCCTAATCTTTCGTAATCGCTGTCTTCTTTACATCTCTCGCGGAAAATTCAAATTCATATTTTAATCTCTCAATTGTTTGGTGATCTGAAACCCTAGTCGCTCACTTCCTCTTATTGTTTGCTTAATTCAAACCTTATTCACGACTTTTGTATATTGCGGCGTCTAATTCGTTGATCGCTTATAGATCTACGGTTTAGCTCGTTGATCAGTTACACAGATGAGGACGAACGAATATCGAGCGAAATAGAAATAGGGTAAAACAGTGTGGTAGCCCCTATTTTTTAAGTGTGGTATTAAGAAGATTGTAGCACTAATTTTTGTGGTATTTTTTAGTCGTAGTACTAGGAAGAACATATTGGGTGCCCTTAGCACTGCACAATGTCTATATAAAGCTTTATTTAACATGAAAACGTGGTCGGGGTATTTCTCATGATCAAACGGAGGAGGTTGTTCTACATATATGTTTTTTTAATAAAAACGTTTAAATATGCACTTTTGACATCTATTTGATATAGTTTCAAATAGAGTAAAGTTCTATGGCTTCTAAACGAGTTATAGGTACAAATGTTTTGTCATAATTGATTCCTTCATCTTGATTATATCCCTATGTTTGTTACGAACAATATTTCTGGTTTTATGGGCTTTGTTTTCAAATGCCCATTTTTTTCCAATTACAGATTGATTATTCGGCCTTGGAATGAGTTCCCATACGTTATTACGTTTAAATTGATTTAATTCCTCTTGCATTGCTAAAATCCAAAAATCATATTTAGATGCTTCTTTGTAGTTTTTAGGTTTGAAATTAGAAACAAATGCTACATGACTTACTTGATTAAGTTGATTTCTAGTGGCTTTAGAATTTAAATCACCAAGTATATTATCTATAGGATGGTTCTTTAAAATTCTAGGAGGAGGTACCAGAACGTTGTTTCATTATTGTTTTCATTTATAGTGATTGTATTATTTTCAATATTATTATTTTTATTTTTTGTGACCGAAATAATTTCTTCTTCATCATTATTAGTATTAAGAAACTTTTCATTAAAACAAACATGAAAACTTTCTTTAATTATGTTTTTTCTTTTGTTAAATATTATATATGATTTACTTTGATCCGAATAACCAACAAAGATTCATTCGTTATCTTTTGGATCAAACTTTCCAAGATTATCCTTCGTATTCAAAATAAAATATTTTAAACCAAATGTTCTGAAACATGAAACTTTAGGTTTCTTTCCATAGAACATTCCATAACAAGTGTTTTTAGTCATTAGACGCAGCGTTATCCTATTTAATACTTAACAAGCCGTTGCAATAGTTTCGGCCCAAAAATGTTTAGGAAGACCACTACTATTCAATAATGTATGTGCATACACTTGTAAGGTTCGATTTTTCCTTTCAACTAAACCATTTTTTTTGTGGCGTTCAAGAAAATGAAAGATTATGGTTAATTCCTTTTTTATTACAAAAAAATATGAAAAGTTTATTTTTGAATTCGCTTTCATGATCACTACGAATGTTTTTAATTTTTAAATTCATTAAGTTCTTAATTCTTTTAGCAAAAAAATTGAGCATACCAAAAGTGTCATTTTTATGTTTTAAAAATAATGTCCATGTATACCTTGAGAAATCATCAACTACTAACAAAATATTATAAAATGAACACAAAACAGAAGAAATAAGGGAGAGAGGACATTTCTATTTATTCAGATGTATATTCTTTCTATTACATTGGCTCCTTTATAGATAGGCTTTTGGAGCTGATCTTTAGCTTATTCCCATGACGTAGACTAAACATAGAACTAATAAAAGCATATTCACAATATTTGTATATATATTACAACACTCCCCCTTGAATATGCGTCTTCAAAAACTTGAATTCTCTGCTAACTTGAAGTTGTCCCTTTTAAAACATATATGATGATTGCTCCCCTTTATTATTATCTTGCTTGCATATATCCGTTCAGTCGATACAACTATTGTCTGTTGCCTTCAAAACTCTATCTGGAAAACCCAATGGGAAAAGCCTTGAACGAGAAAAAGAGTACAACGTCTGACATTATGAATATCATATTAAAATGATATTCCTCAAAAGAGTTTGATGCTTCAGGATCAAAACATTGCCTCATTAAAAACCTTTTTATGAAAAACCCTGTGGGAAAAATCATAAACAAGGAAAAGAGTGTCTTTAATTAGGTAACATGTTTTACAAAGTTACCGTAAGGGTTGATACTTCAAGATCAAGATAATGCCTCATTAAAAACCCTACTAACAAAAACCCAGTGGGAAAAATATTAGTGAAGAAAAAGAGTTTATTATAGCATAATTTTATATGCTCCCCCTTATTTATAACTCATTATTCAATTAGTCTATTGATGTAGTCGACGCATGCCAATTTTGTATATCATCTTCTGCAATGTTGATTTGGAAATTGCCTTTGAGAACGGATCTACCCTCTTTTCTTGAAACTGAATTTGTTTCTCCTCTTTCTTGTTATCCTTTCATGCATGTGTGAAGAGAAATTTAGAACAAATGTGCTCCATCCTATCATACTTGATATAATTCACTTGAATCTGAGCCATCCAAACTGCCTTGTCTTCTTCATTAATAATAGTTTACTGCATCAAAATATGTTTGATACTTCTGGATCAAAATGTTTCCTCGTTAAAACCTTACTAAGAAAAACCGATGGGAAAAATCTTAGTGAAGGAAAAGAGTACAATATACAATGTCATATTTACTACGTCAAAAGTAGTATGATTCTTCTGGATCAATGTTATGCCTCGTTAAAGCCTTATTAAGAAAAACCCAGTGGGAAAAATCTTAAACAAGGAAAATGAAACACCCCACCTCCGTTAAGGTCACTCACAAAGGGAATGCCTTAATTTCGGTGGAGCATTATAGGTAAAAGATGAAGATAAATTAAAAGACAGACAATTAAAGCAGTGGTAAATAAATAAAACTTTATTTCACTGATAAACAGTTTGTACAAAGATTGTTTTACAATACCAAAGTATTTTGTCTTGTTTACAAAAATAAAGAAGCATAAAATGATTTCCCCAAATAAAGCATGAGCCAGCCATAGCAGTAGAAGAGAGAGTCCAAGGCAACACGTCAAAGAGTCTTCAAGCTTGGAAAGAGTAACGGTCCAAACAAACCTGAGCTATTCCCTCCCTGACTACCTTGGGGGGGGGGGGGAACGGAAGAAAAGAAGCGAAAACAAACTAGGTCAAACATAAAGTCTGGTAAGTCCAGTGATTCTTAGTATTTAAACGAGGAAAAGGGTCATGACATGAATAAACTGAATATAAGACTAAACCATAATAACAAGATAATATGGGATATGGCAAGATAAACTGAATGTACCGATAAACTGAATGCACTGATAAACTGAATGTACTGATAAACTGAATGCGCTTCTACTCCTTCTCTGCTTCGCAACTACCCTGATATACTAATTTTTATATCTCTGCACTACCTACTAGTGTCCAAACTAGTAATCTATGATCATATGATAACGTGATCCCAATCCCCGTATTTGTGATTGCCTTCAGGTGTACATCTATTATGGAGATTCCATTTATTACCTAGATCAAATCTAGGGTTTACTATCGAGCGCTTCCTAGATTCAACCAGGGTTTACGCTACCCAGGGCCACTGGGGTTTATGATACCTATTGAACGCTTCTCGGATTCAGGGTTTACGCGACCTAGGTTCAACTAGGGATTATGCTACCTACTTTGTAATAATTTTCCATGTGTCTGTGTCAGTCGGCCCTCTCTTGCGTGTAGATACTCTGTGCTGGCCCCACCATAGGGTGTATCAAGCCTTATGATAACGACCCGACACGATTCAAGATGCACAGTGTATAACTACTGGTACCAGTGCCTGCTTTTTCCACTCCGGAGTACGTGCACGCCCGTAAACCGTCGGAACCTACACTGATGTATCCCCTGCCGCTATTTTGACCGCTTATAATCAGCCCAGTAATCGTGCCCCACCCTGCCTAGCTTAGGGTACCGTGATACATCTATGTGGGTTACTACTGAAATGGGTTCCCGTTACTAAGGTTTCCTACTGGTTAAGTTTGTAGGCCTATATATACACAATATTACCCACCTACACGTGATGTACTTAACCCTCCCACCGATTCAAGCATATCTATTTAATGGTTAAGTTTGTGGGTCTTTATGTACTATTATTACCCACTGATCCCGATATGTACTTAACCTTTCCATTGGTTCAAGCATGTTTATTAAATGGTTAAGTTTGTGGGCCTATATTACTAATATTACCCACCAACCCGATATGTACTTGACCCTCCCACTGATTCAAGTTGATATATATTCTTGGTTAAGTCTTATCCATTCATTCAAGTTAACTTAACCTGCCCACACATCATGATATATATATATATATATATATATTGGTTAAGTGTTCCCCTTGTGTTACTTAACCCCTATCACATATCATGTTATATATATATTTTGGTTAAGTGTTCCTCTTGTGTTACTTAACCCTATCACACATCATGTTATATATATATATATATATATATATATATTGGTTAAGTGTGTCTTATTAACTTAACCTCACCCACTTGTCTAATTAACATGTTATGACAGTTAAGTGTTCTAATTTTACTTAACTCACCCACTTGCCTAGTTAACATGTTATGACAGTTAAGTGTTCTAAATTTACTTAGCCTCACCATCTAGTCTAGTTAGCATGTTAAACGCTTACTTAACCTTACCCACTTGTCTAGTTAACATGTTATTATGGTTAATTGTTCCCTTAGTTACTTAAGCCTCCACAAGTCTTGCCTTGTTAACATGTTAAGTTGGTTAAGTGTCCAAATTAACTTGACCCCTATCAACCTTGTCTAGTTAACATGTTGAATTGGCTAAGTGTTTTCTCGATTACTTAACCCCACCCTTCTTGTCTTTGTTAACATGTTATTACGGTTAAGCGTTTCCCTAATTACTTAACCTCACCATTTCTAGCTTGATTTATTCATGAGCCTTTAATTAATTAATTAAATCACCAACCACTCACATTAGACAGATATTGTTGTGGTTACTGGATGTGCCGGTCAGTTCCGGGCAGGTTTACACCACAACTCAGTCTAACCTCGTGTCTTTCTTGGCTTGATGCACTAACCACCCACATTAGACAGGTATCGTTGTGGTCACTGGATGTGCCGGTCGGTTCCGGATAGTTTTACACCACAACTCAGTCTAACCTCGGGTTAGGAATATTCGTCGTTTACTAAATTTACATATTTACTATTTATGTAAAATTTTCCGTAAACCAATTTATCCTAGTTCATATTCAACTGTCATGCAAATTAACATACTTATATTCTATGCCAAAACTTGATTTACCAATCAATTAACCCAACTTGCAGTTTATACCAATTTAGATTTAATATTCCCCTTTTTCAATTCATGCCCAATCTAGATTAATATTCCCGTTTTACGGTTTATGTCAAAACTAGATTTAATATTCTAGTTTACCGTTTATGTCCAAAACTTGGTTTACACGCCAATTACACACTTTGCGGCCAATTAAATTTATCAACTTATGCCCAAGTCTAATATGCATGTAAATAATTCACTATTATAGCAAATTTAGATTATGCCAACATATTTATTATGCCAAATTAACTTAATTAAGCTACGCCCAATCCCCGCATCATAATCGTATGTATAACATGATTTCACAAGTTTTCTATGTACTCATGAAATGACACTAATCAAAAGGAATAGGGGATAAGCACAAGAATTGATATAAAAGATTAGGCATGCAAAAATAATGGCTCCAACATGTTCGATGTACATAATAGTGAATAGGAATAAACTAGACAAGTTACACACTAAATACGTGATCCACATAATCAAGGGAATATGCATAGGTGATTTGGTCCAACATAATGCCAGTAAAAGGTACAACATGATCGGTTAATTGTAACAATGGGAATAGTCATAAGCAACTAACTACAATAGTCATAGGCAATTAACCACAATAGTCATGGGCGACTAATCACAATAATTTCTTAACCAATGTCATAGGCAATAGTCCCATAGTTATGATTCATAGTCGTAGGCAATAATTTCATAGGCGACAGTTCATGGCCATAGTCTTAGACAAATATCTCATAGTCATAGTCAAAGGCAATAGCTTCATAGGCAACAGTTTCATAGTCATAGTCATAGGCAAAAGTCTCATAGTCATAGTCTTAGGCAAAAGTCTCATAGTCATAGTCGTAAATCAGATCCAAAGGCATAGATAACTTTCGATTTGACATAAGCACGAATCAAAGATAATTAACTTGCAAATTGGTATAGTTCTATATTTTGATTCATTACATTCACAATTCCAATTACACGCTCAAATCTAAGGAATAACCGAACTTACAGTGATCGGTTTAGAAAAGGCGATTTGCTATGATTCGAGTGATGTTGCTTGAAGCGGAATGCCTATGGTCCAATTGAAGCTTTAACTTGATTTGAATCTCCAATTTGAAGAAGAACTATAACTTATTTTAATGGAGAATAAGATTTATTTTAATGGTGGAGGCTAGAGAGAAACAGCATGTAGACGCCCTAAAAGAATTTGTGTGGAGAAACCTTAGGTCTAGGCATTTTTTTATAGGTTAAGAGAGTGTTTTAGAGCCATTAGATCGCCCTAGACGCCATCCGGTCCGTCCAGAATAGGTCAAAATCATTGCAGTCCAGATCTGAAAAAACAGGACAGGTCGACCCCCAGGTCGACCTACAGGGGGGAAGTCGACCCCATGGTCGACCTATGTACACAGGTCGACCCCCAGGTCGACCCCCTGGTCGACCTGGGTCCTGGGCGGGAAATTTCTCGCCTAGCCCGAGTGTGTGTTTTGAATTCGAATTTTGAATCTGTTTTTAAATTTGAGCTGAAACTTCCGAAGGCCATAACTTCTTCATACAAAGTCCAATTCACGCAAACTCGGACTCTATCTCAAGAAGAATTCCGAGACGAACGCAATGGCATAACCCGTTTCCCTTAATTCTTCTCTTAAAAATTATGTATACTTTGATTTGTTACATTAACGTTTATAGAAAATACGGGGTGTTACAGAAAAAGAGTACATTATAACTTATTTTTGTATGTTACTTTTGGGTTGATACTTCTGGATCATGACACATGCCTCATTAAAACCATACTAAGAAAACCAAGTAGGGAAAAACTTAGTTAAGGAAAAATAGTGCATTATATCATACTTATGGATGCTCCCCCTGATTTAATAATTTCCTCTGAATTCGTATTCTTCTTTCAATAACTCAAATTGCTTACAAATCCTTCTTAATGAAGTTTTTCTTTTAAAACTTCATGTGTATTTCCATGCTTCAGGCATGCTTTCTTATTTAAAACACCTCCCTTTTGTGATTTGTATGATACTAATATTCATTTATGAATACACGTCAGGTGCCTATAATTTTCTGTTTCAATCGGGCTTGAATATTGCAATACACATTTGATGAATGAGACAACTTTCATTACAGCAACACTAAGCAGGAAGTAATCTACTCATCTTGAAGTATATCAAGATTTTTATTACAACAATACTTAGAAGAATGTTGTAATCTATCGGACATGTTCTTTGTATTCTTTATGTTTTTCAGGAACTTATATATTATAATAATTTTTGCATATCGCAACTACCACATCAATGGATATTAAGAGTTTCACTACAACAATTCTTGAAAGCAAGAAGTGATATACTCATCATGAATTATTTCAAGATTTTCATCACAACAATACTTAAAAGAATATTGTAATCTACATTTCTTGCTCTTTATCACTACCAAAGTTATTCAAATTCATCTGGAATTTGTATACTTTCATCGTTTATACCTTCAGGGTATTATAAGCGTTTTAAACTCTTTCAACACTTCAATCAATTCAATTATATCTGAAAATACAATGCTCATGGCACTTAACATGTTGTTGACACTCTATGCTGCTTCAGTAACTTTCATGTGATATTGTCATTATATATTTCTATTTTTATCATATGAACAACAGGTTCATATCTTATGGACTACCAGTCCATATATCTTATTTAAGAGAATTTCATGATGGCCAATCATGTTTCTCTCTAATATAGGATTTTTAATCCATTTATAAATATAAGCACTTTATTATTTATTAATTTATCATCGATGATTATTTCTTGTCAGTTCTATACATAATTTATTGAGATCTCAAAACTTATCATGCTTGAGGTACCTAAACCACTTCTGGGGTTATTTTGACAATCATGTCATGGGTTTCTTTTAAAGCACCTTTAAGTGTTTCTTCAGGAACACTTACCTCCTTTATTTTGCATCTTTATGACTTACTCCAAAGATATTTTGAACTGACTTTTATACCACATTTTCAGCTGTGATTTACACCTTTTGATCCTTCGGGGATTCAAATGTATATTGGAGAAAGTCTATTAGGGACATAATTGATAATTTATGCAAGTTACTTAATACTTTGCATAATTCTATATGTTAGCAAATATTTAACATCGATGATTCCTTTATCCCCCCCCCCCCCCCCTCAATGTTGACAAACACTGCCACTTTAAATAATAAACCTACTTTGGATTCATTTTTGATCCATTATAGCATCACAGTTAGCAAATAAATTAGATGTATTTCAATTGTAGGAGGATAATGCTCTTATTAGTTGATAAGATGCACTTATATTTCATTGCTTATTCTCTTTCGTTGATCTGATGACTTGGAGGAATTTTCTATCATTTGAATATGCACATGACTTCAGGTCAATCAATATTGATGTCAATCAACTTTTTGAAATATTAAATAATATATGCATAATTTTTAATATGAGCTCTTGACAACTTCAGGTTGTTAATAAAATTTTCGCATATATGTGTATATACGTGCATCCACGTATTGCATATGTAATTGATTTGCATATTCTTTCTCATTCGAGTTACCTATTTTAGAACAAATTGTTCATAAGGTTCCAATCATTAATTTTTGCTTATCAACCAATATCAATGCGAATCTTAAATATCGTATCGTAATATCCAAAATATCTGATTTGGAACTGTATTAAACTTCTGGTTCAAATGAAATATATGAACAACTTCAAGTTGTTTATCTATATTGAACTTCTGGTTCAAATAATACATAAACAATTTCAAGTTTGTTAAACTGTATTGAACTTCTGGTTCAACTGTAATGAACTTATGATTCCACTGTATTGAACTTTTGGTTCCAATGTATTGAACTTCTGGTTCTACAATCTTTTAACATACTTTTAATTATAAGCTTTTACATTATTGCTAATTGATAAGATTTCAAAGTTGTATATTTTATCAAAAATGTGTATATATATATATATATATACATATACATACACATATACATACATATATATATATAATGCAGGACTTCATGTCCAAGACTTTGAGTTATACAACTTCCAGTATAAATATTTTCTTCACACATCTTCAGGTTGTGGTTTTATCCTTTCTTCCATAACATTAGTTATTACTATCTAAATACATCGAATAATAATACATATGCTTATTCATATTCCAAATACAAACATACATCAATTAACTAACAATAACTAATGCATTTAATGCATTTATTACAATAAGGTAATATAATATATTATCATCACATGCATTCTCTAACATTCAATGCATTTATGACAATAATATAATATATTTATCAATCACATAATCAACATTTTACATTCTCTAAGATGAATGGTTCAAAAATTTACAGAACTGTACATAAAATTCATGACTATAAACAAAAATAAACTACATATCTCATATTCAAATTTTTCTTCTTCTTATTCTTCAATATGAATGATTTGAAAAACTTGTAAATTTATACATAAAATTCACAAACATAAAAAAATTACATATTTTTTTGATTCAAATTATACAACTCATATAAAGATCTTTTAGATCTTTCTTTTTATATCAAAATTGCTTCTTGCCTTTTTAGAAACTGCAGGTTCTAAATTTTCCATGTAATAACAAAAATCTTTTTTGCATTCACTTCTGGTGTGCAGAATTAAGATCAATATTTAGATCTTAACTCAATATGATCTTCAGGATACATAATTTCTTTATAAATTTTTTTCCTTAGGAGCAATAAAAACATTTCTTCTGGAAATATGATATGTTCTAAAATGACTATAATAAAACTTCAAGTTTTATCATAATTCATATATTTATTATATATTTTAAATTGAAGCAACTTTTCTAGAAAGTGCCCTTTTTTTTCCACATATGAGAGTCATTTTACTATTTTTCTTCAAGAAAATAGTATTTATTATAAATGTAATGATCTCTTCCAATAATAAGTTTCTTCAAGAGATTATATGTAGCATAAAGTTGGAATATAAGGCTTTTTCCCTTTTGTTGAAAATTTTTCTTTCATTGATTTTTCAAATCCATCCCTTTTACAGGTCATTTGCTATATGCAAATATTAAATGCAATTATATGCTTTATTTCATGTTTCTCGTTTGAATATGAACTTCGGGTCCTTTGTTTGAATATGAACTTCGAGTTCCTTGTTTGCATATGAACTTCAGGTTCCTTGTTTGCATATGAACTTCAGGTTCCTTATTTGAAAGAATTTGTATATGAACTTTAGATCATATGAGCTTCAGGTCATTTACATGTGAACTTCAAGTTCAACGACTCTTGCTTTGTGTTTGGAAGTATGACCATCTTCTGGGGGTTATAATGCACCTTCAAGGAGTTCCATAAGTAGAGAGGATCTTTTTTTTTAGTTAAATATTCTGATTTTAGATCATCGTGGATATGGCCTCTTAAAAATATCAGGGCCTTTGCTTTGTCCTGCTGGGACAAATTATTACCATTTTTAATGGCACTCTCTAAGTGCTGAGATTGTAAATGGATTTCAGTGTTCGACATTTTTGTGAACTACACAAAAATAAGAATTGCAGATGCTTAATTAAACAAAATTCACATATCAGTATACACATTCTATAATTACCAAAATGAATTAATAAATTAACGAACAGACAAAACGATGAAACTGTAGTACTGTTATATCATTAAAAAAATATGCAGATCTCGTAAAATAGAATAGGACCGTATACATGCATGTAATAAACTGAATATATTATGGCACAGAATCATAAAAAAAATCCAAATATGCAAGTCTTTCTTTATACATTTACAATGAACTTCTTACAATAATGAAACAATACAAACCGTCAAGGAGCCATACACCATGTTACATAACAAAAATAATGGCCACAGTAATACATATGTTGGTTAACAAGCAGCTTGCTATTTACATATATGCATACCTATTAGCAATGACTTCTCTATTATTGAAGAGATAAAGTAGCAAATGAAGATGTTTTATGTATGGGGTATGAGGTAAAAGATCCATATATAACATTATAAAAAGAAAACGCATGGATCTTCCTGAAAAAATATTTGGTATACCATAATACCAGATCAAATATGAATAGGTGGATATCTAAAAACCACTAAGTTAAAAATTAATTAGATCTAAAAAGTATAGATCCACTAAAATAGAATCTAGATCTACAAAACTGAAAAAGAAAAGTGATCTAGAAGTATGGATCACATCCAAGCAGAAAATACAGCAAGTTCATATATGTAGATCTATATGATTTTTTAAAAAAATAATAATAATTTACATGATAGATCCATAAATATAGGTCTAGAATATTTCAAACAATAGCTCTAATAGAGGTTCGTGCTGATAACGTGTTATAAAATGAACACAAAACAGAAGAAATAAGGGAGAGAGGACATTTCTATTCATTCAGATGTATATTCTTTCTATTACATTGGCTCCTTTATATATAGGCTTTTGGAGCTGATCTTTAGCTTATTCACATGATGTGGGACTAAACATAGAACTAATAAAAGCATATTCACAATATTTGTATATATATTACAACAAAAAATTATTTGTTGTGATTTATTTTTCGTGTTTGGTAGGACCAAATAAATCTAAATGCAACAATTCTAAAGATTGTTTTATAGAAATGTTATTTTTAGATCTAAAAGAATTTTTTAATTTTCCAATTTGGCATGTATCAAAAAAAATTCAACTTTTAATTATTTTTTGGTAAACCTCTAGCTAATTCATATTTTGCTAACATAATAATATTTTTAAAATTTATGCGACAAAAATGTTTATGCCATAACCAAGGGTCGTCGTGTTTTACCGTTAGACATAGTTGGAATTTTGTTTTATATTCATATTTAATATGTATATATTTTTTATTTCTAAAACCCTCAAAAATTAGATTTTTATTATTGTCAAAAATATTGCCTATCTTTTTCAAAATTTATTTTAAAGCCTTTATCACATAATTGACTAACGCTCAAAGGATTGTGCTTTAAATTTTTAACAAGTAATGCATTAGAAATAATATGAGAGTTAGATATAGCGATATTGATAACTTCTCCACTACCAATGACATATCCTTTTGAATTGTCATTGGAAGATACAGTGCTACCATCAATGTAAATTATATTAGCATTGTCCTTCTATGTATTTGGAGCATCCACTATCAAGTATCTATTTCTCCTTTTGTTTCTTTTGGGTTCCTGCAAGATAAAGGATAATTCAATTGGTATTCACTTCCTTCATTAGGATCCTAAATGTTAGGAGGGGGAGGTAGCAATACCCAAGTGGGTTTGGGACCTTTAAAAATACAATCCTTATTATGTACCACATTATTTAAGAAATCATCAATGTGTTTTTTGTTGGAAATGAATGAGAAAGAGAAAGATGGATTTTGGAAGAAGAGAAAGGAAAACAACTTTTAGTCCCACATCATGAAATATGAGTACCAACTCTTCTAAAATCTTATATAAATAAAGGAGAAGAGAGCTCATATCAGGTGTGGCTAAGCCAAGACACAATATTACATTGATGTCAACTTGGGCCTAATGCCTTGGGACTCTTGGAGTCCATGACACAATATTATATTGATGTCAAATCGGGCTTAGTGCCTTGGGACTCTTGGAGTCCATGACACAATATTATATTGATGTCAAATGTGGGCTTAGTGATATGGGACTTTTGAAGTCCATGACACAATATTATATTGATGTCAAATGTGGGCTTAGTGATTTGGGGACTCTTGGAGTCCATGACACGATATTAGTGTCAATAATTAGGCGTTGGACCTTGGGACTCTTGAGGTCTCATGGTTAAATAGGCCGCTGATTTCAGTTTGGGCCTATTGTGCTGAAACGAGTTATTTTGATCATTTTATGATCTGGTATATCCCTTCTATTGAAGGGATACAACCGTTTCATCATAAATGCGCACGCACATTTAAGCACCGCTTGGTTAAAGGGCCGCAACCTTTCCAAATGTCATTAATGTTCGTATAGGCATTTCCTCCAGCCTATAAATACATTGCCCAAAAGGAGAGAATAAATATTAATTATTCTTCACAATTGTTACTCCCTCTTCAAAGCATTCCTCTGTTCAAGTTTCTATAATCTACTTCAGTTCGTCGGAGCTCCGTTTGCTGGCACTGCACTACGGGGCTGGTCCGTTTTATCCTGGGAAACAAATTGCGATCACGTCAATCAGTGCATACGACGACAATATTGTTTTAAGGAAACAGAATTATTTCTGGACTCGGACATTATGGTTGGTGACGGTTCTGTACCGCTCCAATCCAGTGCACAATCGGTCTTGCTTACTGTCTTTTCTGCAATCACAGTTTGACTTGACAATTGTGGCATTATTGAGTAACATTGATATTGTTACTGTTTATTTGCAATACAATTGTGTATTGACAAAAGGATCTAACTTTGTAATACAATTGTGTATTGACAAAAAAAAAAAAAAAAAAAAAAACTTCTAACAATCTTAAAACAATATTGATTGTTGCAGACGACAATAAGCTGTGTCGCAAAATAGCAACAATAATTTTACACCGACACAGACGGTGACCAACGCTCTGATTGCGCCAAATGGTTCCAATAACGACTCTGCCTCATGGAGAAAGGTCAGAGAAGTTCAACGTCATCAATATTAAGTGCTGACAATAGAAAAATGTTGCTTTGTCTAACAACATTGGGACTTGCCAAATTTCTGACTCTATATAAAAAAAAAAAAAAAAAAAAGGAAAAAGAAAAATTGGCTGAAATCCCCAAAAGGGCATTGCTGATATGAATTTATATACAGTAATATCAGAATGCAACCTGGAAAGAAACTAACTTTAAATGATGTTCTCTATGTTCCAGAAATTCATAAGAACCTGATTTCAGGATCATTGCTCAGCAAACATGGATTTAAATTAATCCTTGAAGCTGAGAATGGAGTATATGTAGGAAGAGGACATGTGTGTGATGGTTCGTTTAAAGAAAATGTAATCACTATTGTACCACACACTGATATGAATAAAAGTGAATCTTTTGTTTATATTGTTGACTCTTCCAACGTGTGATATTCTAGATTAGGGGATGTAAACTTTGATACATTGCACAAATTGATTAATCTAGACACCATTTTTAAATGTCAAATTTGTGCAGAAGCAAAATTGACAAGAATCTCGTTTCATTATGTTGAACGAGAAACAGAACCGCTAGATATAATACATACAAATGTATGTGATTTGATGTATTTAAACAATACAAAGCGGAAGTTGAGGATCAACTCAACAAGAAAATCGAAGCTTTAAGAAGTGATAGAGGAGGAGAATATGTATTCCCTTTTGAAGAATCTTGCGCTGAACATGGTGTTTTACACCTAATTACAGCACCATATTCACCTCAATCCAACGGTATAGCCGATCGGAAGATAAAACTCTTAAAGAAATGATGAATGCCTTATCCTGGCTTGCCAGATAATTTTTTGGGAAGAAGCTATTCTTTCGGCAAATCACATTTCAAATAAAATATCCCGAAAGAAACCATCTCTATCTTCTCATGAACTTTGGAAAAACAGACCACCATCCTACAAATACCTAAAAGTGTGGGGGTGTCTTGCCAAAGTAGAGGTACCAAAACCAAAGAAGGTCAAAATTGGACCAAAAACAATTGATTGTGTATTTATTGGATGTGCACAAAGCAGTGCCGCATATCGATGTTTGGTACACAAATCTGAAATTGATGATATTCATGAAAATACCATCATTGAGTCGAGAAATGCTTAATTTTTCGAACATATATTTCCCTTGAAATATGGTATTGAAAATCATACACCTAAGAGATCAAGGGAAAAAAGAAGTTCATTACTCTATTGAGGATGCTGAACAAAATAAAACTCAGCTAAGTAGTGCTGAGCAGCAAGTGGAGGAGCCAAGAAAAAGTAAAAGGTCAAGGACGTTAAACCTTTGGACTGGACTTCTATACATTTATGTTAGAAGATGATCCATTGAAATACAAACAAGCTATGTCCTCCAGCGATGCCCCTTATTAGAAAGAGGCAATTAACAATGAGATTGAATCCATTATGTCCAATCATACATGGAAATTAGTTGATTTACCTCAAGGATGTAAGACCTTAGGTAATAAATGTATATTTAAAAAGAAATTGAAACCTGATGGTTCAATAGACAAGTACAAAGCTCGTCTGATAGTCTAAGGATTTAAACAAAAGGAAGACCTGGACTATTTCGACAAACATCAATTAGAATGCTCATTGCAATTGCATCCATACATGACTTAGAAATACATCAAATGGATGATAAAACTGTATTCTTGAATGATGAATTAGAGGAGGAAATCTATATGGAACAACCTGAAGGATTTCTAAGCTCAGAAAATGAGAATAAAGTGTGTAAATAGGTGAAATCACTTTATGGCCTTAAGCAAACTCCAAAAACAGTGGCATGAGAAGTTTGATAATACTATGTTATCAAATGGATTCATAATAAATGAATCAGATAAATGTGTGTACATAAAACATACACATATTGGATATGTCATTGTTTGTCTTTATGTTGATGACCTATTAATCCTAGGCAATAACAAGGCCATAATAACATCTACAAAGGATATGTTATCCTCTAAATTCGATATGAAAGACCTAGGACTGGCTGATGTGATATTGGGTGTAAAAATTCTGAGAACACCACATGGATATGCATTATCCCAATCGCATTACATCACCAAGATACTTGAGAAATTCAAGCAATATAATGTAACTATTGCAAAATCACCAGTAGATATGAACCAAAATTGGGTAAAGAACACTGGTGATGGTATTTACCAATTGGAATACTCTCGTATACTAGGAAGTATCATGTATGAACTGTACTAGGCCTGATGTCGCATATGCTGTAAGCAAACTAAGTAGATTTACCAGCAATCCTGGTAAGCATCATTGGAAAGCGATAATCAGAGTTCTAGGATATCTAAAGTATACACAGAGCTATGGTTTATACTATACAAACTATCCTTCAATAGTGGAAGGATATAGTGATGCAAATTGGATCACTGGATCAAATGATACAAAGTCTACAAGTGGATACGTGTTCACATTAGAAAATGGAGCAATTTCAGGGAAATCATCCAAACAGACTTGTATCGCTAGATCTACGATGGAATCAGAGTTTATTGCACTAGATAAGACTGCAGAAGAAGCAGAATGGATTCGAAGCTTCTTGGAAGACATTCCTAATTGGAGCAAACCTGTGCCTCCAATATGTATACATTGTGATAGTCAATCAGCTATTGGAAGAGCTAATAGTACACTATACAATGGTAAATCTAGGCATATTCGTCGTAGACATAAAACGATAAGACAACTTCTCTCTAATGGGGTTATCACGATAGATTACATTCGATCTAAAGATAACTTAGCGGATCCACGTACCAAAGGCTTGCCAAGAGAGAAAGTTCAAATCTTATCGAAGGGAATGGGGCTAAGGCCTATAGACTAAAGGTTTCTCTAAAATGGAAACCCCACCTAGTTGACTGGAGATCCCAAGATCTTGGTTCAAAGGGACAACGAAGTTTAAGAGAAACTTGATGGCACTGTTATACACAAACCATTCCTATGATAAGTCAGTGCATCATATGTTGAATAAGGATAAGTATTAGTACTTTTAATGATGTCTGTATTTGAGGAATTAAGAGAATACCCTTTACAGAATCACCTACGTAAGTGCGAAGGCGCCGCTTCAAAGAGAATTATGAGGCCAAATTCTCTAAGCACTTATGAAACCAGGCAGGTGTTCAAGGCAAAAACGAACACATACAGAGAACGAAGGGTTATAAGAAACATTTATCGTGTGTTATCTACTTTGGAATTACACAAAAGGCTTACAGTTCAAGGACAGTCAGTGTCTACTGATTCGCCTGTGATTCAAATAGGTAATCACTAGGAAAGTTCAAGGCCCATGTGCTACTTTAACCGATGCGATAAATGATTCGTGAAACTAAGAACGACTTCTCATTCATGTGGGGGATTGTTGGAAATGAATGAGAAAGAGAAAGATGGATTTTGGAAGAAGAGAAAGGAAAACAACTTTTAGTCCCACATCATGAAATATGAGTACCAACTCTTCTAAAATCTTATATAAATAAAGGAGAAGAGAGCTCATATCAGGTGTGGCTAAGCCAAGACACAATATTACATTGATGTCAACTTGGGCCTAATGCCTTGGGACTCTTGGAGTCCATGACACAATATTATATTGATGTCAAATCGGGCTTAGTGCCTTGGGACTCTTGGAGTCCATGACACAATATTATATTGATGTCAAATGTGGGCTTAGTGATATGGGACTTTTGAAGTCCATCACACAATATTATATTGATGTCAAATGTGGGCTTAGTGATTTGGGGACTCTTGGAGTCCATGACATGATATTAGTGTCAATAATTAGGCGTTGGACCTTGGGACTCTTGAGGTCTCATGGTTAAATAGGCCGCTGATTTCAGTTTGGGCCTATTGTGCTGAAACGAGTTATTTTGATCATTTTATGATCTGGTATATCCCTTCTATTGAAGGGATACAACCGTTTCATCATAAATGCGCACGCACATTTAAGCACCGCTTGGTTAAAGGGCCGCAACCTTTCCAAAGGTCATTAATGTTCGTATAGGCATTTCCTCCAGCCTATAAATACATAGCCCAAAAGGAGAGAATAAATATTAATTATTCTTCACAATTGTTACTCCCTCTTCAAAGCATTCCTCTGTTCAAGTTTCTATAATCTACTTCAGTTCGTCGGAGCTCCGTTTGCTGGCACTGCACTACGGGGCTGGTCCGTTTTATCCTGGGAAACAAATTGCGATCACGTCAATCAGTGCATACGACGACAATATTGTTTTAAGGAAACAGAATTATTTCTGGACTCGGACATTATGGTTGGTGACGGTTCTGTACCGCTCCAATCCAGTGCACAATCGGTCTTGCTTACTGTCTTTTCTGCAATCACAGTTTGACTTGACAATTGTGGCATTATTGAGTAACATTGATATTGTTACTGTTTATTTGCAATACAATTGTGTATTGACAAAAGGATCTAACTTTGTAATACAATTGTGTATTGACAAAAAAAAAAAAAAAAAAAAAACTTCTAACATTTTTGTCTAATTGACTTGTTAGATTTAGGAATCCAAATTTGCATTTCTATGGAATTTGAAATCTTCTTAGCCTTCGGTGCCTTTTTAATTTTTCTATACATAAAATAATAGTTTTTCTTATTTAGGAGCTTTCTTAAATCCTAATCTTTTCAATTACCTTAGGGTTTTTAATTTTTGATTATATAATCTTAATCTTGTTTACACTTGTTAAATACTGAAACATTACTAGTAATCTTCTCTGATTTATCGTTTAATTCATAAATTTCATATTTTGAACTTTCTAGACTATTTTCCAAGTCTATGTTTTTACTTAAAATACCATTATTTTCTAGTTTGACTTTGCCTAATTCACTTGATAATGAATCATTTTCTATTGAAATCTTTTTCCAATTTTCTTGAGAAAGTTCTAATTATTCTTCTAAAATAATTTTCTCGTTCTTTAATAATCCAACTTCAAGTTCTAATCGATTTATCTTAGCTATATTTTAACTTTTTAACTTGTCTAAATTTTCATCAAGTTCCATGATAAGTTCGAGAATTTCACCATAATTAAATTTGGACATGCCTCATCAGTGTTTGCCTTAAAGCATATGTATACTTCTTCACTTTCGCTATCGATGTCCAATGAAGAGGATAGTCTGAATGATCTCATGTTGTTTGAAAAGCTTTTCTCTTCTTTTTGAACATTTCATGTTTAATTTCCTTCCTCTCATTATTGAATTTCGGGTTATTCTTCTTCATGTGACCGAATTGATCATATTCAAAACATTTAATTGAGGTTTGATTAGTTGTGTTGGACTTTCCACTTTTTTTAAACTTCATTGTTTTTATGAATTTCTTAAATTTATTATAGTTCTTGGCAATGAATACAATTTCTTCATCATCCAAATATGATTCATCATTGCTTTCTTAGAATATTATATTCTTCTTTTCATGATATTGATCTTTTCTATCCTGCAAATTAGCTTCATACGGCATTGAATTTCCAATTAACTCTTCAACTTTGAGTTCGAAAAGATCGTTAGCTTCTTCGATAGCTAATACTTTTCTTTCTCACTCAACTATTAAAGAGTTGAGAATTCAAGATACTAAATCAAAATTGGAAAATCTTAATCCTAAGGCCATAAAATCATATTAAATGGTTTAAAATCTAGAAAGCATATCAACAATAGATTCATTTTGTTTCATTTTAAAAGATTAAATTTTGTTTTGCAAAATTGATATCTTAGTTTGTTTGAACTTTGTTGTACCTTCATGTTTACTTGTAAGGTACGCCAAATGTCAAGTGCAGTGGTGCATAACATAACATATGAGAATTCATTTTTATTAAGAGAAAAAACAACACATTCATGGCCTTAGCATTATTAGAAATGATAGTTTTTGTTCATTGGTACAAGTGCTGATGTCAGTTTTTGGTGCTACATATTTGACTTATTTTGCTTGCTATATTTCAAGACCATTAGCTTTCATAACAATACGCATACATGTAGACCAATATGCATAGTTTGTTCCTGTTAAGAGTGGAGGACGTGTTGTGGATTGACCCTTGAAATGTACTTGTCATATTAACTAAATTTCAGCAACGTGTTACTGTATATTGAAAAGACCATGCTCTGATACCAATTGTTAGTCTAAGTGGATCGTGTGTTGTGTATGTAGCAAGTAAATATCTAATGATATAAACAACTCATTATAATAAAGCAAGCAAATAAGGTAATCTCACCAGATTTTTTATACTGGTTCGAACCTCCCCTTATGCATTTAGTTCGGAAGCCCACCTTCAGTATTTCACTATGCAAATGTCCTCGCTTCACCCGGAGGAATAGGCTTTAATACAAAAAAGATTCTTTGACAATATGCATTTTAAGAAACATGGATTTTTACTAGTAGTGCAATGATCTTCATATATCTTCTTAAGTAGTATAGACTTGATAGCGTATTAGAATATGGAAGAATATATGATTGTGATTACAAATTTGAATATAAGAAGCACTAGAGATAGAATAGATAAATAGGATAGAGAATTAGACAAGTTGTTTATCTCGATCTTGAGTGTAGCGTATATATTACTTTGAGTAATCGCTTCTATTTCCTTTCAGCCTTAGATATGCTTATGTTCATGGTTGAAGAGTTGTTTAAGAGATGAAGCTGCACCCTTTCAGATTTGGCTGTTGCTTCTTTTAAAAAAATTCCCAAACTCAGTTTCATACGTTTGGACCTAGAGGTCAAACGTCTGACCTAGGTATTTACAAATTCCAGTGAAGACAGTTAGACGTCTGATGCTCTATGGCTAGATGTCCGACTTTGGAAATTTTGTGTATATGCTTTGTACCTTCGCCTTGAGACTTCAATCACGATCTTATATTTGTATAAGAATAGTATACAAGTATATTTATTATTGTACAGTTATTGTCATCGAAACCGCCTACTAGAGGTTCTAAAATAATGCATATAGTATTGAATATGAGATGGTACTAATAAGTTTATACAATATCAAGATTAAAGATTCAAGAGTAGGAGAATAAAGACTCATGGGCAATGAAGAGTTCAAGGTTTCAGGATATTATGAGTCTTAGATTTAAATGTTACTACTCGATTTGCCCTCATATGATCTCTCTTACAAAATGATTTTTCAAATATTCCTTTTCAGAACCTATTTTCAGAATGATTTGAAAAGTATTCCTATATTCAATCCCTTTTCAAAAGCGTTCCCAAATAAACCTAGTTTTTTAAATTGATTTTCAAATAATTTTAAAAGGAATATTAAGTTTTAAATAATTTTGATTGAAATATTTTTTACTTATCATAATTTTAATTTCAATTTTCAATATTTATACTTTATACTTCGATATTATACTTATTGTAGCACCCCGTAAAATGTACCCAAAGTAGCCATAGATAACTTAAATAATAATAATTTATGATTGAAAATATTGATATTTTATGCATAGAAATTTCCCTATGAAGATAACATTATTATATTCATGGCAAGATTCTAGTCCATTTTCATATTTTACTTGTCTAAAATGGAGAAGGTGTGAAGAAGATATGCAAATAACAAAATCTGAATATAAAATAATAATAAATTATAAGCATATAGATTTTAATTTGAAATAAATGGGATAAAAACCGAATAAAATAAATACAATTAGCATAAAAGAATATTCCATATTCAAATTCAAAGTTTTATGTGTATATATGCGTGTGTGTGTGTGTATATTTGTAATAAGAGGACATAATTAAAAGAAAGGAAATAATTAATTTGACAAACCAAAATGACGCGTGAATTAAATTCACCTAGCCCAGCTAAGCTAGAAGGGCAGTTGACCAGCACACCAAGATAGGGGTCAACCGCTGGGTCAACTTCCCTCATAATGGGAGACCGAGCGATTCAAGCATAAGAGGGTGGGTGGTGGCTAGGTTTTATCGGGATATTTTAGGTTTTTAATGTCAGCGTATGGCTTGGATTTTATGTTTTAAATCCAATGAATCCTACACACTTTGACATCTATAAATAGAGCCTTAGCCCCCTCTCTATCACATATTCTTAGGCTTTATGCCTCCATTCTCTTTTTCTTTGTCTTTACCGGTGTTAGTATCCAGTCTAGGTGGAGGTTAGTTCGACTTCTTTTTCCTCCTTTTGTTCTATTCTATTCTATTTATTTTATTCTTAGAATCGCTATATATAACATCTATAATTTTAAAGGATGAAGAATTAGGAAACATTTATGCCGATTACAATCCAGATTTAAATTATAATTCATAGTTTCACTCTTTTTTTGGGATTAATTATGCCTATAGGGGTTTGGGATTCATGAAAATAAAATATACAAAATACCCCAAACCTTTTATATTACGGGATTGTCAATCTAAGTCGTTGTTCGGGTTTCTGATTGCAAATATAAATAAGGAGTTTTCTTGTTTTTGCTTGTATATAAATTCAGAATTTAGTCCCTTTTACTTTCCCTTCTTTTCTATTGTAAATCCTAAATTTGACATAAAATTTATGGATTTGGATACTGTAACTCATATGTATTTAAATCTCTATTTTGTTGTAAGTTAGTAGATTAAAACACATGTAAAAAAATCCCTACTTTTGTGTACAAATCACTCTAAGTGGAAGGATAGTAAATAGTACTAGAAAAAGTCTACATACATAAAATATTGCTTATCCGCCTTGTCTCTTTTCGTTTATTGATGTAATCTCAAAACATAAGATTATAACTCTACCTTTTATTATGTTATGTTTATTTCCCCATCGATGCTTTAATTTTGAAATAAGGATTTATGTGCTATATTATGGATTTGGAAAGTATGCCGTGTACACCTTTTGTTAGGAGAAAAGATTGGCATTTCTCCATTTAATATGATTTCTTTTACGTGCTCCCCTAATTACAAATTTATATTTATGTAATTATTAAATATCTTAATCAACGTATCTTCATTACATGTTTATTGCATTAAATTAGAAAATTCATATTAACTGTCCCCATTAGGAAATTTTTATCTTGTACATAGTTAATGACCTTTAGAAATATTAAATGACACGTGGATGCTAGGTTAACCCCTCCTTATGGTAGAAGTCTACCCGGATAACATGGTTATCTACCAGTTGCAAGAAATTAGGATAATGTGAGACGTCTAGTGCTATGGGTCGTTTAGTATACGATAGGCATGCCTCGAGAAGGTATTAAATGGTTGATCCAATTTTATGTGGATATTAAGTGGTTGGACTCAGTTCTCCCCAAGGGTTCATCCCTAGAGTTTAGACTGAAGTCATAGGGTCGACCCTTGCTAAGTATTAAGAGATCTATGGGTCTGTCTTTCTTTAACAATTATGAGGTATCAAATGGTCTCGGATGAATTGGGTATATTTCCGGATGTTGTCTGCTTCTTATCTAGGGGCTAAGTGAGGGCACACCTCGGGATAGACTACTAAGAGTTTCATCGAAACTGTAATGACCCAGTTTTTGTGTAACGTATCATAGGATCATAGAATATTTATTTCTTTCACATACGAAGTCGTGTGGTCATGTAACTTTGGGAGACGACTATTAGGGTCATTTCCCATGTTCATGATTTTTGCCGATTTTTAAATGACAGTTTTGCCCCTAGCTGATCTTGTTTTGGCCATAACTTTTGATTGGAAAGGAGTTTTGACCTAGAACCACTTCCATTGGCTCCGGATGATGGTTTACAATTCCGTAGAGTGGTCATATTAGCCAAACGGACTCACCGTTTGGGAGATATGGCTGAAACAAGTTTCAGATATCAAAAACAGCTTAATTGGGCTTAACCGGGTGATTAACAGCTAGGCCCAATGGGGGATTTCGGGATTAGGGTTATGAGGAGGCTGAAATCAGTTAGAGAACGATCTTATTTTCATTTTTCAGCCGCTACTTTCATTCTTGGAACCCTAACAATGGCCTCTAACACCCAAATCAACTTCTAATCACTTTCTAATCAAGTTTTCGCTTAATCAACATCAAATCAAAGAAGATCTTTACCAAATCAGTATTAGAGCTGCTGTTAGACATCAATATTCGCCCAAATCAGCGAGGTTTCAGTTCTGAAAATTTTATTTGTGGCCAAGGTGAGTGATTTGCATAGTTCCTCACTAATTACGGTTAATTAGGGGTAATTAGTGTTGATTAGCGAATTTATACATTAATAAATTCCAAAAAAATATTTATAAATTCTGCAATATTGTTTTATACCTCTGTTAGAAATTTGGGTTGATTTGGTCAAGTTTTGTTAATCCTATGATTAGTTTTGCTTAAACATGCTTTAGGGAAAATATTGGGTTTTGGCTATGTTTGATCCGTTTTAACCTATCAAATTGTTGTTTTGCTGTTTGTGAATGATTATAAATGTTGCTCTGACTGTATGGTATGCTTTGTGATTGTCTAGAAGTGTTAGAGTGGTCGAAAACACCATCGAATGGCGTAAAACAGTCACTGGAAGAGTTGCAGGAATTGTGCAGGGAACCGGATCGGATCGCCCTACCCAACCCCGACCCGATCGCGATGCCTCTGCTCTCCATGATCCGAACCCCTCGCCTGAAGATGCCAGTCACGATCCGAAGTAGAGGTCACGAACTGATGAAGTTCCACGACCTGAATAATGGAGCATGATCCGAGCCGATGGGGCAATCATGACCCGACCCGACCTAGAGAGCATGCCATGATCCGACGCCAGGTGGAGACCTCGATCCGATGCCAGGTGGGGAGCCACGATCCGACGCCAAGGGAGGCCACGAGCCGCTCTTCAAGTGGATAGTGAACGGACTGGATGGGAGCTTGTAGCTATGAATTGAACTGAGGAACCGATTCAGAAGATGATGACCAAAACCCGAGATGCAAAGGTAGTCCAAATGGAAGTTAGAGCTCAGGATCCAGATGGGAACCAATGAGTTCACTTCATGAGTCGGGCTTTGCTGAGGGACATGTGCTAAGGAGTTGTCGATGTCTACAACTTTGGATCACTATGTGTAGGGGGTACGTGAACAGATTCAGGGCCACAGTGGTCTAGGTACGACTAAAGAGCTATAGACCAATGAAGTGGGGTCATTTGTAAAGGTTGGTAGTGTTGGATCTAGATTAACCCTAGAGGGGGGGGGGGGGGGTGAATAGGGTTTATTACAAATTTTTGCAGAGATATAATCTAACGGGATATTGAAATAACAACCAGATCACAGAATACAGCAGATATAAAAATACAGAAAGTAAATAACACACAGAGATACCCAGCTTCGGCAAAATCCTGCCTACTGCTGCATTCCTAAGGTTTCTACTAGGTGATAGAACAGATCCCGCATACAAGACCATGTACACGCGCAAACCCTGCTCCTATTCTAACCCTACACTCAAAACCCTAGACTGGTCGATATCCCCTCGATCAGATTTTCCCGAATTACAACCCCGTAATCCGTAACCCAGATTTTACTGACTCTGTCAACACCCTGACTGGATCCCCTAGATTTTACAGACTCTAGAAAACTGGTTCGACGGTTTTACAACTCAAATTAAAAGACAATACAACAAATAGAAAATTTAAAACAAGGAGAAACCCTAATTAAAAAATGAATAAAGGAGACTGAATTTAAAGGGGGTCATCCCCTTTTTATAACATGGCCGGCCATTCTCTCTATTGGTTTAGCCCCTTTCTTGTTGTCTCTGGAAGATAAAAAATGGCGGCTTCGATTCTAGGGTTCCACTGAGTCTTCCCCAAATCGATTTCAACTTCGATGGCTTTCTGGAATTGATGGAATAGTTTCTCTGATGCTTGATTCTTTGTGGCTTTGCTCGTCCGATTTGAGATTGCTTTCTGGTTCGATCGAAATTGTGAGTTTTTTGAAATTTCTTACTTTAAAAAAATTGTTTTAATTGAGTTTGTGAGTTTCGATATATTTGCCAGTGATGAAATGGTGTTAAATAGGATTAGAAATTCCTATTATTGCTCTGATTTCAACGTAAATGACTTGGCTGATTTCTTGTGTGATTTCCTCTTTTGATTCACCTTTGATTTCTCGGCTTTGATAAAAAAAACTCTGTTTAAATTTGAACCGGCCCTTGATTAAAATCTGCTTGATTGTTTGCGTGAATTCCTGCAATTCTGGAAACAAAAATGAAAACAGATAATTGTTTTCCATATGTGATTGAAGAGTTAAAATGAAATATTCTTGCCAAACTCAGTAATTCAAAACAGGAAATAATAAAAGAATTTCTTAAATATGTCTTCAATTTCCTGTATTGATAAACGTTCCATTTATGTAGTAAAAACCAATTTGTGATTTCTGAAAGGAGTTGGTTTGTCCTTGAGTATCTGCATTGTAAAAACTTGCCAAATATGTTTGTGCAAAACTGGATCAATCTGCATTGAAACTTGCCAAAGAAAAATTATTGGTTGAATCTGCATAAAAATAAAATCTATTTTGTATGCTCCTGAATGCTCCATTCCTGAAACTGTGCTGCCTTAAAAAAAACTTCTGGAAATTCACTTGCATTTGGATTGTTTGCTGCTGCTACTTAACCTGAACTATTTGAGTGCCATGCAACATTTGAACTATGTTGTACTTATGAACATTTATGCATATGAATTCACACTTGGCTATTCATGTATTCTTTTTACCCATGCTGTGTTGTGCTCATATTTGTTTCTTGACTGTGCCATTCATGTTGATGATGCTGGAACAATTTTGTGCATTTATACTTGATCACCATTGCTGTTCATTTATGATTTGTGTGTTGCACTTGCCTCTTCCACATAATGTTGAACTGTGTAGACCTGCTCTACCTTGTATTCTGACTTGGCTTTCTTTGTTTAGAGTCCTGTTATGGCACTTACTATTTGCACAAATTCTGGAAATATTTTCAAACCTGAAATTGAAACTGAAATGTATATATGAAAATCTCCTTGTATGTTGATTTGTGAACTTATATGCTTCTTAGATACCATGACCCATTGTTGCCTTGTCTTCTATGTTTATCGGGTTTCTATCTGCACTATACCTCTTAGCTGTGTGAACCACTGTTGTTTGTTGTACACTAGCTTGTACTACCATTAGCACTTTGAGAACAAAAAAAAAACTGTCTTGATCACTAGATATTTACTGCTGTATCATTGAATTCTTGGTGCACCATCACTTTTGTTTTGCTGAGTATGATCATTTGTTGCTTGGCTGCACCTTAAATTTACACTTGAAAAACTTGAAATTCTTTGGCATGTTCACTTGAACAAATGCTGCATGTTGCTTCACTGTCTCACCATTCTGAACATATGAGTTTGCCATGCTGTCTCACCTTGTTCCCACTTTTGCCATTTTTATTGACTGTTAAGCCATGCAACACTACCCTTGCACCATTGCTCTACCATTTGTGAGCCGTGTTGACTTTGTTGAAACATTTTGCTTTGATTTGTGAAAAATGGTGATGCATTTGAAAATTTGAGAAACTTGAGCCTTTTGTTTTCTTTAAGCTGATGTTGTAGTCGTGCACTGAGTCGAGATGGTCCACATGGCTACTCCTCAGTCGCACACTGGATTGGCGAGGCAGTGCACACGTGTATATCTATACACGTGTGTATATGCAGTCATCAGAAAAATTTCCTGTCCCTGTACATATACAAACTGTCTGCCTAGACACAGATGAATCAGATCAAGTCATGAAAAATGATGAGAAACACACCAGAAAACTGAGGCAAATAAATTTTTTAAAAGATTTTATATACACATGTATTCAAATTTATTTCTATTGCAGTGTACTGTGTGTTTCTGTTTCATGTGACAGGTAAGAGGATGAGACTGAACTGAAGTGACTGGACTGAAAGCTGTGATGACAGAAGACAAGAAGACAAAAGGCAGACAACAAGAACAGCGTGTGTAACAGTGAAAGTATCTATATTTGAGTCAGTGAATGTATAACTGAAAAAGTATAATCGAAAGAGTGTTGTAGGAGCTGTGAATGAAAAAGAATGTTGTACTGATATTTGTAACAAACAAGTTTGAATGAAATAAAATATCATTTTATTGTTGTCAAACGAACTTATCTATTTTATTCTGCTTATTTATAAGTACACTATTATGTGAATTGAATAAATAGAGGAGTTATAAAAAGTTGTACTGTTTGAATGTCTGAAATATAGTATTTATATTTAAATAAAATACTGTATGAATATATGAATGTCTATACAGTCGTATTCTATTTAAATATAAATATTATATTCCTGTCTTTAATGTACATATAGAACAATACAGTAACAAACACATTTAAAATAATATTTATTTGGTTGTTATCATCAAACAAAAATTATATAATTGTGTATACAACTACGTTATATACAACAGGTAGTAGCAGTAGTTGTACAAGTTGAACTCCGTCACTACTTCGATGGGTCTAGTGATCGAAGCAGTAGATATCGTATGCTTTACGCACTGAGTGAGAGATGTGAGGATGGTTGCTATGTTTGATTTGTTTGCCATCATTATGACATGCACACCCCCACCCCTGTATCTTTACACCATTTGTTTTATGGCACCTTAGAGTATTGTACGGTATGTAGTGCTAACTCTTTGTTTGCAGGTCTAGGTTCAGGTATGGTTTAGTATACCTGTTATTGTTCTGTTTAGCTGTTTATCGCTCATACCAGACTTTTTGTCTGACCCAGAGTTTTATGTCTCTTCTTATTACTCTGGGTGCTCTCACGAGCAGCCTAGAGACAGGTTACGAGGTATGCACGAGTAGCTGTACCGGAGACGAGCAAGAGGCTTCCACGTATGATATATATATATATATATATATATATTCTCCCTGTGTCGCTGCTGGTCACTGCTTTGGGCATTAGTAGTGCACCCTTCCTTTATTTCTTTTGTTTAGAGACAGTAATTTGGAAGGTTGTAATAAGCTGTATTTGGATTTCCGCTGCTCTGATGATGATGTTGATGTTGGTTTTAGTTATCATCTTATGCACTGTCTCACCTGTTTTATGTCAAGTATATTATTATTATATTTTGTTCCATGCGCTGTGAGACATTCTACAGGTTTTCGATTAGTTCATTCTCTTCTTTACTTTCTTTGGCGAGCGTTCCGTGTTAGTCGGGCATGTGTACAGCGCACTTTCGGAGGAAATGCTGGCTGGTGCGGGGCAGGCCATCACACTTGGTATCAGATCTCTAGGTTGCGTAGTTAACATAGGGAAGTTATCAGGAAGAGATATGATACGTATATGAGAGCGCGTATTTGTGATTATTTTTGTTTTCAAAAGCTATATATATATATACATACTATTAGTATAGCTAAGGATGAAGTCGCACTTCATTAGCACCACTATGGAGACGGTTAATCGTTTTCTCTTTACAGATTGAGCGATGAGCTGATACGCAAGAGGTGCCGGTAGAGGAGCTAATAATGGGAATGCTGCTGACATGAGGACGATGTTTACTCACCTCATGAGAGAGATGCTTAGAGATGTTCAGAGGGCAGCTCCTAATGCTGGTAATGGTGGTGGACCAATAATGCAGGCGCCTAGGGCCGATTTCGCCAAGCTGAATAAGGATTATACAAGTCTTGGTGGCAAGCCGTTCCACGGAACGGAGTCGGCTACGGATGTTCAAGATTGGTTGGATAGCTGCGAGCGTATCTTCGAAGACTTGGGTATTGAGGATGCGATGAAGAGAAGGCTAGCATCCCGTCAGCTGCAAGGACGGGCAATGAATTAGTGGAATGCTATAAAGGCAGCTACCCCGGAAGATCAGATTACTTGGGAGCAGTTTAAGGTTCGCTTTAGCGATAAGTTCATTCTGGCTGCTCAGAAGTCAGTGCTGTTTAAGAAATTTTTGGAACTCAAGCAGAATGGTAGGGCTGTCTCGGAGTATATTGCCGAATTCGACACTTTGTCGAAGTATAGGTTATCTCTTATTGATACTACCGAGAAGAAGAACGAGAAGTTCATAACTGGCTTGGATCAGTACTTGGGGGAAAGGCTTATCAACCACATTGAAGAGACGTTTGAATCGATTGTGGAGAAAGCATTGAGGTCCGAGAGTCTTTACCCTAAGTCGAAGACTGAGGTTGCATCTCCAGAGGAGCCAAAACCACAAGCAAGTGGTGGAGGCAAGAACGGTTCTCAAAATAAGAGGAAGCAGAACCAGAATAAGGATGGCCAGAAGAAAAAGAATAAGCAAGATGTTGAGTGCTTCAACTGTGGTAAGAAGAGCCACTATGCTAAAGAGTGTCGGGACAAGCCAGCAGATAGGAAGTACTTCAACTGTAGCCAAGTGGGACATCACAAAGACAAGTGTCCGCAACCCCCTAAGGAAAAGCAGATGGTGAAAGCATATGCCCTTAATGCTATTCCTTCTTCTTCGAATGTCCCAACTGCGGCGGAGAAGGGAAAAAATGTCGTTATTCAAGGTATGCTTTCTATTTATGATGTTCCTGTTAGGGTTTTGTTTGATACCAGAGCTTCCAGTTCCTTCATATCTAGTGACCTGGTAGATAGGTTGGGATTGGAGCCCGAGATTGTCGATAGACCTTTAGTAGCGACGAACCCGATTGGTGGTTCGACTAATCTTAGCATGATTTTTCGTAATGTGATCTTATTGAGTCATGGATGCATGTTTGTTTGTGATTGCTTTGTTTTGGGCTTTACTGGGTTTGGCATTATTTTGGGAGTCGATTGGCTCCAAAGATATGGGGTGGTGGTAGACTGTGAGGGCTTTTTGGAGACAGCTAGAGCGGATGGTGGGCGGAGGGTAGTGTTTGGTGGTCTACCCGGTGATGGGGTAATGGCTAGTTTTCTAAATTCCCTTGACATCCCGCATAGTGAGTTGTCAGGTTTGCCCGTGGTTGGCCAGTATCCGGACGTTTTCGAGGAAGTGATCGGGCTTCCACCACACCGAGAGATTGAGTTCCGTATTGATTTAGTGAAAGATGCCAGACCTATAGTAATGCCACTTCGTCGTATGGCGCCAAGGGAGCAGCGAGAGCTCGAGGTGCAAGTCAGCGATCTTTTGAAGAAGGGATTTATCAGAAGGAGTGTTTCTGAATGGGGAGCACCAGTTGTGTTTGCTACCAAGGTGGATGGTTCCCTTCATTTGTGTGTAGAGTGACGAGGAAGAATAAGTATCCTCTACCACGGATAGATGATTTGTTCGATCAGTTGAGTGACGTGAGAGTATTCTCTCAGTTGAATCTCACGACAGGTTTTCATCAGCTTAGAGTGGAAGCTGAGAGTATAGCTAAAACGACATTTCGGACGCCGTCTGGATTTTATGAGTGGTTGGTCATGCCATTCGGGGTGACCAATGCTCCAGCATATTTTGTGGATCTTATGAATAGGGTATTCAGAGATCAATTGAATAAGTTTGTCCTTGTGTTCGTGGATGATATTTTGGCCTATTCGAGGACAGAGGAAGAACACAAGGAACATTTAAGAATAGTGATGGAGGTGTTGAGAAAACACTAATTGAAATCAAAGTTTTCTAAGTGTCACTTCTAGAGGAGAGAAGTGAGATTCTTGGGCTATGTTGTTTCAGAGAATGGTATTTCCGTGGATCCTGCGAAGGTGGCTATGGTACAAGATTGGTTTACGCCCAAGAATGCAATGGACATAAGAAGTTTCTTGGGGTTAGCTGGATATTATCGTAAGTTTATCCAAGACTTCTCCAAGATAGCAGCACCGTTGGCTCAGTTGACTAAGAAGAATCAAGCTTTCGTCTGGGATGAAAAGTGCGAGAATGCATTCAAGAGCCTAATAGAAAAGTTGACATGTGCACCAGTGTTAGTCATTCCTAAGGGGAATGAAGAAATGATGGTATATACGATGCATGTGGTACCGGACTAGGTGCTGTATTGATGCAAGGAGGTAGGGTTGTAGCTTATGCAAGTCGGCAACTGAAACCGCATGAGAAAAGGTACCCTACCCATGATTTGGAATTGGCAGCGATCGTGTTTGCATTGAAGATGTGGAGACATTGTCTCTTGGGAGAAAGATTCGAGTTGTGTACCGATCATAAATCGTTAAAGTATCTCTTCTCTTAGAAAGATCTAAATCCCCGGCAGCAAAGGTGGTTAGAATTCTTGGCTTCCTATGATTTCAACATCGCATATACACCAGGAAAAGGGCCATGCGGTGGCTGATGCACTGAGTAGAAGACATGCCAGTTTAGGGGCTATGTTTCTAGAATGGAAGCAACTGGAGTACATCGCTGGGTATGATTTTAGACCAAAGTGCGAATTGGATCCAGAAATGTTAGCAAGTTTGACGACCAGACCCACTTTGATTGAGTGGATTGGTTCCAGCCAAAGGAACGATCCTAACTTATTGGAAGTCATCTCCAAGTTAGAGATGGACATCGACGAGGAGATGAACAAGTATGGGCTTGATCGAGATGGGTGGCTTAGAAAGAATGGAAGACTAGTTGTACCCAATGTCAATGGATTGAGAGATGAAGTGCTTAGAGAATGTCACCCCTCAAAACTGACTATACATCCCGGTGGTAACAAGATGTACTGAGACATGAAGCAGACCTACTACTGGGAAAGGATGAAAAGGGACATTGGGAAGTTTATATCCAAATGCATGAACTACCAGCTAGTTAAAGCTGAGCAAAAGAAGCCTATGGTTTGTTACAACCATTAGAAATTCCAGAATAGAAATGGGAACAAGTGTCAATGGATTTCATTGATGGGTTACCAAGGACTAGATCGGGCCATGATAGCATTTGGGTGATTGTGGACCGATTGACTAAGAGTGCAAGATTTATACCCGTCAAGTCGAATAGAACGGCAGCTAAGTTAGCGGAACTGTATATTAAGTGGGTAGTAAGATTCCATTGAATACCCAAAGGCATTGTGAGTGACCGAGATCCGTTGTTCACTAGTGGATTTTGGAAGAGCTTACAAGAGGCGTTAGGATCAGAATTACATTTCAGTACCGCGTATCATCCTCAAACCGATGGTCAAACAGAGAGGGTGAATCGAGTGTTATAAGACCTCTTGAGAGCCTGTGTATTGGATTTTGGTGGATCATGGGATGACCATTTGCATCTAGTAGAGTTTACATATAATAATAGTTATCAATCCAGTATCGGTATGGCTCCGTTTGAAGCTTTGTATGGAAGACCGTGCAACTTACCGTCATGTTGGGTAGAAACTGGTGAGAAGTTTGTGCTTGGACCCGATGTGATAAGAGAAACTTCAGCTAAGATTAAATTTATCCAATAGCGAATGAAGACTGCCCAAGATAGGCAGAAGAGTTATGCCGATAAGAGGAGAAGAGAATTAAATTTCTCCATTGACGACTTGGTGTTTATCAAGATTTCTCCATTGAAGAGCATGATACGATTTGGCAGGAGAGGCAAATTAGCACCAAGATTTGTTGGTCCATTCCCAGTTCTTGAGCAAATTGGGAATTTGGCATACAAAGTTGAATTACCAATGAAGATGGCAGGAGTCCACAACGTATTTCATGTTTCCTAGTTAAGAAAGTTCATGCACGACCCAGATGTGACTATTTCACCTGATCAGTTGGATGATATCGAAGTTGAACCCGAGGCGGTTGGGAACCGCAAGCCTATGCGTATTGTTGGTAACGATACAAAGCAACTTCGAAGGAAAGTGATGAATCTAGTGAAATTTCAGTGGGGGCGAGGATGAGAATGACTGTACTTGGGAGACAGAGGAGAGCATTAGGAAGACGTATCCGGAACTCTTCGCCTTGTAAGATTTTAGTTTCGATTTAGTCTTTCCGCATGCTAGGATAGGTTTGTTTTGTTTGTTTTGCATGATTGATTGTTGTATATGGCTGGTAGGCATGCGGGATCCTTTGGGTGTTTTCGGTCAAGGAATTTCGGGGAGGAAATTTCTTAAGGGGGTGGAGGGTGGGAGAGTGTAACAACCCGCATTCTACGTATCATAGGATTGCATAATATTTATTTCTTTCACATACGAAGTCGTGTGGTCATGTAACTTTGGGAGACGACTATTGGGGTCATTTCTCATGTTCATGATTTTTGCCAATTTTTAAATGACCGTTTTGGCCTTAATTGATCTTGTTTTGGCCATAACTTTTGATTGAAAATGAGTTTTGACCTGAAACCACTTCCATTGGCTCCGGATGATGGTTTACAATTCCGTAGAATGGTCATATTAGCCAAACAGACTCACCGTTTGGGAGATATGGCTGAAATAAGTTTCAAATAGCAAAAAACAGCTTAATTGGGCTTAACCGGGTGATTAACAGCTAGGCCCAATGGCGGATTTCGGGATTAGGGTTATGAGAAGGCTGAAATCAGTTAGAGAACGATCTTATTTTCATTTTTCAGCCGCCACTTTCATTCTTGGAACCCTAACAATGGCCTCCAACACCCAAATCAACTTCTAATCACTTTCTAATCAAGTTTTGGCTTAATCAACATCAAATCAAAGAAGATCTTCACCAAATCAGTATTAGAGCTGCTATTAGACATCAGTATTCGCCCAAATCAGCGAGGTTTCAGTTTTGAAAATTTTATTTGTGGCCAAGGTGAGTGATTTGCGTAGTTCCTTACTAATTACGGTTAATTAGGGGTAATTAGTGTTGATTAGCGAATTTAAACATTATTAAATTCTGGAAAAATATTTATAAATTCTGAAATATTGTTTTGTACCTCTATTAGAAATTTGGGTTGATTTGGTCAAGTTTTGTTAATCCTATGATTAGTTTTGCTTAAACATGCTTTGGGAAAATATGGGGTTTTGGCTATGTTTGATCCGTTTTAACCTATCAAATTGTTGTTTTGCTGTTTGTGAATGATTATACATGTTGCTATGACTGTATGGTATGCTTTGTGATTGTCTAGAAGTGTTAGAGTGGTCGAAAAAGCCATCGAATGGCGTAAAACAGTCACTGGAAGAGTTGCAGGAATTGTGCAGGGAACCGGATCGGATCGCCCTACCCAACCCCGACCCGATCGCAATGCCTCTGCTCTCCACGATCCGAACCCCTCGCCTGAAGATGCCAGTCACGATCCGAAGTAGAGGTCACGAACCGATGAAGTGCAATGACCTGAATAATGGAGCACGATCCGAGCCAATGGGGCAATCACGACCCGACCCGACCTAGAGAGCATGCCACGATCCGACGCCAGGTGGAGACCTAGATCCGATGTAAGGTGGGGAGCCACGATCCGACGCCAAGGGAGGCCACGAGCCAATCTTCGAGCGGGCGGTGAACGGACTGGATGGGAGCTTGTAGCTATGAATTGAACTGAAAAACCAATTCAGAAGATGATGACCAAAACCCGAGATGCAAAGGTAGTCCAAATGGAAGTTAGAGCTCAGGATCCAGATGGGAACCAATGAGTTCACTTCATGGGTTGGGCTTTGCTGCGGGACGTGTGCTAAGGAGTTGTCGATGTCTACAACTTTGGATCACTATGTGTAGGGGGTACGTGAACGGATTCATGGCCACAGTGGTTTAGGTACGACTAAAGAGCTATAGACCAATGAAGTGGGGTCATTTGTAAAGGTTTGGTCATGACTCATGTGGTAAGCTTGGCAGTAGCAGTAGTTGTACAAGTTGAACTCCGTCACTACTTCGATGGGTCTAGTGATCGAAGCGGTAGATATCGTATGCTTTACGCACTGAGTGAGAGATGTGAGGATGGTTGCTATGTTTGATTTGTTTGCAATCATTATGACATGCACACCTCCACCCCCGTATCTTTACACCATTTGTTTTATGGCACCTTAGAGTATTGTACGGTATGTAGTGCTAACTCTTTGGTTGCAGGTCCAAGTTCAGGTATGGTTTAGTATACCTGTTATTGTTCTGTTTAGCTGCTTATCACTCATACCAGACTTTTTGTCTGACCCAGAGTTTTATGTCTCTTCTTAGTACTCTGGGTGCTCTCACGAGCAAACTAGAGACAGGTTTGGAGGTATGCACGAGTAGCTGTACCGGAGACGAGCAGGAGGCTTCCACATATGATATATATAGATATTCTCCCTGTGTTGCTGCTGGTCACTACTTTGGGCATTAGTAGTGCACCCTTCCTTTATTTCTTTTGTTTAGAGACAATAATTTGGAAGGTTGTAATAAGCTGTATTTGGATTTCCGCTGCTCATTGATGATGATGTTGATGTTGGTTTTAGTTATCAGCTTATGCACTGTCTCACCTGTTTTATGTCAAGTATATTACTATTATATTTTGTTCCATGCGCTGTGATACATTCAACAAGTTTTCGATTAGTTCATTCTCTTCTTTCCTTTCTTTGGCGACCGTTCCGTGTTAGTCGGGCATGTGTACAACGCACTTTCGGAGGAAATGCCGGCTGGTGCGGGGCGGGGCGTCACATTTTGACTGATTTTGTAATACAATTTATTGTGGATTATTTCAATAATTTATTTAAATATAATAAATTTAGAATAATAAATATTGGTAAATTACAAGTATATATTTTAATGGTTTAAACTTCTTTAACCAATGTATATATCTATATAAAACAAATAAGTAATGGTTAGTCAAATTGTATTGTATTTTTAAATTTTTTTAACTCTTCTAAAAATATATAATATTGGATTTGAATATTATAAAAAATTAGAATAATATTTACTTATTTAGAAAATCCTACACGTATAGTTTAACTTGTTATATATATACAAGTAATGTTGTTTTAACATTTTTTGTATTCAAACTTGTTTTTAATTCATGTAAATATAGAATTGCATAGACTTATAAATAAGAATATTTGAAATAAAATTTACTTGCTTCACACATAAGTATATAAGAGATATGGTTTTAAATGCCAAATCTTACCATTTATGTGATGAGATTTGATGAGATTTTAACATTAAATAGATTTGATTACTTAGAAGCTAAGATTGTCATTTTTAAATCCATGAGTACATAAAAGCACATTGCTACTAAATGAAGCACTTATTTTATAAGGAAAGTTGAGTACACGTTCATTTATGGTTTGAATTACTTGAAAACTAAGTTTAGATATTTAAAACATTTTAGTATATTGCCATTTAATATTTTGATTTGCTTAGAAACTAAGTTTAGAACTATTTAAACATTTTAGTACAAGTGCTTGTAAATCATTATTTACATCAATGCATGTGCTCATGCATGTGTGCTTGTCCTTGCTATGTCGTGTCTTCGGTCTTGTGCCTTGTTGATCCCTTGTAGTCTTGATATCTTGTCACTGTTGTGTCAACCTATGCATACATATTTCAAGCCACTGTCTGGTCCTTGATAGTGTTGTGTATTTACTAGGTTATGCCTATGTTCTTTGTTGCCCCATATCAACCTGACCCGATTTGATTTCCCTGAGTGTGTAACCTTACTATGTACTGTTTGTTGTTTTTGTACCAATATTTGCAACTTAATATCTATAAAGTACTTAGGCATTTAATATTTTTAGTTACTTAGAAGCTTAGGTTGGTTTTTTGAACATTTTAGCACATGGGACTAGTACAACAATGCATGTGCTTCCATGTACTGACCATGCATATGCATCCTGGAAAGAGTTTAATGAAGTAGCTTAATTACATCATTCCCATCAAGTTAAGCAGCCTAAACACATCCTTTCAAATCTTAGATGCTACTGCCTAATACCATTCCATCAAGTACCCTACATACTTCAAGTGCAAGCCTTATTCCATCTATAAATACAGTGGAGTACCATCACATACTCACTCACAAAAATCTGAAGCAAACTTAGACCTAAAAGAAAAATGGAAGTGAGCATAAGAACCAGAACAAAGACTGAAATCAAAACTCTGAACCAGAAGTAGCTAAGAATAGTTAACAGATTTTGTGAGTAAACTTCACTTGTTTTTCCATTTAAAACAATCCCCTGATTTTGATGTCGTGTGATGCAATTTATATAAGTATATATATATATACTTGTTTATGATATGTTACATCGTATATGAATTTAAAATTTGAACAGTATATGGAAATTGATGCTCTGTCAATTCTTGAACAAGACTGTTTATCGACAAGGGTTTGAATTTTAGCTTCTACTAGTTTTAAAAATCTATCATTTAAACAACAATGAGCTTTAGGATCTAAGATCAACATGAAAGATGTTTGTGCATGTCCCTAGTATATTTTAAAAATAGTCTCACCCTAAATGCTGATGTGTAATTTCAGATCTCGAAAATAGACAATAAGAAGTTTAGAAACTAAAAAATTTGATCATCATGAATTTGTGAATCATGCATACAAGTGAGTTCGTATGTAAAAATCAAGATTTTTAGACAAGTTTCATAATTTATAGCGGCCTAGATTTGATGGTAGGATTTAATGTTTTCTTGGTGTAAAACTTAAATTATTGAATCTCTGTGATGGGAATTGAAAACTGCTTTTATGGAGTTTCATGGGGGTTAGGCGAAGGCGTGGACAGAGTTTGGCAAACTCCGGTGGTTGGGGGAGATGGTTGAGGAGCTTTTAAAGTATTAGGAAGTGTTCGGAAGGCTATGTTTGATCGAATCATGTGGGGCTATAGGGTTGATTGAGTTCAGTAAAAAAATTGGTACCAAGAAGCCCAAGGAGTTGAGATTCTTGTCGGTGGTGATCGCAGGCCATATGGTGGTCAAAGTCAGGCGGCGACGCCAAATTTGAGGTTGACCTGAAGGTTATTTTGGTTTTAATGGCATGGGAGGGTGAAACCGAGGAGGAGATGGTTAGGAGTTGTGATAGTTGATCAGTGTAGTTATGGGCGAAATAGGGGTTTGTGGGCGGTGGTTCGGTGGCCGTTAGGTGATCTGAGCATTAATGCATATGCACGAGTATGGTTGTACACATGTTTGCTTTTGCAAGTTTGGGTTGGCAAGTTGTTGCATAGGAGTTGTTTCCTGAAGTTAAATAAATAAAGGGGAGGGTTTATGTGTGCTGGCTTGGGTATGTGTTTTTTGGTTTAGGCTTGGCCTGGTTTTTTGTTATTTAAAAAAAGGAACATGAGAAACGAAGAAATAAAAAAGGAGATAAGAAAACATGAGATGGAAGAAGAAAAAAAAGTAACACGGAAAGAAGGAAATAGGAAATGAGGTGGCCTGGGTTATGCGTGAAGACATGGGTATGCAAGGGCTGTTTTATATGTTGTGAGTCAGAGATAATTGAAGATCATTGAAGATGGAGCTTATGCAAGGGCTGTTTAGTTGATCCTAGGCGGAAATTGCCTAGATGGGTTTATAAAATCGTGCCTTCGGTTTGTCCAGTCCTAGAACAACTTGTATGGATGAATGTCTAATAGAGTATGCCTAATAGATCACGTACGATTGATCTCTTCAAATGTATTTACGTTTGGTCATGGAGGAATATGTTTCTCTTTGCTTTAAACTTGTGGTATTTTTGGGAAAATCAATTGGTGATTTGGCGGGTGTGACGATGTGGCATTCAAAGTGAATGAAGATGTGATATGTCTAAAGGTAAGTTATAACCTCTAACTTCACAACCGGGAAATGGCAGAAATCGGGTAGGCTACATAGCTATATGGGTCACTCCCATTAGGGTATATCATTCCCTGATCTGGAGAAATTAAATGCCTTCAGTTGTCCTATATATGTATGCTATCAGCTCGGTTGGTTGCCTTCAACCGTGGTAATGATATATTCAGTACACTCAATTAGAATGAGTAGTCTGTCATGTTTAGCCGGGTTGCAAGATTTTCTTGTTGAACCCTAGTGTGTTCATCCCCAGAGGTACATTGTTCGGAAGGTAGTCTCACACCTTGCCATAGTTGGAATCCATTCTCTAATAAGTGCTCGTGGTTTTTGTGTATAAGCTATGTAGTGAAATGTGAGATGCAAGCATTTCGCTAGATTCTAATTTATTTTGAAAATCCTAGACACTATTATAATTTCTGATTTCGATATACAAAGTATTTTGGTTCTCATTAGGGAAAAACTGTTTCGTGTTATACACGGCGTGGTCTTATGAGATACTCTTTATTTCTCAAGCTGGTTTAAATCGTTTACTCACGCCAGTCCTATGACTGACTCAAAGTTTATTTTTCTATGTTTTCCTTAAACTCTTGGGTACCCAAATTTGTACGGGCAGCTAAATAGTTCAGGATTTTACAGATATACTTGGAGGAAATTGGAGCATGAAGCTTCAACGTTAGATATACAGAGTTTATTTTTACTGTGATGTATATGTGTTGTACTCTGATGATGTATGTAAGTACTGATACAGTTTTGTATTTTCAAGAGTTATGTTATATAATATATTTTATTCATTCCGTTGTGATTATGTCAGCTTTGATTTTCTGTTATTGTGATCTTCTTTTCTTCTATTCTACTTTTTTTCCTTTCTTATCTCTTCTCACCCTCTAACTTCTTTTTTTGGCATTTGGGTTTTAGTGCACTTTAGGTTGGACTTTTGTTATATTTCGTCGACTTAAAGGGTACTGATATTCGGATCGTCCCATTTGGTTAATAGAGTTTAGTTTGGCGTTATACCTAGGCTTTGGTGGGGTTACTCATTAGAGATAGGGTCAGGTATACTCGAGAATGAGTTTAATGTACATATATGAGCATGTATTTGTTAATTGATATAAAAAAAGTTTTATATTGTATTGATTAGTTTGTCGAGTGATTTATGAATTATGGTCGATGTAGGGTTCGCAATTGTATCAATAGGCTTTTCCAAACACTTGAACAGAGTAATTCAACGCAGTATTGTTTTAAAAGCTGGGTAAATGAAATAATTTTGCCTAAAATTACATTTTATTGTGAAAGGATAAATTTTTGAAAATATTATATAAGGATGCGTCGATTGTTATTATTATAATAAAATAAGATTATAAAATTGAAAGGTTATTGAATATAATTAAAACGAGCTTGTGCGATGCGGTAGTTCATAATTTAAATATTTGAAATTTAATTGAATGTACAGGTTTCAGTATGAGTCGGAATCCTTTGATACAACAATCTTCCAGAAATATTGAACCATATTTTCCTAATGAAAGAAAAAATTTGGGATTTCATCTGGTAGATTTTGAGTTATGTCAAAATCAAATTTTAGAAAAACAACGAAAAAATCATTTATAAACCATAACGATTTATTTAATGAAATAAAAGAAAATTTAAGTTAATAAAATTCGATTTTTTCTAGTAATAAAATCCAGACTTGAATTGTTAACTGGGCAATAACTCATGTGAGTTAAATGAATTTATTTTTGTAATAAAAAATAGAATTTTGAGTTCCAGAATAGTGATAACTAATTTGGGAAATGAATTAGTTAATAAGGGAACGTGGATAGAACTTAACGTAGTTAAGTGAATCGGATTAGTGAGTTGAATATGGAATTGAGTTAAAAAAGAAAGTTTGAAGAAAATGAAAGTGTTTGAACATGATTGACTCAAACTAACGAAGTGAATGAGTTTTGGAATTATTTTCCAAATATAATCAGAGGTATTTTCTTAAATAGAAAATGAGGTAACAAAGCTATCTGAGGTGAAATGTTTGGTAAATAACCTATGTGTTTTGGATGCCTTATTTGTTGTGATTGTTAGTATATGACCTATGTATGTGGATAAGTCTATGACTTTGAATATAACTAGAATCTCTGTGTTACTTTTTTATTTCGAGGACGAAATTCTTTTAAGGAGGTAAACTGTACTGACCTGGTTTTTGATTGATTATGTAATACAAATTTATTATGGATTATTTCAGTAATTGATTTAGATATAATAAATTTAGAATAATAAATATTGGGAAATTTCAAGTATATATTTTAATGGTTTAAAATTCTCTAACCAATGAATATATGTATATAAAGCAAGTAAATAATGTTATGGTTACGATTCTACCAGATATGTCTTTTTCATTCCGTCGAAAATCGATTTTACGGTATAGATGCTTATGACCTCCCCCTCTATGTCTTGCGGTAATGATTCCTCTGGCATTACGACCTTTACCACAATGATGTTGTCCACAGATCAAATTATTTTGTGGATTGGATTTCATTTTTCTGTCTATGGCTCTATTACATGTGCTCGGGGTAGAAGTTCTCTGGACCTGGCTGCTGTAGAAGTTCCATCTACAAATGGATAAGACTAAAGTCTTAATGTATTAAGAATCGTCGAACGAAGGGGCTATACCTAATATCTATTGGGTAGTTAATTCTTTTAAAAATATATAATATTGGGTTTGAATATCATAGAAAATTAGAATAATATTTATTTATTTAAAATCCTATATGTATATTTTAACTTGTTATATACATATATATACATATATATATACACATATATATATATATATATATATATATATATACAAGGGATATTTTTTTTTACATTTTATGCATTCAAACTAGTTTTTGATTCACGCAAATATAAAGTTACATAGACTTATAAATAAAAATATTTAAAATAAAATTTACTTACTTCACAGATAAGTATACAAGAAATATGGTTATAAATGCCAAATCTTAACATTTATGTGATGAGATTTGATGAGATTTTAACATTAAATAGATTTGATTACTTAAAGGCTAAGATTGTCATTTTTAAATTAGTGACTACAAAAATGAATATGACTACTAAATGAAGCATTTATTTGATAAGGAAAGTTGAGTACACAACCATTTAACGTTTGAATGACTTGAGAACTAAGTTTAGATATTTAAAACATTTTAGTACATTGCCATTTAATATTTTGATTTCCTTAGAAACTAAGTTCAGAGCTATTTAAACATTCTAGCACATGTGCCTCTACATCATTATTTACCTCAATACCTGTGCTCATGCATGTGTCCTTGTCCTTGCTATGTTGTATCTTGGGTCTTGTGACTTATGCGTTGTCGATCCCTTCCAGTCTTGATGCTTTGTCACTGCTGTGGCAACATGTGCATACATATTTCATGCCACTCTTTGGTCCTTGCTACTGTCATGTACTTGCCAGGCTATGACTATGTGCTTTGTTGTCACATATCAACCTGACCTGGTTTGATTTCCCTTAGTGTGTCACCTTACGTATATTGTTTGGCTGTTTCTGTACCAATATTTGCAACTTAATATCTATGAAGTACTTAGGCATTTAATAGTTTAAGCTACTTAGGAGCTAAGATTGTTTTTTTTTAAATATTTTTGCATATAGGATTGGTACAAAAATGCATATGCACATGTGCTTTCATGCACTGTTCGTGCATATGCAGCCTGGAAAGAGTTTAATGAAGCAGTTTAAGTACATCATTCCCATCAAGTTAAGGCATCCTAAAAACATCCTTTCAAATCTTAGATGCTACTGCCTAAAACCATTCCATCAAGTGCCTTACATACTTTAAGTGCAAGCCTTATTCCATCTGTAAATACAATGGAATACCATCACATACTCACAAAAATCTGAAGCAAAATTAGACCTAACAGAAAATGGAAGTGAGCGTAAGAACAATAACAAAGGCTGAAATCAAAACCTGGAATAAGAAATATCCAAAAACAGTTAACAAATTTTGTGAGTAAACTTCACTTGTTATACCATTTAAAACTATCCCCTGATTTTAATGTTGTGTGATGCAATTTATACAAGTATATATATACTTGTTTATGATGTGTTACTGATGTGCACGTAAAAATGCACATTTATATTCAAATATTTATTCTTGTTTAGTGCTAATAAATGTCATATGTGGGTATTTATCATGTTTAAACCATAACTCAATTGATTTCAAAATATCATGCATTCATCGTCCTACAAAGGAAAAATGGTCATTTTTGTGCGTAAGCTATTTTGAAAATTTGTACTTGGACATTTTTCATTGTTTTTGTAGATATTTGGTGCATTTGGAAGAAAGCTTCATAAAGATTTATACGCATACAAAAGGAATGAAGAGGAAATAATTCTCATACAGAATCATGGAGGACCCCACTTACTACACTTAAAAGCTAATGGAAAAATTAGCGGATGATAAAGCTTCAGGCAAATTTGATGATGGAGTAATTAAAGCGTGATGATTAATTGGTGGCCACACTTCCTAAATAGCATTCTTGGTAGCACGCTAAAGTTGAATTAGGGTTTTTCACATGTATAAATAACCCTTGTATGTTGATGTAAAAGGAACCTTGGATTCAATTTAGTTTATATTGACTGAAATCAAAACCTCTATTTTTTCCATGGCTTCTTAGCCATTTCTTTTTTGTAATCTCTCATTTTAATGCAATCTTAATTTGTTTTTTTTTATTTACATGTTATTTTCTTTTCTACAAGTAGTGTAGCTTTATTTTGTACCATTAATTGGTTAATATCTTTTCTTCAATACTTACTCGTTGTTTTTCACTGTTGAAATCTATTTGTGTTGAAATAATAACACAAATGAGGAGCTAAACCCCTACAATTTAGGGATAATGAAGATTTTCCTCTCATTAATGTAGATTCAACATGAATTTGTATGAATGATCTCTTTGGGTTTAATGGCAATGGATGTTTTTGTGTATTTGTGTTTCATATTGAATTTAATAGCCTCTTTTGTTCATTTCATAACATTGAGGCTATGTTTATGACATAAAAACAAATTTCCTCTTCATTTGAAATTGTGATTATGGCAATGAAATGAGGTTTAAGTTCAAATTTGATGATCTATATTGCTAACCAATAGTAAATAGATCATACTTAAATTAGATTTTAGTTTCATTTCGATGACATGTTTCATAAAAGTTAAAAAGTTAGATTAATTTTGTATTATAGCTTGATGACTTATTTTGTGTTAATTATTAGTGCAAATAAGTTATCCTTATGATAATTACATAATTAATCTTACTTAGGTTATTGAAAGATCTTCGTACTATTTTATATTGAACAATGTTGAAAGAGAGAAAAGTGAAGTTGCCCCTAAATTGGTTTTAATCTCATAGTTTTAATCTACATTTTAGTTTGTTTTTTCTAGTACTTAATCACAATCCGAATTTTGGATTTTGGTTTAATTTAATTGAATAAGATTGAGATTACTTCTTTCCCTGCGGATCAACTCGTATTCGCCACGTACTAACAATTGTACGTCGTGCGCTTGCGGTTAATTATCACGATATTTTGTTGACGGTTTTCTATTTCGATAGAAAATCCATTTGCAAACAAGTTTTTGGCGCCGTTGCCGGGGAAAGAATTTTGTGTGTGTTCATTTTCTTTTATGTTCATTAAAAAAAATTGTATACACTTGTTTGTTTTATTTGATCTCGTTTCAATTGCATTTGTGTGTGTTTTGTCAAGTTTAATTGTCCATTTTTGTTTGTTTGTTGTTTCTTTTAAAAAAAATATGTTACAATTGTTTTTCATTTTTTGTGTGTTCATTTTCTTTTATGTTAGTTTTCCTTTAAAAAGAAATTCTTTTGATTTGTGCATTTCTTCTCTCACTGCAATCATCTCTCTGTTTTCTTCCTTATATTTGCATTTTTGTTTAATTTTGTTATTTGCATTTTGCATTTTTGTTTAAAAATAATAATGTGTTTTGTGTACTTGTTTTAGTCTTCATAAAATAAAACTTGTTTTATTTCGTTTTCTTGTGTTTGTGTGTATTCAATTGTGCATTGTTTGTTTTTGGTGTTTCCATTTGTGATTTTTTTTAAATAAATAAATAAATTTATTGCTTTCCTTTTACTCCCTGTTTAATTTTCTTTCACCTATCTGATTTCTTTCCCAAACTCTCTTCATAATTACTTTTTTTTTCAAAACAAAACAAAATAAAAAATATACAAATTTCTTTTGGTTTCTTTCTCCTTTTGTTTTCTGTCTTCACCTTGAATCACATCCATTGCCATAACTTTCCCTTCTCTGCCTCTGCCTTATTTATACACCACAATTTCCATCACTCAGATCCCATATCATCCACTTCAACACCTTCTTCTCTACCAATCTTCCAAAATCATTTTCCATCTTCTTCATACAATCACCGCATACACCAAACCATCTCTCATCCAACCACCAAATCATCATCTCAACTCAGTCACATACCCTTCCACTATCCATTGTTTCACCATAACAGTAGAAATCTGACCAAACTCTCCATTGTTAAACCAGTGGCGGACCCAGAAATAAAGTTCAGCGGAGGCAAAGAAATTTGTACTACAGGTAACAGTACTACAAAAATACATGTTTCGGGCGGACGCAAAGATATCTACTATATTGCAAAGAGACATGTTCCCAACGGTGACAAAGATATACTGCTATATTGCAAATGAGACATGTTTCTGGTAGAGGCAAACATATATTAATTGAATATTGAAGTGATGACAATATCGAAGTGACACATGTAGCGATTGCAGTTGACAGTGAGCCATAGTGCATGACCCCCACTTAGTCGTGCAAGCAGTCCAGGCTTGAAGGATGAAACACCATAGTGGTGGTTTCAGAGGCGATGATGAGGAGATGGCTGCAATGTTGTCGACCCATCTCCTGATCCACAACTCAAAACATGGTAGAAGTACTTCACTTTGCTGAAGTCCTGATAATTTGGGCTGATCATATTTAATTAGCTTGAAGCAGTACTTCAAGCATAGAAAGAGATGCAGTTAGATCCGATTATAGTTTGTCAGTGATCAGTTAACCCTTAAATGGCTATATTAATTCAATATATAGTATATATTCTAATTATACACTAAGTCTATAATTGGATGTAGAAATTAAACAGCATTAACGAGACCTATAAATCTTGCTACTACAAGCAATTTAACGGATGTTTTAAAAGCAACACATTCCTCAGCAAGAACTACCTAACTTATGCAAAAGCCTTCAAGCTTGCTTCCTACTAATTGACAAAGACTTAGTTCAATTTTTTTTTAAATCTTAGTGGGGCAGCTGCCCCTACTGGTCTCTATGTGGCTCCACCACTGCAAGCAACACCAACGCAAATCCAAACGAAAACATACCGCATAGACTCCTCTTTTCTGCCACAAATCATCCTTCACCATCAGTCCTGCAAGTACCCGTAGCCACCTCTAAACTACACCGTTCAACTTCAGCCTCTCATCTCACTCCATTGCCTGCGACCCTTCACAACATCATCTGACCAAACTTCACTGCTAACACAACCGTCACTCTCCAATTTACCATCACTACAACTGACGCCTTCACATCCGAACAATGTCGAAACCCGATCACCACCACGCAAAACCCATATTTCACACAACCATCTAATAACTTCAACCACCAGACTTCTGCACCAACCAAATCCAAAAGCCTTACTACCGTTATAACTTCATCATTTTCTCACACCACCCCAAATCCGCTCCCATCAGACCAAAAAAACCACCTTCAACAACCGCATCTTGATTGTCCAACCCGAATCCGCTAATCAGAAACAATATTGAAATCGCAACTTCGTTAAAAATCTTTGGGGATAGTCAGAGAACTTATGTTGCGAATTTTGATTTTGTGATTTCGGGTCTAATTCTCTTTATCATTTCTAGGATAAGATATCGTGTTTTGTGGGGTGAAGACTGTGAAACTGTCTATTCAAATTTAGGCATGCGTGGGTTTGGGCTCGGGATCACGTGGGATCATTAATTTGTTATGTAACTTTGCTCTTGTGGGTTTGATCATGTAACGACCCGGGGAATTTGCGATCCTGGATATCGACACCAAACACGATGTCGACTACTCAAGCATCAGAAATACTGGATAGTCCATGAAAGAAATTAGAGGGTGAGAATAGATAAGATAGAAACTTAGAATAGAAGAAGAAGAAGAAGAAGAAGAACATACAACATCAGAATAAACAAGAATCTCACAGCGGAACAAACAATATATAATAGATACATAACTTTGAAATAATATCGGTATATGTATACAGTAACATTATCAGAGTATAACACTTACATCACAACGGAAATAAACAATAGCTATAAAAACGCTGTTGAAGCCTCCTGCTCCAGCTCCTTCTAGTGCATCTGTAAATCCCGACTACTTGACTGCTCGTACAAATTTGAGCACCCAAGAGTTTTAGGGAAAACAAAACAAAAAAACTCCGGGTCAGTCATGGGACTAGTATGAGTAAACAATTTAAGACTACGCTGTATAACAGAACGGTTTTTTTCCCTTATGTGAATCCAAATCAATTTGATTTAACTTCCAAATCTTTTTGAAAGAAACAATGATCTTTTATATCAACACTCTTTTGATATTATAAGTGCCTATCAACCACAATATAATAATCATCTTGCAGAACGCTTTCATCTCACGTTCCACATATATAGTATACAATCAAAACCGCGAGCACTTATTGGGTAATGGATTTCCAACTATGACAAGGTATGGAACCACCTTCCGATAGTGTACCTCTAGAGATGAATACACTAGGTTCAACAAGAACATCTTGCAACCCGGCCACACATGACCGACCACTCATTTCGCTTGAGTGTATCGAATGTATATCACCAATGGTTGGGATCAGCAACTGTTTCCCGAATGGGACAACATCGAATAGATTAAAGAATGAAATGAATATCTCTAGATAGGTGATAATACACCCTACCTGGCAGCCAACCACTTAGCCATGCTGCCTGCCCAATTTTTGTCATTTCCCGGTTGTGAGGCTAGAGGCCACGCTTATCTCTGATAGATCACACATTTATTCACTTTGAGTATCACATCGTCATACCCGCCAAATCACAAACATTTCCCCAAAAATACAATGGCTATACAGCTGAAGAAACGAATTCCTCCTCCACCAAACGTAAATACGTTTGAAGAGATAAACTTACGCGATCTATTAAATATGCTCTGCCGAGCATGCTTCCATACTGGTCGTCCTGGGACTGGACAAACCGAAGGAACTATTCTGTAAACAGGACAGCCCTTGCATAACTCCATCTTCAATTATCTTCATCATATTTGATCGCAACGCTAACGTTTATAAGAGTGGTTTTCAGATAATGAATCCGATCCCGGTCTCTCCGTGTTGACAACGTAAATGGTCAAAATCTTCGATAGTCGGTGATTTAACTATCAAAGAAAAACATGTGTACAAACAACGGTCGTATTTCCAAATGGAAATCTTACCAAGCAAATCATCAATCAACACTGATCCACTTTAATTTAATTTGTCATTCAATTATCCATTTCCCTATTCCTGTTTCCATATATTCAACATTTCTTATTTTCTAAATTTAGAAAATATACGTTATTAACATTGGAAAACATTTCCATTTCTTATTAACTATATTAGAAAACATTTCTGATTCTTATTTGGAAAACATTTCCAAAAATCCTACATTGGATTTAAACAGATGTTTAAATCAAACATCGCTATGCCAACTCAAACCATTATACTCGTTAACTAAATTCACTTAACCAATCTTCACCGTCGAACCTTAACCATTCCTTAGTTAAAAACAAAGCCAATCAATTTGGGGTATAACTACCTCTTAGACCTTAACTGAACAACATTTCTAACTTCGAAACAGACAAGGTTCACCTTTTAATCCTTTAACAAACTTCCTTACATAACTCTCTTTTGATTAAATCTCTATTCGATAACTCTTTCCTTCAACTAAACTATATTCGATAATCTCTCTTCGAATAGCCATATTCGATTAACTCTATTCAATTAACAATACTCGATTAACTCTAATTCGATTAACTCTAATTGATTAACTCTATTGGATTAACTCTAATCAATTAACTCTTATCAATTAACTCCTATCAATTAACTCCTTTCGAATAAACTATATTCGATTAACTCCTTTTGAATAAACTATATTTGATGTACTCCTTTCGAATAAACTATATTCGATTTACTCCTTTAACACTATTCGAATAAACTATATTCGACTCTATTCGAATAAACTATATTCGATTAACTCCTTTAACTCTATTCGAATAAACTATATTTGATAACTACTTTCACTCTATTCCAATAAACTATATTCGATTAACTCCTTTAATTCTATTCGAATAAACTATATTCGATTAACTCCGTTAACTCTATTCGAATAAACTATATTCGATAACTCCTTTAACTCTATTCAAATAAACTATATTCGATAACTCCTTTCGAATAACTAATATTCGATAACTCCTTTCGAATAACTAATATTCGATAACTCCTTTCAAATAACTAATATTTTTCTATAAATTGTAAAGAGTTCCGATTCGCTCCCAGTCAGTTCCATTGTGGAGCCACCGTCCATACGATACCAACGGATCCTATTTCGTTGGATTTCGATCACGTATGACGAAGATATTAATATTATACAAGTTTGAATATATTTATTAATTAAGTAAAAGTTAAATAAAATTTGCACTTGGGCCTTAACCTTTAAAACTGGCCCACCCGCATCCTTAAAAACCAAGGCCGCTTCCTTATTCTTCTCCTCCTCTTCGCTGAAACCAAATCCGCCTCCAGGAATCACTTCGACAACCATTTTCGACTCCCTACTAAACATGAAACACCACAAAGAAAAAAATCATACCATCAAACGCCCCTTCTTCTTCTCCGTCTACTCATAATCATAAAACTCAACTCGACATCCATGATGACCCGCGATTTTCACCAGCTCCACCACATCTACAGTAAATCGCATGTCCCAGATTGCAACTGCACATCACCAAAATACCAAAATCGAAGCTACTCCTTGTCATGAACAAGAATCCAATGCCTAATCTCTATACAATTGCCCGTGTAAACCATGCGTCGAAACCTTAGTCTCCGCAGGTGCTATTGGTGAGACATCAGTGAAGTTCAAACCAGATGAAACCCATATAGGAATGAAGATAATCTTTTAGCAATCCAAAAGTATATGTGTTTGGATTTATTGCTTTTTGTTGATTTTTAAAGGATTTAAGAAGATCACGATTTTGGGTTTTAAGAAAGAAGACTGGCGGCAGAAATGTTTGGAGTTGTGTTGACCAGAGAATAACGAAATTAGGTTAAGGTAGTGTATTTATAGGGGTAATATATTATTTTATATTAATTTATATTGAACTGCTGTTTGTATTGGTCTTCTAAAAATTCATATGATCACATACGATACCCAAAAATCACGAAAATGGTAATGCAGCTACAGTTCGACATTACAGACCCAACGAAACAGGTTTCATCGAATTCTAACTCCGTTTGCTCACACAGCAAATTTTAGCTGTCAAAATATCGACTGTTTTTCACATTACAAATCCGTTTGGCCACACAGTGACCCCAAAAATCATGGAAATTGAAATCTAGCAATAATTTAACATTCTTGATCCAACAAAATTAGTTTCGTCAAAAATGGAGGTCGTATGCAAAACTGGCTATTTTTAAAGCTCTAAATAACCCATTTAATTATATAAATATACTTAAAAATAATTAAATTAAATATTTATAAATAAATATTATCGTACATATTCATAATAAAATATCACACAGCTCCAGAATAAATATATATGGATTTACAACTCGATATTTCATCATCAGAGTTATATCGATATTTGATTTATATTTAAATCCTTTTATAAATCGTTATAAATTATAAAGGAATTCCATAACGACTTTTCAAAAATTTGATTTGGACATAACTCAAAATCTACACAACGAAATCTCGATTTTTCTTTTCCACTAGAAAAATATCGTTCAACAGATTCAAACATTTCTTGTTTCACAGAAATCCGATTTAAAACGAATTCTGTGCATTCAATTGAAGTTTGAATCGCCAAATAACGAACTGCCATGCCATTTCAAGCTCGATTATAATTATAATATAATTATACGTTCAAACTTCGTTTAAATAATATATTCATTATTCAAATTTAATTCCAAACTGAATTACAAATTTTGAATTGCCCAATTCACGCCATATTGCCATTTCAGCTAATACTGATTATTTCAGAATTAAATATATTATTTAATATTATATTAATCAAATATTCAAAGTTATTTAATTTAAATGACCATTTCAATCTCTGGATATCTGTTTAAATAATTAAATAAATTAATCATAATACCGTAAAAATACGGGACGTTACAGATCAAGTTTGCTTATTGGATTTTCTTTTTAGTTTCTCGTTCTAAGTTTTGATTTTCTTCTTTTTTTCTTAAAAAAAAGAGAAGTTGAATTTGACTTGCTAGTTTTCATTTTCATTTAGTGACCGGTGCCAGTTTGCATTTAGAGTTTTTGAGCATAGTTTTTATTTTATTTTATTTTTGGAATCTTTGTTTTTTTAGCTTTGTCTTTTAATTTTCAAATTCTAGCTTAGTTCTTTTTAGTTCCTCTTAATTTTTCTCTGTTTTTCTTGTCATTCTTTTTGTAAAGATTTTGTGTAGGTGTCGCAGCTTGCTTGTAAAAATTTATTTCTACAATTTTCTTGTTCTGTGACTGTTCGTTCTGTGATTGATTAAATTTTCCAAAATAAATAAAAATTGCATTCATCTTAGTTTTATTTTTATATTCTAAGTACTTCATTATATTTTGGCAAAGTGGTTTATTTCTAATGGATTATTTCTCGATGTCTAGACTATGGCAGAGTAATAACCGTTTATAAATGTTATGGTGATTCGTAAATATTATATCGGTTGTTCTCTGAAGGTACTTAAACCTTCGGTTGCATTACTAGGGTGATTCCTGGTGCACTGATAACTCCTGTCCGTTAACTGGCTGAGAAATCTTTTGTTGAAATTAATCTAACCGTCACTATATAATTCTAGAAAATTTTTAAATTGCATTAGGTTCATCCATCTTAAAAAAAGCCAATTGTGTTTTCCTTTTTGTACAAATTTAACTTTTCTCTCTTAAAAAAAATAATCGCTTCAATCCACTTCTCAAATTTGTTCTTTCTCCCTTTCTCTTATTCTTTGCGCTAGTTTATGCGCAGTTGGACTCATGTTCCTTCAACTAATTGTTTAATTCGAACAAACATTCTTTCTACTATGGTCGAAGAAAATCCCCCTCGAACTCTTATGGATAGGTACTTCCCCGATCGAGTTTCTATTTCTTCTTGCATCATATTGCCCGCCCAATGGGTAACCACTTTGGAATTCATTCGAATCACATAAATACTCTCCTAAAATTCTGCAATCTTGAACGTGTTGATCCTTATATTTTCTTGACCAAATTTGAACAAGTTTGTGCAACCATGAAATTTCAACAACTTAGTGACGATGGAATCAAAATTAGGTTAATTCCATTTGCACTTACCGATTATGCTGAAAAATGGTTGTGTAGCTTGTCTTCAGATACGATTGGAACTTGAATGAATTTGTGAATGTTTTCTTAAAGAAATTTCACCCCTCGGAAAAAACAATCAAAATTCGAACCGAAATCGTTAATTTTCATCAATTTGGGGTGAATCCTTTGCAAAATATTTCAAAAGATTTAAAGAACTTCTAGTCAAATGTCCACATCACAATTTCAAAAAATGGACTCTTTGTCAAATTTTATACGATGGACTTGAAAATAACTCTCGAACCATGCTCGAATCGATGTGCGAAGGAAAGTTTCTAGCCCAACATCATGATGCCGCTTGGCAATTTCTAGAAAATTTGGCCGAAAAATCAGCTCAATGGGAAAGATCTAACGAGAAATTGATTTATTCCCGATCAAATGCTCATTCGGTAGGATCCTCAATGGTTTTAGAAGAAAAAATAGATGCGATGTTAACCAAATTTGATAATGTCCTTTCATCAACTCAAATAAATCAAGCTCAAGCGTCTCAGCCATCATGTTACAAATATAATGATCCAAACCACATTGCCGATCAATGCCCACATGCGTCCGGGTTGGAGAAATCATCCTAACTTCTCTTGGATCCAAAATAATGCAGATTCAAATTTGGTTCGACCCTCTTTTAAATCATTTTCAAATAATCCTTTGAATCCTTCCTTTCAACAAACTCAATTCCAAAATCTTGCACCACCTCAAAATCAAGTGCAACAATCTTTTATTCCCCAGGATGATAAGCAATTTACATCTCTTGAGAAAAGTCTCAAAGAATTGACTAAAGCAACTACTCAAAATTTCCAATCAAATAGCAATCGTGCAAAATTTATTGACTTTGCAAATGCAAAACACGAGTCAATCTATCGCTAAACTTGAAATGCAATTGAGTTAGTTGGCCACTTCTGTAAGTGAAAGGGAAAGAGGCACTTTCCCGAGTCAACCCATTCCAAACCCCAGGAGTCAAAATCCTAGTCCAAACCAAGCTCATGTCATCCAGGATAGCAATAAAACTCAGTTGAATGCTATTACAACTTTACGATCCGGTAAGAAAATCGATAATCAAGTTGAAAATCCAAATAACTTACCGAGTGTTTCTCTCGACTCTTCTAAAACCACGAATGATCTAATTCCGTATTCTGAGTCTAGTCTGCTCCAACTCAAGTAGACCGACCTACTGAGTTTCGCATTCCATTTCCTCATTGTCTTCGACCAAAGAAACATTATGACCAAATGGAAAAGATGTTGGAAAATTTTGAACAAGTAAAATTTAACATCCCTCTTCTTGACATCATTCAGCAAGTCCCTACCTGCGCTAAATTTCTCAAAGACTTATATAACCAAAACGGACACACTCACATACCCAAGAAAGTCTTCTTAGCCGCCAGACTTAGCAAAGTCTTGACCCATTCGATCCAGATCAAATACAAAGATCCTGGATGCCCTACGATCTCATGCACAATAGGAGATAAAAACAACTAACAAATGCCTAGTTGATATGGGTTCGAGTGTCAATTTGATTCCATATTCTGTTTACCAACACCTTGGTTTGGGTGAACTTAAACCAACGAGAATAACTCTTCAATTTGTTGATCGTTCAATTAAGAAACCCATTGGAGAAATTGATGACGTACTCATCAAAGTTGATCAATTCATCTTCCCTGTCGATTTCGTTGTTTTGGAAACACAACCTGTCAATAATCCAATGAGTCAAATTCCATTGATTTTAGGTCGAGCCTTTTTGGCTACTTCAAATTCTTTAATAAGTTGTCACAATGGTTCAATGAAAATCTCTTTTGGAAACATGACTTTAGATCTTAATATTTTCAATATTGAAAGTCGTTCGAATGAATCATGTGCCCAAACCATGGACGTTAATGCCATTCACGAGAATTCCGAAAACGAATCGGTTGACCGTAATGATGAGCGTGAGTCCAAGTACAAAAGAATGTTCCAAGACGCTCCTAACGAAGTCGAATACACACTTCCATTTGAGTCGCTTTTAGTTGAGCCCAAATCTCAACCAAGTTCTGCGATCGAGAAACCACCAAAGTTGGATCTTAAACCTCTTCCCGATCACCTTAAGTATGTATACTTAGGTGATAACGAAATTTGCCCTGTTATAATTTCTTCAAATTTAACTCATGATCAAGAGATTTCTCTTCTCTCGACTCTTTCTAAAAACAAATATGCAATCGGTTGGTCCATTTCTGACATCAAGGGAATTAGCCCCGCAATCGTTCAACGTCATAATCACTTAACTGATTAAGCCAAACCCACTTGTAAAGCACAATGCAGGCTTAACCCTAAGATGAAAGAGGTAGTTCACGAATAAATTCTTAAACTCCTTGACAATGGTATCATTTACCCCATTTCTGATAGCTTATGGGTCAGCCGCATTCACATTGTTCCTAAAAAGTCTGGACTCACCGTTGTCGCAAATGACCAAAACGAACTTCTTCCAACTCGTACTCAAACGGGTTGGCGTGTTTGCATCGATTATCGAAAATTGAATGCTGCAATGCGTAAAGACCACTTTCCTCTTCCCTTCATCAATCCAATGCTCGAATGCTTAGCTGGTCACAAACTCTACTATTTTCTTGATGGTTATTCTGTTTATAACCAAATTCCCATCGCTCTCGAGGATCAAGAAAAAACGACTTTCATATGTCCATTCGGTACCATTGCTTACCGACGTATGCCTTTTGGTCTTTGCAATGCTCCTATAACTTTCCAACGATGTATGGTTAAATTTTTTTCTAATATGATCGAACGCTTTCTTGAAGTCTTTATGGAAGATTTTTTGATCTTTGGTGATTCTTTTTTCCTCTTGCTTACATCATCTTGAACTTGTTTTAAACCGATGTAAAGAAAAACACTTAACATTGAATTGGAAAAAATGCCACTTTATGGTCAAACAAAGCGTTGTCCTTGGACATGTAATTTCAGATAATGGCATTGAGGTAGATAACGCGAAAGTTGACGTTATTTAAAAACTACCCATTCCAAATGGGTTAAAGACATTCGTTCATTTCTTGGGCATGCTGGTTTTATCGATGCTTTGTGAAAGATTTTATCAAAATCGCTCGTCCTTTGACTACTCTTCTAGGAAAGGACATCCCATTCGAATTTAACTCTGAATGTGTCGCTTCTTTTGAATGTCTTAAAAATGAACTCATTTCAGCCCCGATAATCTGTTTGCCCAATTGGGAACTTCCTTTTGAAATCATGTGTGATGCTTCTAACTTCGCGGTTGGTGCTGTCTTAGGATAACACATCAACAAAATTCTTCACGTCATTTACTATGCAAGTATGACCTTGAACGACGCTTAACTGAATTATACGACCATCGTAAAAGAACTTTTAACTGTCATTTTTTCACTCGAGAAGTTTCGATCTTACTTGATTGGCTCCCATGTCACGGTCTACATAGACCATTCTGCTCTTTAGCACCTTTTTGCTAAAAAGGATGCTAAGTCACGCTTAATTCGATGGATCCTTTTGCTTCAAAAATTTGATCTTACAATCAAAGACAAAAAGGACCTGATAAGGTCATAGCCGATCACTTATCTCGTCTTCCTAACGCGCCATCTTCATTTCCAATCAATGAAAACTTTCCTGATGAACAACTTCTTTCTATTTCAATCGATCCTTGGTTCGCCGACATAGTAAACTATCTAGTCACTAAGGAAACCCCCTCATTTTGGTCCAAACAAGATAAATACAAATTTCTTTCCCAAGTGAAATACTTCTATTGGGATGATCCATACTTGTTTAAGTATTGTCCAGACCAAATCATTCAACGATGCGTTCCTGATAGCGAAATTAGGAGTGTTCTCTCATTCTGCTATGATCTTGTGTGCGGTGGACATTTTGGTCCTAGGAAAATCGCTGAAAAGGTGCTTCAATGTGGTTTTTATTGGCCTACTCTCTTTAAAGACTCGTTCGAATTCTGTAAAACTTGCAATCGTTGCCAAATGCTGGGAAAGTTCTCTTGACACAATATGATGCCTTTGAACCCCATCCTTACGATTGAAATCTTTGATGTATGGGGTGTTGACTTTATGTGACCTTACCCAAAATCCTTTGGAAACTTGTATATTCTTCTCGTGGTCGACTACGTTTCAAAATGGGTCGAAGCCGTTCCTTGTAAAACAAATGATCATAAAATTGTTGTGAAATTTCTAAAAGATAACATCTTTTCGAGGTTCGGCATACCTCGCAGAATAACAAGCGACAATGGAACGCATTTCTGTGATCGATCTTTTGAATCCTTGATGAAGAAATACTCAATAACCCACAAGTTATCCACTCCTTATCATCCGCAAACTTGTGGTCAAGTCGAAATATCGAATCGTCAAATAAAACAAATTTTGGAGAAAACTGTAAACAAAAACCAAAAAGATTGGTCACAAAAATTGGCCGATGCACTTTAGGCTTACCATACTGCTTTTAAAACTAATATTTAAATGTCCCCTTTCCGATAGGTTTATGGTAAAGCCTGTCATTTACCCGTTGAACTTGAACATAAAGCGCTTTGGGCAATAAAGAACTTAAACTTTGATCTTGGACAAGCTGGCGAAAACCGAAAATTGCAGCTCAACGAATTAGAAGAAATTAGGATTGACGCATACGAAAATGCGAAATTTTACAAGGAAAAAACCAAAGTTTTTCATGATAAGTCAATCCTAAGAAAAACGTATTTGCCAGACCAAAAAGTTCTACTGTATGACTCACGACTTCATTTATTCCTTGGGAAGCTAAAATCGAGATGGACCGTACAATATGTTGTTCGAACTGTTTTTCCGCATGGTGCTATTGAAATAGAAAACCCGAGGGATAGATTCATATTCAAAGTCAATGGTCAACGTCTAAAACCATTCTTGGAATTGCCTACTGATCAAGTGGAGGAGATCATGATTCTTCATGGGGCATGCTACGTGAAGTAAGAAAGTTAAGTTTAACCCTCCTTTGTAAATATGTAAATATTTCTCTTCCATTCACTCATTATGTCATGCATTGACTGTGGGGGCACAGTCCAAATCAAGTGCGGGGGAAGTTTCATATTTATTTTGGTCCTTTCTTTTCTTTCATTCAAAAAAAAAATCGCATTTCTATTTGCTTTTAAATAAGACATGATGGAGTTAGCATACAATTTTGGTCGTTCGATTAAAATGTTTGGAGATTTACTTCTCTTAGCGGATAATTAAAGGAGAGTTTGAATTATGAGCAAACTTGGTGTAACTGGTATATCGGGAAATTCGTAAGTGATGAGTATGAAATGTTTTCTGAATTGTAATCCTATTAAATGAATGGTTGATTTAAACTACTTGTGATAACATTTTAGATCTTTTATGTGATGTTGTGCTAAGATATCCTCGCTTAACTCTCTCTCTTATGTAAAAAAAAAAGAAAAAAAAATGTATATATATAATAATAATCTAAGGGTATCCAACCTCGCTAGTACATCTCGCGTTGGTGTGCAAACCCGTCAAGCTCTTTCCGACACCTTATTGACAAGGTCAGCGTCGGTATACCTTGGTCTCATTTTATGAGTTGGACACCTAAGGATTACCGACCCTCATGTAAGTCGTAATGCAGTGTAGGAGTGGTATACCTAGGTATTAATAAATAATAATAATGTAAATATTTTGTAACAAGAAGAGAGTTAGCACTTAAAATCCAAGCACACTCTTCACTTATTTGACCTAATTTGTTAACCAAAAGGAAGTTGAGATGTCGTTTTACGATTGTTGATATCGAATTCATTTCATATTTGCACTATGTTTCTACCAAACAACTGACCAAGTTGGAGGAGTTTGTGACGATAATATGACTTTTGTTTGAAGTTTTGGTTAGTAACGGACTCAAATTTCATAGTGACGACCCAAATTTGTGTTAACTCGTTCGTGTAATATTTAAAAGTAAATCATCCATCTGTAAATATTCCTTCAAAAGATTGCATTCATCTTGTAAATATTTTCTAATCTTGTATTTTTTGTAATGACCCAGATTCTTATGGGTTAATTTTAAATATTTAATACGGATTTAAATATTGGGTGGATAATATAAATGGAATTTTATATTAAGTTATCCATTTAATAATCGATTTCGATTTAATGTCGAATAAATTAAATTATTGTAATGCAGTAATAATTTAATTTAAAAATACATAACTAAATCGAATCAGTTCAGATGATCAGTATAAAATTCAGTTGAGTTAGAATAATAATATTAAATTATTATCGAACAATTTAAATGGTTTGAAAATTAAATTTATATCAGTTTAAATTAATATCTCCTCCATATGGTCAAATTGAGCTTCAGAACCTACCCCAGTGGGTTCAGAATAGTGGTTTTACCCTAGAGTTGACAGTTGTTGGGTTTAGAAGGGAGTTCAAAATTTTGAGGTATTTTAATTTAAGGATACCGGTGCGATTCAAAGCAAAAAAAAAGTTTCGTATTTTCGTGATATTTGGGTTGGACATATGATGTATATAGTCAACTCTGATGTTGCGGACTTTACAGGTCATTACATTTTTTCTTTCAAGTTTTGAATTTTGTGGGTAGTATCCACTGAAAACCCTCACGAGACAACACTTGTCCTACTGGGGACACCTAGAGGTTCAAAGGCTTGTTGCATACGCTCAATGCAATAGTGCTCCCTACGAGAATGGATTTAGCTTGGTTTTTTAGTTTATTCGAGGACGAATAATAAGATAATTGTGGGGGTATTTGATGTGCACGTAAAAATGCACATTTATATTCACATATTTATTATTGTTTAGTGCTAATAAATGTCATATGTGGGTATTTTATCATGTTTAAACCCTAATTCAATTGAATTCAAAATATCATACATTCATCGTCATACAAAGAAAAAATGGTCATTTTTGTGCTTAAATTGTTTTGAGAATTAGTACGTGGACATTTTTCATTGTTTTGTAGATATTTGGTGCGTTTGGAAGAGAGCTTCATAAAGATTTATATGTATACAAAAGGAATAAAGAGGAAATAATTCTCATACAGAATCATAACAAAGGCTGAAATCAAAACCTGGAATAAGAAATAGCCAAAAACAGTTAACAAATTTTGTGAGTAAACTTCACTTGTTGTACCATTTAAAACTATCCCCTGATTTTAATGTTGTGTGATGCAATTTATACAAGTATATATATACTTGTTTATGATGTGTTACTGATGTGCACGTAAAAATGCACATTTATATTCAAATATTTATTCTTGTTTAGTGCTAATAAATGTCATATGTGGGTATTTATCATGTTTAAACCATAACTCAATTGATTTCAAAATATCATGCATTCATCGTCATACAAAGGAAAAATGGTCATTTTTGTGCGTAAGCTATTTTGAAAATTTGTACTTGGACATTTTTCATTGTTTTTGTAGATATTTGGTGCATTTGGAAGAGAGCTTCATAAAGATTTATACGCATACAAAAGGAATGAAGAGGAAATAATTCTCATACAGAATCATGGATGACCCCACTTACTACACTTAAAAGCTAATGGAAAAATTAGCGGATGATAAAGCTTCTGGCAAATTTGATGATGGAGTAATTAAAGCGTGATGATTAATTGGTGGCCACACTTCCTAAATAGCATTCTTGGTAGCACGCTAAAGTTGAATTAGGGTTTTTCACATGTATAAATAACCCTTGTATGTTGATGTAAAAGGAACCTTGGAATCAATTTAGTTTATATTGACTGAAATCAAAACCTCTATTTTTTCCATGGCTTCTTAGCCATTTCTTTTTTGTAATCTCTCATTTTAATGCAATCTTAATTTGTTGTTTTTTATTTACTATTATTTTCTTTACTACAAGTAGTTTAGCTTTATTTTATGCCATTAGTTAGTTAATATCTTTTCTTCATCACTTACTCATTGTTCTTCAATGTTGAAATCTGTTTGTGTTGAAATAATAACACAAATGAGGAGCTAAACCTCTACAATTTAAGGGTGATGAAGTTTTTTCTCTCATTAATGTAGATTCAACATGAATTTGTATGAATGATCTCTTTGGGTTTAATGGGAATGGATGTTTTTGTGTATTTGTGTTTCATATTGAATTTAGGAGCCTCTTTTGTTCATTTCATAACATTGAGGCTATGTTTATGACATAAACAACAAATTGCCTCTTCATCTAAAATTGAGATTATGGCAATGAAATGATGTTTAAGTTGAAATTTGATGATCTATATTACTAACCAATAACAAATAGATCATACTTAAATTAGATTTTAGTTTCATTTCGATGGCATGTTTCATAAAAGTTAAAAAGTTAGATTAATTGTGTATTATAGCTTGACGGATTATTTTGTGTTAATTATTAGCGCAAATAAGTTATGCTTATGATAATTACATAATTAATCAACTTAGGTTATTGAGAGATCTTTGTACTATTTTATGTTGAACAATGTTGAAAGTGAGAAAAGTGAAGTTGCCCTTAAATTGGTTTTAATCTCATAGTTTTAATCTACATTTTAGTTTTTTTTGGTACTTAGTTACAATCTAAATTTTGGTTTAATTTGATTGAATAAGATTGAGATTACTTCTTTCCTTATGGATAGACTCATATTCGCCACGTACTAACAATTGTACATCGTGCGCTTACGGTTAATTATCATGATATTTTGTTGATGGTTTTCTAATTTGATAGAAAATCCGTTTGCAAACAATTACATCATATATGAATCTAACATCTGAACTGTATGTGGAAATTGAAGCTCTGTTTACTCTTGAACAAGATTGTTTATCAACAAGGGTTTGAATTTTTAGCTTCTTTTGGTTTTAAAAACTATCACTTAAACTTCAATGAGTTTTAGGATCTAAACTCAACATGAAAAATGTTTGTGCATGTCCTTAGTATATTCTAAAAATAGTCTCACCCCAAATACTGATGTGTAATTTCAGGTTTTGAAAATAGACAGTAAGGATTTTAGAAACTCAAAATTTTAATCATCGTTAATTTGTGAACCAGGCATACGAATGAGTTCATATGTAAAAATCATGATTTTTAAGACAAGTTTCATAATTTATAGTGGCCTAGTTTTGATGCTAGGATTTAATGTTTATTTTGGGTATAAAAATTAAATTCTTGAATCTCCATGATGGGAATTGAAAAATTCTTTTGTGGGACTTTCATTGGGGTTAGGTGAAGGCATGGATGGAGTTTGGCGAACTCTAGTGGTTGGAGGTGGTGGGATGTGGAGATTTTATCGTATTAGGCAGTGTTTGGAAGGCCATGTTTGATCGAATCGTGTGCGGGTATAAGGTTGATCGAGTTCAGTAGAAATTGGTGGGAAGGACCCCTCGGCGTTAGGCTTCTGGTCGGTGGTGGTCGGAGTCAGGCGGCGGCGTCAAGTTTTTATGGTTGACCTGAAGGGTTATTTCCGTTTTAATAACACTAAGGGGGGTGAAATTGAGGAGGAGATGGTTTAGGGTTGTGATAGTTGATCAATGTGGTAATGGGAGAAATAGGCGTTTGTGGGCGGTGGTTCGATGGTCGGAGCATCGGTGCATATGCACAAGTATGGTTGTACAAGTCTTTGATTTGGGATGTTTAGGTTGGCAAGTTGTTGCCTGGGAGTTCCTTCCTGAAGTTGAAGAAATATAAGGGAGGGTTGGTGCAGGTTGGCTTGCGTACATGTTTTGGTCTGGGCATGGCCCAGTTTTTTTTAGAAAAAAGAATGGAATAAGAGAAAGGAAGAAATAAAAGAAAGAGAAGAAAAAAGGAGATGGTAGAAGAAAAGAAAGAAATAGGAAATGAGTGGCTGAGTTATGCGTGAAGACATGGATGTGGGTTGGGCCTGTGGGCCGTGAAGAAATGACGAAAAGAATAAAAAGAAAAGATGAAAAGAAAGGAAAGAAACAAACAAAGAGAATTCAAATTTAAGTTTAAATTTGAATAGCAAATACACTTAGGCGAGTATATATAAATTTATAACATAGATATTTACATGCATAGATTATAACATGTTGCGTAATCGAGTGGTAAATGAAGATGTTAATAACCAAATTGTTTTTATAATATAGCTCGAATTTGAGTTGTCGAGTTTTAAACAAAATTGAAATTAAATTGAATTTGGTAAGCAATTACAAATTGGTTTAATTTCTATAAGTAGCTATATTTATAATAAAGCATAAATTTACTCGATGAACTAAATTAACGCACAACTATTAATAATTGATTTGTAATGATATGTATATTAAATAGATTCTGAATTGGTCGTTCAGTGAATTATTTAATTAATTGGGTTGTGTTAAATTACGTTAATCATAATTATATATTGACATCTATTAGTGGGAATAAACACCATTCCACTGTTAAACACCCTGCTAGCAGAAATAAACATTGTTCCGCTATTGTATTAGTTTGACACACTTATCTGTAAATAACATTCTTGTGGTGTTATATTATCAATTAATGGTATAAATGGTAATTACATATATGTGTTATGTAATCTTGTGTGTACGACTTGAATGTCATATAACTGGAGAATTTCTAAGCGCCATTGGAACTGCTATGTTTTTTATTTATGTAAAGTAAATCAGAAATTAACTTAAATGTTATTAGTTGAGATAATTGTTTTTAATGAACAATTAAATGGATTATTTTAAATTAATTATATTATTAATTAATTTAAAAAGAAAAGATTAATTGTAATCAATTAATCTAGTTAACTACTTTTATTTAGTTAATGTTGAAGTTAATAATTATTTTGATAATAATAATTAAAGTGATTAACTTTCTCAATTGGAATCACTTGAGCTAATCTTTTTCTTAAATTACTTCTGAGAAGTTAATTAATGTTTTTAATTAATAGATTTTGGTGAGTTAATTATGTAGTTAAATAAGGAATTTAAATTGGATAAATTATCCAAGATAATATTTTTAACTTAATTAATCTCTTAATTAAGTAAGTTTTAAAGATAATTTAATTACAAAAGGAAAAGGAGATTAAGTCAATTTATTTGATTAAATTTTCTTGGTTTTAATATTTAAGTTAATCAATCTAGAGTGATGAATGTTTTCAAAACAACAATGTTGTTTTGAAAATGGTTTAAGATTTGAAAATCAATTGGATTTACAAATTCTAGTTTGTTGAATAGTTTGGACATCGGACTTCTACTAATCTTGAAGATAAAAATGATTTTGACTCAAGGTCTAAGAGGTAATTAAAATATTCCAACTTGAACGATTTTACTATTATCTGATAAATAGTATTAGTTTGTGTTTGAAATGAGTGTTAGAATTGAATATCGCCTTCAGCTCTGGAACTTATATTCAAGAACGAGATTATCACGTAAGATGGATAATAAGAATTTTCTATGTTAATTAATACTTATGTTTTAAATAAATATGTAAATAATTTGGTGTTTGAATTTAAATAATCTATTTAAATTAGGTTTAGCAGGTCCAATGGTAATAAATATGTTTATTTATTGTGTATTTGATAGTTAAATAATTGACTATCAAATCTGAACCTTTACTCTGAGATAGTTGTGACAAGGATAAGGAAATCCGTTCATTAACGGTTAGCGAATGAATCCCACTCTTATCAATTATCCGATATGTCTAGGGTCTTATCGATTGTTGTTTCGAAGAGTCCGAAATCTGTATTCCACTTCGATTCGATTTATACGTTGCGAATCAAAGATTATTGAGGATCATTGAACCAACCATAGACCCTCTCGTTATCTCTACATACATATATCCGGCCTATGTCCGAAGGTTCCTCATCGATTCTGGAAGCTCTGTCGACATATCTTCCAGTCGGCCTACGATCAAATGAAACATGAGGCCAAAGACTTGAAGCCATGCCATGCCACCATTCACGACTTCAACGGTTCTTCCAACCATCCCGTCGAAATGGTGGGCCTGCCGGTGGATATGGGAGATGGGGATCGAAGCAGTGTCTGAATCCTCAACTTCGTCTCCATCGATGTTATCTCTCCCTACAATATCTTTCTCGGACATTCCTTCCTTGTAGAGTTCAGAGTCTGCATGGCACCTTGATCCCTTCTTATGAAATTTTTGACTAAGAATAGGATCGGAACTGTTAAAGGCGACCAAGCCACAGCATGAGCTTGCTTCCTTGCCGAATGGAAAGATGTTATCAACAAAGTGAAAGGTAAGAACGTAGAGCCACCGATATGCACCAAAACTGCCGATGCATAACAACTAATGGAGGCTGGGTCCTGACTCATACGTCACTATCGTCTTTCTGATGATCTCAATCCAAGGGAAGATAGAGAGTCTGACTTCGAGTGGGCTACCTCCACTGGAACCAACAGTCGATATTCCGATCAACCCTTCCGAGCCGACATGGCCTTGAAGATTGGATCACAACTTCACCCCCACAATAAAGGAAGAGCCTGTGGACTTCTTAAGGACCAAGCTTCATGTATTCGCTTGGACCCACTCAGATATGTACGACATTGACCCAGGAATCACTTGCAACATGCTCAGTATCTACCTGAAGCTTCTTCCAGTCAAACAGAAGCATCGAATCTTAGGAATTGAAAGATCGACTACACTTAAGGAGGAAGTGGATAGGCTACTTGGCAACGGCTTTATCCGCTACGCCATTTACCTCAAATAGGTCTCTAACCCGGTCTTGGTCAAGAAAGCAAATGGAAAGTGGGGACATGTGTCGACTACTCCGACTTGAACAAAGCCTGCCCAAAGAATAGCTTTCCACTTCCAAAAATCGATCCTCTAGTTACTCAACCGCCAGCTACAAGCTTCTCTACTTCATGGATGCGTACTCAGGCTACAATCATATTCCCGTGTACCTTCTATACTAGGAGCGCACTTCATTCATAACTTACCTTGGGCTCTATTGCTATGTCGTCATGCTCTTCGGTCTCAAGAATGCGGGTGTTACCTATCAACAAGTGGTCAACCACATGTTCAAGGATCAGACCAGAAGATCTGTGGAGGTTTACGTGCACAATATGTTTGTGAAAACGGGGTAGCGAACAACCATGTCAACTACCTCGCTGAAATTTTCGGTGTCCTCTGTAAATATGGCATGAAACTCAATCCCTTGAAATGCTCTTTCGGCGTTGCATCGGGAAAATTACTGGGTTTCATTGTCAATGCACGAGGCATCTAAGCCAACCCAGAAAAAATCCATCCTATCCGGGATATCCAATACGCTCAGAGCATCAAATATGTTCAAAGCTTAAATGGGAAAGTGGACGCCCTAAGTCAATTCATCACTAAAGCTACTAACAAGTGCATTCCCTTTTTCGATTTGCTCAGAAAAGGGAAATGCAACTTCACATGGACACCGAAGTGTGTTGCTGCATTTGAGGACCTTATGAATCACTTAGAGCGACCACATATCTTGTTGAAACTAGTGGGCCATGAAGACTCATACCTCTATTTGGTTGTTTCTATGCAGGCAATTAGCCCGACGTTTGTGCGTGAAGAAGATCATGTCCAACGTCCCGTTTATCACATTAGCAAGATATTGACAAGAGCAGAAAAGAATTACCTAAAACTGGAAAAACTTGCTTACTGCCTGTTGATCTCTTCCTGAAAGCTATGGCCATATTTTTTGCCCTAACCAATCAAAGTATACACTGATCAGCCACTACGACAGGTCTTGCAATGACCTGAAGCGTATGAGAAACATTTGAACTGGAACATAGACCGAGCCAATTCGAGATTACTTTCACTACTCGTCGAGCCATCTTCGGACATGTCCTTATACAATCCATAGAGGAGTTCACTATTGCCGAAGAGCCTCCTCCGAAAGATAATGAGTCTCTAGACCTTCAGTAGGAATTATTTGTGGATGGATCATCTAACAATAAATGTTCTGGCACAGGAGTCATACTCATTACTCTAGAGGAACGCTCGATCTGTTACGCTTTAAAGCTGTACTTCCCTGCTACCAACAATGATGAAGAATACAAAGCCTTGATTTCTGGACTTAGAATTGCAATCTAACTCAACATCAAGGCTATCCAGATATATTCCGACTCACAGCTCATCATATGAAAGAAGAAGGGTTAATACCAAGCTAAGGGGGCATGACTCGCTATCTACCTCGCTCGGGTCCGCGGACTGCTCACCAACTTCGACCACTACATCACTACGCACATCCCTGGAGAAAAAAACATGTAACTGGGTTCACTAGCAATGTTAGCAAGCTCTAGGGATGCGCAACTCTTGGGACTAGCCCCGGTTGAAGTGCTCGATTCTCCGATCATCGATCTAATGCAGATTGATTCAGTAGCAATGACGAAGATCGAACCCAAACCCGAGTCTTGGATGACACCGATTAAGAGCTACCTACTTCACGGAATCCTCCCTGATCTCTCTAAGGAAAGATGAGCACTCATTCACAGATCATCTCTCTACATAATCCAGGATGGAGTGCTCTACCGAAGGGGATTCTCTGTTCCATTACTTCGGTGTGCCCATAATGATGTCGACCATTTGCTACTGGATGTGCATGAAGGCGAGTGCGGTGACCACACATTAGGGTAAACTATGGCAAGGAAGATTCTCAGATACGGTTACTTCTGGCCCATACTCGACCAAGATGTCACTGACTATGCCCGCAAGTGCGACAAATGCCATAGATTTTCCAAGATTCCAAGAGCTCCGACTACTGAGCTAATGCAGATGGCCAGTCCTTGGTCGTTAATTATGTGGGGAATAGACATTACCGGAACTCTTCCTATGGCCAACGGAGGTGCACTATGCCATAGTCGCGGTTGATTACTTCACCAAGTGGGCCGAGGTCGAGCCCTTACTACAATTATCACTAAGAAAGTGATCAACTTCATCGTTCGCAACATCATCACTTGTTTTGGGGTCCCCCGGACTATTATCTCAAAAAACAAGACCCAAATTTAGAGCATTGAGTTCAAGACCTTCTGCCGACAACACGATGTTAAAAAGAATTTTTTGGGAGTAGCTCACCATCAAGCCAATGGGCAAGTCGAGGATGTTAACAAAGTGATCAAATCCATGATCAAGAAGCGTTTGGAAAAGGCCTGAGGCTTATGGGTAGGTGAGCTCCCTCTAGCCCTTTGGGCTTACCAGAACAACTATAAGTCAACGACTGGCCATACTCCTTTCCCTTTTGCCTATGGATCCTAAGTCGTCACTCTCATTGAGCTCAAACTCCAATATCGTCGAGTCACTTACTATGACATGAAGGCCAACCAAGCCCTCCTCTTATTGTAACTCAACTTACTCAAAGAGAAAAGGGACGAAGCTGAACTCAGAGCCGCCGCTCAACGCCAAAGATTCGCCTGGTACTTCAACTCCAGAGTCCACATAAAGCACTTTGACATTGACGACCTCATCCAGAAGCAGATCTTTCTTACATCGACTGGTTTCAGTCCTCGATGGGAAGGTCCGTACATCATACAATGGAGGCTTGGGGATGGAACCTTCAAGCCAACGACCATTGATGGCGTCGAACTCCTAAGAGCATGGAATAGTGAACAATTCCGCCGCTACATCACTTAGTCTAGTATGTAGATCTATAGCTTTCCAACAATGTTTTGTTTTCTTCAAATTCAAGGCATTGTAAAGTAAAGGCCATTACTGCCAAAGTTATCAGTAAAGAAAGTTTCAGATGTCCATGTACTTGGTGTGTTATTTTCTACGTAGTATGTTTGTGCAGCCATTACAACCGACTTACATACACAAGCGCACACCACTGAATCGACATCCCAAAGCTTAGAATCAACCCTTATGACTTGAGTATCAAAACAATGACAAGGATGAGTATAAACAACTCGAGATGCTCATTAACTTAAGCATCCACCCTCATTCATAAGTCTCTGGACTTGGGGAAACCCACTAGTCGAGAGAGTGTGAGTACGACCACTCGTTATGCTCCATCTGCCCGAAGGGCCTGGATCTGGGTACTGAACTAGCGAAACAACGATGCCTTCGAACTCTAACCCGAACGAAAGCGGTGGGAGAGTCTAAAGGATGAACTAACGATGTCCACGCTTTCTCACGACTCAGGGTCAACGACCTCATGGAGACCCCGAGAGGGAAGACACCAAATCCGGACTCTGCATGACTCGAAACTCCCGATCAAGGGAAATCCTGAGAGTGGAGTCGGCACATAAAATCCTCGCATGACCTAGAAATCCAAAGAGAGAATCCATAGAAAACGCATGTCCAAGTGGTACGACGAGTATATTTACGCAAGTACAGATACAGGAAAGTGTGGACGAAAGTTTAAACATTTAACATAACATATGATATAAGCAAAGTCAACCAAAAGCTTTCATTCACATCTAAAGCAAGCTACAACTATCTATCTTTTTTCTTTCTAACGACACAGTGCACATGGAAACCGCACCATGCCTCCAAAAGCGAGGGCCAGACTCGAGTACAGTATCGGCCTACATAATCAAAAGACCTATAACAATCACTTGGATGACCCATCCTTTTCCCTATTCTTCTTCTTAGCAGATTCTACACTTGGCTGGTCGTCATCGGTCTTCGTTATCTTCCTCTCGGAGCTGCCTCTTCCCCCTTACCTTTGACCGGGGAGATGGAATCGTAAGATACTAACTTGGACTACTAATCGTCATCCTTGCCACTTGTGATCTCAGGAATGTCCTCGACTACCAAAGGGATGACTTGCAGTGGCTTGGGAGTGATTCCAGTGGCAAGGTGAAACACTCCACCTCCGTTACGGTCACTCACAAAGGAAATGCATTAACTTTGGTGAAGCATCATAGGCAAAATATACAGATAATTTACAAGACAGACATACAAACAGCGGAAAAACTGAAATCATTTCATAAGTAGTGTGGTTCAGTCAAAACAATACAACAATTGTCTCAAAACCCAACTTCCAAATCATTACAATAAAACCTCTGCCTTGATTCAAAACTCCAATACATAAAGAAGCATAAAACAGTAGTAAAGCAGCATAAATCCCCAATAAAAGTGTAACCATAGCCATAGCCCAAGAAAAGAGAATCCAAGCAATACATCTACTCTCTTCAAGCTGGAAAAGGTCGGAACTATCCTGAAGTATTCCCTCCCTGTGGACCTGGGAGGGGGAACGGAAGAAAAGAAGACGAAAGAAAACGGGTCAGACATAAAGCCTAGTAAGCCCAGTGATTTTCAGCATGTAAACAAGAAAAAGGATCATGACATAAATAAACCGAATATAAGACAATACCATAGTAACGAGATAACATAAGACAAGATAAGGCAAGATAAACTGAATATGCTATCGCACCCATTTCTATTTCTCTGCACCAACTAACAATTGTTTCAACTAGCCTCATGTGTTCATAATAAAATGATCCCTTTATCGACCGGCTTCTACTCGCATGTATTTATTACTTGTGTCATTCGACCCCGCTTGTTTGTAGATACATGTGCTGGTCCCACCATGTGGTGTATCAATCCCTATGATGGCGATTCGACACAATTCAAGATGCACAGTGTATAACTACTGATGCCTAGTGCCTGATTTTTCCACTCCGGTGTATGTGCACGCCCGTACTCCATCGGAACCTATACTGACGCACCACCTGCTGCTTTTTTGATTGCTTATAATCAGCCCAGTAATCGTACCCACCCTGCCTAGTTCAGGGTACCATGATACATCTACGTGGGTTACAGCTGAAATGGGTCCCCGTTGCTAGGGTTTCCTAATCAACATGTTATAGCGGTTAAGTGTTCTCAATTTAACCAAACCCCACCCATTTGTTTAATTAACATGTTGCATTGGTTAAGTGTCTCCTATTCATATGTTCCTTAACTTTACCATTCTTAGCGTGTCTGTTCATTGGCATTAATTAATTTATTAATGCACCGACCTCTCACATTAGAACTGTTATTTGCGGTTGCTGGATGTGTCGGGCGGTTCCAGGTAGACTTCTACCGCAAACTCATTCTAACCTCGGGTTTTGGTCTTGATGCGCTAACCTCTCACATTAGACCTGTTGTTGCGGTTGCTAGATGTGCCGGGTGGTTCCGGGCAGTCTTACACCGCAACTCAATCCAACCTCGGGTTAGACATGTTCATCTTTTAACTAATTTACATATTTATCATTCATGTCCAAGTCTAGATTTTTGTATGCCAATTATCCACAACTGTAGTCAATTCAAGTTATGACCAATATACTTTTATATCCAAGGTTACCCCAATAAGTTGTACCCAATTTCCCACATTACAATCGCACGTACAACAAGATTCAACAAGGTTTCCAAATTCCAAGTACTCATAAAGTAAAACGGAACGGGGATAGAGAAGAAACACAAGAATTGAAATAAGGGAAAATAGGCATGTAAAGATGTACCAAACACAAGAATCATGGTTCCAATAGGCATGTTGTACATTAACAACGAATATGAGCAAACTAAGGAAAATACATCATAAGTATATATATTCGATGGGATTGAACATAAAGAAATTACTAATTTGATGTACAACATGATAGGTTCAATCACAACAGTCTCATAGGCATCGGTAATTTCAGATTTGATAAAAGAACAAGCATGAATCAGAATTGATTATCTTACAATTAGGCATAGTTCTAGATTCGATTCATTACATTCATGATTTCTATTATGTGTTCAAATTTGATTAATAACTGAACTTACAACGACAGGATCAGAAAAAGAGAATTGGTTGACGTTGTAGCGATTCTAATCTTTCTTTGTTGATTGAAGCGGAAAACCTTTTCTTCTATTTGAAGCTCTCTAATTTGATTTCTAGTTTGGAGAAGGAGGCTTGGCTAGTGTAGAGATGGACAACATGGAGGCACCATAGAATAGCGTTATGAGATTAGGGTTAAGTTTAGATATGTAATTATAGATGTGTTAGACAAACTATGGCCTTTAGATTAGCATAGGAGTCATCAGAGCCATCCAAACCAAAGAGACACATCACCCAGCCAACCACAGCACGACACATAAGCTATAATCCTTCATAATTCGTCACCCAGATCTGGGAAGATAGGGGTCGACACCCCCTATAGGGGGTCGACACCCCTGTCGATACCCCTATAGGGGGTCGACACCCCCTAGGGGGGTTGACACCCTCGGGCGGGATTTTTCCCGCTCATCTTTTATTGGCTGCTTTTCGAAATTTGAATTTGTTTTTCGATTTTTAATTATTATTTAATTTAATTCTACTTTGAACTGAAATTTTCAAAGCTTCATTTCCTCCTCATACGGAGTCCGATTTACATAAACTCGGACTCTATTCCAACCAGAATTCCAAGACGAACGCAATGGCTCTACCCATTTTATCTAATCCCCACTTTTAAAATTAAGTATTCTTTAATTAGTTATTTTAATATTTATAGAAAATACGGGGTGTTACATTCTCCTCTCCTTAAAGGATTTCGTCCCCGAAATCTCTAAGTTAAGAAGAATGTATCCTAACATCCAGCATCCATCTACTCAACCATTAATCACAGGCATCCATAGTCCTAAAAAAAATCTAACTCTTTCATGATCATATGCATAGTGTGTGTATATGTCCTTATCTAGTGCAAAATCAGGCGGTCTACTGATTCAGTTGACCTCCTTAATGCGAATTATGTCAGTGCCATGAGTCCATCATGTATGCAATTATTCCTAATCGTACTTTATAACTTCTACATGAGTGCACAATCATTCATACAAATGCAACATCCATATGATAACACATCAAGTTTCAATCCATATACAAATACATATATGCATATGCAATATGAAAGTGACTGAGCCGATCTAGTACCTAATGTGTGTGTATATGCATCCACGAGCAACCACTTGCAAGCATCAATCATAACATGTTCCAAATACATGTTTACATTCATTGGTTTCTACTTAAGGATCAAGAATAGGACTGAGGAGGTATACTTTAAAGATAGATACAAGCATGCATAAACTTATGAAAAAGAGATCAAGGATGTACCCTAAAAAAGAAAAGGGTAGGCTGCACGTATCTTGTCTTTAGTCTCCCAAATCGCGTCTTCTTCAGCGTCACTCCATTGTACTTTAACTAGCTTGACCTCACGATTCCGTAGCTTCTTAACTTTTGTTCCCAAGATACGAGTTGGAACTCTTCTCACCGTCACTTCTCGTTCCACTTCTACTTCTTCTAGTATGCTCGGCTCCACCACTTCTGCAGACTCATATAAGCACTTTCGTAGATGAGAAACATGAAAAACATTATGAACTCCAGCCAATCTTTCGGCCAACTCTACTCTATAAGCCATCGTTCCAATCCTCTCAATGATAGGAAATGGACCTACAAATCTTGGTGCCAATTTTCCTATGGATCCAAAGCGAACGACATTCTTCAAGGGAGATACTTTAAGGAAAACCTTGTCTCCAACCTCAAACTCAAGGTCAGTCCTTCTTTTATCCGCGTAGGACTTCTGTCTATCTTGTGCAGTCTTCATTCATCTTCGTATTAAGTCCACCTTCTCATAAGTTTCTCTGATCATGTCGGGCCCAAATACGAGCTTGTCTGTAGATTCCCACCAACAAGTTGGTGATCGGCATGGTCTTCCATATAAAGCCTCAAAGGGTGCCATGCCTATGGTGGCTTGGTATATATTGTTGTAGGCGAACTCCACCAAAGGAAGATGATCTTCTCATGTTCCTCCAAAATCAAGAATGCAAAATATCAAAAGATCTTCTAATACCCTGTTCACCCTTTCAGTCTGACCATCGATTTGAGGGTGATAGGCAATGCTTAAGCATAGTTGTGTGCCTACAGCCTCTTGCAAACTCTTCCAAAAATCACTCGTAAAGATAGAATCTCAATCACTTACTATTCTAGAGAGTATCCCATGCAGTCGAACTACTTCTTTAAGATAAATGTATGCTAATGATGAGGCAGTCCTCCTACTCTTAACAGGTATAAAGTGTGCGCTTTTAGTGAGCCTGTCAACTATTACCCAAATACTGATATTGCCCCTTCTTGACCTAGGCAACCTATCTATAAAGTCCATCGAAATGCTATCCCATTTCCACTATGGGACCTCTAGAGGATGAAGCAGACCACCAGGCTTCTTCTACTCCGCCTTGACTTGCTGGCATATTAAGCACTTAGAGATGAATTCAGCTACATCCTTCTTCAAGCCATTCCAAAAGAAAACCCTTTTTATGTCTTTATACATCTTGTCTCCACCTAGGTGTATGGTCAACTTAGAATGGTGGCTTCTTCAAGAACTGTCTTCACCAAATCCCTTGCTTGTGGAACACATAGTCTTCCATTCCGTCTCAACCAACCCTTATCATTTATGGAGTATCTATTAAGGTGACTAGAAGTCTCACCTCTAATTAACTTATCCATCACATCAACTATCTGAGGGTCTTCACGTTGCATGGCTCCTATTGAGTCCAAAAGCGTAGGTCGCACCTCTAGCGATGCTAACAAACCAGGTACAAACCCAAAGGAGGGTCTAAAGTCAAAGGTTGTTATGTACTCCAAGTTTTTCCTTTCTACAAAGAGAGAACTTAAGGTCAGCCTTTTCCTACTTAAGGCGTCTGCTACCACATTACACTTTCCAGGGGTATAAGCAATCTCAAAATCGTATGAGGCAAGAAATTCCATCCACCTTTGCTGTCTTAAGTTAAGACTTTTTGTGAGAAAATGTATTTTATTAATTTATGGTCAGTAAACAATTCAAGCCTTTCTCCTAGTAGGTAATGACGCCATGACTTAAGAGCGAAAACAATGGTAGCTAGTTCCAAATCATGAGTTGGGTAGTTCTTTTCATGTACCTTCACTTGTCTTCCTCCATAACAAACTACCTTACCTTCTTGCATTAAGACAGCGCCTAACCCCGTCCCGCATGCGTCTCTGTATACTGTAAACATTTTACTTCCATCAGGCAATGTCAGAACTAGAGCTGTTGTTAGAGCCCTCTTCAATCGTTGGAAAGCAGCATCACAATCCAAATCCCAAACAAAATATAGGTTCTTCTTCGTTGATCTAGTAAGTGGGGCTGAGATCTTCGCAAAGTCTTTAACGAACTTTCTGTAATAGCCCGCTAGTCCGAGAAAACTTCATACTTCAGTTGCATTCCTTGGAATCTTCCTATCTTGCACCGCCACTACTTTTGCGGGATCAACAGCTATCCCTTCTTTGGACACCAAATGTCCAAGAAACCTTACTTCTTCTCTCCAAAAATGGCATTTGGAGAATTTTTCTTTAAGCCAATATGCTCGAAGAGTATCCATAATTTCCCTTAAATGCAAAGCATGTTCTTCCTCACTTTTTGAGAAAATCAAAATGTCGTCCACGAAGAATACTACAAATTTATTAAGGAACTCCCTTAACACCCTACTCATCAAGTCTACGAAATAGGCGGGTGCATTTGTCAAACCGAAAGGCATGATAAGCCATTTGAAGAAACCATCTGGAGTCCTGAATGTAGTCTTATCTATGTTGTCTTCAGCCACTTTTAACTGATGAAATCCGGTAGCTAGATCTAGTTGGGAGAAAACTGATGCACCTATGAGCTGGTCAAACAAGTCGTCTATTCTTGGAAGTGGGTGCCTATTCTTCTTGGTCAGCTTGTTTAGATCCCTATAATCCATGCATAGGCGAAGTGAACCATCCGCTTTGGTTGTGAACACTACTGGAGCACCCCATTTAGAAATACTCTGCCTTATCAACCCCTTTTCGAGAAACTCTTTAACTTGCTTGCTGAGCTCCTTCCTTTCCCTTGGAGCCATGTGTCTAACGGGTAAACCAACTGGTTTTGCATTATCAACAAGGCATATGCGGAAATCTATCTCTCACTTTGGAGGTAAACCATTCACTTCTTCAAAGACATCCAAGTACTCATGGATTACTCTAACAGATTGCAAATTTTCAACAGATGCATCTAGAGATTCTAGGTAGCTAAGAAAAACAGAATTCGTAGGATTACAAGAGATTTCGAGAGTATTACTGAGGCGAGTCTAAAGTCTAACCACTCGCTTTTCACACTCGAGGATGGCACCATTACTGGATAACCAATCCATGCCATGAATCAATCTGTAGCCCGTGAAACCCAAAACATAAGCATTGCATCTAAACCAGCGCTTAGTATAGAAATTTCCAAATCCAAAAAAATCATTGATAAATAAGCCGAACCCCCAATTGGATTTGAAACAACCATGGGATCCTCTACTATATTGGAATCTAGGTGCAGAGATTCAACTAAAGCAGTAGATATAAAAGAGTGCGATGCGCCAGAATCAAAAAAGTACGAACATGATGATCAGAAAGATAAACTAAACTCTCAACAGAAATATTTCTATCTCTTGCTTGCGTAGGTGCTGTGAGTGCATGAATCTGCCCTTCAGAAGTAGATCCTGTCCTCTTCCCTTGCCCTTGCCTTCTTGGGCAATCCTTAGCCATATGTCCTGTCTCTCCATAATGAAAGCAACCACCCATCTTCCTCTTCTTTTTTCTGCAGACCGTAATCAGATGTCTAGGTATGCCACAAAAATTACACATCCTCTTGTCACGGGGTTTGTTATTCTTTCCACCCTTCTTATAATTAGTCTTCTTATTATACGATTCCTCCACTTTCTTGTTTAGAGGTTCTTCCGTCTTCACCTCTTTCTTCTCGCCCTTGCTTTCCTCATGCAACAGTGCCATGTCCACCAATCTCTCATAAGTCGCGTCCATAGGTATATGGGACATAGTTAGGCCGTGCAGTGGCTCATTTAATCCTTTAGCGAAATGGAGAGCCTTTTTATGTGGAGTGTTTACCAACTCTAGTCCGAATCTAGCCAACTGGTTGAACTTGTTGACGTATTCCTTAACCGATAGGCTTCCCTATTTGAGTGCTAAGAACTTCTCCATCTGTAGGGTTTGCTTAGCTTGCGAGAGGAACTTCATTCCAAACGTCATTCTGAAGTCCTCCCAAGTCTCAACTGGTCTCTCAACATTAGTAACTTCCCACCAGAAAGAGGCTTCATCCTTAAGTAACCATACAGCCAGTTGTATCTTCCACCTATCGTCCACTTCGAAGATAACAAACAGATCTTCTGTTTCCTTGAGCCAGTTTCTTGCTTCAACGAATGATTCGGTCCTATTAAAGTTCTTTCCACCCATAGCTTGAAAGTCCTTATATATCTTCGAGAAAGCATTCGGACGCGGAGGAGGAGGTGGAACGACGTCCACAGCTGGGGAAGGAGGAGGAGCAACATCTGCGTCTGGGGGATGAGGAGCGTCCGCTTGTCCTTCGGCGGGGGCCGTAGCCTCTAAATACCGACGGAACCAGGCTGGTACTTACATTCCCTCTGGAAGATTAAAATCCCCAGACATGCTGAAACGAAAAGAAAAAGATTCAAAATAAAGGATAGAAAGATTGTGCACATGGCTTTGGGGAATATGCCTTTAAAATAAAACAACACTTTTCTTGAAAATGCTTCTTTAAAACGTCTTTTTGAAAAATAGTTTTCAAAAACTTTTATCTGATCTGGTAATCATCCGCTCTGATACCAAATGAAACACCCCACCTCCGTTAAGGTCACTCACAAAGGGAATGCATTAACTTTGGTGAAGCATTATAGGTAAAAGATACAGATAATTTACAAGACAGACATACAAATAGCGGAAAAACTGAAATCATTTCATAAGCAGCGTAGTTCAGTCAAAACATTACAACCATTGTCTCAAAACCCAACTTCCAAATCATTACAATAAAACCTCTGTCTTGATTCAAAACTCCAAATGAGAAGCATAAAACAGTAGTAAAGTTGCATAAATCCCCAATAAAAGTGTAACCACAGCCATAACCCAAGAAAAAAGAATCCAAGCAATACATCTACTCTCTTCAAGCTGGAAAAGGTCTGAACTAAGCTGAAGTATTCCTCCCTGTGTATCTGGGTGGGGGGGGGGGGGGGGGGAACGGAAGAAAAGAAGACGAAAGAAAACAGGGTCAGACATAAAGCCTGGTAAGCCTACTGATTTTCAGCATGTAAACAAGAAAAAAGATCATGACATGAATAGACCGAATATAAGACAATACCATAGTAACAAGATGACATAAGACAAGATAAAGCAAGATAAACTGAATATGCTATCGCACCCATTTCTATTTCTCTGCACCTACTAACAATTGTTTCAACTAGCCTCATGTGTTCATAATAAAATGATCCCTATATCGATCGATTTCTACTCGCATGTATTTATTACTTGTGTCATTCGGCTCCGCTTGTTTGTAGATACCTATGCTGGTCCCACCATGGGGTGTATCAATCCCTATGATGGCGACCCGAAACAATTCAAGATGCACAGTGTGTAACTACTGATTCCTAGCGCCTGATTTTTCCACTCCGGAGTACGTGCACGCCCGTACTCCGTCGGAACCTACACTGAAGCAACAACTGCCGCTATTTTGACCGCTTATATTCAGCCCAGTAATCGTGCCCTACCCTGCCTAGTTCAAGGTACCGTGATACATCTATGTGGGTTACTACTGAAATGAGTCCCCATTGCAAGGGTTTCCTAATCAACATGTTATAGCGGTTAAGTGTTCTCAATTTAACCAAACCCCACCTACTTGTTTAAGTAACATGTTGCATTGCTTAAGTGTCTCCTATTCATATGTTACTTAACCTTACCATTCTTAGCGTGTCTGTTCATTGGCATTAATTAATTTATTAATGCACCAACCTCTCACATTAGAACTGTTATTTGCGGTTGCTGGATGTGTCGAGCGGTTCCAGGGAGACTTCTACCGCAAACTCATTCTAACCTCGGGTTTTGGGCTTGATGCGCTAACCTCTCACATTAGACCTGTTGTTGCGGTTGCTGGAAGTGTCGGGTGGTTCCGGGCAGTCTTACACCGCAACTCAATCTGACCTCGAGTTTGGCATGTTCATATTTTAACCAATTTACATATATACCATTCATGTCCAAGTCTAGATTTTTGTATGCCAATTATCCACAATTATAGTCAATTCAAGTTATGACCAATATACTTGTTATGTCCAAGATTACTCCAATAAGTTATACCCAATTCCCCGCGTTACAGTCGCACGTACAACAAGATTCAACAAGGTTTCCAAATTCCAAGTACTCATAAAACAAAACGGAACGGGGATAGAGAAGAAACACAAGAATTGACATAAGGGAAAATAGGCATGTAAAGGTGTACCAAACACAAGAATCATGGTTCCAATAGGCATGTTGTACATTTACAACGAATATGAGAAAACTAAGGAAAATACATCATAGGAATACAGATTCGATAGGACTGAACATAAAGAAATTACTAATTTGATGTACAACATGATTGGTTCAATCACAACAGTCTCATAGGCATAGCTAAATTCAGATTTGATAAAAGAATAAGCATGAATCCGAATTGATTATCTTACAATTAGGCATAGTTCTAGATTTGATTCATTACATTCATGATTTCTATTATGTGTTCAAATCTGAATAATAACTGAACTTACAGCGATAGGATTAGAAAAAGAGAATTGGTTGACGATGTAGCGATTCTAACTTTTCTTTGTTGATTGAAGCGGAAAACTTCTTCTTTAATTTGAAGCTCTTTAATTTGATTTCTAGTTTGGAGAAGGAGGCTAGGCTAGTTTAGAGATGGACAGCATGGAGGCTCCATAGAATAGGGTTATGAGGTTAAGATTTAGGTTATATATGTATTTATAGATGCATTAGACAAACTATGGCCTTTAGATTAGCATAGGAGTCATCAAAACCATCCAAACCAAAAAGACACGTCACCCAGCCAACCACAGCGCGACACATAAGCCCTAATCCTTCAGAATTCGTCACCCAGTTCTGGGAAGATAGGGGTCGACGCCCCTATAGGGGGGCCGACACCCCTATAGGGGGATCGACACCAATGTCGACACCCCCTAGGGGGGTCGACACCCTCGGGCGGGATTTTTCCCGCTCATCTTTCATTGGCTGATTTTTGAAATTTGAATTTGTTTTCTATTTTTAATTATTATTTAATTTAATTCTTCTTTGAACTGAAATCTTCTAAGCTTCATAACTTCCTTATACGGAGTCCGATTTATGCAAACTTGGACTCTATTCCAACCAGAATTCCAAGACGAACACAATGGCGCTACCCATTTTACTTAATTCCCACTTTTAAAATTAAGTATTCTTTAATTCATTATTTTAATATTTATAAAAAATACGGGGTGTTACACGAGGGCTAGCACTGCCTCGGTACCTCATTCTCCCCAGTCTACTTGGCTTTCTTAGCCTCCAACTCGGCTTTCTTCTTGGCTTCCCTTGCATCCTTTTGTTCATCTAGCTTCTTGGCCTTAAGCTGTTTGGCAACATCCACTTGAAGCTTCTAGAATGCCACTTCGTCCCTTTTTGGAAGCCTCAATGGATTTTTTATTCGTCCGTTGGATTGTTTACACGCTTTCATCCACCGACCCGGCTACCTGGATCCCTTGACCGTCAATTATCTTCCCTTCCTCAGAGAGAAGATCATTATAAACACTAACCGCTTGGTCCACATCAGAAAATATGTCTAGTGTGTCACCTCTTTCTCCAAATTGTATCCCTTGTAATCCCAATCTAGCCTCAAGTAGTAAGCGGAGTGTCAGGGAAAATCTCGTTGTCACTTCTTCTTCGGAGGGGACTACACGACAAAAAATAAAACTAATCAGTCTACTCTAATCAGTGCTTATATCCATTTCGAGTATTCATGATAATGGGACTTTAACTCCAGAAATTTGCGATGCGGGAGTAATAGGCATGGTGCCCTCGGTTGTTGCTTGAAAGGAGCCTCCTAGTCCTCACCCTGGAAAGTCTGTGTCATACTCAGTAGCAGCGGGGGTTAGGACCAGTGGACCACTGGTAGTGGCAGATGGCATAGCTTGTTGTTGATAGGAATTCCCCTCTGCAAACTCACGAGCGACGATTACGCTCTACATGGTCACAAGCTTTCCTTTGGCATTAGCAAGTTTCGCCAACCTCGCCTCTCAGCGTCCTCATGCAGCAATCTCCTTTCTTACAACACCAAGCATTCCTCTTCAGTCAGGTGGGCTTTCACGAGAAAAAAATTTCATCTATGGCCTCCACCTATAACCTCTGAGCATCAAACTCTAGCAGTTTTTCCAAAGTCTGGGGCATTGTCCGGGGATAATCTTTGACCCACGAGATTATGTGGAATTGAACCGCTTTAATGTACATTTCCCAAATAGATGGCTCCAAAGACTCCTCCACTCTGGCCAGAACATCCTATTTGCTTTCCTTGAGCCTCTCTACCTTAGCATAGTGCTCAGTCATAAGACCTTCCATTTGAGATGGTACATCACTTCTTGCAGTCTCCATGTTGATCTTCTCTTTCGTAGCCTAAGCAATTTCAACATTCCTTAACTCTAGTGCCTTCTTAACCTCCACATTCTCCTTCATGAGACGTTAAGCTTGCTCATTTTCCTCTTTCATCCTCTTGTTCATCATGGCAAGAGCCTCAAAATTCGAGCGAAGCTGCTGTAGTTCCTCATTCTCTTTCTCTGGCTCACGATTCCTCTCTTTAAAAGCCTCGTTGTCGCACTTTAGAGACACATTCTCCGTTGAAACCATCGACACCACGTCCTTAAATGTTTTTTTTGTCTCTTCGCTTCCTCTTCGACCTTCTTGTAATCCCACCTTATTTGCACTATTTCAGCATCAAGGGGTAAGCATTACATACGTTACTGGTAAACGCAGAATCAAGCGCAAATCGAAGACTTGTCTTACTCAATTCATTGTCCCGATTCTAGACGTTGTCTGGTTCATCTTTGTGTGCTAGCTCCAAGTTTTGTATCTCTACATTCTTTTTGAATATTAGCTCAGATAGGTGCCCTACATACTTATGCATCTCCCAATATTGGAGGAAGACGTCAGATAATTTATCCATCGCTTCTTTATCCATGTTCCAGGGGATCGTGTTTATGTTTGGAATCCACTTTATCTCATCAAGGTAAAACCGCATAACTCCCCCTTCAAGGTCGCCTTCTTCTGTTCAAGGGTGAGCTTTGGAATCTCGGGCATGTCTAATAAATGAGTCCCCTTCTTCGACACTCCTATTTTTCTTTTATCCATAGGCACCAACTCCTTTCCTTTGGAAGTGGTCACGGGCGCTGAGAGTGGAATATAAATGTGGATTGTCGACATTGGCTGCTTGGTGCTCACTAGGTCGAATCTGTCTCAAATGACCGAGTGATGGGTGGAGGGGATTCTGAACGTCGGGATCAATCCCTGTGACGATGCTCACTGCCACAGTCATGGGGGTGGGGGGCTATGCAAAAAGATCGATATCTCTTCTAAAACTCCTCACGAGCCCGCTCCTTTTGGACCAGTAACCCCCCGATCCTCTACCTCGACTTCTGTCACCTTCTCAAGCTATTTCACTTGCACGGAACAAAATCAAGGTTAAACTTGAACGCTATGCGCACACAAAAAATGCTATGTTTATGAGTGTGTGTCCTAAGTGTCCTCTCAATAGACTAGATATCAGTCTGCTTGAAGGTGTGATCTCCCCAATGGTAAGCGATAAGCTTGCTATACTTGTGCCACTAGGCCAAGACGATGTAACATCAGGCGAAAGCATGTTTAGGTCATCAAACTGACCCTCCTTTTCTAGTGATGCGGTGGCCTCATAGGCAGTTACTAAAGAAGCACGTTTGGCGATGCTTCCATCCTCGTCTCAACACTTGTAGACAGAACATGAGTGAGCGGCAGACCCTCATCTCTAGTGACAATCTCCTCATCACCAGCGCCTCCCCCACTGATTCCTTCTTAGTCTTTGCAGCATTGGTCTCTTGGACACGATAGGGGGTAACTTCCTTTTGTGGCCCGGAGAACTCCCTTCACCCTAAAATTCCGCCTTCCCTTTTCCTACAGCAATTGGTCAGAACATTTACGGTTAGCAAGGAGTAAGCCCATTCGGCGAAGAACCCGCTCATCTAAGATGTTCTCGGTTGAACAAGCTCCGACCAGGATGGACCTCAACAGCTCGAGATGCTCCTAGTGCACTGCACCTTTGGATGCCGGAGGAATGCCTGTTATAGAAGCTCAAAGTTATCTTAGAGTCCATGACTTAACTAACTTTAAGCCCAAAGAAATAAAAGATATTTACTTTCGACCAACCAACACCTCGCGAATCTAGGAGGATAGAGGACGAAGAACTAATTGTGCTTAAAAATACCAACTCTACTTCACGACCCCAGGATGAATCCGGTGCTGGTCTGTGCCTCTAGGTAATACAGGGAAGGCACGCTGGTAGTCCTCCTCTTAATCTGAAAAAGGGATCGGATGTCCTCTTTAGTAGGTTCTATGTACCAGTGCTCCCTGAATAAGACACAGGTACCAAAGAGGAAGGTATATGCATTCGGATGAAGCTGCATTAGCGCTAAACGAAAGTAATGTAACATCTCTCAGAAAAAGTCCCAAGATGGGAGCATGCATCTAGAGATGCACATATGTATGTTCCAAGTAGTATATCCTTCTAGAGGTGAGTGCATCTTATCCTTCTCTTGAAGAACGTGAACATCACTCCAAGGTATGTTGAACCTCTTACAAATATGCATCAGCGCACCTTCATCCAGATGTCACGACATCGAATCCAGTGGACTGCCGATTATAACAGCATCCGCCATCATATCTGGTTCCTCAAGAGTGTCTCCCTCCTCAATATCTACTTCTTCTCCCTCATCTGGGTTCTCCTCAGTTACAACAGTCCCTTTTGGCACTGATGGTTCAGTCCGGTGCTCAGCCATTTGTTGTGGGTCTTTCAACTGCAAACCCTGGTCAAGCGCCTTCGGCGAGCGTATAAGCTGGGGAGGTGGACGCTTCCGAGATCTCAAGCTTGTTGTCCTCCGAACTAGTACTGCTGGATGATCCAAACCGAGATGGTGAGTGCTAAGAAGCTTCGTCTTCCAAAGAATATTGTTTCTTGGATGATCTTGTTTCCATTGCTAGCTATACTTTCAATATAATTGCAGTAGACATCGCATAGAATAACTGTACCCCTCATGTTGGTGTAAATTAACACATACATGCTGTAATGACCCAAAATTCCGGTCCAATTTGAGCTGACCAAAAACACAAGTCCAACCCCAAATTTAACTGAAAATCAGGAAATTAATAGAAAGAAAATCAAGGATGAGGAAAGATAAGATAGAAACTTAGAACAGAAGAAGAAGAAGAACACAATATCAGAGTAACACGAATCTCACAGCGGAACGAATAAATATATTTCATAACATAACTTTGAAATACAAATCTGTACTTGAATATACATATCATTATCAAAGTACAACACTTACAACACAGCGGAAATAACTATAACTATATGATCCTGAAGCCTCCTGCTCCAAGCTCTTCCAGTATATCTGTAAATCCCAACTACTTGACTGCCCATACAAATTTAGGCACCCAAGAGTTTAGGGAAACAAACAAATAAACTCTGGGTCAGTCATGGGACTGGTGTGAGTAAAACAGTTTAAAACAGTTCAAGCAGGTAATCGATATCTCATAAGACCACGCCGTATAACGGAACGGGTTTTTCCCTTATAAGAATCCTAATATCTTTATATCAAAAACCTTTTGATATTATAATAATGTCTATCAACACAATATAATAATCATCTAGCAGAAACGCTTTCATCTCACGTTCTACATATATAGTATACAATCAAAACCGCAAGCACGTATTGGGTAATGGATTTCCAACTATGACAAGGTATGGAACCACCTTCCGCTAGTGTACCTCTAGAGAGGAATACACTGGGTTCAACAAGAACATCCTGCAACCCGGCCACACATGACCGACCACTCATTTCGCTTGAGTGTATCGAATGTATATCACCAACAATTGGGATCAACAACCGTTTCCCGAATGGGACAGCATCAACAATAGATTTTTAGAAGTAAATGAAACTCTAGATCAGGTGATTATACACCCTACTTCGGAGCGACCGACTTAGTTGTGCTGCCTGCTCGATTTCTGTCATTTACCCGTTTGTGAGGCTAGAAGCTATGCTTTATCATCACACCAGATTCACTTTGAATGCCACCTCGTCAAATCCATCAAATCACCGATTGACGTCCTCAACCATACATTATGTGTTTGCTAAAAGAAGTTTCCTTCTCCGCTTCCACTCTTGGTATGGTTGGAGAAATCAATGTACGTGACCTTTCTGGAAATACTCTGTCACACATTCATCCATACAAGTCATCTAGGAACAGGATGAGCCGAAGGCACTATTCTGTAAACATGACAGCCCTTGGACTTTACTCCGTCTTCAATTATCTTTGGCATATATGATTTGCAATGCTTATGCCAATACAGAGTGGTTCTTTGGATAATAATCCAACCGGTCTCTCCATATTAACAACGTTAAAATGGTGAAAACTTCGATAGTCTGTGATTTAACTATCAAAGAAAAATACGTGTGCAAACAACGATATTATTTCCAGATTGAAATTATATTGATCAACCATCGTTCATATATATATATATATATATTCATATTTCCTATTTCAATATTTGATTATGTTTCTGATTCTATTTGGAAAACATTTCCAAATCTTCTTTACTTGGATTTAAACAGATGTTTAAATCAACATCGCGACGACAACTCAAACCACTATACTTATTTACTAAATTCACTTAACCACTTTCACTCTCGAACCTTAACCATTTCTAAATTAAAAACGAAGTTAATCAAGTTGGGGTATAATTACCTCTCAGACCTTAACTGAACAACATTTCAAATCTCGAAATAGGTTAATTTCATCCTTTAACACTTTAACACCTCCTTACGTAACTCTCGTTCGAATAAATCTCTATTCGATAACTCCTCCCTTCGAATAACTATATTTGATAATCTCTCTTATGAATAACTAGATTCGAAAACCTTTCTTCGAATAAACTAAATTCGATTAACTCTATTTATTTAACCCTAATCGATTAACTCTTTTTCTTGACTCCTTACTTAACTCCTTTCAAATAACTAATTCGATAACTCCTTTCGATTAAACTATAATCGATAACTCCTTTCGATTAAACTATAATCGATAACTCCTTTTGATTAAACTATAATCGATAACTCCTTTCGATTAAACTATAATCGATAACTCCTTTCGATTAAACTATAATCGATAACTCCTTTCGATTAAACTATAATCGATAACTCCTTTCGATTAAACTATAATCGATAACTCCTTTCGATTAAACTATAATCGATAACTCCTATGTGTTTAACTCTTTCGAATAACTAATTCGAATAACTAATTCGATTTGCTTACTTTTGGATAATATATTCAATTAACTCCCTTCGAATAAACTATTCATCTATAAAGATTTACTTTTAGTAATGGTTCTTCACTTTACAAATGATTTCCTTTTTAGTAACATTTTCCTTTTTATAACGGTTTCCTTTTTATAACATCCTATTTAGTTATAAACAAATTTTCTTTTTAAAAATCTATTTATTTTCTAAATATTTCCTTTTTAATTATATTTGTAAATGGTTTTACAAATACCTCCTCTTCGATTTCATTTGTAAAGGTTTAACAAGTATTCGATTCCATTTGTAAATGGTTTACAAACATTTCTCTTTCTGATTGATTTGTAAATGGTTTACAAACCTTTCCCGTTCTAATCTATTTGCAAATGGTTTGCAAATAATTCCTTTAGGGTTTCATTTCTAATTATTTTCTATTTATAAATAATCCATTTATAAATAAATTTCTATTTATAAATATTCCATTTATAAATAATTCCTTTTATAAAATCTCCTTTGATTGTTATAAATATTATTTCTTTTATAAAATCCTTTGATTTTATAAATAATCTATTTTCAATATTCATTTTGAAAATTCCCTTTTCACCATTCCGGTATGTTATGGTATTTAACACATCAAATCATGATGACCAATATCATTCAAACACATATAATCGACAACAGATTATATATCACATCATATATTACAATATATGAAAACAATAAGATAACTGTTGAGGAATCCAGTGGGATTCCTCCAACCTGTTTCCCTGCATCCACGGATGTTATATAAAATCAACATCACTTTCGGTTCCATAAGATATATTCTGTTAAATAGAATCAATATATAAATTCACTAACTGACTAGCAGATCAATCAAACGTTCAACACACAGTCAATCAACCAATATTTAACAGTTCTAAATATACGTTACAAAAATATAAACTGTTCAGAGTTAGTGAGATTTACTCACTTTGGCAGTTCACCGTTAAAGAACGATAAACTGTTGTTTGCTTTGAATCAAACAATTTATCTCACCATAAATTCATACGAGCCCTAATCCACTTCCAGTCAACTTCATTGTGAAGCTCTCGTCCATAAGGTCCCAACGTGACTGACGGTTCATGATTCTGATTTCATATGACCGAGATATAAGGGTCACAAGTTCATTCACTATTTATAAAAGAAATTTAACTTGGATTTTAAACTCATTTTGGGCTTTACCTCCACATACGGACCATCTAAAACCCATACCCGCTAATCCTTCTTTCCTCCTCGTTCCCCGAATCACTGAACGCAGGCTCCTTCCTCACTACCATATGTTCTCCTTTTCTTTTCAATTTCTAAATCCTCCATTTAAAACACAGGTCATTAACTTAGCAAATTATATTAATCACCTCATTAATTCAACTAGACAACGGCTCCCATCCTTCTTCTACAATTTCCCTGTTCGAAATCCACTCCCAGATGAACCCATCTGCTCCTCAAAACATCAGTGACCACGCACCCTTCTTGCTCCAATCCCTCCTTCGCTGACTCAATAACCGAAACACCATCCTCCTCCTCGTTTTCAACTCTTCCTCCTCCTATACAAAAAACCCGACCTCAAGCCTCACTTTTCCATCCCGTCGGCAGCAGATACCCACAAATTGAACAGTAGATCTCGGCGGTTTTCATCATGGAAACCCAATAGAAATCGCAACCAGGTGCGATATCCGAGTATGCCTCAATCAGCCTAACGCCGAACCAAATGTCTAGAAAAATCAAACCTTTGTTTTACTGTTATGTTTCGGATACCAGAAGTAATCGATCGCACCATGTAAGAACCATACGAAAAAGAAGCTCCTGCTTTGCTGTATCTGAATATATACATCATGTAATTTATATATTTTTGTATGGATTTAGTTTGATTTTGTTTTAAGAAATGTTAGGGGCGTTGGAAAGCTTGGGTTTTCAGCTTTTATTTGCAACAATTTGAAGAAGGCGAGAGCAAATGATTTTAAGAGTACAGGTGCATATTTTATAGGGTAAAGGTTGGATAGTTTTGTGGAGGAAAGCTTTCCATGTTTTTTGTTTGAAACCACAAGAACTTGTGGTTGAAAAACAGATGTGTGGAATGGTGATGACCACTTAGTTTAAGGGATAGGCAACGTGTGGGTTTAAATTGTTTAAGAAAATATCTGAATCCATTTCGTAAACTCCATTCAAGTACGAACTGCAACAGACAGAAATAAAAATATCAGTGAAACGAGCGATGTCCCACGATCCCAAATATATAGAAATACCGGTAGGTTAACTCATATTGTGAAACCCCAAAATCGCCGATTAAGGGTGCAAAATACTCCAAATAAAAAGTTGCTTATTTAATTAATTAAAAATCACAGTAAAATTCTAAAAATTAAATTATCACTACGTCTCAAAAGAATCTTGTCTAAATACAAACCCGATATTCAAATATATTGAAAACCCTTTTATAACGTTAATAAAGCGTTACTAATTATAAAGGAATTCCATAGCGACTTTTCTAAAATTTGATTTGGACATAAATGAAAATCTACACGACGAAATCTCGATTTTTCTCTTCCACTAGAAAGATATACTCCACCAGCTCCACACGTTTCTTGTTTCACCGAAATCCGCTTAAAACGAATCATGTACATTCAGTTGAAGTTCAAATTGCCAATTAGCGAACTACCGCGCCATTTCGAGCTCGATTATAATTATCTTATAACTCTACGTTCAAACTGTCGTTTATATAATATATTCGTTATTCTAATCAAATTCCAAACTACATTAAATATCCCAGATGATCCAGTTCACACCACATCGCCATTTCAGCCAATTCTGATTATTTCAGAATTAAATATATTATTTAATTTATTATTTTAATTAAATATTCACCATTAATTAATTAAACCACCATTTAATTCACTATATCACTATTTATATAATTAAATAAATTAATATTAATACCTCTGCCAATGCGGGTCATTACACATGCAATGAAGTGCAATACTGATACGATTATAAAAAAATAGGACACAACAATGATCACTAATTTTTAAAGTTGTAACCACCGTCATCATCAACCGATACTGTCAGATTCACATCGAGTCGCAGCAACATCATGAGTGGAATCAGAAGACAAGTCTAAAAATTCGGTAGTTCGGTTAATCCTATGTGCAAGTCTGAGATATCAACTTTGGCGTTAAAACCTAAGTACGAATTCAGCCACATAATACCACGAGAACGACACCAGTCAAGTGATGGGTCTTTGGGGATTCGATTTTTTGATAAGGAACGTGGGGTGTATAAAAAACGTGGGTTAGTTTGCCTAAACGTGGGTTAGTTTGCCTAAAACTCGAACCCCGTGTTCTCAAAATCTTGCATCCTACGCCCTCTTTGATAATTCAAATCCCTCCATCAATGCCCACATCACATCCCTTAAGTGCGAAAACCCGTATCCTCGGATGAAAAAGTTCGCATCCCTCGGATGCGAAAATTCACATGCCTCGGATGTGAATGATCGCATCCTCTATATGCGTATTTCCATGTCCTTAGGAGGCGATGCGGCGCAGTGCCCACCTCTCTTCCTCCCTCTTGTTCTTCTTCCTTACCCCCTCACCATTTCTTTCCCAACTCCATCGAGATCCACCCTCGAAAGCATCAAGAAAGCCAATCGATATCTCGAGTGTTGAGAGCCCTTCAAATTCAAGTTTAGTTCAGACAAGAATGAACAAATCATATCCCACCTTAGTCAAAAGTTCGAATTCGAATTCCTTCTTGTTTGAAAGTACGGGTTCCAGGGATGCAAGGAAATGGGAAACATAAAGGAGGGAAAATTGCCGAGGTACATTTTATATAGGAGGAGAAGGAGAAATGGCCCATATGTGCAGTCGCACCCTATCGGGGATGCGAAATATCGCATCCCTTCAAGGATGCGAAATTTTGTATCCTACTTGGGATACAAAATCTTGCATCTCTCGAGGGATACAAAATTTCGTATCCCTCACCGGAATGCGAGGTACTTCAAAAAATATATGGCTTATATATCTATATATGCCTATATATCCATGAACAAAAATAATGATGAGGATGAAATTTCCCAAACTTTGGGAATTTATGACTTGCAACCTTGGCAATGACCGTACGCATGAGTTTCCGACGTTACGGCAGTCGACACCATTTCAATTCGTTAACTAATCATACACTTGCAAGTCTATACAACTCGAGAAAAATACGTCAAGCGGTCGAATACAGGACTTGATAGCATTTTCGAAATCCAACTCGCACAGTCGCAAGCCGACGAAACTTTTTCTGTTTACGTTCTTTTTTCCAGCTTCGATCACGTCGCCCGAAATCATGCAAAAATGCGTGATCCTATACATGACTCCATATTAATAACGACTCGCCTGAGTTCCGGCATAAACGAGACTCTATAACTAACATTTAATTTCATGAGTCGACAGGGATTAGATGTTCAAAGAAGCTATCTAGGAGTCGAAAACTCGATACACTAAACAAAAAAATCATGACCAAGAGTTCATCACAGCTCAAGGATCTTTTCTGCTTTTGGAGATGGTTATTTCAACTCAAAGCACATCATGCCTAGAAAAGACGTATTTTGGAGGGAAAGTACTAACCGGCCTGTAGGTCCGGTTCCCAAAAGCTTATTTGGCCCACTCGACTCGGCCCGTCGTGTAGCGTCAAATCTCGAAGTGCCGCCAAAACACTAAGAATTCAAGCATGAGAGAAGTCATGTGAGAAAAGGCCTCGCAACCCCTCAAACCTAAAATATCGAATCCCATGAAATGAAGGCCTTAGCTTCTCATTCCTGTCAGCCATGAATCCATAATGTCTCGCGTCCCTCCATGATAAGATAATTCGCATCCCTCCGGGATGCGATCATTCATGTAGCACCCTGTATTTTTATGTTAATAATAAAAATGAAAATATAAAAGATTATATTTTTAATAATTTGACCCCGAAACATTTACCAATGCATTTGTGGTATTTTTTGATTTTTTTTGGTATATGGCATGACCAAAAGGGAGTATATATACAAAAGATAATAATGAATTAAATAATTAGAAGGCTGTGAGTGTGCATATATATATATACACACACACACACATGCGCGTACAAGTGAAATTCAAATTTAGCAATGACGTATAAGAGGTACAAAATAAATCAAGAGAAGAATATTTAGCAAGTTATTAAACATTGTTAATTAAAACCGTTAAATTCAGAAACAATATCCCAAAAAACATGCGTGGACCCAGATGGGTCGACCCACGTGCTCGCTGGGTTGACTTATGGGTCGACCCAAGTTTGTCCGGGTCGACCCACATTGGGGCGACCCTAAGGCCGACCTGAGCCGACCCAGATTTATTTTCTATGACTTGGAATTTTTATACGTGCAGTTCATATTTTTGTGAATTGAATCCGACGGTTCAGACTTTTTGAACACCTATAAATATACTAGTAGGGCCTAGCCTAAATATCATATTTTCTGAGATGTTGCCTAGGCTCTGCCATTCTTCTTCCTCCTCAAATCTCTTCAGAAAAAAGAATAATTAGGCTTAGGAAATTCTGATTCAGCATTTGAAGAAAAAGAATATATATATATATATATATATATCTACAAATGGATGTTCATAATTCTGATCAGCGTGCGGTAATTCTTTGAATTTGGTTTATATAGGTTTCTTTCTCTTTTCCTCTTCTTTTAGCATCAAATTTGTGAATATTTGGTAGTTTTGATAATAGATTCAGTTAGAGATGCCACATAACAACAAATCTGGATCAGATTCATGGATTGGAAAGTTGTTGGGTAACTGGATCTAAATTATACCATTTTAAATAATGGTATATTTAACGTTTGTATTCCCTATTATATTTAATCTACCAAACAATTGATAATTGTGGGAATTGATTATAAAACCTATTAGAATATGTGGAAAGGATTACTGCTGTATATATATATTTTCCGATAACATATTAATTGGAGATTTTAAGTCAAGTTATAATGAAATTGCAAATAATTATGGCAACTGAGATTAAATTTACTGAGAACACTTCTGTTGAATAAGACTTGTTTCCATTAATCATCTGTCTGAATTGAAATTTGCTATAAATGTTATAACTTTGTAATTTACAATAAACATAAATAATTGCTTAAGAATATTATTATGTCAAAAGGTTGTAAATTGTAGTAAAATTTGGAATAATGAGAAAGAATAAATAATTATATGGAAAATTTACAGTAATTAGGAAACTGTAACTGCACTAAGACACGAGGTTAAGTTCAACCTGTGGTAGAAGATTGCCCGGAACCGCCCGGAAAATCCAGCATCCATAAGTAGTCAACTTAATGTGAGGGGTCTGGTAACACACACACACACACACACACGCACACACACACACACACATATATATATATGAACATAAATGGAATGTGTGAAAATTCAAAAGACAAAGTGATAAATGCCACAACAGAAAAAGTTGGTTAATGTAAAGAACCAAAGAAAATATGATGAACGGGGAATATAACCTATTATAATAAATTACATTAATGAGAATGTTGTATAATAGGTAGGATTGTTCTAGGGACAAGTAGAGTTATAACATGTGTTATAATTAATAAAAAGGGAGAAACTTATTGATAAACCTTAGTTAAGAAAACTAAGTTAATAAGTAAACAATACTAGATGGAATGATAGTATAAGAATTGGAATGAACGAGGAATGATACTAACCTATTATGATTGAGTATTAATGAAAGAATGGAAGATAATAGGTAGGCTTGTCTTAGGGACAAGTGGAAATTATAATGTAGGTTGTATTAAATGGAAAGAGACTTATTGATAAACCTTAGTTAAGAGAACTAAGTAAATAAGTAAATAACAACAAGAGGTGGTATTAAACCAAGTCATGGTTAATGAAAAAGAATGAAGTAGGCTTATTATTGTTAAAATCATAAAAGAGAATTATGAAGTCTAATAAAAGAAATTAATAATAAGCAGAAGCCCGCTCAGACGGCATAGAAATGAAAGAAGTAAGTAGCCAATGCTAATGAACCTGGTAACCTGAGATAAAGTGAAATGAAATGAGTTGTACTTAATGGTATATATTAAGTAACTTGTTAACAAGAAGCCTGCTGATTGAGATAAGAGATACTTAATTATATATTAAGTAGAACATGTTATTCTAACCTGTAAACCTGAAATTGGACAATGAATTATAGGATAATAATGTAAGAAGATTGTAGATTTCAGACCTTGAATTAAAATTTATAGAATAATATGTTATGGGCTTATTAATGAACTTAAATGGGTTAAGTTATATAACTAAAATTAATAAACGAGAGGGGTCCACTCCTTAGATATATAAGGGGCTCGGAGAGAACTTGATAACTTGAAAAAGAAGTTAATATGATTAGAAATAACCAAATTAACTGGAAATCAGATGAGGTAGAGCAAGCATGTAATTAAATGTTTAGACGTAGGATCTAATAGCATGTTAGCATGATGCGCTTGGACCAGTCTGCACGTCTGAAGGTGAAGTACCTAACGAGGTGAATCATCTTGGTGTTTGGAGACACGAGAGGAGCACATCCATTAGATTATTCTGCTGATATTTTGCTTGCTGGCTCTGTGGGACTAGAAGGAAGCACGCGGCTTCTGAGGGACGTAGTAGAGTACTCCATGGTGGTCCTCTTTGCAGTGGCAGCGCTCAGGTTGTACCCGCAGAGGTTGGGTCTGCGCAAAACCACCCGGTGAGTATACCTTGACTGCAACAGTAGTTTAGCTGTCAGAAGGTTATAGGATGACATAGGTGATTTGATAATTTTACCTATAGATAGGTTTGGTCATGACCAACATAGGATAGTAATCGTCCTGTACCAGTCATCGACAGTCAATGTGGTGCAGAAAGACTAGATCTAAACCAAGAGACCATCGATCTTTCACTATCGAGATGTTGGTTACGGGACACACCAATTTAGGTGTAGATTGTTTTCTAGGGGCACGTCACTTAGCTCTTGATGTAGTCTTTCACTAGTTGAGGAAGGGGTCGAGGTGGTACCATAGCCACCGTAGAAATGCAGACCATAGTTTAGATATATGTACCATAGGCCTCTTTAGCAGACCTACATAGATATGAAAAAGCTCACGATCGAGTTCCATGCATTCAGATGCTGCCCTATTACTGAACTTGGGGTACAACAGACAATACACACGGTTGAGGGTTCAGATACATGCACGCCGCACTAGGTGGCATATTGTACACGTTAGGGCATTACTCCGTGTCAAGACTAGATTTGACCAAGGAGATTGGATATGGAAGTCCATACGCTGATGCAACATAGCGATGGTGGTTATATGCGTAGCGTGGCATAGTTCTATGGAGATCCGTACATCGCTCTGGCATAGGATGAAAGTTGTGGATGCTTCAGCGACGTGACGGTGGAGACCGTGTGAGAAGGGTACCCGGGGAGGTACCTTGATATTAGGGGTAGCTACATATATGTTATATTAGGTTAATCTACTGGGAGGTAGATGGGTTCGACATGTGTGTAAAGCCTTGAATATTATTAACCCAAGGAACCTAATAAATAAGTAACATAACTAAATGGTATATGTAGGGTTATTCCAGATTGTGTAATTTAGTCCAGTCACCAGAACTTGTGTTCTGACCCCCTCCTCATAGCACACTCACAAGTTAGGTTTATGGTAGATATATGACAACTTTGGATACTGGTTAGGCAATATTATTACTACGGTAAGACTATATTTGCTTATATTATATTTTATCCATGCCGTTGTGAGATGTTTGCTGAGATTTGATATATTTTATATCTCCGTCTTTTCTGCTGGATACCAAACAAGAAAATTCGAATTTCAATAGATTGGGATTTTTGAAAAAAAAAATCGATTTGTCAGAATTTGGGTGGTTACAATTTGCATCTCCCGAGATGTGATAACTCGCATCCCTCTGGATGCTTCAACATGCATTCCACCGGGATGCAGATTATTGCTTCCTTAGGAGGCAAAATTTGCATCTCTTAGGAGAGATGCAGATTTTGCATCTGTGCACCCAGGGATGTGATTTTATGCTCCTGTTGCTCTTCAGGATGCGAAAATTTATTTTGTGGTCTCCAAATCTCACCTACTCCCACTTCCTATAAATATCCCCTTCCTCATTCTTCACGAGGGTTGAATGTTGGCTGATTTGAGAGCTCTACAATGTCATAGGAATTCATTAATGGCTGCTTAGAACTCAAGGAAGAAGAAGAACTTTATTTTTCTCCCAAGACATAACATATTGAAAATATGGCTCCGTAATACTTAGACAGTATTCCTATGAGGATGACATGTACTTGTAACCCTTAATAATCAATAAAATCCTCAAACACCTTCAAAATGGATGTAAGTTCCTTACGGACCGAACCATTATAAATATTTGTGTTATTTCTGCTTTACGCACTTAAATTTTCCATATACAAAATGCTATTCTCGAGTTTAGAGAATCTTTAGGTGTGACGACAATATTATCCATCAACTAACATCGACGTTGATGTGATTTCAAGGAGCAGGATATCATTGTTCGTTCGATAGAGATTTCGATACAATGACTGCAACAACCCAAAATTTTAATAAATAAATTTAAATAAAAGATTTATAAATAAATATTAATTAGAAAATATTAAGAAACGGGTAACAAGGATTGTGCCATTGGGTCTATTACAAAATTTTGGCTAAGATAGACATTTGGCTTGCTGAAATCGGACTTAAAACAAGGAAGATAAAAAAGAAAGAAGATTGAAATCCAAATTTGAAATTCGAAAAAATAGCAAATTAACAAGAAATACATTAAGCTGCAAGTCACGTTAACTAAGGCGACCCAGTCTTTAAATAGGACGACTTGAAGGTCGAATCCGACCCTAAATGGGTCGACACATGGGTTGACCCACCTATAGAGTGGGTCGACTTATTTCAGCAACAAGCGCAATCTAATGCGTACTTTTATGGTGTGATTCAGACTGTTTTTGGGTTAGGTTTTTGGAGACTTCTTCCAATCAAATAGGCCTATTCTAAACCTAAAACTAACAGTCGTAAATCCCCTAACTCTATCACAAATATAGCTCTAAACCTAGCCCTATTTCTCCTTACTTCGTTTCCTCTATTTTCTACCTCCACTTTACACAACCTTCTCCTCAAATATTTTAATGGAGTTTTAAGACTTGGGTTTTCAGACGTACTTTGGTGCCAAATATATGTACATATTTCCTACCAGGTCTAACTTGATTTGCTTAAATTTGTGAGTATTTTCTGTGATTACAAGAATAGCATGAATTGGGGTTTAATTTGACAGTATAATAGTTGTTGATTCCTTCAGATTCTGTAAACAATCTATGTATATCTGAGTTCTGCTTTTATACTTTCTGCTTTCTATTTTAGTAATCTATTATATTACTGTAAATTTATTCAATTCATCTCTAGCTTTTTCTTCGTATATAACTTTGTTAATAGTTCTGATTTAGTGCTATTTTATTTTAGATGTATTCTTATTTATCTGAGCCTAGGCCATACGAGAGCCTAAGTCATTGTCCTTTTTATTTTCACGTTGAGTTTAGGCCTTCATAGAGCCTAAATCATTATTCCTTTTTATTTATGCGCAGTGTGAGTAAAAATATAAATTTTGACAATAAAAAGCGCATTTGGAAAAATATTAATTATGTATAAAAATGATAAACCGTGGCTTATTGGAATCATGCAATAAAGGACGATTTAACTGTAACTTTGATAAACTGAATAAATGACATTTAGATAGATGCTAAATAGCAAGGGTTAATTTGTACAATGAATCTAACCAAAATTGATGTTATAGACAACTTATAGATTGAAGTTTACATGCAACCTATATTAAGACAAAAAGTTACATGAAGAAAATAAGCTTACTAATAAATTTTAAATGGGCGTTAAGTTTAAAGTAAACAAATTAATAAGCATGAATAGTAGTGGTCCGTTCCGACTGCATAAGTTGATTAGGGAAAATAAGTGGCCTATTAAGAAAATTTGTAGGAGTCCATTCCGGTAGGGACGACTGATTAGGGAAAATAAAGGGCTCATAGTAGTTGTCTGTTCCGGCAGCAGGGGTAGGCTAATTATGAAAAATAGGAGGCCAATTAAAATATTAATTTATAATGAGTTGACAATTCTGTAACACCCCGTATTTTGGGTTAATACTAAAATTCACTAATTACAGAATAAATAATCTCAGATGTGGGAATTAGGGGAAACGGGCTGCGTTATTGCGTTCGTCTCGGAAAAATACGCGAAATAGAGTCCGAGTTTTCGAAAATCGGAGTCCGTATGGCCCAGTTATGGCCCGATGAAGTTTGCAGAAAATTCAAAACTTAAAACAGAATTAAGAGTTTAAAATTCAGGTTTTAAATTAGACAGGTGGGGTCAGGCGGGAAAAATCCCGCCCTACCCATGTCGACAGGGCTGTCGACAGGCCTGTCGACAGGGGTGTCGACTTGCCTGTCGACTTGCCTGTCGACAGGGGTGCGACGCCCAGTAAAACTGGGTGCACCAGTTTGGGTCCTTGTGCTGGCCTAGTGGGCTGGTTCTAGAGATTTCCTAAATCTAAGGGTCCTAATCTAACCTAGGGTTAATCTAAGGGCCTAAAACATTCACCTAATCCTATAAATAAGACCCTAACCCTACCCTAATTCATTCATAATTAAATCTTGTAACTAAACTATGGCAAAATGAAACTTGGTCATGGCCTCCACAAATCAAATGAAGAGAGTTGCAAGCTAATCAACCCCTAATCCTCTTCTTCTTCATATTTGGCAACTAGTTTACTTCATTGATTTGCTAATCTTGGTTTTGGTGAGTTTCTATGGCTTTAATAATCAATTGTTAAATTGATTATGGTAGGATGTGATAAGACATGGCTATGTTTGTGGATAAATGTGTGTATGCAAGTTGTATGATATGTGAATTGCAAGTTTTATGCCATATGCAAGTTTATTGCCATGTTTTATGATGTAAAATATTATGTTGAACATTTATGCATATGTAACATGTTATGCAAACTATATGTGAGAACATATGCAAGTATATGTAACATGAAATGCAAGTTATGCATGTGATTTTATGCATGCTAAGTATTTGGTGTTATGCATGCTAAGTATTTGATTTTGTGCATGCTAAGTATTTGATTGTATGCATGTTAAGTATTGGGTTTTATGCATGCTAAGTGTTTGGGTTTATGCAAGTTAAGTGGTATGTTTATGCATAATAAGAAATTGGTTCTATGCATGCTAAGTAGGTGGTTTTATGCATGCTAAGTGTTTGGTATTATGCATAAATCATGACATGCAAGTTTACCCTCTTAAATGTGATGCATACATATGTGAGATAACATCTTTATATGCTATGCATGTTTACCCTCTTTTAAGATGCAAGTCATATATGCAAGTTCAACATGTTAAGCAAGTTATGTGTATGCTCATATGCAAGATCAACATGTTATGCAAGTATGTGTATGATGTTATGTAAGTTATATGCATGTTGTTGTGCAAGTTCATATGCAAGTTAGGTGTATGAGATTATGCAAGTTATATGCATAATGTTATGTAAGTTATGTGTATGTTGATATGCAAGTTATGTTTATGATATCATGCAAGTTATGTGTATGATGTTATGCAAGTTAACATGTAACATGTTGTGCAAGTTCACACCTTTAAGACACATGCAAGTTCATCTTTGTATAACCTATGAACACTTATGCAAGTTGCCTTTAGATATGACATATGTATGTTCATGCAAGTTGGGTTATTTAGCAATGCTAGTTGGGTTAATATTATGATGTAAGTAGACACCTTTTAACCCATGTTAATGCTATTGTGTGCTAAGTGAAACCCATGTTATGTGTGAGAGAATCTTCTCTTGGAAATATGTCGTGTTAGCATAAGTGCGTGGGGAAACGATGGGGTTAATAGACATGTAAATGAATGGTGTGAAATGGTTATGATTAAGCATACCATAAAATGATTAAGCATAAGTGGGAATTTACCTATTGAGTTAGGTCTACCCCATGGGAATTTACCTATTGAGTTAGGTCTACCCATGTTATGAAAACTTGATATTAATTAGGGATAATTAATATGGGGGTGATTAATTAGGTGTAATTAATCAACTAAGACACGAGGTTGGACCCTTTTGTAGCGGAAGTCTGCCCGGAACCGACCGGCCATCCAGCGGCTACAAATGATTGGCCCAATGTGAGAGGTCTTAGTCATAAATTAAATACATGATTAAAGTAAAGACACGAGGTTAGGCCCTTTTGATGACAGAAGTCTGCCCGGAACCAACCGGCATATCCAGCAGTCATAAAAGACAGTCTAATGTGAGAGGTCTTTATGAGGTCATGATCTTAATTAATGAATTAAGAAGCACTTAACCATAGTAGCATGTAGTGGGACATGAGGGGTTAAGTGGGTGCCTTGGGGTGGCATGATGAGACTAGTGGGTTGCCTTGGGTGGCAATGGAAAAATACGATTAGAATACTTAACCAAGGTGGAACATGTAATTAAGCATGATAAAAGGGTTAAGTAAGTGCCATGGGTGGCATGTGAGAATACGATTAGAATACTTAACCAAGGTGGAACATGTAATTAAACATGATTAAGGGGTTAAGTAAGTGCCATGGGTGGCATGTGGAAATCTAGTGGGTGCCCTAAGTGGCAATTGAAATATGATTAAAGGACTTAACCAAGATTTATAACATGTAAGGGGACATGGTTAAAGGGTTAAGTGGGATGCACTAGATAAAAGTAGCAAGCTTAAGTAGTAGCTTGTGGGGGCCCATTTCAACCAATATCCCAAACGTATCTTTGTGGGCTCGACTCTGGTCGGGTGACGGGACACGCATATTGGACTTGACTATAAGCGGCCAAAACGGGTTAGCGGTGGCAACGCGGGATCAACGGGTTTCATATGCGTGTGTGGACCCGGGCTGGTTGGTAAGTCGTTGTTGCATCGTGTAGATATAAAGCCGTGCACAGTGATATTATATGGTAGCCACTTTGGGGAATGATACACCCCCTTTTGTGGGACCAGCACGGGTATCTACGGTAGGGAGCCGATCGCTTGGGGGTAGTAGGTACACCTAGTAAAAATAGGGGCAGACGGCACCTGTGTAGGGGTACAAGAAACTACCGGGTAAAAATTACTAAGTACACTTAGTGGGATCAACCTTTAAGTAGGAATTACTCTTGGTGGGTAGAACTGGTGTGGTGCAGTGTAGGGATTACCCTTGGGTGAATCAGTCTGGGGTGGTGTAAGAATTATCCTTGGGTGGATAAATGCGTCTTTTCGGTTATCGTAGTACATCCGGTGTTTAGTTGGCTACTTAGTGTAGTCATTATCCCCAGAGGTACCGTACCTTATTTATGTCATACCCTAATTACTTTAATGGTTGTATTATTAGGGTTATAGGACTCACTCAGACTTATGTCTGACCCCGTTGTTTTTATCTTTTTCCCAACCCTCAGGTTATCAGAGTGGGCCTAGCACTAGTGGGCTTGGATCAGACCGCTATATCTATCTTTTGGGCTTGGATCGTAGAAGTAAAGCTCGGTTTATCTTTTCTATTATGGCTATTGTCTATGTAGTGGGATTATGTACTTCTATTTTATCAGGATGGATATTATGTACTTGACACTTGTTATGGTTTTGTGATGTAACCAAACATGTTTTACTTTCCGCTGCAATAAAAGGATGTTTTAAATTTTCAAGTATTACTTATATCTGTCTTGTTGTAATTTTTCTGTTCTATACTCACAAAAAAAATGCTCCACCAAAACTAAGGCATTCCCTTAGTGAGTGACCTTAGCGGGTATGGGGTGTTACACGTGGTATCAGAGCTAAAGGTTACCGGAACAGATAAAATTTTTAGAAAAACTATTTTCTAAGAATATTTTTGGAAAGGAGTATTTTCAAAAACATGTCTTTTAAGAGAAAAGTTTTTGAAAGAAAAGCATAATCCCCAATAGCCATATTTATATCTTTCGAATTCTCCATTTTGAATCTCTTCCTTTCTCTCGTTTTGAGTTTCCCCTCCGCGTATAGATGATCTTTCTAAGATAGATAAGGATGGAAAACCACTTCAAGGGACTTAGACGTTAGTCGGATTAGAAGTTGGTTCAAGAAGGAGGAGGACTGGTAGGTATCTATTGGATAAACGATGGGAGGAAGGCCCAAATAGTTGTTTGGTTAATGAAGGATGAAACCTCATTGGTGGGAGGTTACGAGTGGAGAATAGGGAAGAAGAAGGCAAGTGGTTATCCTTTTGAGAGGAATAGGACACCTTATTAGGATTGTTCAAGGAAGAAAGGGCAAGGTATGGAATCTTCTGGAGGGTAGTTGTATTCCCTCACGACTAGGGTACCAGATGGGGATATGACCGTCTAGGTTGGAATTTGGATTTCTTTATCATCCGATTCAAGCTTTATTTGATTCTGATATATCGAGTTCGTTTATCCCACCATTGTTAGTTGAGTCACTGCACTTAGACACCAGTTTGGTAGATGATCCCTTAGTTGTTTCAAACCCAGTTGGGGCTCCATGATATTTTTGGGTTTGAAAGTTTCTATACTTAGCGTTGAGTTTAGATGTGATGCTTGTTGGGCTTCACGGGCTATGGGTTAGTTTTGGGCATGGACTGGTTATCCAGTAGGAGTGCTGTTCTTCATTTTGAAGGGAGAGTTGTTAGGCTTATGGGCCGCCTGGGTAACACTCTCGAGATCTCTTGTAATCCCATAGAATCTGTTATGCTAAGGTATCTAGAATCGCTTGACACGTTGATCTAGAGTCTGCGATCTGTTAGAGCGGTCCGGGAATACCCGGATGTGTTTGAGGAGGTGAAGGGCTTACCTCCGAAGCGGGAGATTGACTTCTGAATATATCTGGTGGATAAGGCTAAACCAGTATCTTGGCCAGTGTGCCACATGGCTCCTAGTGAGAGGAGGGAACTCCATAAGTAAGTAGGCGATTTGCTTGAGAAGGGGTTCATAAGACGAAGTATATCGGAGTGGGGCGCTCCAGTAGTTTTTGTTATGAAGGCGGGTGGGTCCTTCAGACTTTGTGTAGGCTAAAGAGAACTAAAGAAACTCACAAAGAAGAATAGATACCCATTGCCGAGGATTAATGATCTCCTTGATCAGTTGGCTGGCGCCTCAGTATTTTTGTAGTAGGACTTAGCCACGGGATTTCATCAGTTGAGAGTGGCTGAGAATAGTATAGAGAAGACTGCCTTTAGGACTCCGGATGATTTCTTTTATGAGTGGCTGGTGATGCCATTGGGTTTGACGAACGCCCCCGCATACTTTGTTGATTTGATGAGAAGGGTGTTCAGGGAGTACCTAAATAAGTTCGTGATGGTCTTTGTAGAAGACATCTGGGTCTTTTCTAGGAGCGAAATAAGTTTTCGTATGTGCTCAATAGGCTGAGCAGAGCCAGTATAGGATAAACGACGGTTTTGGAGCGAGACTGGCGAGAACATCCAGAATTGGTCAAGGGCTTAATTATTTAGCCATTTTTATTAGTATCATCTCACGTAGGTCGTCTGAATTCGAAGGAGGTATCCCTTGGGTGTTTGTCTGATATTGGTTTAGGCCTTTGGGGCTTGCATTTGGGGGATGCCGAATTCGACAAGGGTGGTCTGCGTGGGAGACAGTTGTGATGATTTTGGATGATATTCTGGTGAAGAAGAGCATGCCCTACATCTTAGGGAAGTGTTGGAGACTCTTCAAGCGCATGGTCTTAGGACAGCAAAAGTGGATGGGATCCTTAGCATCCTATGAGTAAGGGTAACATGGTAGCGGACGCCTTAAGTAGAAAAAGGTTGTCCTTGAGTTCATTGTTCGTTGAACGACGAAGCTTAGAGTTTATTTCTAAGTTTGGCTTTAAACCTTCCGTTGACTTTGTACCTGGTTTGCTAGCCTCCTTGGAGGTTAGACCTACTCTTTTGGGGCGGATTAGAAGAGCACAGAGGGACGATCCACAGTTGGTTGAGTTGGTAGAGAAGCTCATAAGGGGGGAAGTCGTCCAGCCATTTGAGTAGGAACACCCTAGACAATAGGGGGTGTTTGCGTAGAGACGGTAGACTTTGTGTACCGCAAGACGAGGGTTTGAGGAAGGCTATTCTTGATGACGCACACCGTTCTAGGATGACCATTCATCCCAGTGGGGATAAGATGTACCAAGGCATGAAGAGGGTTTTCTTCTGGGCCGGTATGAAGAAAGATGTGGCCGAGTATGTCGCTCGATGTTTGGTGTGCCAGCAAGTGAAGGCGGAGCAAAGGAAACCAGGTGGGTTGCTTCACCCATTGGAGGTTCCGCAATGGAAGTGGGATAGCGTCTCGATGGATTTTATTGACGGGCTACCCAGGTCGAGGAAGAGTAATACAGGAATTTGGGTGGTGGTGGATAGACTTACTGAGAGCACCCATTTCATACCTGTGAAGAGCAAGAGGACTGCTCCATGGCTAGCTTCAGTATATCTTCGAGAGATAGTTCGATTACATGGGGTACCCTCTAGCATAGTAAGTGATCGAGATCCTATCTTCACTAGCGAGTGCTGGAAGAGTTTGCAAGAGGCGGTAGGGACTCAGTTGTGTTTGAATACCGCATATCATCCTCAGACGGACGGCCAGACCGAGAGGGTGAATCATGTCCTGGAAGACCTTTTGAGGCTTTGTATCTTAGATTTTGGAGGTACATGGGAAGAGCATCTTCCATTGGTGGAGTTCGCATATAATAACAGCTTTCAGTCCAGTATTGGTATGACACCTTTCGAAGCTCTTCATGAAAGGCCTTGTCGATCACCTACACGTTGGTAGGAATCTACGGATGAGATCTTGCTTGGGCCGATGAGGTTAGAAAGACCTCGGGAAAAGATTGATTTGATTCAAAGAAGGATGAAAGCGACGCAGGATAAACAGAAATCTTATGCGGACAAGAGGAGAACAGAGCTTGGGTTTGATATTAGGACATGCTTTTTATTAAGATATCTCCGTTACGGAATGTGGTTCACTTTGGATTTGTTGGGAAGTAAGTACCAAGGTTTGTTGGACCGTTTTAAGAAAAGGATTGGACAGATGTCATATAGAGGGGAGTTGCCCGACAGGCTTAGTGGTGTACATGATATATTCCATGTGTTACATTTGAGGAAGTTCCTACATGGGACCGCAGAGGCGGTAGAGCCGAGCTTGCTTAGAGAAGTGGAAGTAGAGCGTGATGCGACGATTCGACGAGCTCCTACTGGCATCCTTGGGTCAGAAATTTGGAAGTTGAGAAACAGAGAGGTTCAACTAATCAAAGTACAAAGGGGAGATGAAGAGAGTGACGCTACCTGGGAGACGGAAGCGAAGATGCGTTCGAGGTACCCTTTTTCTTTCGGAGGGTATATCCTTTTGCTTCTCCTTCATCACATATCTTGTGCTTATCTTATCCTTAGTATGTCCTCTCGTTAGTACTTTTGACCTTTAGATAGGGTAAACCTATGGTTGAAACATGTGTTTGAGACATGTTATGTATGATGGATGCAAGTGGATGCAAGTGTTTGCTAGTGGTTGCTCGTGGATGCATATACACACACTCTAGGCACTAGATCGGCTCAGTCACTTCATATTGCATATTGCATAAATTTGTGTGTAGGAAAATATATTTATGGATGTATAATGGTTGTGTTATCACATGGATGATGCATTTTGGTGAATGATTGTGCACTCATGTAGATATCGTATGTGTCGATAGGGTTCTCTCGCATACATAATGGATGCATGGCACTATCATGGTTTGCATATGTTCATAAGTTAGATAGGGAACATATACACACACTTTTTGCATATGCTCATACATCATTAGAAATTGTTTTAAGGACAATGGATGCCCGTGGATGATGGTTTGAGTAGATGGTTGTTTGGATGGTAGGATATGCATTCTCCTTAGCTTAGAGATTTCGGGGACGAAATCCTTTAAGGAGGGGAGAATGTAACACCCCGTATTTTGGGTTAATACTAAAATTCACTAATTACAGAATAAATAATCTCAGATGTGGGAATTAGGGGAAACGGGTTGCGTTATTGCGTTCGTCTCGGAAAAATACGCGAAATAGAGTCCGAGTTTTCGAAAATCGGAGTCCGTATGGCCCAGTTATGGCCCGATGAAGTTTGCAGAAAATTCAAAACTTAAAACAGAATTAAGAGTTTAAAATTCAGGTTTTAAATTAGATAGGTGGGGTCAGGCGGGAAAAATCCCGCCCTACCCATGTCGACAGGGCTGTCGACAGGCCTGTCGACAGGGGTGTCGACTTGCCTGTCGACTTGCCTGTCGACAGGGGTGCGACGCCCAGTAAAACTGGGTGCACCAGTTTGGGTCCTTGTGCTGGCCTAGTGGGCTGGTTCTAGAGATTTCCTAAATCTAAGGGTCCTAATCTAACCTAGGGTTAATCTAAGGGCCTAAAACATTCACCTAATCCTATAAATAAGACCCTAACCCTACCCTAATTCATTCATAATTAAATCTTGTAACTAAACTATGGCAAAATGAAACTTGGTCATGGCCTCCACAAATCAAATGAAGAGAGTTGCAAGCTAATCAACCCCTAATCCTCTTCTTCTTCATATTTGGCAACTAGTTTACTTCATTGATTTGCTAATCTTGGTTTTGGTGAGTTTCTATGGCTTTAATAATCAATTGTTAAATTGATTATGGTAGGATGTGATAAGACATGGCTATGTTTGTGGATAAATGTGTGTATGCAAGTTGTATGATATGTGAATTGCAAGTTTTATGCCATATGCAAGTTTATTGCCATGTTTTATGATGTAAAATATTATGTTGAACATTTATGCATATGTAACATGTTATGCAAACTATATGTGAGAACATATGCAAGTATATGTAACATGAAATGCAAGTTATGCATGTGATTTTATGCATGCTAAGTATTTGGTGTTATGCATGCTAAGTATTTGATTTTGTGCATGCTAAGTATTTGATTGTATGCATGTTAAGTATTGGGTTTTATGCATGCTAAGTGTTTGGGTTTATGCAAGTTAAGTGGTATGTTTATGCATAATAAGAAATTGGTTCTATGCATGCTAAGTAGGTGGTTTTATGCATGCTAAGTGTTTGGTATTATGCATAAATCATGACATGCAAGTTTACCCTCTTAAATGTGATGCATACATATGTGAGATAACATCTTTATATGCTATGCATGTTTACCCTCTTTTAAGATGCAAGTCATATATGCAAGTTCAACATGTTAAGCAAGTTATGTGTATGCTCATATGCAAGATCAACATGTTATGCAAGTATGTGTATGATGTTATGTAAGTTATATGCATGTTGTTGTGCAAGTTCATATGCAAGTTAGGTGTATGAGATTATGCAAGTTATATGCATAATGTTATGTAAGTTATGTGTATGTTGATATGCAAGTTATGTTTATGATATCATGCAAGTTATGTGTATGATGTTATGCAAGTTAACATGTAACATGTTGTGCAAGTTCACACCTTTAAGACACATGCAAGTTCATCTTTGTATAACCTATGAACACTTATGCAAGTTGCCTTTAGATATGACATATGTATGTTCATGCAAGTTGGGTTATTTAGCAATGCTAGTTGGGTTAATATTATGATGTAAGTAGACACCTTTTAACCCATGTTAATGCTATTGTGTGCTAAGTGAAACCCATGTTATGTGTGAGAGAATCTTCTCTTGGAAATATGTCGTGTTAGCATAAGTGCGTGGGGAAACGATGGGGTTAATAGACATGTAAATGAATGGTGTGAAATGGTTATGATTAAGCATACCATAAAATGATTAAGCATAAGTGGGAATTTATCTATTGAGTTAGGTCTACCCCATGGGAATTTACCTATTGAGTTAGGTCTACCCATGTTATGAAAACTTGATATTAATTAGGGATAATTAATATGGGGGTGATTAATTAGGTGTAATTAATCAACTAAGACACGAGGTTGGACCCTTTTGTAGCGGAAGTCTGCCCGGAACCGACCGACCATCCAGCGGCTACAAATGATTGGCCCAATGTGAGAGGTCTTAGTCATAAATTAAATACATGATTAAAGTAAAGACACGAGGTTAGGCCCTTTTGATGACAGAAGTCTGCCCGGAACCAACCGGCATATCCAGCAGTCATAAAAGACGGTCTAATGTGAGAGGTCTTTATGAGGTCATGATCTTAATTAATGAATTAAGAAGCACTTAACCATAGTAGCATGTAGTGGGACATGAGGGGTTAAGTGGGTGCCTTGGGGTGGCATGATGAGATTAGTGGGTTGCCTTGGGTGGCAATGGAAAAATACGATTAGAATACTTAACCAAGGTGGAACATGTAATTAAGCATGATAAAAGGGTTAAGTAAGTGCCATGGGTGGCATGTGAGAATACGATTAGAATACTTAACCAAGGTGGAACATGTAATTAAACATGATTAAGGGGTTAAGTAAGTGCCATGGGTGGCATGTGGAAATCTAGTGGGTGCCCTAAGTGGCAATTGAAATATGATTAAAGGACTTAACCAAGATTTATAACATGTAAGGGGACATGGTTAAAGGGTTAAGTGGGATGCACTAGATAAAAGTAGCAAGCTTAAGTAGTAGCTTGTAGGGGCCCATTTCAACCAATATCCCAAACGTATCTTTGTGGGCTCGACTCTGGTCGGGTGACGGGACACGCATATTGGACTTGACTATAAGCGGCCAAAACGGGTTAGAGGTGGCAACGCGGGATCAACGGGTTTCATATGCGTGTGTGGACCCGGGCTGGTTGGTAAGTCGTTGCATCGTGTAGATATAAAGCCGTGCACAGTGATATTATATGGTAGCCACTTTGGGGAATGATACACCCCCTTTTGTGGGACCAGCACGGGTATCTACGGTAGGGAGCCGATCGCTTGGGGGTAGTAGGTACACCTAGTAAAAATAGGGGCAGACGGCACCTGTGTAGGGGTACAAGAAACTACCGGGTAAAAATTACTATGTACACTTAGTGGGATCAACCTTTAAGTAGGAATTACTCTTGGTGGGTAGAACTGGTGTGGTGCAGTGTAGGGATTACCCTTGGGTGAATCAGTCTGGGGTGGTGTAAGAATTATCCTTGGGTGGATAAATGCGTCTTTTCGGTTATCGTAGTACATCCGGTGTTTAGTTGGCTACTTAGTGTAGTCATTATCCCCAGAGGTACCGTACCTTATTTATGTCATACCCTAATTACTTTAATGGTTGTATTATTAGGGTTATAGGACTCACTCAGACTTATGTCTGACCCCGTTGTTTTTATCTTTTTCCCAACCCTCAGGTTATCAGAGTGGGCCTAGCACTAGTGGGCTTGGATCAGACCGCTATATCTATCTTTTGGGCTTGGATCGTAGAAGTAAAGCTCGGTTTATCTTTTCTATTATGGCTATTGTCTATGTAGTGGGATTATGTACTTCTATTTTATCAGGATGGATATTATGTACTTGACACTTGTTATGGTTTTGTGATGTAACCAAACATGTTTTACTTTCCGCTGCAATAAAAGGATGTTTTAAATTTTCAAGTATTACTTATATCTGTCTTGTTGTAATTTTTCTGTTCTATACTCACAAAAAAAATGCTCCACCAAAACTAAGGCATTCCCTTAGTGAGTGACCTTAGCGGGTATGGGGTGTTACAAATTCTATGGGGGTCTAGGTAGTTAGGCAGTCAACAATAATTCTAGGGTGACCTTGGCGCTGGTAAACTAAATTGAGGACTAAGTCTAGGGGTGACTTATGTCAAATTGCATTTTTATTTGGGGATCCATATCAGTCAGTATTTCTTTTATCACACTACACCGTGGTCTCACGAGGAGGCAAAGGCACACTTAGTAAGGGGTCCAAACGGCGTGGGTCCGAGCGCATTTTGGCTGGGCGGTAAGCGTCATCATGCCGATTAGGGAAAATAAGACGCTGTGATGCTTGTGATATACACTATGTCCTTAGAGCTAATGAATTGGGTCTGATAAACTCAAGACCATAGTCAGTATAGCTGATCACAATTATGGTTTAGGAACCGATCAATGGGTAAAATTAGGTTGTATCCAAATTACGAGTTGCAACAAATGGTGTAGAAATCGACCTATTTGAGAATTGACCATATCCTTTCTTATCTTCTGTTCTTATTTACTTTATTGTGCTGCAAACTATTATTCTGTCTAGATTTCCTCTTTTTTCATTCATGCTAGTAATTAGATAACTCACCAGACTTTATTCTGACTAGTTCTCTTTCTCTCCCTTTCTTTATTTCCCTCTAGGTTCTCAAGGTGGATGATCTAGTAGCCGAAAGAGTTTTGGCCCAGCTTAGCCCATTGAAGATTCTCATTTGTCTTATTCTCTTCTACATGTATTGTTCCACGTTTGACTTATTTATGTATTTGATGTCGAGAAGGATTTTTATTTGGTACTCTAATTATGTTATTTTCAAAAGACAATTGTGGTTTTTACGATAAAGTACAACCTATAATGTAATAACCTTTTTTACTCTGCTTTAAATGGAATTTTAAGTTCAACTGTGCTATTCATATGTTGTCTTGTGAATTTTAATCTTTGTGATGTTATTTTATACATATACGCTTCATATTTCTTAACGAAATCCTCGTACAGTTAACATTAAGAAATTTTGGGGATATATTTGGTATCAGAGCCTAAGGTAACAAATCAGTAAAAAAATGCTTTTGAAAGAAAAAGTCTTTTAAAGAAAAGTCTTTTCAAAATAAAAGGATATTTTTGGGAAAAATCCCCTTAAGTTAATTACAATATCCTTTGATTCCATTCATGAATCCTTCTCTCTTTTCCATTAGTAGCTTGTCTGGGGCCTCCAATTTTCGAAAGGGTGTCCCCATTCCGACTTGGTTCCATAGTTACGTGGAAGCTATGGCGGCAGCCGAAGGGCAAAAGAATGCCCAATCTCCTTCTCCAGCCGTGGTGGCTCCTCCTAGCCCACCACCAATGGCTGATATCTCTAAGCTTTGGAAAGATTTAACTGCTCTTGGCGCCTAGACCTTCCTTTGTTCAGATATTTTTGTTGAGGCCCACGCTTGGCTTAGAAATAATGAAGGCATTTATGGACTTTTGGAGTTTGAGCATAGGAGTAGAGTTCAGTTGTCTGCGTGGAAATTAAAAGGAGGATTATTACTAGTGTGAGATGGCTGAGGAAGAGCGTGGTTTTGAGACTTGGAACGAGTTTATGAAGAGGCTTGGAAGGAAGTTTATATCTCGGGCGGAAGAGGGAATGCAATTAGAGATGTTTCTAGTACTGAGGCAGAGTGATCTTTCTATAAAGGAATATGTTAAAATGTTCAATGAGCTTGCTAGGTTTGGGATGAATTTGGTGAATACAGCTCATAAGAAGGTTGTGAGGTTTGCTAAGAGTTTGAATCAACCTTTACATGTACTTGCTATGACTTGCATCCTGATGGGTGCTACGTTCGAGAATCTTGTTGAGATGATGCTTATGCACGAGGAAGGTAAAGGTGATCCCACGGAAAGTAAAGCTGAAATGGCTAAGGATAATTTTGGAAAAAAGAAATGGTGACCTAAGAAAGTTAATAATAAAAAGGGCGAGCGGACAAAAAGAGCACATATAAAGAAGGATAGTAGATGACATGGATGCGACATGATGGGCCATTTTGTGAGGGACTGCAAGAAGACATTAAGAAAGGGAGTTGCTTTAATTATGGACAGTCGGGTCATTATAGTTAACAAGGAAGGCAAAGAGCTAGTTCATCTGGAATGCATATGCATGCGCTAGAGGCGACTTAGGCTAGTGTCGGTCAGGATAGAGAAAGGAAGATTACAATCGAAGGTTTGGTCTCTCCTTATGATTTTCCAGTTAGGACCTTACTTGATTTGGTGATTCAAATTCATTCATTTCTAATTTGTTAGTCGATTTTCTACATCTTAATATATCATTTGTTTCTGATCTAGTAGTAGTTTCAAACGCTATAAGAGGTTCATATCATTTGTCTATGATGTGTAAGGGTTTGAGACTTTCTATATTAGGCATCGAATTTGATTGTGATGCCTACGTACTAGGGTTTTCTGAGTACGGTATTATTCTAAGGATGGATTGGTTGGCCATATTTGATGTCGCTCTTGACTGCAAGAGGTGGATAGAGAGATTGATGACTTGTCATGGTAGGACCCTCAAGATTTATTGCGACCCGTGATGGTCAGTCATGTTGAGCTTCTTAGAGTCCCTAGATACTTCTATCAATGATCTTAATTTGGTACCCGTAGTGAGAGATTTTCCGGACGTATTATCGGAGGTGGGAGGACTACCTCTGAGACAAGAGATTGACTTTTGGATTTATTGGACAGAGAATGCTAAGCTGTTGCATTTCCTATGCATCATATGGCTTCAAGGGAAAGGAAGGAACTGAGCAAGCAGGTGGGTAGGCTATTAGAGAAAGGATTTATTAGATGGAGTATATCTGAGTGTGGATTATAAAGAAGTAAACAAGCTCACAAAGAAGAATCAACACTCACTCCCTCAAATAGACGATTTATTTGATCAATTGATGGATGTATTTGTTTTCTTTCTGTTGGATTAGCGACTGGGTTTCATCAGCTTTGAGTTGCAAATGATAGTGTGGATAAGACCGCTTTTAGGACTCTAGATGGATTTTTCAAGTGGTTGGTTATGCCCTTTGGGCTAACCAATGCACTACATATTTGATTTTATGAGGTAAGTGTTTAGGGAGTGCCTAAATAAGTTTGTGGTAGTGTTTTTGGATGACATCTTGGTATTCTCAAGGGATGAGGATGAACATGCATTGCATTTGGGAGAGGTTCTTCGTACTTTTCTTGCCCATTAGTTGAAGGCAAAATTCTCGAAGAGCCACTTTTGGCGTAAGGAAGTGAGATTTTTGGGGCATGTAGTTTTGAGAGATGGTATAGCGGTGGATCCCGCTAAAGTGGTCGCTGTGCAAGACTGGAAGGTCCTCAAGAATGCGATTGACGTGAGGAGCTTCCAAGGTTGGGTGGGGTTATATCGAAAATTTATTAAGGACTTTGCATAGATTTTAGCTTCTCTTACCCGCCTTATTAAGAAGAAATTGGTAGTCTCATGGAACATGGATTGCTAGGATTCCTTTATGAGATTGAAGAAGGCACTTACGACCGCTCTAGTGTTGACTCTCCCAGACGGATCTAAGATGTTTAAAGTTTATACAAATGCTTGTGGTACAGGATTGGGCGCAGTCCTAATGCAAGAGTGTAGGGTTATTTGTTATGGGAGCAGCCAACTAAGGGTACATGAGAAGAATTATCCAACCCGTGATTTAGAGCTACCAGCTATTGTTTTCTCCCTTAAGTATTGGAGGCATTACTTGTTGAGCGAGAGGTTTGAGTTGTATAGCGATCATAAGTCTCTCAAGTATTTATTCTCACAATAGGATCTGAATTTGAGGCGGCAACGTTAGATGGAGTTTTTAACATCCTACGATTTTGAGATTTCATGTGCCCCAAGAAAAGGGAATGTAGTGGCGGATGCCTGAGTAGACAAAGAATGACTTTGAGCCTATTATTAATAGAGTGGCACGGTTTGGATTATATCTCATCTTTTGATTTTAGACCACCTACGAATTATGCACCAGGATAATTAGCATCGCTTAAGGTGCAACCTACTCTACCAGAACGGATTGGATCTAGTCATCTTGACTATTACCTGCTAGTCGATGTTTTGGACCGACTAGGTAGAGGTGAGACCTCTAGCCACGTTTCTAGATATTTAGTTGATGAGAGAGGATGGCTATGCCGTGATGACAGGTTTTGTATACCCCGCACGGGAGATGTGATGGGTGTAGTATTAGCAGAGGCCCATCACTCTCGAATAACCATCCATCCATGAGGAGATAAGATGTATAGAGATATGAAGAGGGTCCTCTGTTGGAAAGGGATGGAGAAGGACATGACATATTTTGTGGCAAGATGCATATCATGTCAGAGAGTTAAGGTGAGAAAAGGAAGCCTGGTGGATTATTTCACCCCATAGATGTTCCACAGTGGAAGTAGGAGCGCGTTTCGATGGATTTCATAGATAGTTTGCCCAGATCGAGGAAAGGCTATACCACCATTTGGGTGATCATGGATAGATTAACCAAGAGTGCTCATTTGGTCACAGTTAGGAATAAGAGGACCGAAGTTGGGTTAACTTCGATATATTTTACGGAGATAGTCCAGCTTCACGGAGTTCCCATGATCATCATTAGTGATAGAGATTCGATCTTTACCAACAAGTTTTGGAGAACATTGGAGGAGGCGTAAGGGACAAACTGAGACTTAATATTGTGTACCACCTACAGAAAGATCGACATATCGGAGGGTTGATCGGATTCTTAAGGATCTATTATGACTGTGCATTTTGGACTTCGGAGGGAGTTGGGAGGAGCATATTCTGTTAGTTGAGTTTGCTTATAAATATAACAACCAAACGAAAATTGGCATGGCACCGTTCGAAGCTTTATATGGACGACCCAGTAGATCACCATCTTGTTGGCGGGAGACTATAGGTAGACTTCTTCTTAGACCAGAGATGATCAAAGAAACCTCAGACAAGATCGACTTAATTTGAAAAAGGATAAAGGTAGCCCAAGACAGAAAGAGATCTTATGTGGACAAAAGAAAGTCGGATCTTGAGTTCATCGTGGGAGATATGGTTTTCATCAAAGTATCTTCCCTTAGGAACGTGGTGTGATTTAGCTCAGTTGGGAAATTAGCACCGATTTTGTTGGGCCATTTCTGATAGTAGAGAGGATAAGCCATATGACCTATAAGCTTCGGCTAACAGAGAGGTTGTCAAGAGTTCACGATGTATTTCATGTCTCGCATTTGAGGAAATTCCTATATGATTCTGCGATAGTAGTAGAGCCGAATACATTGGAGAAGGTTGAGGTCGAGAAGGAGGCTTTTGTAAGACGAGTACCTATGCGGATTTTGGATTCTAAAATAAAAAGGTTAAGGAATAAGGAGATTAGACTCATCAAGGTTCAGTGGGGAGAGGATAGTAACGAAGCAACATGGAAACAAGAGGAGAGGTTTCACACATCTTTTCCATTCCTTTTTGATAGTATTCCCTAAGTACTTTCTTAGTTTTGAATTTGAGCCTTAACCATTTCCTATTATTTGAATTAGTGTCTTAGGAAAGCCTATGGATGGTAGGACATGGTTTAAACATGTTATTAGGACATGTTATGTTTGATGGATTTGCGTGGATACAAGTGTTTGTTAGCGGATGCAATGGATGCATACACACACACACTAGGCACTAAATAGTGATTAGCAACCAGGTCACTAACATAATTGCATATGGATGTATGTGCACTTTTAATTCACTTTAAATTTATGGATGAAAACTGGGTGATTATCATATGGATGTTGCATTTTGATGTTGATTGTAGCACACATATAGAATTTTATGCACCATTAGGATTCTCTTACATATATTCTGGATGCATGACACTGACATAAATTGCATAAAAGGAGATCGACTTAATCAGTAGATCGCCCACCTAATTTTTAGTATTTTTAGGGACATATAGACTACAGTATTGAATATATTCATGAAAAGCATTAGAAATCCTAAGATATTTGTGACTGGTGGGTGAGTATATAGATGTAAATGATGGTGGGATAATATTTATGACATCCTTATAGCCTTGGAGATTTGGGGACAAAATCCTTTAAGGAGGGGAGAATGTAACAACCCAAAATTTCAATACAGCAATTGAAATAAAAGGTTAATAAAATAAATATTAATTAGAAAAATATTTAGATATATGCAAAAGGGGTTGTGCCTTTGGGTCCGCTACGAAATTTTGTCTAAGATACACAATTGGTTTGCTGAAATCAAACTTAAAACGAAGAAGTACGAAAGAAAGAAGTTTGAAATTCGAATAAACAATGAATTAATAAAAAATAAATTCAGTCACAAATCACGTAAACTGGGGCGACCCAGTTTTTAGCTGGGTTGACTCGGGGGTCGACCCAAACCCTAAGTTAATCGACCCATGGGTCAACCCACCTGTATTGTGAATTGGCCTATTCCAGCGATATGCACAACCTCGTGCACACGTTTTTGGTGCAATTCAAACTATTTTCAGGTGATGTTTATAGAGATTTTTTCTGATCTGATGGACCTAATTCTGAACCTAAAATCTAGCGGTCCTAAATCCCCTAACTCTGTTATAAATATATCTCCAAACCTAACCTTATTTCACCGTACTTCATTTCCTTCATTCTCTGCCTCTACTTTACACAACCTTCTCTTCAAATATTTTAATGGAATTCTAGGATTTAGGTTTTTGCACATATTTTGAAAGAATATTTAAATATAGAGATTTCCTACTGGGGCTTATCGGATTTGTTTAAATTTGTGAGTATTCTGTGATTACAAGATCAATATGAATAGTGGTTTAGTTCGATAGTATAATAGTTGTTGATTTCTTTAGATTTCAATTTTCTTTTTTGTAAACAATCTATGTATATCTGATTTTTGCTTCTATCTATTTCAATAATCTATTCTTTTACAGTAAATTTATTCAGTTCATCACCTTTTTTCTTCGTAAATAATTTTATTTACCATTCAGATTTAGCTTTATTTTGTTTCAGAATGTTCATATTTATGAGCCAAGGCCATACGCGAGCCTAAGTCATTGTTCTTTTTATTTTCATGCTAAGTTTAGGCCTTCAAAGAGCCTAAACCACTATTCCTTTTTATATGTGTGGTTTGGCTAAAAATATGAATTTTTGACAATAAAAAGCGCATTTGAGAATAATATTAATTATGTATAAAATGGATAAATTGAGGCATATTGGAATTATGCAATAAAGGATAATTAAACTGTAACGTTGATAAACTGAATAAATGGAATTTGGATAGACGCTAAATAGCGGGGGTTGGGTTGTATAATGGATCTAAACAAAATGATCTTTATAGACAACTTATAGATTGAAGTTTACAGACAGCTTATAGATTGAAGTTTACATGCAACCTATAATAAGACAAAAAATTACATGAAGAAAATAGGCTTATTAATAAACTTAAAGTGGGCATTAAGTTTAAAACAAACAAACTACTAAGCATGGATGTAACAACCCATATTTTCGGGTAACCGGAAATGCAGATATATTGTGTTTTGTGATTCTTAAGATTGTAATTAAATAATTGAGGGCATACTGAAAATATATATGTATATTGAATGGGTATTAATACTTAAAAGGGAAAATATATTTTCAATATTTGAGATCAGCTGTTGGTTATAATTATTAAATTATTAATTGAGGTTTTAAATACTAGATGTATATGTGATGATGATATCGGCAGAAGAATAGCGTTTAAATTAAATTAATGAATTTAAAGTTTACATGTGGTTTTTAAATTAAAACGTTTATCAATGAATTAATTAGTTTTTTGATTACATGAGAATATAAATATTGATGTGAATCAATACTTATAGGCTTGGTGCATTTTATTATCGTTAACAATAAATTTAAATTATTGAGTAAATAAAATGTACAACAACATTGTTGTACTAATAAATTAGGAAATTTGTGTTTTAAATGCTAATAATCATTGTAATTTTGTGCTATGATATATTATTGTATAAATCTTAAGTGTTCAAATTTGTTATGTTTAAAAAAAGTGTTTTAATGATGTATTATGTTAAATGAGGCATTGGCGACATTTATTTATTGTGTTGTAAAGATTATATAAATAAATGAAGATATTTTGAGAAACACATTCATTTTGGTAAATTATGTTGAATTTGACAATTAAATAGAGTAAATGTGTTTTATGTGTTAATTTGTGTGTTGAGTTGTTAGATTAACACAACTTAACAAGTGTAAACGTGTTTGTATGTAAAAAATTTGGTTTCTAAAATGTAAACATGGTTATAATATTACTTTTCGCTAAAAATTAACGTTTGAGTGATTGTAAACCAATGTTGCAGCGTGACTCGGATTGAAATTGTATTTAGGAATGTTATACTTGTGATTATTTAAAAATATTAACTTAAGAAAAAAAAATAGTATCTTGATGTAAAGATTGTGTATACTTACAAGTATAAGTGTGTGGATTCTTGGAAAACAGAGGGGCTTGAGTGCACTACTTACTATATTTAAGCATAATTAATTAATTAGGGGCTTAATTAGAGTTTTATTTGCCTTAGTCCTTATTTTGTTAAGGAGTATTCTGGAAACCTGAGAAAATAAAGACTGGAACGTATCATTTCTCCTCCATTATTCATTCCTTCCTCCAGAAAACTTCCTGAGAAAAAAAAACTATGGCCTCCTTCTCCCCAATCTCTCTTCTAGCCTCATGAATGATGAAATTTCGAGTTCTAAAACAATCTAACTGCTCTCTAATCAATTCTCTAGCATATTTCAGTTCTAAACCATTCTCCAATGAAGAGAAGATCAAGGTCTTTAAGCTTCAAGAAGCCATGGATGCTACATATTCCTCTTTTGCAATTTTATGCTCCGATTTGGCCTCTTACAGCTCCAATTCAATGGAAATTTTGCCTCTCTAATCCAATCAAGGTGAGTTAATTAACTCACGCATTCTAGTTTACATCTATTTTGATTTGTAAGTGTATGTTTGCTGAGTTGAATTGAAAATTGTTGTTTTCATGAGCTTTTCATCTTGTTATCTATTGCTGAAAACACATCCAAACCCTAACTTTAAGCCTTCATAACTTTTGTATTTTTAAGTGTTTTTGCGTGATTCTTTTTGCATATTGTTTTCCAATATCTTGTAAGTAAATTTGCAAATTTTGGTGCCATTGTAAACGGGTCACCAAGTAGAGGTTTCGCTGGGATTTTGACCTGGAACAAAACAACACCCAGGTCCGACTTCGGGGTGCTGTATCTCCTTCATTATTGATCGGAATTAAGTGATTGTTTTTTTGTTTCGAAACTTGGAATCATATCTATAGTACTGCAAATTTTTGTTTCATTCTGGGTTGATTTGAGTGGTTAAACGTATTGCTAAAGTTGGGGTTTCGTCGTGATTGTTGTTCATTTTGTTGTAATTGGTGAAATCACAGCCAAAGTGTAACTTTGTGTTGTTATAACTTCAAGATCCTTTATCCTCTTAGGATGATTCTTTTTTTCTTTAAAGCTTGAGACTTTCTCTACATGCTGCAAATATTTAGTCAAGTCTGTGGTAGTTTGGTCACTTAAACCTGGACCTAGAAGTGATTTCAGCCTAGGCTGAAATTCAGTTCAAAGTCCATGTTTAGAGCCCTGTATCTTTTTCATGCGAAGTCGCAATTCATTGATTTTTTTTTGTTGGAAAGCTAAAGTTTTCTACTGTATGCATGTCAGTTTTCAGTTCATTTAGAGGTCATTAGATTGCTTGAAACTGACCTCAAAGTCGAACTTTGGTAGTGATTCAGACCTAAGATCGAATTTCCTGAGTGAAAACAGTGCCAAGGCCTAACTTTGGGATCCTATATCTCCTTCGTTATCTATCCATTTTGAGTGAATCATTTTGCGATATAAAGTTTGGGATCTTGTCTATATGCTTCAAATTTTGTATGTCATTATGTGATAGTGTGGCTGTTAAAACCTGGTCACAAATTTGGACCCAGAAGTAATTTCAGCTCAAGCTGAAATTTAGTCCAGATCCATGTTTGGAGCTTCATAACTTTTTTGTGCGATGTCGAAATTCAGTGAATCCTTTTTCTATTAAAATTTGGGTCTTTCTAGTTTGTGCATATCAAATTTTAGACCAATCGGTGATCGTTTGATCATCTTATACATGCCTAAAAGTTGCAACCTGAAGTGATTTGGGGTACGTTTTCTTGTCTTGATACTTGATTTCCATGTGATTTTGTGTGTTGTTGTGACTTGGTTGATAGTTTATAAACTTAGAAACCAAGTTCATGTTTTTTAAACAATATGAACTTAGGATTATGAGAAAAATTTATGGTGATTCATTGTTGAGACTTTCAATGAGATTTACATTAACATTGAGTACACGTACACGATTTTAACCTGTTTTCCAATATATACATAAATATGGATTTCACTATAATTTTGAGGTTAAATGAGTTTTATTATCTTAGTTTTAAAAATTAAATGGCCTCAGAACAATAGTATAAAATTATTTTCGTAAATATATGGTTTTCATAAACAAAGTAATCATTTTTGGGAAAATCGTTTTATAAACTTGTTTTGTCAAAATCAAGTATTTTCTAGTTATAAACTGCACTTTTCTGCACCCTTCGAGATGACGTTACAAATATTAAACAATGTTGTAAACCCTGTGGTATGGGACACGGTGTATACGACATTGGTTAATTTCCTATTTCTTCTGATTGAAGCTATTGAGCTGTTGTTGTGATTTATGTGATTTTTGTGGTTGAAGATTTCTGAGTTTTCTAGTGCGGAGTTCACAAGCGGTTAGTGAACGAGTTGTGAGAACGTGTGGTATGGGACGCACTATTACCACTACTCGGGTTACTGACTGTGAGTCAATGACGCATATTGTGTTTTTTTGGGCCAGCACTTTGCTTCGGGGGGAAGCCAAGACTCGGGGGAGTCATGTATACGTATTCACTTGACCTAGGGGGGTCAAGGTACACTCGGCCGGGGGGTCGCAGTGATAGGAGCCTAACTTGAATACGTATAAGTACTGAGCTAAGCTCAGGGGGAGCTACATTATCATGTGGTTGCACATGCAAATTTGTTTCTAATGGATCCATATTGTGATGATATTTTGTGATTTGATCCATACGATCATACATGGAGGATTGTTGGATTTTAAATTTACGTAAACATTTTGTTATCTTCTATGTTGGAGTGTGATGCTCTTCCGTGATATTTGACTCATTTGAGTTATATGATAATTTTGATGATTTTGGTGTTATGTTTCCATTGTGCTCGAGTATGGTGATATACTTAGCTTAGATCTAGTCCTTGAGGCTTGTATATTTATCCCTTCTATTATGTCATGTGACTTAAGCTAATTAATTCCTTTATGTCATCATATTCACAACTCTTAGGGTAAAGAGTTGTATATCTTGTGCTTATCTATTTCTTATACTGATTTGTAAACTAGACTGACCCGTGCGTGTATTCCTCGGGTCAGACCGAGACATTTCAGGTGTAGTTGCTAGGCTTGGGGTTAGCAGGTTCTCTTTAATCTATCTTCACTGTAGCTTCATTCACTTGAGCTTATGTAGTCGAGTTCGAATAGTAGGGCTTTCTATTATTTCATTGTTGTATCATTTTGTAAGCGAGAGAAGTTTATCTATTCTTTTTGTAGCACATGTAATTGTTGTACTCTAATGATGTAATATTATGTAACTGTTCTGTGATCTGTGATAGTGTAATTATATGTACTGTGTTCTGAGCTGATCTTGTAGCCACCGTAGAATTGTACCACATAAAGTATTAAGTATGTCGAGCCTCTAGAAAAATACAATCACTTTATTGGCACACTTAAGACTTGCTAATGCAAATCTACGAGTGGTCGCCCCTAACCAGCCCTATTCTCCGCTCTAATAGACAATATTACCTAGTAATGCTCTTTATTAGAGTGGGTATCGGGGTGGGGTGTTACAATGGACAATAGTGGTCTGTTCCGTCAGCATAAGCTGATTAGGGAAAATAAGTGGCCTATTAAGAAAATGTGTAATATGTGTCTGTCCCAGCAGTGAAAATAGATTAAGGAAAAAAGGGCTCGTAGTACTTGTCCATTCCAGCAGCAGGAGTAGCCTGATTAGGGAAAATAAGAGGCCAATTAGTGTAAGTAACTTATAGTGACCTAGGCTTTTTTTGACAAATCTATGGGGGTCTGGGTGGCTAGGCGATGAACAATAATTCTATGGTGACCTTGGTGCTAGTAAATTAAATTGGGGACTATGAATAGGGGTGACTTATGTCAAATTGAATTTTTGGTTGGGGATTTGTATCAGTCTGTATTCCTTTTATCACGCTACACCGAAGTCTCATGAGGAGGCGAAGGCATGCTTATACTATATTGGGTGATAAGGGGTCCAAATGAGGTGGGTACGGACGCATTTCGATGGAGAGGTGAGTGTGCATCGCACCGATTAGGGAAAATAATACGTTGTAACGTCTATGATTTATGCTATGACCTTAGAGCTACCAAAGTGGTGTATGAATACTTCCAATGCCATACATAGATGATATTGTAAGTATCTCGTGCTACCGAAAGTGGCTTCCGAGAGTATCGGAACATTGCTTCTGGAAAGACAGTGGCATTGACAGTAAATACAGGTTTACCTTATAAAGTACTACTTTGTAATTGCTTCACTATTTTTGTCGAATTCTCATTAGCTTATAAATTAAAATACTAACCATATACAGTCTTTTTATAGTACTTTTTTACCGGTCTTATTTGAATTTATACATGTATTTTAATCATTTTTTGTTAACATGCAAACTTTTCCTAAGCAATTCAAACTTAGGAAACTCATAACTAATTCATACATCCACAAAAAATTACGAAATTCGAAACATACTCCCAAAATCATATAATAAACATCATACCAAAAATCTATGTTTTCTAACTATAGTTTTTACCCTAAAATCTAACAATTTTCATCTATATAAAAGCCATATAAACATGTCAAAAATAGCACACAATTTCCCACCAGTTAACATCGTATAACTCATGAAAAACCATTATGAGTTAACCAATACTTTCGGCTATTTTCCCAGCGGCCGAATCACAATATTAAAAATATTATTCATCTTGATTAGTCAACATTTATTGATTTGTTAAATGAAGTTTCCAAGCTCTGAATCCTAGCATTTTCTCTTCTTCCTACCTTTAGTGGCCGACCACCTTAGTTTTCTTTTTATTTTAGAGTGAATGAAAAATGAAAAAAATGAGGTAGGATATGAGTAGATATAGGGGTTGAAAGTTCACCTTTTCCCCCTCTCATATGCCCTTCCCTTAAGCATTGGTTCATTTGTTTACAAGGTTAATCTACTAGTTAATTTATTAAGCACAAATCTCATTTCTTCCTTCAACACATTATCCACATTTAAGTTATCTGATTAAATTCATGAAAAATGTTATCAAATATTTGGGGTAGTACATGTAAACTCGAGGTTAACTCCTATTTGTAGTAGAAGTCTTCTAGGACAACCTGACTATTTAACAACTACAAGAAGTCGGGTTAATGTGAGACATCTAGTGTCATGAGCCATTTAGCATGTGATACACCTGCCTCGGGACAGTATTTGGTTGTTGATCCACCTTATGAAATATTAAGTGGTTGGACTCATTCTGCACTAAGGGTTCATCCTTAGCGCTTGGACTGAAGTCGTATGGTCCTCCCTTATTAGCTATTAAGAGATATATTAACTGCCTTTCTCTAATGATTACGAGGTATTTAAGGGTCTCGAATGAGTTAGATAGTTCTCCAAAAGTTTTCGGCTTCTTATTTAGGAGCTAACTGAGGGTACACTAAGGGATGGAATGTTTCACCGAAACCGCCTATCTAAGAGAAGTACTAAGTGATTAGGTCTTGTAATGTCATCTAGTGGTAACGTAGGGTCTGATAAGAGGGTCATAAATGGCGTTAGTGTCCACTTGAAACCCAATACTAAGTGGTTGATTAAATATCTCACGTTATATCGAGAGAATACATATATATGGCGTAGTCTACTAGGAAACGAGGACGTAAGTGACTAGGGTCCACCAAAGGGTATTAAGTGGTCATAGGAACCCATCCACATTTCCAATGGTCTAGTGACCAAGAAGCGTTCACCTTTTTCCATTTAATGCAGACGTAGAAATTTATATATGTGTGTTTATATCCGCTTAGACATAAACCTGATAGGTTTTATACTGCTATATATAAGAAATAAGTTTTCTTTTTTAGCTTAAATATTTTATTCATCAAAACTATTATTCCGATTCCCCTCCTCTTAATAACACATGTTAGACAGGATGGCGGAACATGCCAATCGATGATGTGGATGATGGAGCTTAGTGATGGCGATCGTTACTTAGTTTACTATTATTATATCTCAGTTACTATTATGATGTATTTTAACTTGTTATATTATGTATGACATTTGGGATCTGATATATTTGACATTATGATATTTTATGATATGGTATATCTATTTGATTATTATATTTATTCATTTCGCTGTGAGATTTTTTTTTTTTTTTTTTTTTTTAGTCTGGCTCTCTTATTTCATTTCTTATAGAATCCAATGACTCGTTTAGAATGACTCTAAGTTCCAATGGGCCTTTTCTAGGTTGGGATTTTGGGCCATTCCAAGCGGATTGTTACACCTATATTTTGAACTCAAATACTTATACTTTGATATTATACTTTTATTTTAATAACAATATTTTGGTTTATATATATATATATATATATATTTGATTATGCATGTATTTTGATTTTAAATTATTCAGATTTTAGTTTATACTTTAAACTTTGATTTAATTACACTTTAGATTTTGATTTTACCATTAATAAATAATAATTATGATTTCATAATATAACTTAATACTATAGTATTGATATTTGTATTTTAAAGTTTAAATTATTAATTATATATTATTTATATACATTATACTTTATTTTGATTCTTTAAATTATTTTAATAAAAAAAATTAAGCTTTACTATGTTCAAACTATACATTTACTATGTTTACATAGTTTCAAAAGTTTTAAATCGTTATATATAGTTTTATATTTTCAAAACAACTTTTAACAAACTAGTTTTCAAAATACACTAGATTATGTCGACATTGTCCTATCATGTATGTCGATATAGCAACTAGTACTTTCAAAATTCAAATTTAAATGGAAGTGTCTATTTGCCATAACCGTTTTCCAACTGTTGTATCTCTTCACCTATTCTTTTACAAAAATGAAAAATAACAATTTTCTCTAATTTTCTTCCCTTATTTTTCTTCATTCTCATTTTTTAGAAAACTATACTTATATTCTACCAATTTTCAAATTAAATCATGTCAATTCAACTCGGATTTCATTCCACATTCAACTCTCTCCATTTTATCAAGAACAGAGTACAAATCAGAGGTATATGAGCAACTGTAATTAAGATCGAAAGATCCAAATCTGCATTCCTTGTCAAAATAAATCGAACAACCTTACGGGTGTGACTAGGTGGCCCATAATGTAGCTGGGTTTGATTGTTCGTAAGAAAAACAATTGGATTGACTTGTTGTCTGAAAATAAAGTCATTTGTACCCGGAGGTCTAAGATTGTAGAGGATGCCTTGTTATAGCCTTGAAAACAAGAAGTGTAATTGAATTGATATTGATTAAATGTCGTTCAAAGTAGGAGACTAGATGTAGGTCAAATCAGAGCAAGTATGATATCCGGTGTGTTCTTTCATTTTTAATCTACTGCATTTATTTTATTAATTACTATTTGTTTCTTTGATTGATTATGTGATCATTATACACATGATTATAAGCGCAATCCAAAAAGATTTCAAAAATCTTCATAAACACTATTCAACCCTCATCCTCCCTCCCCCTCTGGTATTAGTCATTAGATCCTTAATTCACATCACTTTCAAGTTCAGCTTGTTGCTTTCGGTTTCTTCGTTTGTTCTACGTACTAAATTATTAATATTATTATTGTAGAAAACTTTATTTAGACACAAAATGATGAAATAAATTTAGATACAAAAATTCTTTAAGCCTTAGATCTTCTCCTAAATTCCACCTACCATGTAAAGACAAACAAATCAATTTTTTATAATTCATGTGTCGTTTTTTGTTTCCCAATAGTCGCTTTTTATTGTAATTATCCATCTCATAACAACCAAAAAGAGAACAATAATTGTCCTAGATATGATAGAGAACAAAAACATGAATTTGATATAGCCTTGTTTATTCTTCGGCTGCTAAGGAACACCATTAAATGAAATGGATCTCATTTCTTATCTCAGTACAAAGATAAATTTATGTATGTTCTCTCCTAATAAGAGAATTTTATACATGAAAATATATTTTTGATGTTTATTTTAGATCATAATTTCTACCAAAGATCATCTTGAAGTAACTATAAACGGACTTATTAGATATTTTGTTTGATTTTAATCAAGATATAACAGAAAACTTATTATCAAGATATAACACGAAACCTATTATGAAGATATAACATGAAGTTATTATGAAGATATAACATGAAGTTTATTATGGAGATATAACACAGGAAATTTATTAGGATATATTTTATGGGAAACGATAAATCCTATTAAATGAGGAAAATATAACAAACGTGATACTTTTATCCATCACTGTTTTTTTTTTATTACAAGCGTTTTATCAAATTTCTTACTCAACCACCATGGGCATCAAGAATTATCCTAACTAAACTTGGAATAAAGAACTTATCTAATTAAGATTTTGATATGTACTTTGTAAAAATCAGACTAAATAAGATTTTCCAAATAATAAAACAATTTTAAATTATATACCTATATTATTTTGAATAAGATATGCACTTAAGACCTCAATTCAGGTTTTCCCTGTGTTGTAAAAGATCAATGGTTAAAAACTGTATAAACCATAGTTAACAACTGAGAATACTATGCAGTCATCATGGATGCTATGAGCACCTACCACCTGGTGGTGGGGATAGCGAGGGTCTCACCCTGGTGACGTGAAGAAGAGATACGACAGCAGTGCATCAGGGGATTTCACCAACTTTTCAATAGGGAATGACTTATGCTCGTGATGATACGCATGTTGGAGCTTCTCGCTGCTTGAATACACTGACTGGCAATTGTCATCATGAGATGCGTTACACATACTTTGCTATGTAATTCTGGACATGTAGACTCTAATAAATGGCCTGCAACCAATTTGTCTAGCTTGGCCACGCAGCAATTAAGTACAGAGAATGATATAGTTAACACAAACATGAGAAACAGGTTCTACACATATGGATGTATCAGATGTCAATGCAATGGACACACAACAAATTACTACCGAGACTGATTTACCAAATGCACAACAGACAATGGCATCTGACCATAAGAATGTGTCGATGGCTGATGGTGTGTCCGGAGACTTGCAGTCACGTAGCTTGTCAGCGAACTCGGAGAACTTGGCATCTACAACAAAGGATAGCGCATCCAAGATTTCAAGGTACAGTTAGAAAACAAATCTAATAGTAAAAATCTGCACCGAACGATTTCAAATCCTAGTAAATTGAAAGGCTATAAGAAATCACCTGATTTTGGTTGCTCCAGTCTTTGAATCACTCGTCGTAGTAAAAGAGATAACGAGCCATTCACGTTTCCAGCAATGCATTCCATGGACGATGTTGTTGATAACCCTGCATGGGTAGAAATGATTAGTCGGGCTAAGGGTAAACATAGACGCAGTAAACTAAACAAGGTAAGTGCTAACCCCACTAGCTCTAATGCTGGGGATGGTTCAACTTTAATCTATTCATGGCTCTTCTCTTTTGGAATGTGAAGGGACTGAATTTTTCGACTAGAAAATTGGATATTTTGGATCATGTTAATAAATATAAACTGTCAGTAGTAGCACTGTTTGAGCGTAAAATCTCTGCAGATGATATGAATATTTTCGTGAAAGGTTAATTCCCAAATTGGTCATATTGCGCGAATGCTCAGGCAATTGATAAAAGTTGTATGTGTATTATGTGGAACGCTCTTTGGTTGCGTTTTAGTGTTGCTTCTATGGATATGCAAGCGGTATCTGAATTTTTGATGAACACTGGTGGACTCAAATTATTTTAAACTGCTGTCTATGGTATGCACACTTCCTGTCTATTGTGACAGAACTGGACCTTAAAATAATGCTAGAAATGCTGACGAAAATTTCCTATTTACTATTGAAAGTGTTGAACTTTCAGAAGTTCAGGGAAAAGGTCACAGATTTTCCTGGCGAGAAGGTAAAGACTTCTATACACATAGCAGAATTGATCGAATTTTTATTAGGACTGTGCTAGAAGGCCCGAACAAATCATGTGCGGGATTGTGCGGGAATGAACACAGCGGTAGGATTGAGGCACGCAATTCACGGATGACCTTTCATCCAGCTGCCGCACCAAATTCTGACTTCATTTTCGGACCTTAAAGCATTTCTGTTTTTATTAATCTAGAATTTCAGGAAGTATTTGGTAATTTTTCTACTTTTCTATTGCCACATTAGACTAGCGCTCACTGTCCGATCCTGATTCAACAAAATTATGATAAGGGCAGTGGACAGAGTAAGTCACCATGCAGATATAATAACATGTGGACATATGTTCAAGGATATAATGACATAGTTGTAAACAGCAGGGTTGGAGATGACACTGGGCATAAATTTGCATAAGTTTTTGGAGATTAAAATCCGTCAAAATTGCTCTTAAAGCATGGAACAAAGGCCGAATTTCCTTATCTGATGCCATAACCAGTTTGAAAGACAAAAATGATCGTCTCTACAATCAGGCTATTACAGCATACATATAATCAACACATATTACAAGAATATAAAGACAATATTAATAGCGAGTCTTTATTTACTGGATTACTATTCATTATTACATTACTGGGCCTAGCCCACTATGCTTTGTGTCGGTCTATATATTGACCTATGTACACAAAGCTTTATTCATTAATTTTAGAATACAATTTATCATCACTCTCAAATAGTTACAGTTCTAGAAATCATTTCCATTACATCTTTGAACAGTTTCTGTCTCCAAATTCATATCTGCAATACTTGTGCAAATCTATCTTGGTATCAAAGCCACAGAGTGTGCTAACTGCATCACTTGAGAATTTCTTATCATCAACGATCACTCAAAGGTGGTATGTGCAGCAGTACATTAGAGGAGCTTCAGCATCTAGACTCCTACCATCATAGATCTTTTGATCTCTTCATTTGAGAGTTGTGACTTTATCAAAAAGACAATTGGGGCTCGCCAATCTGTGTGGCTGCATTAATTGTTTCTAATAGAGTTTAGCGGTATAAGAAATTTGAACATAGAGTAAGCGATTAAGAAAAATCAAGAAATCAATCGGTTGATCACAGTGTCGCCCAAAGAAAGTTTACAAACTAAAAATTTCGTTAAGAATTAGTTCTGTCATCATTTTGTAAACTTTATGGTTGCAACAGGAATCAACCGAGAACATTTCTTTTGTAATCCCAATTCAAAGTTATCAAGTTCAGATTTCTCCATACCTGTGTTCAGTTGATCCATCAATTCAGTTTTCTTCAATGACGAATCAAGGAGATGTCACAAGCCCTTAAGCCTCAAGCAGCAGAATCTCAACTCGCTAACCTGATCCTACAAACGACTAAATGAAAGCCATAATAAAGCCACAGAGTCAACTCATCTCTTAAAAGCTTGATGAATCCAATTTCCTGTTTTGAAAATTACAAATATAGACAGCTATTAGAGGGTATGCTCTAGATGAATTCATATATGGTACAAAAATTGTGCCACCAAAATTCATTAGTGATAATGAAGACAAACTTGTGCAAAACCCTGAATTCTTGGGCTATCAAAGGCAAGATAGCCTTATCTGTTCTTGGATGATGTCATCCTTAGGTCCAACCATATTGCCACAACTAACTGGCGTAAAAACTGCCCAAGAAGTATGTGAGCTACTGTTAAAAGAAATTTTCTGCATAGTCATCTGCAAGAATTATGCATTACAAGCAACAGTTACATAATATCAGAAAAGTTGAGTCAACTATGAACGAATATCTTCTTAAGGTGAAGAATATATGTAACACCCCGAAATTTTAACGATATTAAAAGAGGGTAAATTAAATAATAATTAATTTAATATTCAGAATTAGAGGAAACAGACTGCACCATTGCGTCTGACTCGAAATTCTGGTCAAGATAGACATTTGGTTTGCGTAAAACAGACATCGTATGAGGAAGTTATGAGGGTTTTAAGTTTGTATACGCGCATAAATAATATGTATACACGCATGAGTCGGGGATGAGTCAGAATTTTATCTAGAAAAGTTCGAATTTGAAAAATTCATCAGAGCGGCAAAATTTCCGCTCTAGGGAGTCGACCCCCCTAGAGGGTGTCGACCTATGGGTCGACCCACCCACAGAGGTGTCGACACCCCTAGGGCTGAGTTGGCAGTCGGTTTCAGAGGGTTCTGCAGCTATAAATATGTGCTTAATTCGCCTATTTCTTCATTGAAAACTATGGAAGCCATATGCTGCCGGAGTGCGAACTGAGACGGAACCGTTTTCTACAACAACATACTTTGCAAATAAGAAATTCAAGATCCGTTCTTTCTCAATTCTCTAAACCTAACGCTATGAGTTTCTAGTTGTTTTTAGGTTTAGATAAATAAGACTAAATTGTGAAAGACTGTGAATTGGATATGTTGTAAAGTGTGATTCTATGCTAATGTTAAATCCTATACTATGTCAGGATAGATCCATTTCCCTAGATCTAATACAATTGTGGTTATTCTATTATGTTGCATGTGTGGATCTTGATTTGTAAATATATTGTGGTGAATGTACATCTATTAAAATAGACATTTGTAACATTGGCTAGATCTAGTTCTTTATGTAAATCACCTTTCAACTGTCATATTGTGACCAATCTAGATATATTGTAAATTTGACATGTAAAGTCACCTTTAGATCTAAACATGTTACTATGTCATCCGAATTATGCTAGATCTAAATAGTTGGATATCTAAATGGTTAATTTAGATATCACTATGTTTGCTTTGACATCGTAGTAATTGCCACAAGTTCATCAGTTTTATGTCCACCTTGTCATGATGTTAATTACATGTCCATTCATCTCGCTATCATGCTAATTTATGTTTATGCCAAGATATGTTGAAATTATCACCTTTGTCATATTCCCTTTTTATTGTTATGGGTAAGCTACTTTATAGCCTAGATGTTGCCGAAGTACATGCGAACATGTTAGTTAGAAAACGGGGAAAAGTGATTTATAATTGGCATAATTTATGTAATATTTATATGAATTGGACATATAATTCAAATGGGGAAACATAAAAATAATCACCTATAATGACATAGGTAGATTTGGATAAAAATGGAATGTTTAGTAATTACAATTAGGAATTGTAATTGTACTTATGACACGATGTTAGGTTGCATTAGCGGTGGAAGTCTGCCCGGACCTGACCGGCATATCCAGCAGGCACTAATGTTGAACCTGATATGGGAGGTCTAAGTATGTAAATACGAATCGGGCTAGACACGAGCTTAGGCCCAACTGTGGAATAAGTCTGCCCGGACCCGACCGGCACATCCAGCATCCACATGTTGTAGGCCTAATGCGGGAGGTCTAGCCCATTATAAACCATAATTGGACATGGTAAAGAATTGGGCTGCTTAACCAAATTTAATACATAAGGATTGTATGATTATGAACTTCAGTTAGGGTTAAGTAAAATTGGATGGGTAGTGGGTGGGTTAAGTAAATTAGAGGGGGTGGGCAATATTTACATGTACGCCCACGAAATTAACCCAATAAGGTTATGTAATTAAAGACACCTAGTGGTATACATAACCGGTGGAAAAATATAATAAAGTTATGTAATTAAAGACACCCTTTAGGGTAAGCATAACTGACATAGGGCTATGTAATTAAAGACACCTAAAGGTATATACATAGTAAGTGAAAAACCTAGTGAGGATACAAGACAAAGGGGAGAGCTTGTACCATATTGTGTGGGACCCATTTCAGTCAGTAACCTGAGTAGGTATTAAATAAAGAACTCTGTACTAGGCGGAGAAGAGGCACGCTTACTGATTGATTATAGGAGATTCAAACGTAATGGACGGTGTGGGCGGCGCAAACTGACCGGGCCATGTGCATGCATGAGCCGGGCAAAGGGGGATAAGACGACCGTGACACAAGTAGATATGGTTGTGCACACTTTAAGGATTGCCACTTTAGGGAGTGATACCTCCTACTGTGGGGCCAGCACAGGGTATGTACGGAGTAGGGAGCCAATCGATTAGGTCAGTGGTTAGGGTATAATCGGACGTATGCCCTAAGTCTACCAACTTATAGTGGAAGGGATCCTGTAATTTTAGTAACACTAGTAATAGTGCAGAGTAATCATTAGTGAAGCACATACACCTTACCCTGTCTACCTTGTCACACCTACCATTTATGCAGTGATCTCTGTTATCCACTTTATATGTCTATCATGTTACTTTTATTTATTTCCTGGCTAAAAATAACTAGACTCGCCAAACTTTATGTCTAACCATTTTGTTTCTCCTTCTTTCCTTCGTTCCCTCCTCCCCCAAAGGTTCTCAGGGAGGAAACACTCAGGCTTAGTCAGGACTTAGATTTCATCTCACTAGGAGCTACTTCTGAAGTATGGCTCAAGTTCTTGTCTCTACTATGGCTTAACTCTTTCAATTAGGGAAATTAAGATTTTTATTTTCTTATGTACTCTGATGGTGCAAGACAGAAGTTATTTTATTGTAATTGTTTTTGTGACTTATGGTATTGTGGACCACGGTATTAGATTTATGTTTGAAATAAAATTTTAAAATTTCCGCTGCTATCTTATTTATATCTATCTTGTAATTATTCTGTGTCTGTTTACCTATAGCGCTTCACGAAACTTAATGCATTCCCTTAGTGAGTGACATTAATGGACGTAGGGTGTCACACTTGGTATCAGAGATGAAGGTTACCAGATTAGATAAAAGTTTTTGAAAATTATTTTTGAAAAAGGTTTTAAAAGAAAGCATTTTCAAAAATAAATGTCTATTTTGAAAATATTCCTCAAGAAGCCATATGTAATATCCTTCGGTCCTTTATCTAAATTTCTTCCTTTTTCAGCATGTCTGGGGAACAACACATTCCTAATATCCTAGAGGGCATCACAATACCCGGATGGTTTCGTAGGTATTTGGAGGCCACGACGCCTGCTGAAGGCCAAAGAGGCGTTCCTCCCCCAGCCGCACCAGTCATTCCTCCTCCTCCTCCTCTAAGAGAAGATAACTTCGCCAAGATCTGCAAAAACTTCCATGCTATGCGAGGGAAGCCATTCCATGGGAACGAGACATTCGTAGAAGCTTGTAATTGGCTTAAGTAGATCGAGGACTTATTCATAATCTTTGAAGTAGAGGATAGAAGGAAGGTTCAGTTAGTCGCATGGCCACTGAAGGACGAAGCCTCATTTTGGTGGGAAGTCACTCAAGCTGGACGTTCGGCGGGAACTTGGGAAGATTTTAGGCAGAGGTTCGAAATGAAATTTTTTTTCCCCAAGCTGAGAAACATACAGATGGAGTGGTTCTTAGCACTCAAACAAGGAAACTTGACGGTGAAGGAGTATGTGAACAAGTTCAATCAGCTGGCAAGGTTCGGATTAGAGTTGGTGGATACACCACACAAAAGGGCTTTGTGGTTTGCTAAAGGGCCGAATGAGCCTCTGCCTAGTTTAGCTATTTCCTATATTCCAATGGGGGCCACTTTTGAAAAGATTATTGACATGGGCCTAATGCATGAGGAGGACACGGGAGAGAAGAAGAAAGCAAAGACTGAGGGGATATCGCAGAATAGGAAGGTGTGACCCAAGAAGGGGCGGCAATTGTAACAACCCGTATTTCGATAACATGTTAAGACGAGAATCAAGGCAGAATTTAATTTTAAATTCTGAATCAAGTAAAACGGGCTATGCCATTGCGTTCGTCTCGGAAAAATATGCGAAATAGAGACTGAGATTTCGAGAATCGGAGTCTGTATGACCAAGTTATGGTCCGACGAAGTTTTCAGAAAATTCAAGTTCAAAAACGAGTTCTAATTTCGAAAATTAGGGCTGGAAGGCTAGGCGGGAAAAATTCCCGCCAGGCACCCCAAGTCGACAGCCCTGTCGACTTGGGAGTCGACATGGCTTGACCCAAGTCGACAGCCCTGTCGACTTGGGGGTCGACTTATGGTGGCCGGGCAGTTTTGCCTGGTGCACCTGTTTTCTGTTTTGGCTAGGTTTTTGGGCCTGGTTTGAAATCTGATGGTTCAGGTTGATCCTAGGGTTAATCTAAGGGTCCTAACTAATCCTAATCTCTATAAATAAGCCCCTAACCTACCCCTAAATCCTCATTATTCACTCATGCAACTAAACTATGCCAAAATTGCTCCTCTCATGGCCTCCACTCTCATTCTAAAATTCCTAAGTAAATTCCTATGAGAGATTCATGTTCATTCAAGTGTTTTCAAGCATGAATGGATGATGTTAGCTTGCATTCAAGTCAAGTTGCAACATTTCTATTTCAAAGCAAGGGTTTTTATTGATTTGGAGCTTTCATATTGGGTTTATTTGATTGCATAAGAGCTTCGTCTCAATCTTTGTTTTGCATTTCGATTTGTGCCTTCATAGCAATGTAAGCCCTTTCCCTACTCTTAGATATTAACTATGAAGTTAAATGTTCATGTTGCAAGTTTGAGTTTGATCATTGAGTATGATACATGCTATCATGTCATGCAAGTTTATGAAGTCATTATCTTGATCTTGTGGGCTAAAAGCTACAACCTTTATGTTGAAATGTTGCATTATGCAACATGAGAACCCTCATAACCTTTATGTCAACTTGCATATGAAGTCATAACCCTTATATGATGATATATGCGAGTTACTAGTCATCATTCCATGTCTTTTGTCACCATGATTCGCTTATGTGCCAAGTTTGGGTTTATGCATGTTTTTTAGGCTTAAGAATGTAACATGCAAGTTAATGAACACATTTGTGCCTCATTTGCCACCATGATTAACTTGTGGCTTAATATCCATTTTTGTCATGCCTTTGCCAAGTCTCTTCTTTTAATCCATTACGTTGTTGCGAACGTATATGCGAGTTTAAAAGCATTGGGTTATGTTATGGGTAATTTCTAGTGACATGAAAATATAACTTGAAAACATGACTTGAAATATAACATGGAAGTTGACATGTGAGTATGTTTGAAAATATGAAATTGGGAATTTACCTATTAAGTTAGGTCTACCCATACTATGGAATTGGGAATTTACCTATTGAGTTAGGTCTATCCATATTCTTATGAACATGACACTAGACTAAACATGAAAGTGACCAACTCGAGGTTGGGTTGAGTTTGCAACGTAAAACTACCCGGAACCGACCGGCCTAACTAGTAGTTGCAAACAATAGGACCCAATGTGAGAAGTTGGTCATGTTGTGCTTGAACCCGAGGTTAGACCAAGTTGTGGTGTAAAGCTACCCGGAACCGACCGGCTTAACTAGTAACCACAACAAAGTCTAATGTGAGAGGTTGAGGTGCATTAAGTAATTAATGCCACATGATAGGGTTAAGTTAATTGGATTAATGACTCTTAACCAAATATGACATGGACAAATGGGTTAAGTAAATTGATTAGGCTAATGATACTTAACAAAACATGACAAGGTTGGGTAGGTTAAGTAACTTGATTTGCCTAATGACACTTAACCATTTTTTATATGACTAGTGGACGGGGTTAAGTTAACCAACACTTAATCAATCCAACACGATAACTTGGTAAGGTTAAGTAAGTTTTCTTAATGACGCTTAACCGAAAAATACAGTTAATGGATGGGGTTAAGATTGGACTCAACTAGTCTAAACATTGAAATCGGATGGGGTCAAGTTAGCCTAGACTTAATTAATCCCACTTGATAGTTTAATGGGGTTAAGTTAAACACTTAACTAATCTAACATGATGATTTGATGTGGTTAAGTGACCTATACTTAACCAATCTAACTCGTGAATTTATTGAGGTTAAGTTAACCTATACTTAACCAATCTAACGTGAAAACATGACAAGGCTAAGTCACGAATCGCTTAAATACGCTTGACCGATTTGACTCAGTAATTTGATAGGGTCAAGTTAATATATACTTAACCAACTTGAGTATGGTTTGTAGGGTTAAGTCTTGAACTTGGATACTTAGCCAATTTTGACATGATTTGTAGACGGGTTAAGTCATGAACTTAAGTGACACTTAATCCATTATGTAAACCCTAGTTCTGAGGATTAGGTGGATAACCGTAGTTAACAAGGATAACGGGAATAAGGCTAAGTGGTAAACCTTAGTTGAAGAATAACTAAGTAATGATTCTTAGTAGAGGAATTTTGGACCAGTTCATAGATTGGATGAGTAACCCGATATGGTAGGTTATCGTTTAAGCACACGAGTAGGAGCAAGTTATCTGATTTAGATAAAGGCTCCAGCGAACTGGGTAACGAAGCAGCGGCTTCGGGGAACGTGTGGATATTCTTGGTATCCCTCTGTGAGCTGCCAGGTGATCATACTAGGCTCATGAGAGGTTAAGGTCTGCGTTAGAAGAACCAAGAGTATGCCTTGGTTGCTATACGAGCGACCTAAAGACGGGGATGGATAGGGGATAGTCGACGATACACGGTCGTACCCTAGATAGCATTTTGTCAGGCTACCTACCATCTTTGGTCAAGCGTGTACGTACGGAAAGGCAGAGAACACCCAAAAGACCATAATTGCTATCTAATTATGGTTGCGGTAAGGCTAGGATTGTGGGTTGGCCAGTAGTGTGTTCTTATACAGGATTTATCCTGTCTTTTCTTTCACTAGTTGAGGGAGTGGTCTCGTGGGACCATAGCCACGTATAGAAAAAAACAGACCTTAGCATCTGCATCGGCAGATAAATCGAAAGCTCCCGACCGAGTCCTGTATTTCCTGATCTGCCTTGTGACAGGACTCGGATGGCACGATGTAATACATGTGCATACAGTCATGGAAAAACGATTCACAATGAATGCGTGGGAAAAAGGGCGTGGTTGACGGTTAGCGTAATTCCTAGTGGCCCTGGGTGGTTGAACCAAAACCGAGATACGAAAACGTGCAATAGGTAAGCATAATCCCTAGTAGTCCTAGGTAGCATAAGTCCTAGTTGTACAAATGATGATTCATGTTGAAAGACCCTAGTTAGATATAGGGTGACAGTCCAAAACGATCTTAAGGATCATGGAACTATGTTAAAGTAGTATAGAATCTCATGGGAAAGCCCGTATGGTCTACGGCAAGGGACTGAACATTTACATGGAATAAAACATACGAGTTGAGTAACCTATATATGCGATATATTAGGTTGACATGGACCATTACACGACTTTTGAGTAAGGGTCACTCATGGTTAACACATGATACGGTGGGGATACTAGTACGGTAGGTGCAGAGCTAAAAGACAGGATAGATACCATGGGATGTTATACGTGATAGATATCTCGGGAATATTATACTTGATAGGAACCTGACGATGGGATACCTTGTTTTATCTTGACATCGTAATTTATCATGACACCTTAGTTTATCTGAGTTCAGTAGTTCATCCTGTTATTTTGATTTAGCTTATCTATCTTGTCATCATGCTTATGTTCATCTCAGTTTCTCATGTCAGTTAACTTTACTAGTTTTTATGCTGATAGTAGATAGGGCTCACCCAGTCTTTTTGACTGACCCGTTTTGTTTCGCCTCTTTTCTTCCGTTTCCCCCCCAGGTTACAGGGAGGAAATACTGTTGTTTTGTTCGGACTTCTTCTGCTTGTAGGTCATCATGGATGGCTTGGACTTTTCTTCGCTATGGCTACTTCACTGTTTTTACTTGGGGAATAATTTATGAAAAAGTCTTTATGCTTCTTTACTATTGCAAGACAGGTTTTGATGTACTCTGATGTAAAAGGCTTTAGACCTTAATTATTAATGTTTATGAAAGTTCGATTTCTACTTCCGCTATTTTATATGTTCTGTCTTGTGATATTTCTGTGCATGTTTACCAATAATGCCCCTCTAAAGCTAGTGCATTCCTTTGCGAGTGACCCTAGCGGAGGCGGGGTGTTACAGCAATAGTAGAAGAAAGGAGGGAAAGATGACAAAGACAGGGATAAGCGAAAATGTCACAATTATGGGAAGGAGGATCACTTGATTAAAGATTGTAAGAGAAGGAAGGCCAATTACTTTAATTGCAGGGAGGTTGGACACTTCTCTAAAGAGTGCCCAAAGAAACAGGGATCGCGGGGACAAGGTCAAAGAGCAGGAACTTCTGGAGGGCAGGTGCATGCTCTCGCGATCAGTGCTCCTGACAGAGGTAGAAAAATTTCCGTAGAAATTTTAGTTTCTCTTTCAAACCAACCAGTTAGAACACTTTTTGATTCTCGCGCTTCACATTCGTTTATATCTAGTTCTTTGGTTGAATCTCTGCACTTAATTACTAGTATGGTAGTAGAACCCCTAGTTGTTTCAAACCTCATTGGTGGTTCGGCTCATTTATCAATGATCTGTTGGGGTTTGAAAATATCTGTGTTTGGCATCGAGTTTGAGTGTGACGCGTATGTGCTCGGGTTTATGGGCTATGGGCTGATTCTAGGAATGGATTGGCTTACAATGTATGGGGCCATTCTGGATTGTGAAGGGGGGTTGTTAGACTCCTGACTTGTTAAGGGAAGACCCTCGAAGTTTCTTGTGACCCCCAAGGGTCTGTTATGCTTAGCTTTCTAAAGTCTTTAGATGCATCCATAGATGATTTGCAATCTGTTCTAGTGGTTCGAGATTATTCCGATGTTTTTGACGAGGTACGGGGTTTACCTCCAAGGCGTGGGATCGACTTCCGCATATATCTGGTGGACAATGCAAAGCCAGTTGCATTACCAGTGCGCCACATGGCTCTAAGGAAAGGAGGGAGCTGGGTAAACAAGTAGGGGAGCTACTTGAGAAAGGGTTTATCATACGAAGCATATCTGAATGGGGTGCTCCAGTAGTATTCACAACTAAGGCGGATGGTTCGCTTCGTTTGTATGTTGACTATAGAGAGTTGAATAAGCTCACCAAGAAGAATAGGTACCCGCTTCCGGGGATTGATGATTTATTTGATCAGCTTGTTGGTGCCTTGGTATTTTCACAGTTGGACTTGGCTATAGGGTTCCATCAGTTGAGGATGGATGAGGACAACATAGATAAGACTGCTTTTAGAACTCCAGATGGTTTCTTTGAATGGCTAGTGATGCCTTTTGGGCTGATGAATGCACCCGCCTATTTTGTTGATCTGATGAGTAGGGTGTTTCGGGAGTTCCTAAACAAATTTGTTGTAGTCTTTGTTGATGATATTTTGATCTTCTCCAAAAGCAAGGAAGAGCATGCTCAACATTTGAGAGAAGTTTTGAAAACTCTCTGTGACCATCAGCTTAAGGCCAAGTTCTCCAAATGCCATTTTTGGAGAAAAGAGGGGAGATTCTTAGAGCATGTAGTCTCCAAAGAAAGGATAGTTGTAGATCTCGCCAAGGTGGTTGTAGTGCAAGATTGGCAGATTCCTAAAAGTGCAACCGAGGTGAGAAAATTTCTTGGGTTGGCAGGTTACTATAGGAAGTTCATTAAGGACTTCGCGAAGATATCAGCCCCTCTCACCAGGCCGACAAAGAAGAATTTGGCATTTTCATGGGATATAGACTGAGACGTTGCTTTCCAACGACTGAAGAGGGCTCTGGAAACAGCCCCACTTTTGACCTTGCCTGACGGGAATAAGGTGTTTACTGTTTATACTAATGTGTGTGGTACAGGGCTTGGTGCGGTTATAATGCAAGAAGGGAAAGAAGTATGTTATAGGGGGCAGACAGTTGAGAGTTCATGAGAATAACTACCCCACCCATGATTTAGAGTTAGCTGCCATAGTGCTTGCGTTAAAGATGCGGCGTCATTATTTATTTGGAGAGAAGTTCAAGTTATACACCGATTATAAGTCTCTCAAGTATTTGTTCTCACAGAAGGATCTCAACTTAAGGCAACAAAGATGGATGGAGTTCTTAGCTTCTTATGATTTTGAAATCGCTTATACCTCTGGCAAGGGTAATGTGGTGGCAGACGCACTAAGTAGGCAGATGATGGCCCTAAGTCCTCTGTTTGTGGAAAGAAAGAACTTGGATTTATATCAGCTTTTGATTTTAAACCCTTCATCGAGGTTTTTCCTGATTTGTTTGCATCCTTGGAGATACAACCAAATCTTATGGACCAAACAGGAGCTTCGCAACAAGATGACCCATATATTTTAGACATCATGGAAAAGCTCAGAAGAAGGAAGACCTCTAGCCACCTCAGTAGATATGTCATAGATGAAAAGGGGTGGTTGCGACGAGATGGAAGGCTTTGTGTTCCTCAATCTGGAAGCTTGATAAAGGAAGTCTAGAAGAAGCCTACCATTCTATGATGACTATTCATCTAGGTGGTGACAAGATGTATAGAGACATGAAGAGGGTTTTATTTTAGGCTGGGATGAAGAAAGATGTAGCCGAATTTGTTTCTCAGTGTTTAGTTTGCCAGCAGGTCAAAGCTGAGCAAAAGAAGCCTGGTGGATTACTTCATTCGTTGGAGGTTCCACAGTGGAAATGGGAGAACGTCTCTATGGATTTCATAAATGGTTTGCCTAGATTGAAGAAAAATAACACCAGTATCTGGGTGGTAGTGGATAGACTCACTAAGAGCGCTCATTTTATTCCAGTTAAGAGCAAAAGGATGGCATCATTATTGGCAGCAATTTATGTTCGTGAGATAGTTCGTCTTCATGGAGTACTTTCCAACATCGTAAGCGATTGTGACCCCATCTTTACTAGCGAATTTTGGAGGAGTTTGCAAGATGCTTTAGGTACACAGTTGTGTTTGAGCATGGCTTATCATCCTCAGACCGATGGGCAGATGGAGAGGGTGAACAAAATTCTTGAAGATCTTTTAAGACTGTGTATCCTAGACTTCGGGGGGACTTGGAAAGAGCATCTTCCTTTAGTAGAGTTTGCCTATAATAACAGTTATCAAGCTAGCATCGGCATGGCACCCTTCGAAGCATTGTATGGATGACCCTGTAGATCACCAACTTGTTGGTGGGAATCTACAGAAAGATTATTACTTGGACCATATATGGTTTGGGAAACGTCCGAAAAGTTTGACCTTATTCGATGGCGGATGAGGACAGCCCAAATAAGCAGAAGTCTGCCCGGACCCGACCGACACATCCAGCATCCACATGTTGTAGGCATATGTGGGAGGTCTAGCCCATTATAAACCATAATTGGACATGGTAAAGAATTGGACTACTTAACCTAATTTAATCCACAAGGATTGTATGATTATAACTTAAGATTAAGTAAAATTGGATGGGTAGTGGGTGGGTTAAGTAAATTAGAGGGGGTGGGCAATATTTACATATAGGCCCACGAACTTAACCCAACAAGGTTATGTAATAAAAGATATCTAGTGGTACACATAACCGATGGAAAAATACAATAAAGTTATGTAATAAAAGACACCCTTTAGGGTAAGCATAACTGACATAGGGCTATGTAATTAAAGACACCTAAGGGTATACATAGTCAGTGAAAAACCTAGTGAGGATACAAGACAAAGGGGAGAGCTTGTACCATATTATGTAGGACCCATTTCAGTCAGTAACCCGGAGTAGGTATCAAATAAAGAATTCCGTACTAGGTGTAAATGGGGCACGCTAACTGATTGATTATAAGAGATCCAAATGAAACGGACGATGTGGGAGCCGCACCGGCCCATGTGTGTGCATGAGCCGGGCAGAGGGGGATAAGACGACCGTGACACCATTAGATATGGTTGTGCGCACTTTAATGGTTGCCACTTTAGGGAGTGATACCTCCTACTGTGGGGCCAGCACAGAGTATCCACGGAGTAGGGAGTCAAACGATTAGGGTAGTGGTTAAGGTATACTCGGACATATGCCCTAAGTCTACCAACTTATAGTCGAAGGGATCATCTCACTTTAGTGACACTAGTAATAGTGCAGAATAATCATTAGTGAAGCACATACACCTTACCTTGTCACACCTACCATTTATGTAGTGATCTCTCTTATCCACTTTATATGCCTATCATGTTACTTTTATTTGTTCACTGGAAAAAAGTAACTAGACTCGCCAAACTTTATGTCTGACCCTTTTGTTTCTCCTTCTTTCTTCCGTTCCTCCCACCCCCAGGTTCTTAGGGAGGAAACACTCAGGCTTAGTCAAGACTCAGATATCATCTTACTAGGAGCTACTTCTGAAGTATGACTCAAGTTCTTGTCTCTACTATGGCTTAACTCTTTCAATTGGGGAAATTAAGCTTTTTATTTACTTATGTACTCTGATGGTGCAAGACAGAAGTTATTTTATTGTAATGGTTTTTGTAACTTATGGTATTGTGGAACATGGTATTATGATTTATGTTTGAAATAAAAAATTAAAATTTCCGCTGCTATCTTATTTATATCTGTCTTGTAATTATTCTGTATCTGTTTACCTATAGCGCTTTACGAAACTTAATGCATTCCCTTAGTGAGTGACATTAACGGACGTGGGGTGCCACAATATATGCGATCACTTGAGTTCAGCAGGACAAAAAGTACCTGAATCTGAACAAGTACTATCCATTGTTAGTGGTTTAGACGATGATTACGTAATTATTATTTTGTCCACGAATCCTACACCAAATCCACAGTATGTGTACTATACTCTGCTAGCCCATGAAGGCAGAATTGATCACAAGAAAAGTAACAATTCTAATCTATCCATGAATTACACCTCATATGGAAGAGGAAAATTTCAAGATAAAGGAAATTCATCAAGAAATCAATCAAACAACCAAAGAGGTGGTCAGTCATTTAGAGGTAGAGATAGAGGAAGAAATAGTAATAGCAAAATCAGATGTCAGATTTGTGAGAAGTATGGTCACAGTGCCAACAAGCGTTACTTCAAATTTAATACAAATTATACTCCTACTCGGCAAAGCATTAACAATTTAGGCAACAATTCAAGTGTGAACAATATCAGCAATCAAGGTGATAACAAAATCTGAAGTGCAGAATGCAGACACAACAAAAGTTGAAGACATTAATGATGATAATTGGTACCCGGACTCAGGTGCTACGAATCATGTGACAAATAATTTAAACAACTTAAATCTTAGGAATCATGAGTACAAAGGTATGCAAAACTTACTTGCTACAAATGGTAAAAGTATTCACATAACACACACTGGAAATGCTGTAATTGTTAGACCCAAATAACTTTATCTTAAGAATCTATTAAGGGTACCATCAATTAAAAGAAATTTAATGAGTGTTTCCCCATTTTCCAAAGACAATAGCGTATATTTCAATTTTTTTTTCCAAATGCACGTCTGGTAAGAGGTATACTGACACATGAAATAATTTTGCAGGGTAATGATACCAATGGTCTATACAAATTTAATGTCAATAAATCTGGGAAAAAGTGACTGGAAAGGTAGTAATCATCTGTTGAATGTTTCTAATGATCATGTACTGACTGATTCTAATGATCATGTGTTGACCCCTGTTAGTAACTTTATGCACTGTAATGAGTTTGAATTATGACATAATAAACTGGGACACCCTAGTATGAAAATTGTGAAGCATGTAATTGGAAAAAATAATAACACTGATATCAATAAACTTCCAATCACACATGCTTGCACACTTTGTCAAATGAGAAAGAGTCGTAAAATTGCATTTCCAGATTCAAACACAACTTATTCTAGATCACTTGAGTTAATTGCTACTGATCTATGGGGTCCAGCCCCAGTTTATTCTGACTATGGATACAAGTACTATATCTCTTTCATAGATGCTTATACTAGTTATGTCTGAATATATATGCTCAAAAATAAGTCTGATGCTTGCAAAAGTGTGCAACATTTTATTACTTATGTTGAAAAACATACTGGAAATAAAGTCAAAAAAATTGAAACAGATGGAGGCAAAGAATTTCTGCCACTCAAGCAATATTTTTCTAATAAGGGTACTTTTCACAGAATCACATGCCCCTATACATCTGAACAAAATGGTATTATAGAGAGAAAGCATAGGCATATTGTAGTGACCCGGATTTTCGGCGACTTTGGTTATCGACGTAAGCTCGACGTCGATAACCAAAACATCGAAAAATCCCGGTAATTAATGAAAGAAATTAGAGGGTAAGGATAGATAAGATAGAACTTATAGAATAGAAGAAGAAAAAGAACATCATCATCAGAGTAAACACGAATCTTACAGCGGAACGAATAAAATATAACATAACATATCTTTGAAATAACATCAGTATATGTATACAATAACACTTATCAGAGTACAACACTTACAACAACAGCGGAAATAATAATAGCTATAGAATCCTGAAGCCTCCTGCTCCAAGCTCTCCAAGTGTATCTGTAAAATCCCGACTACTTGACTGCCCGTACAAATTTAGGCACCCAAGAGTTTAGGGAAAACAACAAAATAAACTCCGGGTCAGTCATGGGACTGGTGTGAATAAACTCAAATCATTTAAACAGGTATATGATATCTCATAAGACCACGCCGTGAATACGGAACGGGTTTTTCCCTTATGAGAATCCAAATAACTTTTCAAAGCAATATCCTTCTGATATTATAATAATGTCTAAGTACAAATAAATATCAATCTAGCAGAAACGCTTGCATCTCACGTTACTACATATATAGTATACAAATCAAAATCGCAAGCACGTATTGGATGATTGGATTTCCAACTATGACAAGGTATGGAACCACCTTCCGATCAGTGTACTCTATGAACGATACACTGGAGTTCAACAAGAACATCTTGCAACTCAGTCACACATGACCGACCACTCATTTCGCTTGAGTGTATCGAATGTACATCACCAAACGGTTGGGATCAGCAACAGTGCCCGTATATATATATGGGACAGCATTGATAGATTAAAGAAGCAAATGAATATTCTCTAGATAGGTGATTATACACCCTACTTCGGTGCGACCGACTTAGCCATGCTGCCTGCCCGATTTCTGTCATTTACCGGATGATGAGGCTAGAAGCTACGCTTTATCATCACATCAGATTCACTTTGAATGCTACATTGTCAAATCCATCGAAATCACTAATTGACGTCTACAACAGTACATTACGTGTTAGCTAAAGAAGTTTCCTTCTCCGCTTCCACTCTTGGTACGGTTGAAGAAATCAAGGTACGTGACCTTTTTGGAAATACTCTGCCAGACATTCATTCATACAAGTCATCCCCATTCACTTAGAATGTCACATCGTCATACCCGCCACATCACAAATTGATTTATCCAAAAATAACACGGGTATACAGCTAAGAGAAACGAATTCCTCCGCCACCAAACGTGAATACGTTTGAACAGATCAACTTACGCGATCCATTGGACATACTCTGTCAGACCTTCGTCCATACAAGTTGTCCTGGGACTGGACAAACCGAAGGCACTATTCTGTAAACAGGATAGCCCTTGCATTTTACTCCGTCTTCAATTATCTTTGGCATATATGATTCTCGACGCTTATGCCAATACATAGTGGTTCTTTGGATAATAATCCAACCGGTCTCTCCATATTAACAACGTTAAAATGGTCAGAAACTTCGATAGTCTGTGAGTTAACTATCGAAGAAAAACAAATGTGCAAACAACGATATTATTTCCAGATGGAAATTATATCGAACAAACATCATTTATCATAAATCTCTTCAGTTCATTTATTTACTTATCTCCTATTTCCCTATATTCAATATTTCTTATTTTCTTTTATCAGAAAACATTTCTGATTCTCGTTTGGAAAACATTTCCAAAACTCCTTTACGATCAAACCTTACCATTTCTTAGTTAAGAAGGAAGTCACTCAAGTTGGGGTATAATTACCTCTCAGACCTTAACTGAACAACGTTATAACTTCAAAATGGTCAAAGTTTATCGTTTAATCTTTAACAACTTCTTTACACCTTTCTCGGATCAAATTTTACTAATCTACTTCTATATTTAAAACATTGGTTATAACGATAACGTTATAATCCCTACTTTCGAATTATCTAACTTTAATTATAACTTCTATTCTTATTGGTGAATAACTAACCTAACACTTATTTATTTATAAATAAATAAATCTCTATTTAAACACTGGAAAATATAAGTACTTTCCCGAATTCGATATAATCGAATTTGCCGATTAACTCTCTTCGATAAATCTCTATTTGATTAACTCTTCTTCGAATAAGCTATATTCGATTAACTTCTTTCGAATAAACGATATTCGATAATCTCTCTTCAAATAACTAATATTTGATAACTCTTCCTTTTCAAATATCTCATATTTGAAAATCTCACTTCGATTAAACTATAATCGATAACTCCCTTCGATGAAACTAACATCGATAACTCCTTTCGATGAAACTAACATCGATAACTTTAACTCGACTAACTTAACTTGACTCGACTAACTCGACTTACTTGGTTCGACCAATTCGATTCGATTAACTAGGCTCGACTAACTTAACTCGACTTACTTGGTTTGACCAATTCGATTCGATTAACTAGGCTCGACTAACTTGACTAACTTAACTCGACTTACTTGGTTCGACCGACCCGGTTTGACTAATCCTGACCCATTTGGTTTGACTGACCAGGTTTGGCTAACCTGACCCATTTGGTTTGACTGACCATGTTTGGCTAACCTGACCCATTTGGTTTGACCACTGGGCTTGACTACTTGGTTCGACCACTTGGTTTGACCATTTGGTTCGAATACCATATTCGACTAACTCCTCTCGATTTATTAAAACCGATTAACTCATCTCGATTGACTAAATCAATTAACTCCTATCGATTAACTAAATCGATAAACTCCTTTCGATTTACTAAGTTTGATTTACTCGACTCGACTGACCAGGTTCGACTAACTTGACCAGCTTGACTCGATTGGTTCGACTCGACCAGCTCGACTCGGTTGGTTTGACTCGACCATCTTGACTCGATTGGTTCGACTCGACCATTTCGACTCGATTGGTTCGACTAGCTTGGTTTGACCCCTTAACTAACTTGATTCGAATATTTATATCCGACTAACTAACTTTTCTTTTATTTCTATTTATTTTAACTTCTACTTATTTCCTAAATAGATTTCCTTTTTTATAATCTATTTATTTTCCTAAATAGATTTTCCTTTATAACTCTAATTATTTAATCCCTAATTTAATATCCTTTATTCTATTTATTTAATCTAAATAAATATTCCTTTATTTTATTTATTTATATCTAAATAAATATCCTTTTATAAAACCCTTCGATTTTATAAATAGATTCATTTTCAATATAAATATTGAAAATCCCCTTTTCTACAATTTTCAGTGTTTTCTATTGTTTTTAAACAACCAACTGTCAATGATCAATATCATCCAAACATATACAATCAACAACAGATTATATATCACAGTATATATCACAATATACAAATAACAGTAAAATAAATGTTGAGGAATCCAGTCGGATTCCTCCAACCTGTTTCCCTACATCCACCGATGTTAAACAACGTATATAACATCACTTGCATTTCTAATGAAATACACTGATAACAAAATCACCGTTTAATAACGATATATATATATATGTAGATATATATATATATATTTATATATCCATACTGTTTTCAATCAATTATTTAACAGTCCAATCTACAGTCCAATTTAACAATACAACTTAACAGTCCAAATTAACAGTACATAACTAGCATTCAAATATAGAAATAAAATACAATTTATATTAAAAATATAAATTGAGGAGAGTTAGTGAGTTTTTACTCACTTTTGCGCGTTAACCGATAAATATCGGTTTGCGTTCATTGATTCAGTCGAACAATTTATTTCTCCATAAATTGTAACGAGCTCGGATTGACTCGCGGTCAGTCCCATTGTGTTGCTCCCGTCCATACGATCCCAACGCAACTTGTTTCGTCTGATTTCGATATCGTATGATAAAGATATGATGTAAACAAGTTAATACGAATTTAAATTAATTAAAACTTAGAGTTTTTAATTTACTTTGGGCCTCACCCTTATATTCCCTCTTGGCCCATCCATACTCATACAAAACCAGCCCGTGACTTTCATCTTTCCCTAAACCGATTTCAAGATTTCCAGTATCAAAATTTTCCCGTCGTTGACCCCCTTTGACCGACTTTGCCAACCGCTCCGACCACCTGACCCCCACGCCGACATCACCACCGAGTCCCTCGCCTGAAACCGCACCTTCCAGTCACCGAGGCTCCACCTCCGACGTCCCTAATTGAAAACCCCCCTGCTGCCTGAAACCACGAAACCACCATCGCTCCCTTACTCCGATGACCGGAGTTCCCCTTCCTGACGCCATCACCTGCGCCTCGCCAAACCAAGTTCGCTGGTGAGCTCCCCCTCAACCCCTTCATCTCCTAAACCCACCGTAGCCGTGCCCTAGCTCGATTGCTCGAAAGTGGAGCATCAGAAAATTGGCGACGCACCATACCATTTGGACATAGAATCGAAGCTTCTTCTCTGCTGAATCCATATGTATATACCTCACGATTTATAGAATTTTGTATTTGATTGTTTTGATTTTTTTTTTTAAAGAGGATCGAACTCTGATTTTTCCTAGAAGAACTTTGGTGGCGGAAAAAAGAAAGCATTGACTAGAAAGTGATTTTAGAGTTTTAGAAAATTTTGTGGGGTTATTTATAGAAGAAATAAATTATTTTAAAATGGATTATTTAATTCATTTATATCCTTACGCTGTTTGTGCTTGTCTTTAAAAATTCCTCTGATCACACATGACACCCAAAAATCACGAAACTGAACATGTAGCTAGAGTTCGTCATTACGGTCCCAACGAAACTGGTTTCGTCGAATTTCAACTCCGTATGCTCACACAACGTATTTTTAACCATCGAAATACTAACTGTTTCTTACTCTAAAAATCCGTATGGTCACACGGCGACTCTAAAAATCATGAAACTGGAAATCTAACAACTATTTGATATTGCGGATCCAACAAAACTGGTTTCGTCGAATTCTGAGGTCGTTTGCAAAACTGGCTATTTTTAAAGCTCTAAATAACTCTTTTTAAATATATAAATATATTTAAAAACAATTAAATTAAATATTTATAAATAAATATTATCGTATATCCTTACATATGATATCGTACAGCTCCAGAATATCATATCAGAATTTACAATTTGATATTTCAGATTTCAGATTTATCGATATTCAATTCATATCGAAAATCCTTTTATAACGTAAATAAAGCGTCGCAAATTATAAAGGAATTCTATAGCGACTTTTCTGAAATTTGATTTGGACGTACATCGAAATCTATACGACGAAATCCCGATTTTTCTCTTCCACTAGAAAGATATACTCCACCAGCTCCACACGTTTCTTGTTTCACAGAAATCCAGCTTAAAACGAATCCTGTACAATCAGTTGAAGTTCGAATCAGCACTTTACGAACTACAGCGCCATTTCGAGCTCGTTTATAAATATATTACAAACTATACGTTCAACTGTCGTTGATTCAATATATTCATTATTATATTTCGAATCGAAACTCCACCAAATCTCGTATGCTATTCAATTCACATGATATTGTGAATTTCACTATTTCCGACTATTTCGACACTATAATATAATTTATTATATTATAATTATTAATTAAATATTCAATATTATTTAATTCACGTTCTCGATATCGATAAATCGATATTTAATAATTAAATAAATAAATTATTCAACAGCTAAAAATGCGGGTTACTACAATCTTCCCCCCTTAATAAAATTTCGTCCTCGAAATTGCTAAGCTAAGGGATGACCCTATCTTCTTGGTAAAAATTTATCTGTTTACCTCTTGTCTCCGGTTTCAACTGAACCAATTAATATCGACTAAAATATTAATTTATTCCGACTGACTAAATTTTCAAAAATTCCGAAAATTTTCTAACACCTTAACTTTTCGAATTTTTTTGCCAGCACCTCCTTTGTACTGGTCAATATCTCAAACTCCAACTCGCCTCTCTGGGCCTTCTTTAACCCAAAAGAAAATCAAACAGCCAAGCGGCTTGCCAATTCGGCTCATAAATCTCATATCCATATATAATATAAACTGGTACCTTTTTGTCGGGAATATCAACTCTATCACTTCCATATGCTATCAACTCAGCATATACCAGTGTTATTTCCATCAAATTCCAATCAGTTCATATCCTCAAATCCAAATCGAATTTCATTCGAACCCCAATATCACATTCCAAATTATTGACTTATCAATTTGGTTCCATTCTAGATTATCTTTAATCCAATTCAATTTTATTTAACTTAGTTCAAGTTTAATTCTAATTCACTTATTCACATTTGTCATCTCAGTCTATTTAAATTCATACGTTAAATTTTAATTTCTAGAACTTAAATTCCTGGTTTTATTTCAAATCAATTTGAAATTACAATGCCAATTCAAAACCTTTGAATTTCTAAACAACTTGTTTTCTCAAAACATTTCAAAAACAAAACCTTTGGTAGTAGGCCGTCACTTACAACTCGAAAATGAACACTGATGATGTCTAGATTCATCATCAGAATCTATTTTCCAGCTATCGAAGTGAGTTCAATACTATATCACCTTCAGTTTGAAAAACGTTTTCAAAATCTCCCAGGAACTTAAAATTTCCTTATTTTAATTCCAATCTGATTTAAATTCAGATTTTCCTTCATTTTATTTCATATACTTTACTTATATGAATTCTGATTAGTCATTTATAATCATTTTACCTTTTTATAATCTTACTCGATTATAATAACAACCAACACAACCAATATACTATATCAAATATATTCGGGTAAAATTATTCCATTTACCCTCTTTCAAAACATACCATGATGGTTCATCGTATTCAAGTGTTTATTTACTCCTACCGATACAGTGGATCAAACTGATCGACCAGAATTCATAAACAACTCAACCAATAAAACTCCACAATATAAAATCATTTTATATTAACTAACAAATACGTTCACTCGTATATATACACTCAAACTCAGTCTAGGATATTACTAATCTTATCTCTACTGAATCACGCCACAGAGCCAAGGTAAAAACTAAACCAATGCTCTGATACCAACTGTAGTGACCCGGATTTTCGGCGACTTTGGTTATCGACGTAAGCTCGACGTCGATAACCAAAACATCGAAAAATCCCGGTAATTAATGAAAGAAATTAGAGGGTGAGGATAGATAAGATAGAACTTATAGAATAGAAGAAGAAAAAGAACATCATCATCAGAGTAAACACGAATCTTACAGCGGAACGAATAAAATATAACATAACATATCTTTGAAATAACATCAGTATATGTATACAATAACACTTATCAGAGTACAACACTTACAACAACAGCGGAAATAATAATAGCTATAGAATCCTGAAGCCTCCTGCTCCAAGCTCTCCAAGTGTATCTGTAAAATCCCGACTACTTGACTGCCCGTACAAATTTAGGCACCCAAGAGTTTAGGGAAAACAACAAAATAAACTCCGGGTCAGTCATGGGACTGGTGTGAATAAACTCAAATCATTTAAACAGGTATATGATATCTCATAAGACCACGCCGTGAATACGGAACGGGTTTTTCCCTTATGAGAATCCAAATAACTTTTCAAAGCAATATCCTTCTGATATTATAATAATGTCTAAGTACAAATAAATATCAATCTAGCAGAAACGCTTGCATCTCACGTTACTACATATATAGTATACAAATCAAAATCGCAAGCACGTATTGGATGATTGGATTTCCAACTATGACAAGGTATGGAACCACCTTCCGATCAGTGTACTCTAGGAACGATACACTGGAGTTCAACAAGAACATCTTGCAACTCAGCCACACATGACCGACCACTCATTTCGCTTGAGTGTATCGAATGTACATCACCAAACGATTGGGATCAGCAACCGTGCCCGTATATATATATATATATATATATATATATATATATGGGATAGCATTGATAGATTAAAGAAGCAAATGAATATTCTCTAGATAGGTGATTATACACCCTACTTCGGTGCGACCGACTTAGCCATGCTGCCTGCCCGATTTCTGTCATTTACTGGATGATGAGGCTAGAAGCTACGCTTTATCATCACATCAGATTCACTTTGAATGCTACATTGTCAAATCCATCGAAATCACTAATTGACGTCTACAACAGTACATTACGTGTTAGCTAAAGAAGTTTCCTTCTCCGCTTCCACTCTTTGTAAGGTTGAAGAAATCAAGGTACGTGACCTTTTTGGAAATACTCTGCCAGACATTCATTCATACAAGTCATCCCCATTCACTTAGAATGTCACATCGTCATACCCGCCAAATCACAAATTGATTTATCCAAAAATAACACGGGTATACAGCTAAGAGAAACGAAATCCTCCGCCACCAAACGTGAATACGTTTGAACAGATCAACTTACGCGATACATTGGATATACTCTGTCAGACCTTCGTCCATACAAGTTGTCCTGGGACTGGACAAACCGAAGGCACTATTCTGTAAACAGGATAGCCCTTGCATTTTACTCCGTCTTCAATTATCTTTGGCATATATGATTCGCGATGCTTATGCCAATACAGAGTGGTTCTTTGGATAATAATCCAACCGGTCTCTCCATATTAACAACATTAAAATGGTCAGAAACTTCGATAGTCTGTGAGTTAACTATCGAAGAAAAACAAATGTGCAAACAACGATATTATTTCCAGATGGAAATTATATCGAACAAACATCATTTATCATAAATCTCTTCAGTTCATTTATTTACTTATCTCCTATTTCCCTATATTCAATATTTCTTATTTTCTTTTATCAGAAAACATTTCTGATTCTCGTTTGGAAAACATTTCCAAAACTCCTTTACGATCAAACCTTACCATTTCTTAGTTAAGAAGGAAGTCACTCAAGTTGGGGTATAATTACCTCTCAGACCTTAACTGAACAACGTTATAACTTCAAAATGGTCAAAGTTTATCTTTTAATCTTTAACAACTTCTTTACACCTTTCTCGGATCAAATTTTACTAATCTACTTCTATATTTAAAACATTGGTTATAACGATAACGTTATAATCCCTAATTTCGAATTATCTAACTTTAATTATAACTTCTATTCTTATTGGTGAATAATTATCCTAACAATTATTTATTTATAAATAAATAAATCTCTATTTAAACACTGGAAAATATAAGTACTTTCCCGAATTCGATATAATCAAATTTGCCGATTAACTCTCTTCGAGAAATCTCTATTTGATTAACTCTTCTTCGAATAAGCTATATTCGATTAACTTCTTTCGAATAAACGATATTCGATAATCTCTCTTCAAATAACTAATATTCGATAACTCTTCCTTTTCAAATATCTCATATTTGAAAATCTCACTTCGATTAAACTATAATCGATAACTCTCTTCGATGAAACTAACATCGATAACTCCTTTCGATGAAACTAACATCGATAACTTTAACTCGACTAACTTAACTTGACTCGACTAACTCGACTTACTTGGTTCGACCAATTCGATTCGATTAACTAGGCTCGACTAACTTAACTCGACTTACTTGGTTCGACCAATTCGATTCGATTAACTAGGCTCGACTAACTTGACTAACTTAACTCGACTTACTTGGTTCGACCGACCCGGTTTGACTAATCCTGACCCATTTGGTTTGACTGACCAGGTTTGGCTAACCTGACCCATTTGGTTTGACTGACCATGTTTGGCTAACCTGACCCATTTGGTTTGACCACTGGGCTTGACTACTTGGTTCGACCACTTGGTTTGACCATTTGGTTCGAATACCATATTCGACTAACTCCTCTCGATTTATTAAAACCGATTAACTCATCTCGATTGACTAAATCAATTAACTCCTATCGATTAACTAAATCGATAAACTCCTTTCGATTTACTAAGTTTGATTTACTCGACTCGACTGACCAGGTTCGACTAACTTGACCAGCTTGACTCGATTGGTTCGACTCGACCAGCTCGACTCGGTTGGTTTGACTCGACCATCTTGACTCGATTGGTTCGACTCGACCATTTCGACTCGATTGGTTCGACTAGCTTGGTTTGACCCCTTAACTAACTTGATTCGAATATTTATATCCGACTAACTAACTTTTCTTTTATTTCTATTTATTTTAACTTCTACTTATTTCCTAAATAGATTTCCTTTTTTATAATCTATTTATTTTCCTAAATAGATTTTCCTTTATAACTCTAATTATTTAATCCCTAATTTAATATCCTTTATTCTATTTATTTAATCTAAATAAATATTCCTTTATTTTATTTATTTATATCTAAATAAATATCCTTTTATAAAACCCTTCGATTTTATAAATAGATTCATTTTCAATATAAATATTGAAAATCCCCTTTTCTACATTTTCAGTGTTTTCTATTGTTTTTAAATAACCAACTGTCAATGATCAATATCATCCAAACATATACAATCAACAACAGATTATATATCACAGTATATATCACAATATACAAATAACAGTGAAATAAATGTTGAGGAATCCAGTCGGATTCCTCCAACCTGTTTCCCTGCATCCACCGATGTTAAACAACGTATATAACATCACTTGCATTTCTAATGAAATACACTGATAACAAAATCACCGTTTAATAACGATATATATATATATGTAGATATATATATATATATATATATATATATATCCATACTGTTTTCAATCAATTATTTAACAGTCCAATCTACAGTCCAATTTAACAATACAACTTAACAGTCCAAATTAACAGCACATAACTAGCAGTCAAATACAGAAATAAAATACAATTTATATTAAAAATATAAATTGAGGAGAGTTAGTGAGTTTTTACTCACTTTTGCGCGTTAACCGATAAATATCGGTTTGCGTTCATTGATTCAGTCGAACAATTTATTTCTCCATAAATTGTAACGAGCTCGGATTGACTCGCGGTCAGTCCCATTGTGTTGCTCCCGTCCATACGATCCCAACGCAACTTGTTTCGTCTGATTTCGATATCGTATGATAAAGATATGATGTAAACAAGTTAATACGAATTTAAATTAATTAAAACTTAGAGTTTTTAATTTACTTTGGGCCTCACCCTTATATTCCCTCTTGGCCCATCCATACTCATACAAAACCAGCCCGTGACTTTCATCTTTCCCTAAACCGATTTCAAGATTTCCAGTATCAAAATTTTCCCGTCGTTGACCCCCTTTGACCGACTTTGCCAACCGCTCTGACCACCTGACCCCCACGCCGACATCACCACCGAGTCCCTCGCCTGAAACCACACCTTCCAGTCACCGAGGCTCCACCTCCGACGTCCCTAATTGAAAACCCCCTGCTGCCTGAAACCACGAAACCACCATCGCTCCCTTACTCCGATGACCGGAGTTCCCCTTCCTGACGCCATCAGCTGCGCCTCGCCAAACCAAGTTCGCTGGTGAGCTCCCCCTCAACCCCTTCATCTCCTAAACCCACCGTAGCCGTGCCCTAGCTCGATTGCTCGAAAGTGGAGCATCAGAAAATTGGCGACGCACCATACCATTTGGACATAGAATCGAAGCTTCTTCTCTGCTGAATCCATATGTATATACCTCACGATTTATAGAATTTTGTATTTGATTGTTTTGATTTTTTTTTAAAGAGGATCGAACTCTGATTTTTCCTGGAAGAACTTTGGTGGCGGAAAAAAGAAAGCGTTGACTAGAAAGTGATTTTAGGGTTTTAGGAAATTTTGTGGGGTTATTTATAGAAGAAATAAATTATTTTAAAATGGATTATTTAATTCATTTATATCCTTACGCTGTTTGTGCTTGTCTTTAAAAATTCCTCTGATCACACATGACACCCAAAAATCACGAAACTGAACATGTAGCTAGAGTTCGTCATTACGGTCCCAACGAAACTGGTTTCGTCGAATTTCAACTCCGTATGCTCACACAACGTATTTTTAACCGTCGAAATACTGACTGTTTCTTACTCTAAAAATCCGTATGGTCACACAGTGACTCTAAAAATCACGAAACTGGAAATCTAACAACTATTTGATATTGCGGATCCAACAAAACTGGTTTCGTCGAATTCTGAGGTCGTTTGCAAAACTGGCTATTTTTAAAGCTCTAAATAACTCTTTTTAAATATATAAATATATTTAAAAACAATTAAATTAAATATTTATAAATAAATATTATCGTATATCCTCACATATGATATCGTACAGCTCCAGAATATCATATCATAATTTACAGTTTGATATTTCAGATTTCAGATTTATCGATATTCAATTCATATCGAAAATCCTTTTATAACGTAAATAAACGTCGCAAATTATAAAGGAATTCTACAGCGACTTTTCTGAAATTTGATTTGGACGTACATCGAAATCTATACGACGAAATCCCGATTTTTCTCTTCCACTAGAAAGATATACTCCACCAGCTCCACACGTTTCTTGTTTCACAGAAATCCGGCTTAAAACGAATCCTGTACAATCAGTTAAAGTTCGAATCGCCACTTTACGAACTGCAACGCCATTTCGAGCTCGTTTATAAATATATATTATAAACTATACATTCAACTGTCGTTGATTCAATATATTCGTTATTATATTTCGAATCGAAACTCCACCAAATCTCGTATGCTATTCAATTCACATGATATTGTGAATTTCACTATTTCCGACTATTTCGACACTATAATATAATTTATTATATTATAATTATTAATTAAATATTCAATATTATTTAATTCATGTTCTCGATATCGATAAATCGATATTTAATAATTAAATAAATAAATTATTCAACAGCTAAAAATGCGGGTTACTACACATATTGTTGAAATTAGGCTAACTTTGCTTGCAAAAGCTTCCATGCCACTTAAAATTTTGGCCTGAAGCTTTTGCAACAACAGTATATCTAATTAATCTTTTGCCCTCTAAAGTACTTAAGTTTAAAAGCTCTCATGAGATTCTAACTGGCAATATTCATGATTATAATCACTTGAGAACATTTGGATGTCAATGCTTTCCCTATATAAGACCATATAACAATCATAAACTTGATTTTAGGTCTGTGCCATGTACGTTTCTGGGATACCCAAGTAATCAAAAGGGGTATAAGTGTTTAGATGAAAAAGGCAAAATTTATATATTTAGACATGTTATGTTTAAAGAAAATGTGTTTCCCTTCAGTAGTTCTGAAATTAAAACTACTAAAAATATTCAAAATCTAAGACAATTCTCTTTAGTCATACCTGATGTGGTAGACATAGTCATACCAAGCAAACCAGTGGTGACAGCAACTCTCAACACACGGTGCCATCAAATGGGCCAGGTTAAAAGGAGTAAGTATCATCAACTATTTATGATCATACCACTCAGCAACAACATGTTAATGATGAAAATCAATCTAGCTACAGTACTACTAATAGTGCTACATGTAACATCGAACAACATGATGCTGCTGAGAATAACACAAATAAACATCATATGATGACAAGAGCAAAGTGTGGTGTATTTAAACCAAAAATATACATCACAACATTGAATCTTCAAGAGCCAATATCCTATCATGAAGCAACCAAATCTGAAAATTAGACTGCTGCCATGAATGAGGAATACGAAGCCTTGATTAAAAACAATACATGGACATTAGTAGTTACTCATGATCATAAAAATGTTATTGGCTGCAAATGGAAGTTTAGAATAAAAAGAAATCCAGATGGTTCAATCTCAAAGTATAAGGCAAGGTTGGTGGCAAAGGGGGTATTCACAACACAGTGGATTTGACTTCACTAAAACCTTCTCACTTGTTGTGAAACCCACATCTATAAGAATTGTTCTAACCATTGCCTTACACAAGAGATGACATATTAAACAACTTGATGTAAATAATGCATTTTTGAATGGTGTTTTACAGGAAAAAGTATATATGGAGCAACCACAAGGCTTTGTGCAATAAGGAAAAGAAAAGCTTGTGTGCAAACTGAACAAAGCTATCAATGGTTTAACAAAGGAATCAAGGGTTTGGTTTGATAAGCTAAAAACAACACTTGTCAAACATGGATACAACTCAATCAAATCTAATAACTCAAATTTTACAAAATTTACCAGTGTTTCCATTACTTATATACTTATATATGTCGATGACTTTATCATTATAGGAAACAATGATGCTGAAATCAGTAAGATTACTAAAGCCTTAAATTCAGAATTTTCTATAAAAGATCTGGGTGACCTAAATTACTTCCTAGAAATTGAAGTAAAAAAAGAAAGGCATTTCAGAAATTCATCTCAGTCAAAGGAAGAATATCTTTGAAATTCTAATTAGAGCAAAGATGGACAAATCAAATTCATTTCCGACCCCTATGATTACAAGTCCACAGCTTTCTAAAACCAAAGGTGAAGCTATTCAAAATGGCAGACAATACAGAGGCTTGGTGGGAGCTTTACAATATGTCACAATAACGAGACCAAATACATCCTATAGTGTTCACAAAATAAGCCAATATATGCAAAATCCATTGGATCAACATTGGAAAGCTCTAATAAGAATACTCAGATATTTAAAAGGAATATTAACACAGGGGCTTATACTCAAACATAGCAAGACTCTCAACATAAATGCATACTCAGATGCAGATTGGGGAACTGATCAAGATGACAGGAAGTCAACATCTGGCTACCGTACATATTTGGGTAAAAATCTCGTGTCATAGTGTGCTAAAAAACAAAATATGGTCTCCAGATCCATCACAAAGACCGAATTCAGGAGCATTGCCAGTACTACTGCTGAATTAATGTGGATAAAATCATCACTCGGTGAACTTGGGGTTAAACACGACAAACAGGCTACAATCCGGTGTGACAACACAAGTGCAGTTTCATTGACTGCAAACCCTACTCTTCACTCTAAAACTAAGCATATTGAACTGGATTTGTGTTTCATAAGAGGGAAAGTAATGCAAAATAAACTGGAGATTGGATATATACCTTCGCAAAATCAAAAGGCAAACATACTTACTAAGCCTCTCTCGAAGGCGAACTTCACCAGACTCAAGCTGGAACTCAACATTGACGATGAAGACCCAAGCAAAAGAGCAAATCTACAAGTCTTCATGCCAGAATAGCATTGAGATGATCTCTCACTATCTATTTGCAATCGATTGAGGAAAGGATGGAGCTTTATTGAAGATTAGAGCAAAGCCACCGCCATTATTTTTATCTCGCTAATTTATGCAAACTCTATCCCTCGATATATTTTGAGGGGGGGGGGTGTGGTTGGTAATAGCGAGTCTTTATTTACTGGATTACTATTCATTATTACATTACTGGGCCTAGCCCACTATGCTTTGTATCAGTCTATATATTGACCTATGTACACAACGACTTATTCACTAATTTCAGAATACAATTTATCATCACTCTGAAATAGTTACAGTTCTATAAATCATGTCCATTACATCTTTGAGCAATTTCTATATAATATTATGCAATTGGAATTCTTCATGTTCAATCACGCAATAGAGCTACAACAGAAAGCTAAAATCAGGTGGTTAAAGGATGGTGATCAATGCACAAAAATTTTCTATTCTAAAATGACAAGTAACAAAAGACGACAGAATTTATGTGGTGTTGTAATGAACAAGGTATTGTTGTGCTGCACCTTACTGAATTGAAACACGTATGGTTGTTTCCAATTTTAAAGAGTTATACAATTCTCCTGAAGTTCCCTCTTCTCACAGTAATATCATATGTAGGAGAATGTCATCTCAATCAACTAGAAGATACCTGGAATCAACAATATCAGAATTAGAAATTAAAACTGCTAAGTTCCAAACTAAATAGGACAGTAGCACAGGTCCAGACGGAATGGGATCAATTTTTTTAAGTATCAATGGGATTTAATTAAAAATGATTTGTGATTGACATAAATGAATTATTTACAGGCGGACAAATAGTAAAAGAAATAAATCGCACTTTTATCGTATTGGTGCCGAAGAAAGAAAGTGCTAATTCCATATTAGATTACTGACCAGTTTCCTGTTGCAATGTGGTGTACAAAATCATAGCAGACATCATTTGTAATCAAATTAAAGGGTTCTTGACTAGGCTTATTTCTCCAAACCAGATGGCTTTTATATCAGGTAGAAACGTTTCTAAAAATTCTCTTTTAGCTTATATAGGATGATGCCTATTTTCAACAAAGAAAAATTTAATAATGTGTTTAAAAGTGGACTTGTATAACGCATATCGCATATGACAAAATTAGCAGAGAATTTATATATCTTATGCTCCTGTGCATGAGTCTCTCTCTCTCTCATTAAGTTAAATTTACTTGTATTTCCTCTTCCTCTTTTTCTTTGATTATTGAGGGTACATATCTTATGCTCCTGTGCATGACTCTCTCTCTCTCTCATTAACTTAATTTTACTTGTATTTCCTCTTCCACTTTTCCTTTGATTATTGAGGGCAATGTGTTAGAAAATGATTCACTACAGATCTGGACATAACCACATTGATTCAATCGAGAATGAACTGAATAAGATCAATAAAATTAGCGGAAGCCGTACCTGAATCCATTGGTGCTTGCTGATACGTAGAATTAGGTTGGGGTTTGATCTTCCAAATTGACACAAGCTCAGATCTATAAATGTGTTTCTATAGAAGAGGTAAGAGAACACTCTGATAACTTGTGTAATTCGGGGACCATAACCCTATATATATAGTAGTGTGATATTTTTAGTTCGGCCCTTCAACAAACTAAAAATTATCACTCCGGTATCCACACATTATTATATTACATGATAATTATACCCTAAAAGTCCTCAGATATTTATTTCAAACTAGATCACGTATTCGGACTTAGTCATAAAGATAGCCAATACATTAGCATATGTGGCCCTAATAGGTTGAATATTTCCAACAATCTCCCCCTGGGCCACATATGCAACTTTATAAATGTATTTACTTTATGAGCTCTCAAATAGCTATCTTAATAATAAGGTATATCCAAAACAATCTCGTCCATTGATTGTGTTAATATAGGACCAAAGCGGCTTTCGTTACTATCATTGTAACTAAACCCATCAATGATCACATATACTAACATAACCAAATGACATAGATCAATCATGTATGTGTAGCATGGAAATTACATGAAATGTGATCTTTGCATGCCTATTTCCAACTGGTCCAACTTTACTTTATTGAGATCAAAATGTTCAATGTATATATATGAACAAATGGAGTGCAAAAGAAAAATGACGTTTATTTCTTTATTTCTGATCAGAAAAACTAAAGTATGTCCATAACCAAATTATAGAGCAACATCATAAAAACTAATTTATTACAAACTCCCCCTGAACCAAAATATCCTTAAATAAAAGATACACCCATTTTAGCAACATGCTCATGAAAGACCTTGGGTGGTAATCCTTTTGTAAGCGGATCCGCCAACATGGAATTTGTCCCAATATGCTCTATGGATATCAAACCATTCTGCACTCTCTCCTTCACAACAAGAAACTTGATGTCAATATAATTTGACTTGCTTGAGCTTCTGTTGTTATTGGAATATAATACTGCTGATTTATTGTCACAATATAACTTTAATGGTCTTTCAATACTATCGACAATGCGCAGCCCAGTGACAAAATTTCGCAGCCATTTCCCATGATTAGATGCCTCGTAACAAGCCACAAACTCTGCTTCCATGGTAGAAGAAGCTACTAGTGATTGCTTAACACTCTTCCATGATATGGCTCCCCCACTTAGTAGAAATATATATCCTGAAGTGGATTTTCTACTATCTGGGCATCCAGCAAAGTCAGAATCAGAATACCCAATGATCTCCAACTGATCTGATCTTCTGTATGTAAGCATATAGTCCTTTGTTCTCTTAAGATACCTCATAACCCTTTTTGCTGCTTTCCAGTGATCCATTCCAGGATTACTAAGATATCTACCCAACACTCCTACAATGTACGCAATATCCGGACGCGTACACACCTGAGCATACATCAAACTCCCTACGATAGATGCATAAGGAATTTTCTGCATTTCATTAACTTCAAGGATGTTATTAGGGCATTGTTTGAGACAAAATTTATCTCCTTTGGCGATAGGGGTATCTCCTACTTTACAATCTTGCATTCCAAACCTTTCAAGCACCTTTTCTATATAGCCTTTTTGTGACAATCCAAGAATACCACGTGAACGATCACGGTGTATTTGGATTCCTAATACAAAAGAAGCTTCGCCAAGATCTTTCATTTCAAAGTTGTTTGAAAGAAATCTCTTGGTTTCATGCAATGTATGTAAATCATTGCTGGCTAGCAATATGTCATCAACATATAAAATCAAGAATGCAAATTTACTCGCACAAAACTTGTGATACACACAGTTGTCAATAATGTTCGCCTCGAAACCAAATGAGGTAATTACATTATGAAATTTGTAGTACCACTGACGAGATGCCTGTTTGAGTCCATAAATGGATTTTTTTAATCTGCAAACCATATTCTTTGGATCTCCGACCACAAAGTTTTCTGGTTGCACCATATAAATTGTTTCCTCAATGTCTCCATTGAGAAAAGCAGTCTTAACATCCATTTGATGTAACTCAAGGTCAAAATGTGCAACAAGCGCCAAAATTATTCTAAAAGAGTCTTTCGATGAAACCGGAGAGAAAGTCTCTTTAAAATCGATGCCTTCCTTTTGAGTAAAACCTTTTGCTACAAGACGTGCCTTGTATATTTCTACTTTACCTTCTGCATCCCTTTTGGTTTTAAATATCCATTTACAACCAATGGGTTTTGCACCTTCAGGCAAAGTGACAAGGTCCCAAACTTTATTATCTTGCATGGATTTATACTCTTCATTCATAGCCTCAATCCACTTTTGAGAATTAATATCTTGCATGGCTTGGTGCAAGTTGATAGGATCATCTTCCACCAATCCATTGTGATCCTCTAATTCTTGAAGAAATACCACATAATCATCCGGAATGGCACTTCTTCTATCTCTAGTGGATCTTCTTAATGGTAATTCTTGTTGAGGTTGTTGAGTTTGTTCTTGTAGAACATTGTCTTCAACTTGAAAGGGATTTTCTTCAACATTGTCTTGTTGAGGTTCCATATTTACTTCTTGATCAATGACAGGCACGATAACCGTCATATCATTTGAAGAAGTAACCTTAGTGGATATCATAGATGATGATTCCTCCTCAAAAGCAATGTTCCTTACTTTATTTCTCCCCCCAAACTCTACATCCTCAAAAAATGTTGCAGTTCCCGTCTCAAAAATTTTCCTTAGTGTGGGATCATAAAATTTATAGCCCCTAGATCGCTCAGAATAACCAATAAAGTAGCTGCTCACTGTTTTAGAGTCCAATTTTCTTTCATTGGGCCTATAAGGCCTTGCCTCAGCTGGACATCCCCAAATATGAAAATGCTTTAGAGTGGGCTGTTTGCCTGTCCAAAGCTCATAAGCTGTTTTGGCAGCTGCTTTAGTGGGTACCCTATTAAGGATATAAACTGCTGTGTTTAATGCCTCTCCCCAGAGTGATTTTGGTAAGGTAGAATGACAAATCATACTCCTTACCATATCTTTAAGGGTTCGGTTTCGTCTCTCAGCAACACCATTCATGCTAGGTGAACCCGACATTGTGTATTGTGAGACTATTCCGCATTCCTCTAGGAAGTGGGCAAACGGTCCTTGGCATTGTTCACCTGATCCGTCAGATTTACCGTAATATTCACCGCCACGGTCAGATCTGACAGTTTTTATTCTTTTGTTGAGTTGGTTCTCAACCTCTAACTTAAATTTCTTGAACATGTCCAAGGATTCCGATTTATCATGTATAAGATATAGGTAGCCATATCTTGAATAGTCGTCTATGAATGTGATAAAATATTGTTGACCATTCCATGATGCCTCAGGAAATGGACCACAAATGTCTGTATGTATCAATTCTAAGACGTCGGTTGCTCTATTGGCACCTATTTTCTTATGTTTGGTCTGTTTTCCCTTGATACACTCTATACAAACATCAAAGTCTGAAAAATCGAGGGATTGCAAAATGCCATCTGACACAAGCTTTTGAATTCTAGCTTTAGATATATGACCTAAGCGCTTGTGCCATAATACGGCTGAATTTTCTTTATTAGCTTTCCTTTTAGTACCATGTAATTCCACATGCAAGGCTTCATTATAAGATGAATTAACATCAAGCATATATAAGTTATCACAAACATTAAGAGAACCAGTTCCAATAAGAGTTGAATTTATTGATAAACTAAAAATACCATTCCCAAATGAACAAGAATAACCAGATTTGTCCAATTTAGAAATAGAAACCAAATTCCGTCTAAATGACGGTATTACAAAAGTATCAAATAAATCCAAATAAAACTGAGTTCCTAATAATAACTTAAAATGCCCAATAGCTTGCACTTGAACCGATTTTCCATCGCCCACATAGATGTATCTTTCAGCATCAGTTGGATTTCGGTAGCTCAGGCAGCCCTGCATAGAAACACTTATGTGAGTAGAGGCACCGGAATCTATCCACCAAGTGTTTTTAGGTACTGTAGCTAAATTTACTTCAGAACAGACCAAAGAAAAAGACATACCTTTCTTAACACGCCAAGCGTGATATTTGGTACAATCTTTCTTCAAATGTCCAGGCTTTTTACAAAAGAAACAACTATCAGTTTCCTTTTGTTGTTTCTTTTCTGCCGGACCCTTAGCAGCTTCATTATCCTTCTTTCTCTTTTTGTCTTTTCTCTTAGGGGTATAGGCCAAATGAGCACTTTCAGTCTTATCATGCTTCAACCTCTCTTCTTCTTGCACACAGTACGAAATGAGCTCATTAAGAGTCCATTTCTCCTTCTGACAGTTATAACTGATTTTGAACTGGTTATACTGTGAAGGAAGAGAGATTAATACCAAATGCACGAGCAAATCATCTGAAAGCTCTAGCTTAAGTGCCTTAAGTTTTGAAGCAACATTTGACATTTCCATAATGTACTCCCTTACGTTTCCTTTACTTTGATACTTCATGGAAATCAAGCGTTGCAAAAGCGTGCTTGTCTCCGCCTTATCGTTTTTGGCAAAACGTTTTTCAATCTCAGCAAGGAAATCTTTGGCGTTGGTTATCTTTTCAGACACCGCACCCCTAAATGCCTCCGGAATGCCGCGTTTTATGATCATTAGACTCATGCGGTTTGAACGATCCCACCTCTCAAAGTTCTTTCTAGCATCAGAAGAACTTTCATCCGTAAGAGGGGTAGGTGCGTCCATCCTAAGTGCAAGGTCAAGATCCATGCAGCCAAGAACAAGCAATATGTTCTCTTTCCAATCCTTGAAATTTGTTCCAGTCAGAATAGGAATATTGTTAAGATTGGCAGATACCGTAGTCATATTAACTGTAATTAATAAAAGAATCAGTTAAGTATGCTTACATTATAAACCAACAGTAGTAAATTCAAATAATTGGTATTTCTCTTTTTCAAGATACCTAGTACACATTAATATCAAGTCTTTGGACAGTAATATTAATTGTAAGTGATACTCTTGTTGTAATAATCAAACACTGACAATAAATTCAAGTCAAATAACAACCTTCCTTTGGGCCGATTAATTATTCACTCGAAAAACCTTATAATTGTCACGTATTTATCATCACACATGTGTAAGTGATTCGGCCAAACATTAGCCTTCCTTTGGGCCGACTAATATTCGCATGAATAACTACACACAAATATTAAACATTTTCATGAACCACCAAAACATAGAGGTCACTTTGGTGACATATTATTTTAAAGTTAATTCACTACTAATGTAAAATATTTACAACTGTAAAGAGATACCAAAATTATATTTGAATTTATCCTTAATATATGTATTAATAAATTTTGAGTGTTATAAACACTTCAAAAAAAAAAAAAAAAAAAAATGCTTTATGTCTATATAACATTTGCAAATCTCAAAATTGTAACTATTTTATACCATTGTTTGCATCTTAACTCATACAAGTTAAACTTGTTCCTCCTCATCAACTTTGGAAATATATATATCTTACAGCACTGAATCCTTAGCTAATCCGCCTTAATTAAATTAAGGCATTTCTAAATGTATATTCTATGGGACATAATGACATGATGTATGCGCAGTCTTCACTTAACTGGAAGGTATGTTTTGCATGTACTGAAACCTATTTGAACGGACATGGTCAGCGCCGGCCAACCGAGACTCCGCAAAAACATAATACTGTTGCTATTTCATAACAGTTCACACGGCACCAAAATATATGTTTATGCAATTTCTAATGTGAAGACATGATTACATGAACTGGTATAATAATAATTTGAAGTTATATGAGCCATGACTTGTACCACGTAATAACGATTGTGCCCAGTTTAAAAAAAAAAAAAAAATAAATAAATAAATAAATTGACTGGGTCCTTGCGTTGAACATATCAACCATTCATATGTTAAAATAGTATAATTTATAACAAGTTTTATGTCCCATAAAACAGGCAGAAGCCAACCTTCCTTAAACTCCCATACTTAAAACCGAATAAATGGAGAGCAATCATCAGTCTTTCATTTTTTATCTTTGATAGCAAATGGGGATCTGAACAGTCTCGGTTCACAAATTTTTGATTAATCTATCTTATAATTTAGTTCTTACGATTGATAGCCTGCAACAGCTGGATGGGTTGTTGTTTTTTTTTTTTTTTTAAATAAATAAAAAAAATGGGTTTTTTTTTTTTTTTTTTTATGATTACTGATCTGAATAAATCAATTTACGGCAACATATAATAAATATCAACTGGAAACCTCAAACCTAGTTTCATTAATTCAAAATTTTCTCAATAAAATCAAATATGGATGGCTCTGATACCACTTGTTAGAAAATGATTCACTACAGATCTGGACATAACCACATTGATTCAATCGAGAATGAACTGAATAAGATCAATAAAATTAGCGGAAGCCGTACCTGAATCCATTGGTGCTTGCTGATACGTAGAATTAGGTTGGGGTTTGATCTTCCAAATTGACACAAGCTCAGATCTATAAATGTGTTTCTATAGAAGAGGTAAGAGAACACTCTGATAACTTGTGTAATTCGGGGACCATAACCCTATATATATAGTAGTGTGATATTTTTAGTTCGGCCCTTCAACAAACTAAAAATTATCACTCCGGTATCCACACATTATTATATTACATGATAATTATACCCTAAAAGTCCTCAGATATTTATTTCAAACTAGATCACGTATTCGGACTTAGTCATAAAGATAGCCAATACATTAGCATATGTGGCCCTAATAGGTTGAATATTTCCAACACAATGTGCATGGTTTTTCTGGCTGTAACCGTACTCAATTGCCCCTGTCCCCCTATATCCAACAAATAAAGACCCTCTGAATTCCACATTTTTGTAGTTAAACCCTCAGACTTAATTACAAAAAATATTTTAAAATACAAAAAATATTGACTGTCTAAAAACTTTATAAATTAAGTTCCTATTTTTTTAAAACCATCAAAAAAGAAAAAAAAAAAAAAGGTAAAATTTTGCCAAACTTCGAAATTTAATTCAACACATAATCATTCTCAAATTCGTGCAAGAAAACTACAAAAATATGATTTAAAAATAAATAAAAAATATTAATGTAACAACGACTTTTAGAGATTTTTCGTAAAATCGCATATATCACAGCAATTATTTCTGAAACTTGCAGGTTTTCACGCAATTTTTGCTAATTTGCTTTAGAATTTTAAATTCAAAACCTACATTTGTTTAGACTTCGAAGTATTACAGAAAAAATCATCAGAAAAATTATTAAAATTGCGTGCAAATGAAATATTATTCAACTTCAGTAAAGTGCTGAAAAATATGCAACAGTGTGCAATATTTGCAGAGATATTTGCAACTTTTCTACATAGTAAACTATACTATAAAATAATTGCAGACATTGCTCTGCAACTATTCTAATTTCTTCTTTTAATACATGCAGTACACTGTTATTCACAAAATTGTCAATATTTCATAATATATTTTTTAGAATCTTTCCATGAATATTTACAATTTATTTATACAGCAGTACGAAAAATCAGAAAAACATGTTACAGCAAAAAATAAAGACCCGCTTTACATGCAAAATTACACATGGATGCGCAATGATTAAAATTAAAAAATAGGGATGTCTACCATATTACATGTCAAATTCTAGATTTATCTTCAAATATGTCGCGCATGTTTATTTTTCTGATCCTAATATGTACCACTATGCTACGCAGCTTTATATCTTGTATTTTGTGAGGTGCATTCTGAGTTGTATATATACATGGCACTAAAAAATGTTGTGCAGCTCATAAATGTTGTATACATGTGCTTGCTAACTGCTACATATTGATATAATTTTAGTAGTTTTTGTTTTGGCATGATTATATATATCAATCAACCAGAAACTTGTGAATACTAAAGTTACACATTTAGTACTACATATTGATATAATTTCCTACGTAAGGCAGGTAGAGAAACCATCATACAAAGTTCGATCTTTTGGACTTGCAAGAAAACAAACACAAGAGTGTGAGACACAGCAGCAATAATTATAAAAGAGGGTCTACCAAGATTAATTTGTGGGAAACCAATTACTAGCGAAGTAGCCATGCATATCTATATATATATCCATGAATAGCACATGACAGCATGATAAGGCAAAAAGGAACCGAAACAGAATCCATGCCAGTCGCGCACACACCATACCATCCATATCCATATACAAGATGTACAGGCTACAGCTCACGGTTTCTGTTATTATTCCAAGACATGTTAACCTGCTACCATGTGGAACAATCTCAATAACTATCTTTCCTATATATATATATATATATATATATATATATATATATATATATATATATATATATATATATATATATATATATATATATATATATATATATAATTCAACTTTGGACGCATCCATTTTTCCATTTACATGCAAAGCTGTTACATGTGAGCACAAACGCATACGTTTAACTGTTTTATGGTGACCTTATCAATTATTCCATATCTTCTACTCGTACGTACTATATATAATGATAGTAACAGTAGTAGTGATAATAATAGTATTTTGACTTATGTTCATGCTGGTTAAATTTTGCAATCACAGTTCTAACAAGCAAAAGACAAAGCCACATTGTAGAATAATTAGTACTTGTACGTTTATAAGTGCACAAATTATATATGCTTACATAATTGAACAAAATATGGTAGTTTTATAACCATTAACAATGTGCCAAATACTTGCCAACGTAATGCGGAAAAGTGTAATTAAGCTAGCGTTTGATTTGTTGACTAGGCAGTTAATGTTCGTGTCTGCGTCCGATACGTCCGACGCGTCTGACGCATCAAAGGTGGGTTCCACCATTTTGCCCCTTCAAGACAAACGGTTGAAAAGATAAGTTTCGCGTCTGACGCGAGTCTAACGCGACGAAAATTCTAGAACAGCCGATTCCTCTCCCTCTCTCTATATATTTCCTTCATTTTAATCCATTTCCGTCACCAAAACAACACCAAATCCGAAAATTTCAGCTATAATCACCTTCTACTCATCGATTTTTTTTCAGGTTTTTGATTTTAAATTTGTATTTTTATACTTTTTTCCTCCTATATTTCTTGTATTCATAAGTTTTTTGATTTTTTTTTCAGAAAAAATGGCCGCAAGTTAGTCATCGTCCACTCGCTCCATTGCCGAATGGAACAACGATACCACGAACGCGTTCATCGATGTGTGCATGCAACATCTTGGTTCGCGTGCACATAATGTTGGAGGATGGTATCAGTTGATCGCACATGCATTCAACGAGCGGACCGAGTTGGACTACAACGCTGGTCAAATGAAGAACAAATTCGACAACATGAAAATAGATTAGGCTCCGTGGAACAGACTGCTACAGATTCGTGGAGGGGGATGGGACGAGCAATTGGATACCGTCGCAGGATCAGATGAATGGTGGGCGACGGTGCCATTGCCGATGCGCAAGTTCAAGAGTGGGTCCCGGCACGATTCAGGGAGTTGGACTCCATGTTTTCAGGATGCATCCGTACCGACAGATGTCAGTACGCGATTCCGGATGCTCCACCACTTCATCTGCAAGAGGCTCAGCTATTTGGCGATGTCATTCGTGGTGAGAATGTGGAGATCTCGAGTCATCCAACTCGTATGCCGGTCAGGTCTGGTGCTGGCCCTTCTCGTTCAACTCCTCCGCGCATGGACCGAGACGAGCTTATCGATTTATGCATGTCTGTACGCCGTGAGGAGGATGACTATCAGGATTGGGAGGTGTCGGTTATTATGTCTACGCATGACAGATTGGTCCACAACCCATTTTATTCTCTGATTGGCAAGCCCGAACAGCTTAGGGCTTGTGTTATTCATTTTGTTACGCTGCTGAGGGATGGAAAGATGTGATTCTTGTGGGTGTTGTGTCAGTATGTGGGAGTTTTAGTTGTGTTGTTTTATGTGGTTGTTTTTTTTAAATGGTGTTGTAAGGTGTTGTGATTGTGTTGTGCTGTTTTTTTTTTTAAATGGTATTGTAGTTGTTTTTGTTTAAATTCAGTAATTTTTGTATTCTGCGTTCTACTATTCTGTTCAACACTAAACACAAACAAACACAAACAATTAAAAATAATATATACAAAAACAATAAAATAATAACTCTGCTCCTTCCAAAATGCCCCTTTCGTAAAAAGAACACATTCTCCGTTCTCAATTATTCCCCTTCAAATGCCCCTTCCCATTCAAAATCAAACGGACCCTAAGTTCAATGCTTATCCTTATCGTCATGTTGACATATTAATTAGTTTTCAAAAAAAAAAAAACATTGATGCTACTTGAATGTAAACCTTTTATAACTTAATTGATGTGCTTCATCATTAGATAATTAATCAACTTTAAGTTACCATTTGTAATTAACAAACTTAAATCTTGTTAATAAAATCATTAATTACTGACAATTACCTTAATCAATATTGGTTAAAAAAATAATTAACTCGAACAATCATAAACCAGATAAAAATTAATTAAATGTTTGTTAATTATATAATTAATTAACTTAAACATTGTTAAATTCAAATAATAATTTATATGAAAACTATATACTTAAACAAGCTACCATTATCTACTATATTATATGAAAGCACAATCTTTCTCCGAAGACCTTTCAGATCCAGATTCTCCAAACAATTCACAGGTCGACACGTGTACAGTGTTTCAGTCCTCGCCATACAGTAGAGAAACAACCCTTATCTCTCCAGTGCCCACTTGATGTGAGCTCATACATATGGGTCTTTTGATTTACTGTAGCAAGTAATTTCCACAACTTTCAGACGTTTACAATTTAAAAACTTCCTTGATTAATGTTAAAAAGTAACCGACCTAAAGTCTTTTTCACATATGTGCTAATATTACTTTCGATTGCACGCTTCTTTATCATTTTTATTATCACTACATCTGGTATACTATTTGATAGAATTAATTTTAATGCTTTTAAGTTTAAGCAATTTTCTATATTAGTTTAAAAAAAACACATATGTAGAATTAACAACAATCAATATTCAAATGTTTTTATCTTCCATACAAGCAAATTTACACCAATCACATGTATCTATTTCACTCTGTTATATTTATATGCATGTAAAAAAGTTAATTTTCAAATGTTTTTAAGTTTATATGAAAGCACAATGTTCCTCTGGAGACCTTTCGGTTCTAATTTATCAAAAAGCACACGTATTGCCATGTGTCGCGACACTTCAATTGTCATAAATTTATCATTATTTTTGGTTTACTACCGTTGTTTCTTAAAAGAATTCTAATGGACTTATTAATGTTTGTAGATTATCTTCATAACTATATGTATTTTTTTAAAGGGATTCTAATGGACTCATTAACGTTTTGTAGATTTTCTTAGTATTATACATTTTAAAAAAAAGCAATTTGTATATTTGTCATTTTCTAATTCTTTCACTTTCACTTAATTTTCTCACAATATCGTCTCTTTTCTTTTCTAAATTTCTATGCATCCTAAAGTTTAAAATCTATTTATATATTATTTATTATATTATATGAAAGAACACTGTTCATTTCAAGTCCTTTCGGATCCATTTGCTTCAATAAATCAAGATTTTACCATGTGTAACTATGCAGACCGAACGATTGTCTTTCGCTCCACACACAAACTTTCACCTGCTCCCAAAAAAACTTCCACTTCCATTCATCCGATCCATGCTCTTCCCCATTCTCACTGGGTATAAAAAAATAAAAAAAAATAAAAATATAAAAAAAACCTACCTCTTTCTCTGCCTTCTTCAACCACTATAGAAAAACTCCATTCAATCACCATCCCCTTTTATCTTTCCTCCTTTTCATTATCTCCTGTGCCATATGGATGAGAAGCTACCTAAACCACCAGATCTAATAGTATCTACTTCTCCATTAATCTTCTGCACCTAAATAGCACGCTACATCTAAACTTTGCTGATTTCTACCAATATTGTCTCCGTGTATGCTCTAGCTTTCGGATGTTATTCGGCTAGCTCCAATTTCTTAATTTGATTGCAAATCAAGGTAACTCATGGTAAGGTACTCATTCTCATTAGTCATTCTACTGTTGTTGTGTCCTCTCGATCTGTAAGGTATTACTACATGCTGAAATTCATATGAAAGGATTTAGTGCAATTTCTGTAAATTTTATTTTTTACATTGTCTTCTGGTTATTTGTTCAAACATATGTTAATATTTGGATGATACTAGTATACATAGTTTCACTGTAATTCATACATGTGTATGATAATCTATGTACAAATGAATATGGTAGTTCACACTTTGAGCTAGATTTATCATTGTTTTAACATTGCTTTGGAGGATGTGTGCAAAAGTTTAGCACACAGCAGGTAGTTGTTTCATAAAAATATAATATATTATAATCTTATATTACCTTATAGCAAGTAAAATATAACTTTGAATATGGATTTTGACCTTCTATCGCAAAATTTTACCAAATCCTATATTTGCTTACTTTTGACTAAGTACACAACGATGTTTTTCCTTTCCATGTTTAACCAATATAATTTTAGCAAAGGTTAAGTTATTTTTGTTAAAAAAAAATAGCTGTAAAATATTTAAATATTTATTGTTTTTCGTCTTCAACCTTCCGCAACATTGATCCGAATTTTCTTTCTTTGCCATTGGTTTGAATTTACTTTCTTCACTATAAAATGAATAAGTGCAAATTGATGTTTGCTTTTTTGTATTAATTGGATTTCTATGTGAGACTTAATGATTAGGGCAGTCGCGGGTTCTACGTAACTAATAGTCTTTCTTTTTTCACCATCAAGGGAGGACTGGAATACAGTGGAGCCGCTACCTTCACTACCATTCATTTTAGCGTCTGCTTTGTAAGGTATTGCAATTAAAACATGTCTCCTTATTTTGACTCTCACATATGTTTATTTCCCCATTTTATTTGTGAATTGCTTCATAATTTAATAAGAAAATAGCAGGAGATAAATATGGTTTTCTTATAGTTATTGTTTGTTTAGCTTCTTTGGCATTGGCGGTATTGATGGGCAAGTGTATTCAAACTTTTTTTTTTTTACTTATTGGCTTAGGCCGCTATTTATCTTCTTAGCTTTGTTGTTGTTATAAACTTTCTGCATGTTGTGTATGCACGTGGTTTATTTTCCGCTATCTTTGTCCTTTTGTTTGTGAAAGCTTGTGCATATTGATTTATACGTTTGTGCTAATTTACATTTGTACAGGATTCTTCCTTGGATACCAGTAGAAAAACGATTTTCATTGTATGTATTGATTTCTTCATATGGTGTATATAATTAATGCATATTTATGTTACATATTTGGGTCTTGCAAGTTAAAAAATATGATAATTTATTTGCTCATTTTAATACAAATTATTATGTTTCATAACTACAATAAAAATGCAAAGTCAATAGCATTCCTTTGCATGTAAGTGTAAATTATTATTATTATATTATTAAGTTAATTCATGAAAAAATTGTTATATCTCTATCAATGGATGAATTTCGCTATTTTTTTTTAATATTATAACCATTTGAGGTATTTCAGCCGTTGGTCCACCATGATTTGCTTCATGTGGATATACAACAATTTTTTTCTAATATTTTCCTCAGCTGTAAGCTTCCCACTTACTGTGCAGTATAGGGCAAAGGATCGGGCCCTCCTTGGTAATTTAATTTTGTCTTCGTAATAATTAAAAAAAAGTAAATTGCCTTGGAAAGTTGATAGGCTCTCATAATTTGTGGTGAAACTATGGCATACTATCGATGCTATGCTGTTAGGAATGAATACTTCGTGCAAACTCCTGCTTCGCATAAATTGGTTACATGAGAGAAAAGAACAGTTGAGCGTACAACAAAGAGAATGTTTTTCTGATAAACTTCAAACTCCAACCTATTACCTATGTGCATATCTACATGTTGTATAAAAATTAAAGCATATTTTGATATTTCCTTTTGTGTTTTGATTTATTATCCATCCCTAAAACATGGTTTCATTTGTATTTCAATGCTACGAACCTTTGCTAGCTGATATACCCATCTCCCTGGCTACAATTGAGGTAACCAATTATTATTTTTTAAAGGTTTGATCTTGCTAATTTTTGAACTTTGTCAAATAAAATGCCATCTTCAGCTAAATTTACATGTGATGTTTTATTTGACTTGCATTGACTCTTCTCCACTACAATCCTTTGTTTCTTCATCTTTTCATGATCCAAACCATGTCTTCTTCGTAGTTATCATTAGACTTAACATACGTCAATTGTGTTTATCTGTTTGCATTCCTTCTGAAATGATTAACATGTATTCGTAGTTAAACATGGATCTCAACCATAGGGAATGGCAGTACCATGGAGGTTACTGGTCATTCCACTTTTTTTTTTTTTATGGAAATTGTATTCAAAATGTTTAACATCAAATTTTCGAGTTAATTGCTAGAACTTTTAACCGAACAGTACTATTTCTTACAATTATGAACCAATGTTCAACATGTGTGATGCATTCTGAAATAATATGAAAATATTTCTTTAGGTTTTCAGGTATCCTTGATGTTAACAATTAGGAGGTCAGTTATCTCATATGGAAACATTCTTAGCTAACTTGAGTTTTTAAAAATATATTCTTTCATATAGTTTTATTAATAACATATTTTTTCTGGTTTTCCCATTTTAACCACTTGAAAGTGTTAATGAATCTACCATAACCTTATTCTAAGATGGCAAGCTAACCTTCCATAAGCAATGGTAGCCACCTTCGTTATAGGTTAATGAATAAGGAGTTGGTCTAAATACTACATGTTCCACCTAACATGCATGTTGCACTTCATGAAATTGATTTGTATGCCTGAGTTATTGAATGCTTGCTATTTCTTTCTTTCAGTAGGTTCGTTGAAAATCTCATTTAATCGCCATATAACTATTTCCTTTTACCAACTTTTTTAACAGAAGTATAAACTAAAACACTAGAGTTTACATTTATATGGTATATTGGTTCTTTACATAATTAACACATACTGGTTCATGGGGTAGACATTCAAATTGATGAAAATTAGACAATTGTTACAAATAAAAGTCTATTAAAAATCATGATTTTAACAATAATGCATGTACGTTGGAAAAAAAATTATATTCCCACTTTGTTGAGCATTTTAAGCATTATTTCCATAGTGATGCTTTCTCAGTCTATTAAAAAATTACGTTCTCGCCTGTATTATGGATACAATTTGCAGGTAGTGACTAATACTATATGGCTTGTGGAATGTGAAGTTCTTTGTATCCCAAGTGGTAAATCATAGCGGTATTCTTAATTGGTACATTAAAATGGTTTGAATTTACATATTTCTTCATGGTGAACTAAGACTTCAAATGTACCAAACAATTTCAATTTTTTATATGCAACATGTTCTTCGGGTTTTATACATAATGGTATGCATTGTTGATTATAATGCAGGAATAAATAAAAACAACATACATAGGTGATCATTAACATCCAGCCAATTATGAGCTTCTAATTTAAAGTTATGTGCATGAGCAGTGACATTCTTTTCTTACTTATCATATATAATTGAAGTATCTATATACATACATAAATATCTATTTATTTATATGCATATTAATATATGTTTATTTATGTTTGGTGATTGTAAGTTTGGGATATAATCAAGCTTTTAAGGACAAAATATTTTAAGAAGTTTAATACTTGCTTATATTATGAATGCCTTGATTATCTAAATTGCAAGGTAGTTGCTTGCATGGAGGCAATTATTATCATGAAGCGTGGGCCCATGAGGAGTAAAAGGGGTTGGATCAGGTCTAAAGAAGGCAATTTAACTATAAATTAATGATGTTTTTTCATATTGCTTAGACAACATGGGTACGTATATTGTAAGTTTGTGTTTTGGTATATTTATTTGTTAACCTCTATACAAATAAATTGCTATTGTGAAGCATAATTTGGATTGTTAACATCTGAATGATTTTATTCATTTTTCACAATTTTTTTGTAAAACACATGACTTTAAAAAATAAAATCAAGGACCAGGTGAAGTACTTCAATTAATCTACTGTCATAATTGTATCTTTACTATTTTGTTCTCAACAGAGATACATAAGCATGAGCTGGGCATAATTAAGGGTTCATCATATCAAACTACTCCTATTGTTCTAAATGCTTTTGGTTTAGTTGTATTTTAGCAATATTTTGATTCATGTCATTATAGGAAATGATTTATAACTTGAAACGAGGAATATATGTTAATTCAAGTTCCAACTTCCTTCCATTTTTCTTGAATTAAATATATGGTATTATAATTTTGTGGCAATCAATGATATGAAAAACATGGTATAGTCAATGTGGAATGTTTTCTGTGAAGGTTATTTATCTGTGGCATTTTCATTTCTCATTGAGTTAAGCAAAGAATAAATTAAGTCTGTACTCTTAATTTAACAGCTTTGCAAATTTCTGCTTCTTGAATAATTTGCTTGTTGCTCCTAAGTTTTTTTCCCTTTTCGTTATTTTTTAATGTGAACATTTAGATTCTTACTAAAAAAAATTAAAACATAATTTGCATGCTCATAGTTACATAAGTTCCCATACACGTATATTTTATTTTTGGTTAGTTCTGTCCCCTAAAATCAAATACACATGCGCACTCTTTATACTTCCAAAGAAATATTATAGAAAAATATTATTGATTTGACACTTCTTTACGACTATACAAACAAATACAATGCAACTACATTTATTTTGCAATACCCGTGTGCGGAGCACGGGTGCGCACTAGTTTCATAAAAAATTCAAATTGCACTACGAGTATTTACATCAACAACAGACGTGTAAATAAAAATTCACAATTATAAATCAATAGATAACATGTCAACATAAATCAATGGACATATAAAATGCATGTCCAAATAACATAATAGCAAAATGTTGACTTGTACTGCTAGACAAATATCCAAACAACATGTTAAGTTTTACTATTGTAGAACTGTGTTACATTCTGATAAAAGATATCACCCATAATCTATTCAATAATAATAGAACTAGAATGTATTCTGCTAAAAAATGTCAAACGTTTGTATAACTAATTCATCTCATTGGTCATTGAACCATACCGACATAGAATCTCTTATATTCAAATCATTCTTTGTAAAAGAAAATTGCTTTTAGAACAAACTGATTCTTAGAAAATAAATGATTAGTTTTTCTAATCCTCCTTTAAAAATTAATAACATGCTAATTAAACCTTCTATCAAATCAAAATTAAAGCTTAATTTTCCTTAATTACATACTAGGAAATTATTAGCTTATAATTAATATCTTAATTAATTAGTACTTAATCACAATTACACTCTCGCTTAATAATTATTTGATATCATATACTTAATTAATTAATCAAGGACTAATTCCAAAACTTAACTCATAATTAATTAAAAATTAAACATGCTTAATTAACAATTATTTTGAATCAATCTTACTTCAAAATACCATTACGTAATAATTAATCTTACACAAATATTAGATATACTCTCGAAATTTGTTAATGGAGATTTTTATTCAAGGCGATTAGAGCATCTCCAATGCAATTGTTTTTTTTATGTTAACTAAATGCCACATAGATAATTAACATTTTCATTCATTTTTTAGTCTCCAATGTCAATGTTAAAGGTATGTGTACTATGACGTGGCAAATTTTTTGTTAGACATTGTGAAATGAAATGTTTAGTTATAGACATTGTATTTCACAACGTGAAATGATACACAATCACTACTTTTTATTTATTTAATTTTGAAATATTTCTAAAATGACACATGTACAAAATTGAGAGCTTTTGGATATTTGCATTGGAGAGCAAATTTAAATTTCATTATAGAAGCTAGTTTTGTATAATTAACATTGTGGAATACACATGGACACATATGCATTTTTTGACATTACATTCAATTAGGGTCGAAGATGCTCTTAGCTTATATGCGGTTATCAATCTCTTCATCAAATCCCCTTCTCCTCTTATCATGTTTCGCTCTCTGCCCTGTTCAGTCTCTATCGAAGCTTCCTTCCTTAGCCTATTCTGGACGTGCCTACTCCACCAATCGCTCAACTCTTATTGCACCTCCTAGGGTTGACTTTATCGATGATTTTCCGCCACTGACTGGGTCTGCACCAATTATAACTTCTAATCCTTTAAGTGTGTTCTGGCTTATAAAGCTGATGTTAGTGCTACGCCATTCTCATCTTATTATCTGCGATGTCCACTGGTTCTCAATGGCAAAAGAATTCTATGGTGATTGTTGTTAAATTGAATGTGGAGGACTCTCTTGCTAGTCCTATAATTGGCAACGATCTGTGTACTTCTTCTGTACAACCTAATGTATCAAATGATTTTGTATGTGAGATGGTAAATATGATTGGTAAAAATCTACATTTAGTTGTCAATCCGCCTGTCTCTACTACTGTTACCCCCCCTAAGTGGGTAACCTTGTTCTATTCGCTACCCCGAAATGCTGGTGAATAACCCTCTATTCAGTTTGAAACTGTTGTGATGCCTATGGAGCTGCTGCAAGATGTTATGCTAGTGGGTTACAACTTTTGGTCTGACTATCTTCTTGGTTTCTTCTTGAGCTCCACCCCGGTTATAGTAGATGTTTATTAGCATGTTAAGCGAGTTTGGAAACTAAGAGGTGGTTTGTGTGTTAACTCTGTTAAAGACATGTACTACCTTAAGTTCGCAAATACAGAGGAGAGGAAACGAGTTCTAGAATCTGAACCCTTGATTATGGTTGGTATGCCTTTTATTATCGCATCTTGGTGCCATTTAGTTGATAGCTCTAGAGATTAGGTATTTTATATTTTGGTTTGGGCACAATTTACGCATGTGTTACCAATTTTGCAAGGTTTGAATTGGTTGGTATGTCATATTGGCAAATTAAAATGTTTTGATGTTAACACTGTTTCTAGAAAGAAACTAACTTATCCTAAGGCTTTAATTGAGATTTCTTCGGGGAAGCCTCTTCCATCTATGCTTCAGGTGTGTATTGAAGGTCGACTAGTAGTGGTTGATGTTAGCTATAGTTGGAAGCCAGACATTTGTTATTTTTGCTACTCCTTCGGTCATATAGATAAAACTTGCGAACAATCGTTGTCGGTTTCCCCACTACCATTACCTATTAAGGTTCCTTTCCCTTGGTCTCCTATCAGGAAGTGGGACCCAAAATCAAAGACACCCTCGTTGGTTGCCCCTCCTGAAATAGTGCCAAGTCCTAATCCCCCAAGTTACTTGTGGCTACGATTTGTAACACCCTACACCCATTAACATCACCCATATGAGGATGTGTTAAGGATTATGAAGCACTTAGGTATAAAATAACAACATAAAAACTAAAATTCACAAGACAAAAACATAAAACATGGCAAAACTTTAAAACATTTATTAAATAAGCAAGTCAAATCATAGTACTTTTTATATTTCAAAATAGCAGATAGTCATCATCATAAAACAAACATACTGTCTCGTGAAAAATATCATAGTACATAAGTAAAACCATAAAAATAAATCCTCTCTTAAGTCAATACAATGATCAAAAAATAAGAACTAAACCAATACATGAATCTGGAAAGAGTCTGAATCCAAGCTAAACTGAATAATCAAGAATCATTGTTGAGATCCTCCACCTACGAACCTGTGTGGGGGGGGGGGGGGGGAGGAGGAATATAGAAGGAGAAAACAAACTAGGTTAGATATACATCTGGTGAGTTCTAATAATTTCTAACATGAGCATAAGATAAAGAAGCATTTAGACAGATGAATAGTTCTAAGCGCAATAGATATATAAGCACAAATGAAATAGCCGGAAAGAAAAACAAAAAATAAGATAGGCTTCTCATTGATTTCCAAAAATTGTTGCACCAACTACAAAGATAGCTTAATTAGGCTTTACCTAATTTCTACCCATCGATCGGCTCCTATACCCATAATGTGATTACCTATGGCAGCTATGGAATTCGGGGTTATCAATTCTGAATCCGTCAACTAAAAGGACATAGCCGTTAATCACAGGTGTTATAGTGGCTTTTCTTCCCCAATCAGTACGATGCATGCTCATCGTTCCATTGAACGCTCTCGTACCCACCTCATTTGAACCTCTAACTATCCAATTCAGTAAAGTGTGCCCTAGACTCTACCTAGTGTGAGGCTCCATGATAACAAATGGATACTAACTTATACGGGTTCCTACCCAAAAATGCAATTGACACAAGTCACACCTAGACTTAGCCCTCATTCATTATTTTATTACACATGTTATCTTCCCCAATCAGCCCCACACTGGCGGAACGGATCTAAACTAGGATTTCATTGTATTATTGGGCCTCTTATCTTCCCCAATTAGCCCCATGCTTTAAATGGAACAAAAATAATGTACAAGCCATTTATCTTCCCCAACCAATCCCAAGCTGCCAGAACAAACTCTTTTTGTCTTAGTTTATCAAATTCATCAATAGTAACTTAACACGATTTAAGTTTATTAATAAGCCCAACATAACCTCATGTTATATTCCTAAGTTGTATTAACATTCTTTTTGTACAACCCATTTTCGATGTTACTTAATGTTCAATTAAGTTCTATTTATTCCAGTTTACATGTTCTCCCATTACATGTTAAGGTTTTATCCCCAATTTATAGTCCAATTTGATTACAATACTTAATCAGTTTTAATATGCTTAAAAATCCCTTTTAACTTCAACATTATTTCAATTTAACGCACAAATAATGATAAAGGCCTAGGCTCTTCTTCGGTCTAGACTCAGCGCTAAAAGAAAAAGGAAAATGGTCTAGACTACTCGTAAGGCTTAGACTCAAAATAAACAAAAGAAAGTAAAATAGGCGTAAACATAACTGTAAATAAACTATAACAAAGAAGGGGATAAGAAGAAGGTGAATTACTTATAAACAGTAAACAATTGGAAAGAAATATGCATAGATAGTAAATAAATTACAGTAACCTAAAGAAAAACTAAACTTATAAATACTGTAAATACTATAAACATAAAACTTACAAATTAAAACTACTTAATTGTCTAAACTTTCCTACACAAATAACTAATTTAAAATTTATGTAAAAACTCACATATCTGATGATCAAAGCTTCCCCCGTGGCCTTCTTCTTAGATATAGCAGAACCTCCACCTCCAGAAGTGTTTATATAAATAAATATTAAAAAATTAAGAACTTCTTTGCCTCATAAAAATTTAATTATGTGATCTTTCCTAATTTTCAGGATAGGCTTGGGGAAGAAGAAGAAGAGAGAATGGATGTGAAGAAATGACAAGGGCTTTGCTTGTCTATTTATAGGGTTTACTGGATGCCCTCAGCCGTTCAAATACAAGATTAGATCTGGTCCAGCCATGTCATCAAACCAATAAGAAAGTGCCATATCGGCCTATGGTTTAAAATAAACCAATAAAACAATGCCAACTCAGCAAAAATGCTATAAAAATAATAGATGTATGCTGCCTTTCATGCCAGGCAAGGCACGCAATTTTGCTTGACCTGGGTTAACCCACCTGCTTACCTGGGTCGACAAACATGTCAACCTAGTGAGTTGGGTCATCCAGTGTTTGTCTGTTCCATATATTAATTTATTTTAATTTCTGAATTCTTCTTTAATTCGTAACTAATTCATTTTAACTCTGATTTTAGTAAACTAAATGTCTATTTTGATCAGAAAATTACAATAAACCCAATGTTGCTAGTCCCGTTGTCCAATTCTGAATATTATTTTGATTAATATTAGTTTATTAATCTTTTATATTTACTTATTGTTCATTAAAATTCGGGGTGTTACATTATCCCGTCCTTAAAGGATTTTGTTCCCCGATATCTCCAAAGCTATAAGAATGTTATAAATGTTATCAACCATAATCTACACCCATCGACTTAACCATCAAACACTGGAATCCATCGTCCTTAGATTTTCTAATGTTTTTCATGAGCATATGCAAAGGTGTTGTATATATGTCCCTAAGATAATGCAAAAATCAGGCGGTCTACTGATTCAATTGACCTTCTTAATACAATTCATGTATGTGCCATTCATCTAATATATATGCAAAGGACCCCTAATGATACATATAAAACTTTATACGTGTGCAAGAACCATTCATCAAAACGCAATATCCAAGTGATGATCCAACCATTTTCATCCATATAAAAAAATGCATGCACATCCATATGCAATTATGTAAGTGTCCCAGTTCACCTATGTACTGCCTAGTGTGTGTATATGCATCCATTAGCAAACACTTTCATCTACGTGAATCCATTCAACCATAACATGTTCTATTAACATGTTATAAGCCATTTCCTATCATCCACAGGCTTTTACCTAAGACTTATGATTCAAATGATAGGAAAAATAGAATCAAATTCAAATCTTAGAAAAAACTAAGAGCATACTCTTAAATAGAAACAGAAAAGAAGCGTGAATCCTATCTTCTGATTTCCAAGTCGCGTCGTCATTATCTTCTCCCCACTGAATCTTAACAAAATTGATATCTTTATTTCGTAGCTATTTTACCTCAGATCCTAGTATACGAGTAGGAACTCTCCTGACAGATGCATCCCTCTCTATCCTGATATCTTCAAGAGTACTTGACTCTTCTACTACAACGGAGTCATGTAAGCAATTTCTCAAGTGCGAAACATGAAATACATCATGAACCCATGCTAACCTCTAAGGTAATTTAACCTTGTAGGCCATCTAACCTATCCTCTCTACTATAGGAAATTGCCCTAAGAAACTTAGCGCCAACTTCCCAACGGAGACGAATCGAATAACATTCCTCAAAGGTGAAACCTTAACAAAACCATGTCTTATACCTCGAACTCTAGGATTGTCCTCCGCTGATCTGTGTACGTCTTCTGTCTATCCTGATCTTACTTCATCCGCCTCCAAATCAAATCTATCTCTATGAGGTCTCTCTAAACATCTCAAGTCCAAATAGAAGTCTGTATGTGGACTCCCACCAACATATAGGTGATTGCAGGGTTGTAACACCCGATATTTTAATACACAATGATTATATAAAGAAGATAATAAAATGAATATTAAGTAATTAAATATTCTGAATTAGTTAAAATAGACTTTACCATTGCATTCGTTATGAAATTCTAGTTCAGATAGACTCTTGGTTTTCATATATCGGATTAAGCATGAAGAAATTATGAACTAAAGAAGTTTGAACTTGATTTAATAATTAATTAGCTCAGAAAGCAACATTCAGGAGTCGACTCGACCACACATGGATCGACCCATGCTGAAGGTGGGTCGACCCATGCTGAAGGTTGGTCGACCCATGTTGAAGGTAGGTTGACACACCCGCATGTAGGACAAATTCCTACGCTTGAACTTGGACTATTTTGTGTACTATATTCTTTGCTGACTCAGCTTGAGGTGTACGGTTTGATTTTATAACCTAATATCCTATGGTTTAAATTATACTAAAATATCTATAAATAGGCTAGCAGCCTCACCATTTTCTTACACACAAACATTCTTCATCTCCTTCCTTCTCTAAGCTATTTCTGAATAAAATTAAGAAAACATCGAGGTGCTGCGAGAACTTAGATTGAATTGATAATTTTTGATTTTCTTCAACAACAATTATTTCAAAAGTTTTTCTGGATCTAATTCAAATCACTTTGAGTTTTAGTTATTTTTAGATCCAATATTTAAAAAGTATTTTTTATTTGATAGTAAATAATTTGGATCTAAAAATTTACAATGTTTATATGTTATATATTATTGTTCTTTTCACTATCAATTATCTATTCAGTTTTCAGGTATTACCTGTTACATGTACATCTTTCTTACCCCTTTTTTTCTTAGTTTTATTTATAGTCTTATGCCGATTTATTTAGCTTATTTACTTCTAAGTTGGATCCAATCTTCTCCTTTTCCTTTTTATTTTGAGCTGAGCCTAGGCCATCGAGAGCCTAGGCCATTTCCAATAGAATTGCGTAAAATTAGGATAAATTGGAATAACTTGTAATAACAATAAAAATGAGATTTGGGCATACTGTAACATGAGAACAATTGACTGTATAATTGGGATAATATGTAAACATGTTAATCTGAATAGGTTAAACTTAATTTCATATTAAGCAGAACATGTTATGCAAAGAGATGAGATCGGATGTAAATTAAGTAAAACATGTAACTTAATCTTTAAACATCTAAGCTAGTACTTGTATGATTTGGGGTAGGCTTATTACATTTAAAATGTCATTTACAATTGAAAAATATAACATAGAGTTATTTGATGCTTGTTAATGAACTTAAACCTGCTAAGTTAAAACCTATTAATTAATAAGCTAAGGGATTCCATGTCTTTTGTTACGATATTATATTTTTAGGGGAAATCTTAAAATCCTTGGTTACTTAGGAGCATAAGCTAAGGGGTGGCTTATGTCAATCTGCTATTTGCCTGGAATCTATATCAATCAGTACCCTCCTGTTATCAAACGAGTCCCACACTAAGAAAGGATTAGGGGACGCTTTACCGATGGATGATTATAATAGGTTCAAATCTTGGAGGTGGGTACAAGCACGTTCTGGAGGAGTCATGAGCGAGCATGGGTTTGATGGGGAAAGATAAGACGTTGTAACACTGGCAGATAGGGCTGTGTCTTTAAAGTTGTGTAGTGACACGGATTTTCGGCGACTTTGGTTATCGACGTAAGCACGACGTCGATAACCAAACCATCGAAAAATCCCGGTAATTAATGAAAGAAATTAGAAGGTGAGAATAGATAAGATAGAAACTTAGCATAGAAGAAGAAGAAGAACACAACATCCGAGTAACACGAACCACGCAGCGGAACGAATAACATATAATAGATAACATAACTTTGAAATATAACAGTTATGTATACAATAGCACTTATCAGAGTACAACACTTACAACAACAGCGGAAATAATAATAGCTATAGAATCCTGAAGCCTCCTGCTCCAAGCTCTCCCAGTGTATCTGTAAAATCCCGACTACTTGACTGCCCGTACAAATTTAGGCACCCAAGAGTTTAGGGAAAACAACAAAATAAACTCCGGGTCAGTCATGGGACTGGTGTGAATAAAGTCAAATCATTTAAAACAGGTATATGATATCTCATAAGACCACGCCGTGAATACGGAACGGGTTTTTCCCTTATGAGAATCCAAATAACTTTTCAAAGCAATATCATTCTGATATTATAATAATGTCCAATACAAATAAATATCAATCTAGCAGAAACGCTTGCATCTCACGTTACTACATATATAGTATACAAATCAAAATCGCAAGCACGTATTGGATTATTGGATTTTCAACTATGACAAGGTATGGAACCACCTTCCGATCAGTGTACTCTAGGAACGATACACTGGAGTTCAACAAGAACATCTTACAACTCAGCCACACATGACCGACCACTCATTTCGCTTGAGTGTATCGAATGTACATCACCAACGGTTCGGATCAGCAACCGTTCCCGTATATATATGGGACAGCATTGATAGATTTAAGAAACAAATGAATATTCTCTAGATAGGTGATTATACACCCTACTTCGGTGCGACCGACTTAGCCATGCTGCCTGCCCGATTTCTGTCATTTACCGGATGTGAGGCTAGAAGCTACGCTTTATCATCACAATAGATTTACTTCGAATGCCACATTGTCAGATCCATCAAAAATCACTAATTGACGTCTACAACAATACATTACGTGTCAGCTAAAAGAAGTTTCCTTCTACGCTTCCACTCTTGGTACGGTTGAAGAAATCAATGTACGTGACCCTTCTGGAAATACTCTGTTAGACATTCATTCATACAAGTCATCCTCATTCACTTAGAAAGTCACATCGTCATACCCGCCAAATCACAAATTGACTTATCCAAAAATAACACGGGTATACAGCTAAGAGAAACGAATTCCTCCGCCACCAAACGTGAATACGTTTGAACAGATCAACTTACGCGATCCATTGGATATACTCTGTCAGACATTCATCCATACAAGTTGTCCTGGGACTGGACAAACCGAAGGCACTATTCTGTAAACAGGATAGCCCTTGCATTTTTACTCCGTCTTCAATTATCTTTGACATATATGATTCGCGACGCTTATGCCAATACAGAGTGGTTCTTTGGATAATAATCCAACCGGTCTCTCCATATTAACAACGTTAAAATGGTCAAAACTTCGATAGTCTGTGAGTTAACTATCAAAGAAAAACAAGTGTGCAAACAACGATATTATTTCCAGATGGAAATTATATCGAACAAACATCATTTAACATTAATCTCTTTAGTTCATTTATTTACTTATCTCCTGTTTCCCTATATTCTAAATTCTTATTTTCTTTTATTAGAAAACATTTTTGATTCTTGTTTGGAAAACATTTCCAAAACTCCTTTACGATCAAACCTTACCATTTCTTAGTTAAGAAGGAAGTCACTCAAGTTGGGGTATAATTACCTCTCAGACCTTAACTGAACAACGTTATAACTTCGAAATGGTCAAAGTTTATCTTTTAATCTTTAACAACTTCTTTACGCCTTTCTCGGATTCAATTTTACTAGTCCACTTCTATATTTAAAACATTGGTCATAACGATAACGTTAAAATCCCTACTTTCGAATTATCTAACTTTAATTATAACTTCTATTCTTATTAGCGAATAATTAACCTAACACTTATTTATTTATAAATAAATAAATCTCTATTTAGACACTGGAAAGTATAAGTACTTTCCCGAATTCGATATAATCGAATTTACCGATTAACTCTCTTCGAGAAATCTCTATTTGATTAACTCTTCTTCGAATAACCTATATTCGATTAACTCCTTCTCGAATAAACGATATTCGATAATCTCTCTCCGAATAACTAATATTCAATAACTCTTCTTTTTCAAATATCTCATATTTGAAAATCTCACTTCGATTAAACTATAATGGATAACTCCTTTCGATGAAACTAACATCGATAACTCCTTTCGATGAAACTAACATTGATAACTTTTTTCGATGAAACTAACATCGATAACTCCTTTCGATGAAACTAACATCGATAACTTTTTTTTCGATGAAACTAACATCGATAACTTTTTCCGATGAAACTAACATCGATAACTTTAACTCGACTAACTTAACTTGACTCGACTAACTCGACTTACTTAGTTCGACCAATTCGATTCGATTAACTAGGCTCGACTAACTCTATTGGTTTAACTCTAATCGATTAGTTCTATGGTTTAACCCTAATCGATTAATTCTATTTGACTAACCCTATTCGGCTAACTCGACTAACTTGGTTCGACCGACCAGGTTTGACTAACCTGACCCATTTGGTTTGACTGACCATGTTTGGCTAACCTGACCCATTTGGTTTGACCACTGGGCTTGACTACTTGGTTTGACCACTTGGTTTGACCATTTGGTTCGAGTACCATATTCGACTAACTCCTCTCGATTCATTAAAACCGATTAACTCATCTCGATTGACTAAATCAACTAACTCCTATCGATTAACTAAATCGATAAACTCCTTTCGATGAAACTAAGTTTAATTTACTCGACTCGACTGACCAGGTTCGACTAACTTGACCAGCTTGGTTGTACTGACCAGGTTCGACTAACTTGACCAGCTTGACTCGATTGGTTCGACTCGACCAGCTCGACTCGGTTGGTTTGACTCGACCATCTTGACTCGATTGGTTCGACTCGACCATTTGGCTCGATTTGTTCGACTCGACCATTTCGACTCGGTTGGGTTCGACTAGCTTGACTAGTTTGGTTCGACTAGCTTGGTTTGACCACTTAACTAACTTGATTCGAATATTTATATCCGACTAACTACCTTTTCTTTTATTTCTATTTATTTTAACTTCTATTTATTCCCTAAATAGATTTCCTTTTGTATAATCTATTTATTTTCCTAAATAGATTTTCCTTTATAACTCTAATTATTTAATCCCTAATTAAATATCCTTTATTCTATTTATTTAATCTAAATAAACATTCCTTTATTTTATTTATTTATTTCTAAATAAATATCCTTTTATAAAATCCTTCGATTTTATAAATAGATTCATTTTCAATATAAATATTGAAAATCCCCTTTTCTACATTTCAGTGTTTTCTATTGTTTTTAAACAACCAACTGTCAATGATCAATATCATCCAAACATATACAATCAACAACAGATTATATATCACAGTATATATCACAATATACAAATAACAGTAAAATAAATGTTGAGGAATCCAGTCGGATTACTCCAACCTGTTTCCCTGCATCCACCGATGTTAAACAACGTATATAACATCACTTGCATTTCTAATGAAATACACTGATAACAAAATCAACGTTTAATAACGATATATATATATATATGTGTGTAGATATATAGATATATCCATATTGTTTTCAATCAATTATTTAACAGTCAAATTTAACAATACAACTTAACAGTCCAAATTAACAGTACATAACTAGCAGTCAAATACAGAAATAAAATACAATTTATATTAAAAATATAAATTGAGGAGAGTTAGTGAGTTTTTACTCACATTGGACGATCATCGTTAATAACGATAACCATCGCTTGATTTAGACGGACAGTTTATTTTCCTATAAATTATAACGAGCTCTGATTCGCTCCCCGTCAGTTCCATGGCGTAGCCACCGTCCATACGGTCCCAACAAATCCGACCGTTCGTGATTCTGATATCGTATGGTCAAGATATGATTTACACAAGTTGTATATACATTTAAATAAAACTTGAATTATTTTAAAACATGGGCCTTAACCTCTTTGATTACCTCGCCCAAACCCGCTTTATCCCCAGACCCAAATTGACAGCCTTCTTCCCCGAAAAAGATCGCGAGCTCCCAGTCCAGTTTTCACCATTCTCGTATCCTTCAACCAAACCTCCCACCTTCATTTCTCTGCCAACATCAAATCCGAGAACTCCAGCCTCATGCTCTTCATCTTCACTTTCTTCCCATACCCGCAAAGTCGAACTCGAGCTCGAGAACCAGGATGCGACGTCGACTTCCCAAGCCTCGAAAGCAGTACCCGTATCGACATTTTCAATCACAGAATTCCCCAAAAATCAAACGCATGTGCCAATCATCATGCTAAACATGAATACAACCATAAAACCCCAAATCAATGCACCAATAACCGAAAATCATGAACCCTAGCCTTACTGACCCATTCAAGCTCGACAGAAATTTGTATCGCCCGACTTTAGAAGGGTATCAAATTGAAGAAGATCACTCAAGGGACCGATATACATGAGTGTTATGATTTAATAGATTTTATAAGATTTCATTTTGATTTTTGAGCTCGTGGAAATTTTACTGTAAGGAGAATTAGAACGGCGGGATTGTTTTTGACTGCTGAGAAAAGTGGGATTAGGTTAGAGGAGTTAAGGATATTTTATAGGAGAATTATAATATTTTTATATTCATTATTTTATTCGTTATTAAGCAAACGTTATTCGTATTGTCCTTTTAAAAGTTCCTGTGACCACATATGATACCCAAAAATCACGAAACTGGACATACTGGTAGAGTTCGACATTACGGTCCCAACGAAACTGGTTTCGTCAAATTCCGACTCCGTTTGCTCACACAGCGTATTTTCAACCGTCAAAATACTGACTGTTTTTCACTCTAAAAATCCGTACGGCCACATACTGATTCTAAAAATCACGAAACTGGAAATCTAACAACTATTTGATATTGCGGATCCAACAAAACTGGTTTAGTCGAAAACGGAGGTCGTATGAAAAACTGGCTATTTTTAAAGCCCAAAATAGCCCTTTTAAATCTATAAATATATTTAAAAACAATTAAATTTAATATTTAAAAATAAATATTATCGTATATATTCACATATGGTGTACCATAGCTCTAAAATATCATATCAACATCTATAACTCGATATTCAAATTCTAGTGTAAACTCGATATTCACATTATATGGAAAACCCTTTTATAACGTATATAAAGCGTCGCAAATTATAAAGGAATTCCATAGCGACTATTTTAAAATTTGATTTGGACATAAAACGAAATCTACACGACGAAATCTCGATATTTCTCTTCCACTAGAAAAATATACTCCACCAGCTCCACGCGTTTCTTGTTTCACTGAAATCTAGCTTAAAACGAATCCTGTATACTCAGTTGAAGTTCGAATCGCCAAATAGCGAACTGCCGCGTCGTTTCAGGCTCTATTTTAATTATATTAAAATTCAACGTTCAAACTGACGTTAATTGAATATATTCGTCAGTATAATTCAACTCTAAGCTGAATTACATCTCAGTGATGACCCCGTTCACAGAATATTGTGATTTCCAATATTTTTGATTATTTCGACATTATAATATATTTTATTATATTATAATTATTAATTAAATATTCAATATTATTTAATTCACGTTCTCGATATCGATAAATCGATATTTAATAATTAAATAAATAAATTATTTAACAGCAAAAAATGCGGGTTACTACAATCTTCCCCCCTTAATAAAATTTCGCCCTCGAAATTGCTAAGCTAGGGGACGACCCTATCTACTGGGTAAAAATTTATCTGTTTACCTCTTATCTCCGGTTTCAACTGAACCAATTAATATCGACTAAAATATTTATTTATTCTGACTAACTAAATTTTTCAAAAATTTTGAAAATTTTCTAACGCCTTAACTTTTCAAAAAAAATTCGCCAGTACCTCCTTTGTACTGGTCAATATCTCAAACTCCAACTCGCCTCTCTGGGCCTTCTCCAACCCAAAAGAAAATCAAACAGCCAAGCGGCTTGCCAATTCGGCTCATCAAAATCTCAAACTCATATCAAATATAAACTGGTACCTTTTTGTCGGGCATATCATTATATCCCTTCAATCTGTTATCACTTCAACATATACCGATGCCATTCCAATCAACTCAAATCGATTTATTCTCAAATCCAATCCAATTCTATTTAACTTAGTTCAAGTTAATATTTCAATTTATTTCTACTATCTTATTCTATTTAACTTCATAAGTTAAAATTAAATTCCGAAACTTAATTTCCTGGGTCTATTTCAAATCAATTTGAGATCATAATTCCAATTCAAAACATTTGAATTTCTAAACCACTTGTTTTCTCAAAACAATTCAAAAACAAAACCTTCGGTAGTAATCCGTTACTTAGAACTCGAAAATGAACACTGATGATGTCGCGATTCATCCTCAGAATCTATTTTCCAGCTATCGAAGTGAGTTCAATACTATATCACTTTCAGTTTGAAAAACGTTTTCAAAATCTCCCAGGAACTTAAAATTTCCTTATTTTAATTCCAATCTGATTTAAATTCAGATTTTTCTTCATTTTATTTCATATACTTTACTTATATGAATTCTGATCAGTTATTTACATAACCATTTCACTTCTTATAACCTCATTCGATTATAATAACAACCAACACAACCAATTATACTATGTTAATTTCAAAACATACCATGTCGGTTCATCGTGTTCAAGTGTTTATAAAACTCCTACCGATACAGTGGATCAAACTGATCGATCAGAATTTATAAGCCACTCAACCAATAAATCTACACAATATAAATCACTTTATATTAACTAACAAATACGCACTCGTATATATACACTCAAATTCAGTCTAGGATATTACTAATCCCATCTCTACTGAATTACGCCACAGAGCCAAGGTAATAACTTAACTTAAGCTCTGATACCAACTGTAGTGACCCGGATTTTCGGCGACTTTGGTTATCAACGTAAGCACGACGTCGATAACCAAACCATCGAAAAATCCCGGTAATTAATGAAAGAAATTAGAAGGTGAGAATAGATAAGATAGAAACCTAGCATAGAAGAAGAAGAAGAACACAACATCAGAGTAACACGAACCTCGCAGCGGAACGAATAACATATAATAGATAACATAACTTTGAAATATAACAGTTATATATACAATAGCACTTATCAGAGTACAACACTTACAACAACAGCGGAAATAATAATAGCTATAGAATCCTGAAGCCTCCTGCTCCAAGCTCTCCCAGTGTATCTGTAAAATCCCGACTACTTGACTGCCCGTACAAATTTAGGCACCCAAGAGTTTAGGGAAAACAACAAAATAAACTCCGGGTCAGTCATGGGACTGGTGTGAATAAACTCAAATCATTTAAAACAGGTATATGATATCTCATAAGACCACGCCGTGAATACGGAACGGGTTTGTCCCTTATGAGAATCCAAATAACTTTTCAAAGCAATATCATTCTGATATTATAATAATGTCTAAGTACAAATAAATATCAATCTAGCAGAAACACTTGCATCTCACGTTACTACATATATAGTATACAAATCAGAATCGCAAGCACGTATTGGATTATTGGAATTTCAACTATGACAAAGTATGGAACCACCTTCCGATCAGTGTACACTAGGAACGATACACTGGAGTTCAACAAGAACATCTTGCAACTCAGCCACACATGACCGACCACTCATTTCGCTTGAGTGTATCGAATGTACATCACCAACGGTTGGGATCAGCAACCGTTCCCGTATATATATGGGACAGCATTGATAGATTTAAGAAACAAATGAATATTCTCTAGATAGGTAATTATACACCCTACTTCGGTGCGACCGACTTAGCCATGTTGCCTGCCCGATTTCTGTCATTTACCGGATGTGAGGCTAGAAGCTACTCTTTATCATCACAATAGATTTACTTCGAATGCCACATTGTCAGATCCATCAAAAATCACTAATTGACGTCTACAACAATACATTACGTGTCAGCTAAAAGAAGTTTCCTTCTCCGCTTCCACTCTTGGTACGGTTGAAGAAATCAATGTACGTGACCCTTCTGGAAATACTCTGTTAGACATTCATTCATACAAGTCATCCTCATTCACTTAGAACGTCACATCGTCATACCCGCCAAATCACAAATTGACTTATCCAAAAATAACACGGGTATACAGCTAAGAGAAACGAATTCCTCCGCCACCAAACGTGAATACGTTTGAACAGATCAACTTACGCGATCCATTGGATATACTCTGTCAGACATTCATCCATACAAGTTGTCCTGGGACTGGACAAACCGAAGGCACTATTCTGTAAACAGGATAGCCCTTGCATTTTTACTCCGTCTTCAATTATCTTTGACATATATGATTCGCGACGCTTATGCCAATACAGAGTGGTTCTTTGGATAATAATCCAACCGGTCTCTCCATATTAACAACGTTAAAATGGTCAAAACTTCGATAGTCTGTGAGTTAACTATCAAAGAAAAACAAGTGTGCAAACAACGATATTATTTCCAGATGGAAATTATATAGAACAAACATCATTTAACATTAATCTCTTTAGTTCATTTATTTACTTATCTCCTGTTTCCCTATATTCTAAATTCTTATTTTCTTTTATCAGAAAACATTTTTGATTCTCGTTTGGAAAACATTTCCAAAACTCCTTTACGATCAAACCTTACCATTTCTTAGTTAAGAAGGAAGTCACTCAAGTTGGGGTATAATTACCTCTCAGAACTGAACAACGTTATAACTTCGAAATGGTCAAAGTTTATCTTTTAATCTTTAACAACTTCTTTACGCCATTCTCGGATTCAATTTTACTAGTCCACTTCTATATTTAAAACTTTGGTTATAACGATAACGTTATAATCCCTACTTTCGAATTATCTAACTTTAATTATAACTTCTATTCTTATTAGCGAATAATTAACCTAACACTTATTTATTTATAAATAAATAAATCTCTATTTAGACACTGGAAAGTATAAGTACTTTCCCGAATTCGATATAATCGAATTTACCGATTAACTCTCTTCGAGAAATCTCTATTTGATTAACTCTTCTTCGAATAACCTATATTCGATTAACTCCTTCTCGAATAAACGATATTCGATAATCTCTCTCCGAATAACTAATATTCGATAACTCTTCTTTTTCAAATATCTCATATTTGAAAATCTCACTTCGATTAAACTATAATCGATAACTCCTTTCGATGAAACTAACATCGATAACTCCTTTCGATGAAACTAACATCGATAACTCCTTTCGATGAAACTAACATTGATAACTTTTTTCGATGAAACTAACATCGATAACTCCTTTCGATGAAACTAACATCGATAACTTTTTTTTCGATGAAACTAACATCGATAACTTTTTCCGATGAAACTAACATCGATAACTTTAACTCGACTAACTTAACTTGACTCGACTAACTCGACTTACTTAGTTCGACCAATTCGATTCGATTAACTAGGCTCGACTAACTCTATTGGTTTAACTCTAATCGATTAGTTCTATGGTTTAACCCTAATCGATTAATTCTATTTGACTAACCCTATTCGGCTAACTCGACTAACTTGGTTCGACCGACCAGGTTTGACTAACCTGACCCATTTGGTTTGACTGACCATGTTTGGCTAACCTGACCCATTTGGTTTGACCACTGGGCTTGACTACTTGGTTTGACCACTTGGTTTGACCATTTGGTTCGAGTACCATATTCGACTAACTCCTCTCGATTCATTAAAACCGATTAACTCATCTCGATTGACTAAATCAACTAACTCCTATCGATTAACTAAATCGATAAACTCCTTTCGATGAAACTAAGTTTAATTTACTCGACTCGACTGACCAGGTTCGACTAACTTGACCAGCTTGGTTGTACTGACCAGGTTCGACTAACTTGACCAGCTTGACTCGATTGGTTCGACTCGACCAGCTCGACTCGGTTGGTTTGACTCGACCATCTTGACTCGATTGGTTCGACTCGACCATTTGGCTCGATTTGTTCGACTCGACCATTTCGACTCGGTTGGGTTCGACTAGCTTGACTAGTTTGGCTCGACTAGCTTGGTTTGACCACTTAACTAACTTGATTCGAATATTTATATCTGACTAACTACCTTTTCTTTTATTTCTATTTATTTTAACTTCTATTTATTCCCTAAATAGATTTCCTTTTGTATAATCTATTTATTTTCCTAAATAGATTTTCCTTTATAACTCTAATTATTTAATCCCTAATTAAATATCCTTTATTCTATTTATTTAATCTAAATAAACATTCCTTTATTTTATTTATTTATTTCTAAATAAATATCCTTTTATAAAATCCTTCGATTTTATAAATAGATTCATATTCAATATAAATATTGAAAATCCCCTTTTCTACATTTTCAGTGTTTTCTATTGTTTTTAAACAACCAACTGTCAATGATCAATATCATCCAAACATATACAATCAACAACAGATTATATATCACAGTATATATCACAATATACAAATAACAGTAAAATAATTGTTGAGGAATCCAGTCGGATTCCTCCAACCTGTTTCCCTGCATCCACCGATGTTAAACAACGTATATAACATCACTTGCATTTCTAATGAAATACACTGATAACAAAATCACCGTTTAATAACGATATATATATATATATATATATATATATATGTGTGTAGATATATAGATATATCCATACTGTTTTCAATCAATTATTTAACAGTCCAATCTACAGTCCAATTTAACAATACAACTTAACAGTCCAAATTAACAGTACATAACTAGCAGTCAAATACAGAAATAAAATACAATTTATATTAAAAATATAAATTGAGGAGAGTTAGTGAGTTTTTACTCACATTGGACGATCATCGTTAATAACGATAACCATCGCTTGATTTAGATGGACAATTTATTTTCCTATAAATTATAACGAGCTCTGATTCGCTCCCCGTCAGTTCCATGGCGTAGCCACCGTCCATACGGTCCCAACGAATCCAACCGTTCGTGATTCTGATATCGTATGGTCAAGATATGATTTACACAAGTTGTATATACATTTAAATAAAACTTGAATTATTTTAAAACATGGGCCTTAACCTCTTTGATTACCTCGGCCCAAACCCGCTTTATCCCCAGACCCAAATTGACAGCCTTCTTCCCCAAAAAAGATCGCGAGCTCCCAGTCCAGTTTTCATCATTCTCGTATCCTTCAACCAAACCTCACACCTTCATTTCTCTGCCAACATCAAATCCGAGAGCTCCAGCCTCATGCTCTTCATCTTCACTTTCTTCCCATACCCGCAAAGTCGAACTCGAGCTCGAGAACCAGGATGCGACGTCGACTTCCCAAGCCTCGAAAGCAGTACCCGTATCGACATTTTCAATCACAGAATTCCCCAAAAATCAAACGCATGTGCCAATCATCATGCTAAACATGAATACAACCATAAAACACCAAATCAATGCACCAATAACCGAAAATCATGAACCCTAGCCTTACTGACCCATTCGAGCTCGACAGAAATTTGTATCGCCCGACTTTAGAAGGGTATCAAATCGAAGAAGATCACTCAAGGGACCGATATACATGAGTGTTATGATTTAATAGATTTTATAAGATTTCATTTTGATTTTTGAGCTCGTGGAAATTTTACTGTAAGGAGAATTAGAACGGCGGGATTGTTTTTGACTGCTGAGAAAAGTGGGATTAGGTTAGAGGAGTTAAGGATATTTTATAGGAGAATTATAATATTTTTATATTCATTATTTTATTCGTTATTAAGCAAACGTTATTCGTATTGTCCTTTTAAAAGTTCCTGTGACCACATACGATACCCAAAAATCACGAAACTGGACATACTGGTAGAGTTCGACATTACGGTCCCAACGAAACTAGTTTCGTCAAATTCCGACTCCGTTTGCTCACACGGCGTATTTTCAACCGTCAAAATACTGACTGTTTTTCACTCTAAAAATCCGTACGGCCACATACTGACTCTAAAAATCACGAAACTGGAAATCTAACAACTATTTGATATTGCGGATCCAACAAAACTGGTTTCGTCGAAAACGGAGGTCGTATGAAAAACTGGCTATTTTTAAAGCCCAAAATAGCCCTTTTAAATATATAAATATATTTAAAAACAATTAAATTTAATATTTAAAAATAAATATTATCATATATATTCACATATGATGTACCATAGCTCTAAAATATCATATCAACATCTATAACTGGATATTCAAATTCTAGTGTAAACTCGATATTCACATTATATAGAAAACCCTTTTATAACGTATATAAAGCGTCGCAAATTATAAAGGAATTCCATAGCGACTATTTTAAAATTTGATTTGGACATAAAATGAAATCTACACGACGAAATCTCGATATTTCTCTTCCACTAGAAAAATATACTCCACCAGCTCCACGCGTTTCTTGTTTCACTGAAATCCAGCTTAAAACGAATCCTGTATACTCAGTTGAAGTTCGAATCGCCAAATAGCGAACTGCCGCGTCGTTTCAGGTTCTATTTTAATTATATTAAAATTCTACGTTCAAACTGACGTTAATTGAATATATTCGTCAGTATAATTCAACTCTAAGCTGAATTACATCTCAGTGATGACCCCGTTCACAGAATATTGTGATTTCCAATATTTTTGATTATTTCGACATTATAATATATTTTATTATATTATAATTATTAATTAAATATTCAATATTATTTAATTCACGTTCTCGATATCGATAAATCGATATTTAATAATTAAATAAATAAATTATTTAACAGCAAAAAATGCGGGTTACTACAATCTTCCCCCCTTAATAAAATTTCGTTCTCGAAATTGCAAAGCTAGGGGACGACCCTATCTACTGGGTAAAAATTTATCTGTTTACCTCTTATCTCCAGTTTTGACTGAACCAATTAATATCGACTAAAATATTTATTTATTCTGACTAACTAAATTTTTCAAAAATTTTGAAAATTTTCTAACACCTTAACTTTTCAAAAAAAATTCGTCAGTACCTCCTTTGTACTGGTCAATATCTCAAACTCCAACTCGCCTCTCTGGGCCTTCTCCAACCCAAAAGAAAATCAAACAGCCAAGCGGCTTGCCAATTCGGCTCATCAAAATCTCAAACTCATATCAAATATAAACTGGTACCTTTTTGTCGGGCATATCATTATATCCCTTCAATCTGTTATCACTTCAACATATACCGATGCCATTCCAATCAACTCAAATCGATTTATTCTCAAATCCAATTCTATTTAACTCAGTTCAAGTTAATATTTCAATTTATTTCTACTATCTTATTCTATTTAACTTCATAAGTTAAAATTAAATTCCGAAACTTAATTTCCTGGGTCTATTTCAAATCAATTTGAGATCATAATTCCAATTCAAAACATTTGAATTTCTAAACCACTTGTTTTCTCAAAACAATTCAAAAACAAAACCTTCGGTAGTAATCCGTCACTTAGAACTCGAAAATGAACACTGATGATGTCGCGATTCATCCTCAGAATCTATTTTCCAGCTATCGAAGTGAGTTCAATACTATATCACTTTCAGTTTGAAAAACGTTTTCAAAATCTCCCAGGAACTTAAAATTTCCTTATTTTAATTCCAATCTGATTTAAATTCAGATTTTTCTTCATTTTATTTCATATACTTTACTTATATGAATTCTGATCAGTTATTTACATAACCATTTCACTTCTTATAACCTCATTCGATTATAATAACAACCAACACAACCAATTATACTATGTTAATTTCAAAACATACCATGTCGGTTCATCGTGTTCAAGTGTTTATAAAACTCCTACCGATACAGTGGATCAAACTGATCGACCAGAATTTATAAGCCACTCAACCAATAAATCTACACAATATAAATCACTTTATATTAACTAACAAATACGCACTCGTATATATACACTCAAATTCAGTCTAGGATATTACTAATCCCATCTCTACTGAATTACGCCACAGAGCCAAGGTAATAACTTAACTTAAGCTCTGATACCAACTGTAGTGACCCGGATTTTCGGCGACTTTGGTTATCGACGTAAGCACGACGTCGATAACCAAACCATCGAAAAATCCCGGTAATTAATGATAGAAATTAGAAGGTGAGAATAGATAAGATAGAAACTTAGCACAGAAGAAGAAGAAGAACACAACATCAGAGTAACACGAACCTCGCAGCGGAACGAATAACATATAATAGATAACATAACTTTGAAATATAACAGTTATGTATACAATAGCACTTATCAGAGTACAACACTTACAACAACAGCGGAAATAATAATAGCTATAGAATCCTGAAGCCTCCTGCTCCAAGCTCTCCCAGTGTATCTGTAAAATCCCGACTACTTGACTGCCCTACAAATTTAGGCACCCAAGAGTTTAGGGAAAACAAAAAAATAAACTCCGGGTCAGTCATGGGACTGGTGTGAATAAACTCAAATCATTTAAAACAGGTATATGATATCTCATAAGACCACGCCGTGAATATGGAACGGGTTTTTCCCCTATGAGAATCCAAATAACTTTTCAAAGCAATATCATTCTGATATTATAATAATGTCTAAGTATAAATAAATATCAATCTAGCAGAAACGCTTGCATCTCACGTTACTACATATATAGTATACAAATCAGAATCGCAAGCACGTATTGGATTATTGGATTTTCAACTATGACAAGGTATGGAACCACCTTCCGATCAGTGTACTCTAGGAACGATACACTGGAGTTCAACAAGAACATCTTGCAACTCAGCCACACATGACCGACCACTCATTTCGCTTGAGTGTATCGAATGTACATCACCAACGGTTGGGATCAGCAACCGTTCTCGTATATATATGGGACAACATTGATAGATTTAAGAAACAAATGAATATTCTCTAAATAGAAAATTATACACCCTACTTCGGTGCGACCGACTTAGCCATGCTGCCTGCCCGATTTCTGTCATTTACCGGATGTGAGGCTAGAAGCTACGCTTTATCATCACAATAGATTTACTTCGAATGCCACATTGTCAGATCCATCGAAAATCACTAATTGACGTCTACAACAATACATTACGTGTCAGCTAAAAGAAGTTTCCTTCTCCGCTTCCACTCTTGGTACGGTTGAAGAAATCAATGTACGTGACCCTTCTGGAAATACTCTGTTAGACATTCATTCATGCAAGTCATCCTCATTCACTTAGAACGTCACATCGTCATACCCGCCAAATCACAAATTGACTTATCCAAAAATAACACAGGTATACAGCTAAGAGAAACGAATTCCTCCGCCACCAAACGTGAATACGTTTGAACAGATCAACTTACGCGATCCATTATATGCTCTGTCAGACATTCATCCATACAAGTTGTCCTGGGACTGGACAAACCGAAGGCACTATTCTGTAAACAGGTTAGCCCTTGCATTTTTACTTCGCCTTCAATTATCTTTGACATATATGATTCGCGACGCTTATGCCAATACAGAGTGGTTCTTTGGATAATAATCCAACCGGTCTCTCCATATTAACAACGTTAAAATGGTCAAAACTTCGATAGTCTGTTAGTTAACTATCAAAGAAAAACAAGTGTGCAAACAACGATATTATTTCCAGATGGAAATTATATCGAACAAACATCATTTAACATTAATCTCTTTAGTTCATTTATTTACTTATCTCCTGTTTCCCTATATTCTAAATTCTTATTTTCTTTTATCAGAAAACATTTTTGATTCTCGTTTGGAAAACATTTCCAAAACTCCTTTACGATCAAACCTTACCATTTCTTAGTTAAGAAGGAAGTCACTCAAGTTGGGGTATAATTACCTCTCAGAACTGAACAACGTTATAACTTCGAAATGGTCAAAGTTTATCTTTTAATCTTTAACAACTTCTTTACGCCTTTCTCGGATTCAATTTTACTAGTCCACTTCTATATTTAAAACATTGGTTATAACGATAACGTTATAATCCCTACTTTCGAATTATCTAACTTTAATTATAACTTCTATTCTTATTAGCGAATAATTAACCTAACACTTATTTATTTATAAATAAATAAATCTCTATTTAGACACTGGAAAGTATAAGTACTTTCCCGAATTCGATATAGTCGAATTCACCGATTAACTCTCTTCGAGAAATCTCTATTTGATTAACTCTTCTTCGAATAACCTATATTCGATTAACTCCTCGAATAAATGATATTCGATAATCTCTCTCCGAATAACTAATATTCGATAACTCTCCTTTTTCAAATATCTCATATTTGAAAATCTCACTTCGATTAAACTATAATCGATAACTCCTTTCGAAGAAACTAACATCGATAACTCCTTTCGATGAAACTAACATCGATAACTCCTTTCGATGAAACTAACATTGATAACTTTTTTCGATGAAACTAACATCGATAACTCCTTTCGATGAAACTAACATCGATAACTTTTTTTTCGATGAAACTAACATCGATAACTTTTTCCGATGAAACTAACATCGATAACTTTAACTCGACTAACTTAACTTGACTCGACTAACTCGACTTACTTAGTTCGACCAATTCGATTCGATTAACTAGGCTCGACTAACTCTATTGGTTTAACTCTAATCGATTAGTTCTATGGTTTAACCCTAATCGATTAATTCTATTTGACTAACCCTATTCGGCTAACTCGACTAACTTGGTTCGACCGACCAGGTTTGACTAACCTGACCCATTTGGTTTGACTGACCATGTTTGGCTAACCTGACCCATTTGGTTTGACCACTGGGCTTGACTACTTGGTTTGACCATTTGGTTCGAGTACCATATTCGACTAACTCCTCTCGATTCATTAAAACCGATTAACTCATCTCGATTGACTAAATCAACTAACTCCTATCGATTAACTAAATCGATAAACTCCTTTCGATGAAACTAAGTTTAATTTACTCGACTCGACTGACCAGGTACGACTAACTTGACCAGCTTGGTTGTACTGACCAGGTTCGACTAACTTGACCAGCTTGACTCGATTGGTTCGACTCGACCAGCTCGACTCGGTTGGTTTGACTCGACCATCTTGACTCGATTGGTTCGACTCGACCATTTGGCTCGATTTGTTCGACTCGACCATTTCGACTCGGTTGGGTTCGACTAGCTTGACTAGTTTGGTTCGACTAGCTTGGTTTGACCACTTAACTAACTTGATTTGAATATTTATATCCGACTAACTACCTTTTCTTTTATTTCTATTTATTTTAACTTCTATTTATTCCCTAAATAGATTTCCTTTTGTATAATCTATTTATTTTCCTAAATAGATTTTCCTTTATAACTCTAATTATTTAATCCCTAATTAAATATCCTTTATTCTATTTATTTAATCTAAATAAACATTCCTTTATTTTATTTATTTATTTCTAAATAAATATCCTTTTATAAAATCCTTCGATTTTATAAATAGATTCATTTTCAATATAAATATTGAAAATCCCCTTTTCTACATTTTCAGTGTTTTCTATTGTTTTTAAACAACCAACTGTCAATGATCAATATCATCCAAACATATACAATCAACAACAGATTATATATCACAGTATATATCACAATATACAAATAACAGTAAAATAAATGATGAGGAATCCAGTCGGATTCCTCCAACCTGCTTCCCTGCATCCACCGATGTTAAACAACGTATATAACATCACTTGCATTTCTAATGAAATACACTGATAACAAAATCAACGTTTAATAACGATATATATATATATGTGTGTAGATATATAGATATATCCATACTGTTTTCAATCAATTATTTAACAGTCCAATCTACAGTCCAATTTAACAATACAACTTAACAGTCCAAATTAACAGTACATAACTAGCAGTCAAATACAGAAATAAAATACAATTTATATTAAAAATATAAATTGAGGAGAGTTAGTGAGTTTTTACTCACATTGGACGATCATCGTTAATAACAATAACCATCGCTTGATTTAGACGGACAATTTATTTTCCTATAAATTATAACGAGCTCTGATTTGCTCCCCGTCAGTTCCATGGCGTAGCCACCGTCCATACGGTCCCAACGAATCCGACCGTTCGTGATTCTGATATCGTATGGTCAAGATATGATTTACACAAGTTGTATATACATTTAAATAAAACTTAAATTATTTTAAAACATGGGCCTTAACCTCTTTGATTACCTCGGCCCAAACCTGCTTTATCCCCAGACCCAAATTGACAGCCTTCTTCCCCGAAAAAGATCGCGAGCTCCCAGTCCAGTTTTCACCATTCTCGTATCCTTCAACCAAACCTCCCACCTTCATTTCTCTGCCAACATCAAATCCGAGAACTCCAGCCTCATGCTCTTCATCTTCACTTTCTTCCCATACCTGCAAAGTCGAACTCGAGCTCGAGAACCAGGATGCGACGTCGACTTCCCAAGCCTCGAAAGCAGTACCCGTATCGACATTTTCAATCACAGAATTCCCCAAAAATCAAACGCATGTGCCAATCATCATGCTAAACATGAATACAACCATAAAACCCCAAATCAATGCACCAATAACCGAAAATCATGAACCCTAGCCTTACTGACCCATTCAAGCTCGACAGAAATTTGTATCGCCCGACTTTAGAAGGGTATCAAATCGAAGAAGATCTTTCAAGGGACCGATATACATGAGTGTTATGATTTAATAGATTTTATAAGATTTCATTTTGATTTTTGAGCTCGTGGAAATTTTACTGTAAGGAGAATTAGAACGGCGGGATTGTTTTTGACTGCTGAGAAAAGTGGGATTAGGTTAGAGGAGTTAAGGATATTTTATAGGAGAATTATAATATTTTTATATTCATTATTTTATTCGTTATTAAGCAAACGTTATTTGTATTGTCCTTTTAAAAGTTCCTGTGACCACATACGATACCCAAAAATCACGAAACTGGACATACTGGTAGAGTTCGACATTACGGTCCCAACGAAACTGGTTTCGTCAAATTCCGACTCTGTTTGCTCACACAGCGTATTTTCAACCGTCAAATACTGACTGTTTTTCACTCTAAAAATCCGTACGGCCACATACTGACTCTAAAAATCACGAAACTGGAAATCTAACAACTATTTGGTATTGCGGATCCAACAAAACTGGTTTCGTCGAAAACGGAGGTCGTATGAAAAACTGGCTATTTTTAAAGCCCAAAATAGCCCTTTTAAATATATAAATATATTTAAAAACAATTAAATTTAATATTTAAAAATAAATATTATCGTATATATTCACATATGATGTACCATAGCTCTAAAATATCATATCAACATCTATAACTCGATATTAAAATTCTAGTGTAAACTCGATATTCACATTATATAGAAAACCCTTTTATAACGTATATAAAGCATCGCAAATTATAAAGGAATTCCATAGCGACTATTTTAAAATTTGATTTGGACATAAAACGAAATCTACACGATGAAATCTCGATATTTCTCTTCCACTAGAAAAATATACTCCACCAGCTCCACGCGTTTCTTGTTTCACTGAAATCCAGCTTAAAACGAATCCTGTATACTCAGTTGAAGTTCGAATCGCCAAATAGCGAACTACCGCGTCGTTTCAGGCTCTATTTTAATTATATTAAAATTCTACGTTCAAACTGACGTTAATTGAATATATTCGTCAGTATAATTCAACTCTAAGCTGAATTACATCTCAGTGATGACCCCGTTCACAGAATATTGTGATTTACAATATTTTTGATTATTTCGACATTGTAATATATTTTATTATATTATAATTATTAATTAAATATTCAATATTATTTAATTCACGTTCTCGATATCGATAAATCAATATTTAATAATTAAATAGATAAATTATTTAACAGCAAAAAATGCGGGTTACTACAAGTTGATGGGTTCGGGACTGATATCCCCAACTGTCGTGGCTGGCAAAGGTTAATCTTGTTTGTAAGGAGCCGATCACTGGGTAGGAATTAGGGTAAAATGCAATCCTGTTATTCTGATAGTTGGTGAAAAAATTCTGTTCTGGGATATGAATGAGAAGCTTACTTGATCTTACCATATCTCGTTTATTTCGTACTTGTATACTTTACTAAATTTTCTTATCCAGTATTGTGATTTGTCTTGATACATCTTATCTTATGCTTATGCTTATGCTAAAAATTGCTGGAACTTTCCAGACTTTATGTCTAACCTATTTTGGTTTTCCTTCTCTCTCTTCCTTTCATCCCGCTCAGGTTCTCAAGGCAGTGGACAGTAGCAGTGACCGTGATTTCTTTATTCAGCTTGGACTTGGATTACTTCTCATTCTATGTATTACTTCAGTTTCTTTTCTATGTTTATTGTTATGGCACATGAGGGAAATTATTTTATGATTTTGTACTTTGATGGTTTATGAGATGTTTTATGATTATGATTTTATGACATTTGAAAATGTAATGTTGTATTTGGTTTGAAATAAAAGTTAGAAAAGTTTTTCGATTGCATTCTTTATTTTGTCTTGTGAAATTAGTCTCTGTATTATTATTGTACTTCACATAACTTAATGTATCATTATATAGGTAACATTATAGGGCGGAGGGTGTCACATTTGGTATTAGAGCCTAAGGTTAGAACCTCAAAGAAAAAGCTTTTGAAAAAGTGTTTTCAAAGCAAAGTATTTTCAAATAAAACCTATTTTTGAAAAATATATCCACTTAAGTCATTTACAATATTATTTTGGTATCTTTTTGAATCCTTGTTTCTTCTCTTTTCAGCATGTCTAGGGCTCTTAATTTCCCCAGAGTATTCCCATTCCGACATTGTTCCGTAGATATATAGAGGCTATGACACCTGCCGAAGTGTAAGGAAATGTCCCTCCTCCAACTGCAGCCGCAGTAGTTCCACCAATCGTGTATTCAACTTCTCTAAAGCTTTGTAAGGATTTTTGTGCGATGGGAGGCAAGCTGATTCATGGCACAGGGAGTTTTGTGGAGGCTCGCAATTGGCTTAGGAAGATGGAGAATGTGTTCGATTTATTGGAGCTAGATGATAGAAGAAAGATTCAGTTGGTCGCTTGGCAACTGAAAAAGGAAGCAACATATTAGGGGGAGGTGTCTTAAAAAGGGCAAGCAGTGGCCACTTGGGATGAGTTTAAGAATAGATTTGAGATGAAGTTCTTGTCGCAGTCTGAGGAAGGAACACAAATGGAGAAATTCTTAAATCTGAAGCAAGAAAGCATGACGGTGAAGGAATATGTCAATAGCTTTAATCAACTGGCAAGATTTGGTATGGATTTGGTAAACACTGCAAGGACTAACATTGACGTATATCTCGATGGGAGCGACTTTGGAGAGATCGGTGGATATGGCTTTGATGCATGAGAACAGGAAAGAGCAGAAGTTAGAAGTTAAACTAAAGAGGACAAGCCCGATTTTGGGAAAAAGAAGTGGTAGCCCAAGAAAGGTATAGAAAAGAAAGGAGGAAAACCTGATAAGGCACCAATCAAGACAAAGTTTAAGTGCCATAGCTATGGAAATTCGGGTCACTTTGTTAAGGATTGTAGGAAGACCAAGAATGATTGTTTCAGTTGCGGTCAAGTTGGACATTTCACTAGGCATTTTCCTAACAAGAAAGAACAGAAGGTTAGGTCATTTAGAGAGCAAGTTCATGCGCCAGAGGCATCTCAGGCTAGCGGACTGGATCGTGGTAGGAAAGTCACCGTAGAAAGTTTGATTTCTCTTTTATGCTCCTATTACGACTCTATTTGATTCCGGTGCTTCTCATTCATTCAAATTCAATTCTATGGTAGATAGTCTACACCTAGATACTTATATAGTTTCTGATCCTATAGTAGTCTTAAATCCAGTTGTAGGTATGGCTCACTTGTCTATGATATGTAGGGGTTTGAGAATTTTTGTTATGGGCGTCGAGTTTGAGTAACGACGCATATATTCTTGGCTTTATGGGTTACAGGCTTATTCTAGGAATGGATTGGCTAGCCATGTATGGTGCCATCCTTGATTATGAGGGGAGAGTTGATAGGCTTCTGATGTGCCATGGTAGAACTCTCGAGATTTCTTGTGACCCACAGGGGTCAGTTATGCTCAGTTTCCTAGATTCCCTTGATGCTTCTGTTGATGATCCTGAATCAGTACACATAATCAGAGGGTTTTCGGACCTGTTCGATGAGGTTAGAGGATTACCTCCCAGACGAGAGATAGATTTCCGAATTTACTTGGTAGAGAATGCGAAACCAGTCGCTTTACCAGTGCGCCACATGGCTCCTCGAGAGAGGAGGGAGCTTAATAAGAAAGTTGGTGAGCTATTCGAGAAGGGATTCATTAGACAGAGCTTTTCTAAGTGGGGAGCTCTAGTCTCCTTTGCGACCAAGGAAGACGGCTCTCTCCGTCTATGTGTGGACTATAGGGAGTTGAATAAGCTCACAAAGAAAAATAGGCACCCACTCCCGAGGGTTGATGACTTCCTTGACCAGTTAGTGGGCACTTCAGTTTTCTCATAGTTGGATCTAGCCATGAGTTTTCATCAGCTGAGGGTGGCAGATGATACTATAGACAAGATGACTTTCAGAACTCCAGACGGTTTCTTTGAGTGGTTGGCCATGCCTTTTAGGCTGACCAATGCACCCGCGTACTGTGTGGATTTGATGAGTAGAGTGTTTAGGGAGTATCTAAACAAATTTGTCGTCGTTTTCATGGACGATATTCTAGTTTTCTCAAGGTGCAAGGAGGAGCATGTTAGACACTTAGAAGAGGTTCTTCGCGCTCTCAGATCGCATCAACTTAAGGCTAAGTTCTCTAAGTGTCATCTTTGGAGAAAGGAAGTGAGGTTCCTAGGGGATGTTGTCTTTAAGGATGGAATAGCGGTGTTCCCGCTAAAGTTGTCACGATACAAGATTGGAAAGCCCCTAAGAATGTGACAGAGGTTAGAAGTTTCTTAGCATTGGCAGATTATTATAGAAAGTTCTGTTGGATCTCGCTATATGGCGTTTTGATTATGACAACTATACATGTACATATATATTATTATCGACTAACTTTGTCTTGCAGGAAGATACTCAACAACAGTTTCAAGAGCTATAATTGAAGATTAAATATGTTGTAAGAATCTGTTAGTCCTAGATTTATATGTTAAAGTCTTCCTTGATGATCACACACACACATTTTATATGTATATAGCTTCTCTTATATAAATTAAGCAAGGAATAGTCTGATAACAGAAAACAGACGTCTGGTCTGAAATTTTCAGACGTCTGTTTGCTGAAACAGAATGTTTTTAAATACAATATTCAGACGTCTGGTTGATATATTTCAGATGTCTGAAATGCCCCCGAAATACACTATTTCCTTTCTGATTTGATTTTTAAAATAAACAGACATCTGAATTTTATTTTCAGACATCTGAATTCCGAAGAGTTGCATCCCTTATGAAGAGAAACAACTATTTAATCCATATCTCTTCATCAAAACTCTTCACGATCAGTTGTATCTTTTTGTATATTATAAATAGAGAATTGCTTAGATGATCTAATAACAAAAAATTTGATTCTAATTGTCTCTATCTTATTCAAAGCTCTCTAAGTTCTAAAAAGCTATCTACTTTCATACTTGAGACTTTTAAACTTCCATATTCCTTCACGCACTTCACGACTATCATCAAGGAAAGGCTATAGGAAGGGTGTACTTAATATTCGACAATCCGTGTTATCAAGAACACAAAAGAGTCAACAATTATTCTGTATTAGTGAAGACCTCTTCAGTGGTTGAGGCAAGAAATCCCGTTCAGTGGTTCGGGTAATTGTGAACCTATTCCTCCGGGTGAAGTTAGGGTTGTTGCGTTAGTGAAAGTCCAGAAGTGAGTCTGGGACTGGACGTAGGACAGTGGTCCGAACCAGTATAAATCGACTGTGTGATTTATTGCTTATTATTCTATTATATATTCTAAATCATATTCTCCATACTACACGATCATATACCGCTGCATAGCCTCTTTCAATTGGTATCAGAGCTTGGTATTCTAGAGATCGTAACAATATCCTAGAATAAATGGCAATAAAGAAATCTAGTAAAGGCATTAGAAAGTGGAAGAACAACAAAGCAGAAGCGACGGAGCAAGAGAGCAAATGTTTAATGGCTAAAGTGAGATCACAATCGGTATGTGAGGATTCATTGTATAAAGATCTTTTATTAGACCACGAAAAATTATAAAAAGATTTTAAAAGTTTGGGTAAACTTAATGCAATTATTTTAGCCAAGTCTAAATATTGTGAGCAAGAAAATTCCAAATTAAAAGAAGAAAACAATTTTTTAGTCAAACAAGCCAAATGTTTTGAAAATACCTTAGATGAGCTTGTTTTTCAAAAAGATTTCCTTCAAAAAGAAAATGAGCGACTAGAAGATAAAAACAATGTTCTTTTAAAGGAAATCGATCTCTTGAAAAATAGAAATGAATCATTAGAAGATTCTTTAAATAATTCTAATTCTTTAGTTTCGTCTCTTGAAATATAGAATGGAGCTTTAACTGAAAAGAATTTAGAATTATCTAAAGAATATGAGTTTTTAAAAGTTAATAATAATACTTTGCAAAATGAAATGTCTGATTCGAAAGAAAATTTTGAAAAATTACACTCTTCTTTTAATAATTCAGGATCTCAAATTTGTCGTCTCGAAAATGAGAATAGTACTTTAAAAAGGAAGAATTCTGAATTAAATAAGAAAATTGGTTTAAAAGATTGCAAGACTTCTTTTGAAAATTTCAATCACGGCTTTGGAATCAAATTTGAAAAATGTACAAATAAGTTCACAAAATTTAATAAAGGTCAAAATGATTTAAATGATATTTTATCTTGCTCTAGACCTTTACACGATAAAAGTGGCTTAGGGTATAATAAAACTAATCATAGAACTAGTACTAGATATGCTTTCATGTATAACAAAAGTTTAACTGCTAGTACTAAAGCACGTGTAACTCGAAGATCAAATTTCTATAGAAATTCAAATGCTTCTATGACTAGAAACATTTATAATAGAAGTACAAAAAGAAATATTAATAGAAATTATCTAAGTATTTGGGTTCCTGTAAATTGGAAAAATCGAGAAAAATACATTGATGATTATTTTGATTCAGTAGTTAAAAATAAAAACTTTATTTTCAAAGGTACCATTAAATTCTTGTGGGTATGGTTACCTCCACTCTAACCCCTGGACCCTAACAGAGAAAGTGGGTACCAAAGTATATATATAATATTTGTTGCAGGTACACCACAACAAAAAAAGGAGGGTATTTCAGTATCTCTAATATCTTTAAAAACTGAGCTTAAAGTTAAATCAGGGAATCTGGAAATATAATAATCACATACTCAGGGGGAGAAATTTTCATATATCACACATTCAGGGGAAGAAAATAAAGAGAAGACAACGATATTTATTACATTCCCTCATTCTTTTTGATAATGACAAAGGGGGAGAAATTCAGGTGTATATTGATAGAGGAAGATATTATAAGAGGAAGATGTTATAGAAAGAATATATTTTTAAATTGTATAGTTGTCATCATCAAAAAGGGGAGAATGTTAGAAACTCTATTGTTGGATTTTGATGACAAAAACTACACAATTATACCAAAAAACCTCTAAGCTAACCTGTAGGTACATGGATATCAAATAGAGAAATATATGATAATATATGCATATTGATATATTGACAGGAGGAGTTACATATACAGTTGTCATTATCAAAAAGGGGGAGATTGTTGGATCTCGCTATATGGCGTTTTGATTATGACAACTATACATGTACATATATATTATTATCGACTAACTTTGTCTTGCAGGAAGATACTCAACAACAGATTCAAGAGCTATAATTGAAGATTAAATATGTTGTAAGAATCTGTTAGTCCTAGATTTATATGTTAAAGTCTTCCTTGATGATCACACACACTCATTTTATATGTATATAGCTTCTCTTATATAAATTAAGCAAGGAATAGTCTGATAACAGAAAACAGACGTCTGGTCTGAAATTTTCAGACGTCTGTTTCCAGAAACAAAATGTTTTTAAATACAATATTCATTCGTCTGGTTGATATATTTCAGACGTCTGAAATGCCCCTGAAATACACTATTTCCTTTCTGATTTGATTTTTAAAATAAACAGACATCTGAAATTTATTTTCAGACATCTGAATTCCGAAGAGTTGCATCCCTTATGAAGAGAAACAACTATTTAATCCATATCTCTTCATCAAAACTCTTCACGATCAGTTGTATCTTTTTGTATATTATAAATAGAGAATTGCTTAGATGATCTAATAACAAAAAATTTGATTCTAATTCTCTCTATCTTATTCAAAGCTCTCTAAGTTCTAAAAAGCTATCTACTTTCATACTTGAGACTTTTAAACTTCCATATTCCTTCACGCACTTCACGACTATCATCAAGGAAAGGCTATAGGAAGGGTGTACTTAATATTCGACAATCCGTGTTATCAAGAACACAAAAGAGTCAACAATTATTCTGTATTAGTGAAGACCTCTTCAGTGGTTGAGGCAAGAAATCCCGTTCAGTGGTTCGGGTAATTGTGAACCTATTCCTCCGGGTGAAGTGAGGGTTGTTGCGTTAGTGAAATTCCAGAAGTGAGTCTGGGACTGGATGTAGGACAGTGGTCCGAACCAGTATAAATCGACTGTGTGATTTACTGCTTACTATTCTATTATATATTCTACATAATATTCTCCATACTACACGATCATATACCGCTGCATAGCCTCTTTCAATTGGTATCAGAGCTTGGTATTCTAGAGATCGTAACAACATCCTAGAATAAATGGCAATAAAGAAATCTAGTAAAGGCATTAGAAAGTGGAAGAACAACAAAGCAGAAGCGACGGAGCAAGAGAGCAAATGTTTAATGGCTAAAGTGAGATCACAATCGGTATGTGAGGATTCATTGTATAAAGATCTTTTATTAGACCACGAAAAATTATTAAAAGATTTTAAAAGTTTGGGTAAACTTAATGCAATTATTTTAGCCAAGTCTAAAAATTGTGAGCATGAAAATTCCAAATTAAAAGAAGAAAACAATTTTTTAGTCAAACAAGCCAAATGTTTTGAAAATACCTTAGAAGAGCTTGTTTTTCAAAAAGATTTCCTTCAAAAAGAAAATGAGCGACTAGAAGATAAAAACAATGTTCTTTTAAAGGAAATCGATCTCTTGAAAAATAGAAATGAATCATTAGAAGATTCTTTAAATAATTCTAATTCTTTAGTTTCGTCTCTTGAAATAGAGAATGGAGCTTTAACTGAAAAGAATTTAGAATTATCTAAAGAATATGAGTTTTTAAAAGTTAATAATAATACTTTGCAAAATGAAATGTCTGATTCGAAAGAAAATTTTGAAAAATTACACTCTTCTTTTAATAATTCAGGATCTCAAATTTGACGTCTCGAAAATGAGAATAGTACTTTAAAAAGGGAGAATTCTGAATTAAATAAGAAAATTGGTTTAAAAGATTGCAAAACTTCTTTTGAAAATTTCAATCACGGCTTTGGAATCAAAATTGAAAAATGTACAAATAAGTTCACAAAATTTAATAAAGGTCAAAATGATTTAAATGATATTTTATCTTGCTCTAGACCTTTACACGATAAAAGTGGCTTAGGGAATAATAAAACTAATCATAGAACTAGTACTAGATATGCTTTCATGTATAACAAAAGTTTAACTGCTAGTACTAAAGCACGTGTAACTCGAAGATCAAATTTCTATAGAAATTCAAATGCTTCTATGACTAGAAACATTTATAATAGAAGTACAAAAAGAAATATTAATAGAAATTATCTAAGTATTTGGGTTCCTGTAAATTGGAAAAATCGAGAAAAATACATTGATGATTATTTTGATTCAGTAGTTAAAAATAAAAACTTTATTTTCAAAGGTACCATTAAACCCTTGTGGGTATGGTTACCTCCTCTCTAGCCCCTGGACCCTAACAGAGAAAGTGGGTACCAAAGTATAAATATAATATTTGTTGTAGGTACACCACAACAAAAAAGTAGGGTATTTCAGTATCTCTAATATCTTTAAAAACTGAGCTTAAAGTTAAATCAGGGAATCTGGAAATATAATAATCACATACTCAGGGGGAGAAATTTTCATATATCACACATTCAGGGGAAGAAAATAAAGAGAAGACAACGATATTTATTACATTCCCTCATTCTTTTTGATAATGACAAAGGGGGAGAAATTCAGGTGTATATTGATAGAGGAAGATATTATAAGAGGAAGATGTTATAGAAAGAATATATTTTTAAATTGTATAGTTGTCATCATCAAAAAGGGGAGAATGTTAGAAACTCTATTGTTGGATTTTGATGACAACAACTACACAATTATACCAAAAAACCTCTAAGCTAACCTGTAGGTACATGGATATCAAAAAGAGAAATATATGATAATATATGCATGTTGATATATTGACAGGGGGAGTTAGATATTCAGTTGTCATTATCAAAAAGGGGGAGAATGTTGGATCTCGCTATATGGCGTTTTGATTATGACAACTATACATGTACATATATATTATTATCGACTAACTTTGTCTTGCAGGAAGATACTCAACAACAGATTCAAGAGCTATAATTGAAGATTAAATATGTTGTAAGAATCTGTTAGTCCTAGATTTATATGTTAAAGTCTTCCTTGATGATCACACACACACATTTTATATGTATATAGCTTCTCTTATATAAATTAAGCAAGGAATAGTCTGATAACAGAAAACAGACGTCTGGTCTGAAATTTTCAGACGTCTGTTTCCTGAAACAGAATGTTTTTAAATACAATATTCAGACGTCTGGTTGATATATTTCAGACGTCTGAAATGCCCCTGAAATACACTATTTCCTTTCTGATTTGATTTTTAAAATAAACAGACATCTGAAATTTATTTTCAGACATCTGAATTCCGAAGAGTTGCATCCCTTATGAAGAGAAACAACTATTTAATCCATATCTCTTCATCAAAACTCTTCACGATCAGTTGTATCTTTTTGTATATTATAAATAGAGAATTGCTTAGATGATCTAATAACAAAAAATTTGATTCTAATCCTCTCTATCTTATTCAAAGCTCTCTAAGTTCTAAAAAGCTATCTACTTTCATACTTGAGACTTTTAAACTTCCATATTCCTTCACGCACTTCACGACTATCATCAAGGAAAGGCTATAGGAAGGGTGTACTTAATATTCAACAATCCGTGTTATCAAGAACACAAAAGAGTCAACAATTATTCTGTATTAGTGAAGACCTCTTCAGTGGTTGAGGCAAGAAATCCCGTTCAGTGGTTCGGGTAATTGTGAACCTATTCCTCCGGGTGAAGTGAGGGTTGTTGCGTTAGTGAAATTCCAGAAGTGAGTCTGGGACTGGACGTAGGACAGTGGTCCGAACCAGTATAAATCGACTGTGTGATTTACTGCTTACTATTCTATTATATATTCTACATCATATTCTCCATACTACACGATCATATACCGCTGCATAGCCTCTTTCAAGTTCATTAAGGACTTTGCACGGATATCATCTCCGCTCACCCGTCTGACAAAGAAAAATTTGGTTCTCACTTAAAGCATTGATTATGAGGATACATTCCAGAGGTTAAAGAGGGCTCTTACATCAACCTATGTTCTGACTCTTCTGGATGGTAACAAGGTGTTTAATGTCTACACCGATGCTTGTGGCGTGGGTCTCGGTGCCGTGTTGATGCAAGAAGGTAGGGTAGTCTGCTATGGAAGTAAGAAATTGAGGTTTCAGGAGAAAAATTACCACACCCACGACTTGGAATTGGTTGCAATAGTGTTTGCACTTACGTCTTGATGACACTATCTACTCGAAGAAAGATTAGAGCTCTACATGAATCACAAGTCGCTCAAGTATTTGTTCCCGCAGAAGGATCTCAATTTTAGGCAGCAACCATGGATGAAGTTCCCTGCATCCTACGATTTTGAGATAGCGTATACCCCAGGCAAGGGGAATGTGGTTGCGGATGCATTGAGTAGGCAAAGGATGACCTTGAGTCCTTTATTCGTAGAGAGCCAGAGCTTAGAGTTTATCTCGACCTTTGATTTTAGACCATTTATTGATTTTACACTTAGTCTGTTGGCATCGTTGAAGATAAGACTTACTGCTATGGAGCGCACTGGATCCACATAGCAAGAGGATCAACAATTAGTGGACATTTTGGATAGAATCCATAATGGAGAGACTTCTAGTCACGTAGCTAGATATTCTGTAGACAAGAAGGAGTGGCTACGTCGAGATGGAAGGTTGTGTGTTCCTAGGGTTAAAAATTTATTGAGATTAGTTCTTGAGGAGGCTCACCACTCTTGGATAACTATCCATCCGGGCGGTGACAAGATGTACCGAGACATGAAGAGCGTTTTCATTGGACTGGCATAAAGAAGGATGTTGCATAGTTTGTGGCCCGATATTTGACTTTCCAGTGAGTAAAGGATGAACAAAAGAAACATGGGGATTGCTTCAGCCCTTGGATATTCCATAGCAGAAGTGGGAGAGTGTCTTTATGGACTTTATTGATGGACTGCCCAGATCAAGGAAGATCAACACTAGTATATGGGCTATAGTTGACAGATTGACTAAGAGCACTAACTTTATTCTAGTCAAAAGCAAGAGGACGGTAGCTTAGCTAGCATCGGTATACCTTAGAGAGATAGTCCAAATTCATGGGGTACCTTCCAGTATAGTAAGTGACCATGAACCCATTTTTATGAGTGGGTTTCATAGGAGATTGCAAGAGTCACTAGGTACACAGTTACGACTTAACACAATTTATCACCCTCAGATCGATGGACAGACTGAGAGAGTTAATAGAGTTCTCGAGGATTTATTGAGACTGTGTATCGTACACTTCGGAGGGACTTCGGCAGGAGCATCTTCCATTGGTTAAGTTTGCCTACAATAATATTTATCAGTCGAGCATTGGTATGGCACCCTCCGATGCACTTTATGGACACATTGTAGATTGCCGACATGTTGGTGGGAGTCTACAGACGGACTTCTACTTGGGCCTGAGATGATTAGAGAGACTTCTAAGAAGATATACCTTATTCACAGACGAATGAAAGCGGCTAAGGACAGGCCGAAATCATATATGGATAGAAGGAGGACTGATTTAAAGTTTGAGGTAGGAGATATGGTCTTTATCAAGGTGTCGGCTTTAAAGAAACGTTGTTTTCTTTGGCTCGGTTGGGAAGTTAGCACCAACATTTGTAGGGCCATTCCACATATTTGAAAGGATAGGCCAGATGGGCTACGGATTTAGACTACCAGAGAGGCTGGCGGGAATTCACGACGTGTTTCATGTTTCCCACTTGAGGAAATGTCTACATGATTCAATAGAGGTAGTTGAGCCAAGTATACTTGAGGATATGGAAGTTGAAAAGGAGGCATCAGTTAGGAAAGTTCCTACCCGCATACTTGGATCGGAAGTTAAGAAGCTACGTAACAAAGAAACAAAGTCGGTGAAGGCGCAGTGGGGAGAATATCGTGATGATGTGATATGGGAAACGGAAGACAAGATTCACGCTTCTTACCCTTTTCTCTTTGAGAGTACGTTCTTAATTCCTTTCTAAGCTTTTGAATTAAAGTTCATTTTTCCTATCATTTGAATCTCGATCCTTAGGTAGAAGCCTATGGTTAAAAACATGTTTTTGAGAAATGTTGCGTTTGTTGGTTGCTAGTGGATGCAAGTGTTTGCTAGTGGATGCATACACACACACACACACACACACACATTAGGCACTAGATCAACTCAAGCACTTACATATTGCATATGGATGTGTGCGCATTTTTAATTTTCAATGGATGAAAATAGTTGAATATCACATGTATGTCGCATTTTGGTGAACGACTATGCACACATATAGAATTTGTATGTACTATTAGGATTCTTTTGCATACATATTGGATACATAGCACAAACACATATTACATTAAGGGAGTCAACTTAATTAATAGACCGCCTAATTTTCGCATTAGTATAGGAACATATACACGATACCTTTACATATGTTCATACAAAGCATTAGAAATTTTAAGTACAATGGATGCCAGCGGTTGATGGATGAGTAGATGGGTGTAGGTAATTGTTAAATAATAACATTCTTTTTAACTTGAAGATTTTGGGGATGAAATCCTTTAAGGAGGGGAGAATGTAACACCCCATATTTTAATACAAAATAATTATATGAAGAAGATAATAAAATGAACATTAATTAAATAAATATCTAGAATTAGTGAAAATAGACTTTACCGTTACGTTTGTTATGAAATTTTGGTATAAACAAACTCTTGGTTTTCGTAAACCAGATTAAGCATGAAGAAGTTATGAACTAAAAAAGTTTGAACTTGATTTAATAATTAATCAACTCAGAAAGCAACGGTCAGGATTCGACCCGACCACACATAGGTCAACCCACCCGCATGCAGGACGAATTCTTGCACCTGAAGCTGAACTATTTTGTGTTCTATATTCTTTGTTGACTTAGCCTGAGATGTACGGTTTGGTTTTATAACCAAATATCCTATGGTTTAGATTATCCTAACATATCTATAAATAGGGTAGCAACCTCACCATTTTCTTACATACAAACATTCTTCATCTTCTTCCTCCTCTAAGCTATTTTTGAATAAAATCAAGAAAATGTCGAGATGCTACCAAAACATAGATTGAAGGGATAATTCTTGATTTTCTTTGACAATACTTATTTCAAAGGTTTTTCTTAGGTGGGTTCGACTCCCGCGGGAGCGCACATAGCCAATCTAATTGGTACTTTCCTTTTATGAATTCTTAGCTCATACCAAATTCCATCAATCGAATCACTTTTTCTGGATCTAATTCAAATCATTATGAGTTCTAGTTACTTTTAGATCTGATATTTAAAAAGTACTTTTTACAGTAAATGATTTGAATATGTAAATTTACAATGTTTATAAGTTTATATGTTATTGTTCTTTTCACTGTCAATTATCCATTCAGTTTTCAGTTATTACCTGTTACATGTACATATTTCTTATCCCCTTTATGTCTTAGTTTTATTTACAGGCTTATGCCTATTTATTTAGTTTATTTACTTCTAAGTTGGATCTATTTTTCTCATTTTCCTTTTTATTTTGCACTGAGCCCAGGCCATCGAGAGCTAGGCCATTTCCGTTAGAATTGTGTAAAATTAGGATAAATTGGAATAACTTGTAATAACAGTAAAAAGGAGATTTTGGCATTTTGGAACATGAGAACCATTAACTGTATAGTTGGGTTAATATGTAAACATGGTAATCTGAATAGGTTAAACTTAATTTCATATTAAGTAGAATATGTTATGTAAAGATATGTAAATCAGATGTAAATTAAATAAAACATATAACTCAATCTGTAAACATCTGAGCAGGTGCTTATATGATTTAGGGAAGGGTTGTTACATTAAAAATGTCATTTACAACCAGAAACTATAAGATAGGGTTATATGATGCTTATTAATGAACTTAAACATGCTAAGTTAAAACCTTTTAATTAATAGGCTAAGAGTTTCCACGGCTGTTGTTAAGATATCATATTTTATAGGGGAACTCTTAAAATCCTAGGTTACTTGGGGGCACAAGCCTAGGGGTGGCTTGTGTTAATCTGTTGTTTGCTTGGAATTCATATCAATCTGTTCCCTCTGGTTATCAAACGAGTCCCACACTAGGTAGAGACTAGGACACGCTTTACTGATGGATGATTGTAAGAGGTTCAAATCTTGGAGGTGGGTACGGGCACGTTCTGGAGGAGTCATGAGCATAGATGGGTCCGATGGGGGAAGATAAGCCGCTGTAACACCAACGAAGAGGGTTTTGCCTTTAAAGTTAATGGATTCAGGACTTATATCCCCGACTGTCGTAGCAGGTATAGGTTATTCGTGTCTGTAGGGAGCTGATCGCTGGGTATTAATTAGGGTAAAACATAATCATGTTAATCTGATAGTTGGTGCAGAAATTATGTTCTGGGATATGAATGAGAAGCTTACTTTATCTTACCTTGTCTCGTTTATTTCGTACTTGTATACTTTATTGTACTTTCTTATCTAGTATTGTTGTTCTGTCTCGATACTTCTTACCTTATGCTTATGCTAAAAATCACTGGAATTCGCTAGACTTTTTGTCTGACTTATTTTGTTTTTTCCTTCTCTCTTTCTTCCCCCACTCCCTCAGGTTCTTCGGCCGGTGGACAGTAGCAGTGGCTGTGATTTCTTAATTCAGCTTGGACTTTGATTACTTTTAAATCTATGTATTACTTCGGTTTTTTTCTATGTTTATTGTTATGGCACATGAGGGATATTATTTTACGGTTTTGTAATCTGATGGTTTATGAGAAAGATGTTTTATGATTATGACTTTATGACATTTGAAAATGTAATGCTGTATTTAGTTTGAAATAAAAGTTTGAAAAGTTTTTCCGCTGCATTCTTTATTCTGTCTAGTGAAATTAGTCTCTGTATTATTATTGCGCTTCACATAACTTAATGCATCCTCATATGGATGACATTAAAGGACGTGGGGTGTCATAAGGGTCATCCGTATAATGCCTCGATGGAAGCCATACCAATACTCGTCTAATAACTGTTATTATATGCGAACTCTACCAATAGAAGATGCTCATCCCAAGTCCCTCCGAAGTCTAGGAAATACATCCATAATAAATCCTCAAGAGTCTTGTTAACCATTTCGTCTTTCCATCTGTTTGAGGGTGATAGGCGGTACTAAGTCATAATTGTGTCCTTAATGCCTCTTGCAGGCTCCTTTAAAACTCGCCTGTAAAGATGAGGTCTCGATCACTAACAATACTAGAGGAGCTCCATGAAGTCGGACAATCTCTCTAATATATATAATGATGGAAACCAAGTTGCCATCCTATTACTTTTAACCGGGATAAAATGAGCGCTCTTAGTCAACCTGTCGACTATAATCCAAATACTGGTGTTGCACTTCCTCAATCTGTGTAACCCATCTATGAAGTCCATCGAGACGCTCTCCCACTTCCACTATGGCACATCCAAGGGTTGACACAATCCACTAGGCTTCCTCTACTTAGCCTCTACTTGCTGACAAGTCATACATCGAGATACATACTATGTCGTGTCCATCTTCATCCCAATCTAATGAAAGACCCTCTCATGTCTCTGTACATCTTATCACCACCTGGATGGATGGTTATATGAGAGTGATGAGCCTCCTTTAAAACCGATCTCAATAAATCATCAACTCGAAGAACACACAATCTCCCATCATGATGTAGCCACCCCGTCTCATCCACAGAATACCTATCGAGGTAACTAGAGGTCTTTCTTATAATGAGTCAGTCCATGATATCCACTAACTGATGATCCTCACGCTTACTATATCCAATGCGCTCTAAGAGAGTAAGTCGCACCTCCAACGATGTCAATAGTCCTGGTGCAAAATTCGTAGAAGGTCTAAAATCGAACGATGAGATGAACTCCAAACTCTTCCACTCTAGGAACAATAGACTAAAAGTCATTCTTTGTCTACTCAATGCGTCTGCTACTACATTCCCCTTCCCTAGAGTGTATGCTATCTCGAAGTCGTAAGATGCAAGGAATTCCATTCCAGCGCTGCTGTCGCAAATTAAGATCTTTTTGTGAGAACAAGTACTTGAGGGACTTATGGTTCGTAAAAATATTGAACCTCTCACCTAATAAATAGTGTCTCCAAGACATGATCATAAACACTATCGCTGATAGCTCAAAATCATGGGTAGGGTAGTTCTTCTCATGTACCCTTAACTGCCTACTCCCGTACAAAAAACCCTACCTTCCTGTATAAGCATTGCACTAAACCCATGCTGCGAGCATCCGTATAAACGGTGAACATCTTCGTACCAGCGGGAAGAGTCAGTACTGGAGCTAATGTAAGGCCTTCTTCAATCTCAAGAATGCGTCCTCGCAGTCCACACCCCAAGCAAAAACCAGGTTCTTCTTTGTAAGCCGTGTAAGCAGAGCAGAGATCTGCGCAAAATCCATAGTGAACTTCTAATAGTATCTCGCTAAACGGGAAAAGCTCCTCACCTCTGTCGCACTCTTTGGGGCTTTCTAACTTGAATTGCAATAACCTTAGCAGGGTCACCGTTATACCATCATTTGAGACAACATGCCTCAAGAATCTTACCTCCTTCCTCCAAAAGTGGCATTTGGAAAACTCGAGTACGGAGGAGCTCGCTCAAGGTGTGCTCCTCCTTGCTCCTTGAGAAAACTAAAATATCATTAACGAATACCACCATGAACTTATTCAATTACTCCATAAACACCCAACTCATCAAATCTACAAAATACCTTGGTGCATTGGTTAGCCCAAAAGGAATAACCAATCGCTGAAATAATCTGTTAGGAGTCTTAAAAGCGGTCTACAATCATTCGCCACCCTAAGCTGATGAAAACCTGTATCTAAATCCAATTGTAAGAAAACTGAAGCACCCACAACTTGATCAAACAAGTCATCTATCCATGGGGATGAGTGTTTGTTCTTCTTCGTGAGTTTGTTTAATTCCCTGTAATCCACGCACAGACAGAGAGATCCATCCACCTTAGTCGCGAAGACGACTAGTCCTCCCATTCAGAAATGCTCCATCTAATAAACACTTTCTCGAACAACTCACTCATTGCTTACTGAGTTCCTCTCTCTCGGAGCCATGTGGCGCACTGGCAACGCAACAATCTTAGAATTCTCTACTATGTATATTTGGAAATTTATTTCGCGCCTGGAAGGTAGCCCTCTCACCTCCTCAAAAACGTCCGGAAAAGTCTTTAACTACGGGTACCAAACTGAGATTGTTCACAGAAACATCTAAGGAATCTAAGAAACGAGCATGACTGGCCCTCGTGGATCACAAGAAATCTCGAGAGTCCTGCCATTGCACGTCAAAAGCATAACAACTCTCCTCTCACAGTTAAGGATGGTGTCATATATAGCCAGCAAATCCATCCCTAGAATAAGCCTGTAAGCCATAAACCTAGTACAAACGCGTCACACTCAAACTTGACGCCAAGAATAAAAATCCTCAAACCCTAACACATCATAGTTAGGTGAGTCGTACCTCCTATAGGTTTTGAAACAGCTTCTAGATCAAAAACTATAGAAGTATCTAGGTGCAGACTATCAACAATAGAACTGAATATGAAAGAAAGAAAAGCCACGAAATCGAACAAGGTCCTAGTGGGAAAGTCGAAAAGAGAAATCAAACCTTCTATAGTGACCTTCCTACCTATGTCCTGACTGCTACCACCCTTCTAAGTTGCCTCAAGCAGATGAACCTGTGTTGTAGATGTACCTGCCCCTGTTTCTGAGGGCACTACCTGTTGTAATGTATCATCTGTCCGCACTGAAAATAAGCACCCTTCTTAGCTGTCTTCTTACAGTCTTTGATGAACTGCCCCATCATACCACACCTATGACACTTCACCTCATCCTTAATCTGTGCTTTATATGTCTTCTCTCGCTTTTCCATTACACCTTTCCTGGGCCACCACTTTTTCTTTCTTGTACCTATTTGGCCACCTCAGTGTTATCCTCTTGTTTATTCTCCTTTCCATCCTCGTGCATAAGAGCCATATCCACAATCTTATAAAACATAGCACCCATCGGAGTATGTGTCATTGCTGATCCTTAGAGTGGTTAGTGCAGTCCCCTCGCAAATCTCAAAGCCTTCTTGTGTGCAATATTAACCAGATCTAAGCCCAATCTTACCAACTCATCAAAGATATTCATATACTCCTTAACCGACATATTACCCTATCTCAGACTCAAAAACTTTTCTAACTGCATCCCTTCTTCATCTTGCAATAAAAACTTTTTATCAAACTTATCCTTGAATTTATCCCATATCTCTACGGCACGACCAAACTCAACTACTTCCCACCAAAAAGACACTTCTCCTTTCAGTTGCCAAGTGGTCAACTGTATTCTCTTCCAGTCATCAAACTCTAAAAAAACCAAACACACGATCGGTCTCTCTCAGCCAATTACAAGAGTCAACAAAACTGTCTGGTCCAAGAAATGGTTTGCCACTCATAGCTGAAAAACCCTTACAAAGCTTAACGAAATTAACAACTGGATTAGGCTAAACTACCGTGGCTACAACTAGAGGTATGGCATTTCCTTGCCCTTCGGCAGGTGTCGTAGCTTCAACGTATTTACGAAACCATGTCGTAATGGGAACACCCGTTGGAAAATTGGAAGCCCCAGACATGCTGAAAAGAAAGAGACAAGGATTCAGAAAGAGATCAAAGGAATATTGTAATCGACTAGAGGGGATATTTTCCAAAAATAAGTTTTACTTGAAAAAAAATTAATTTTGGAAACACTTTTTCAAAAACTTCTCTCTGATCTTGTAACATTAGGCTAAGGTACCAAATGAAACACCCATAACCCTTAACCTCATCTATATGTGGATGTGTTAAGGTTTATGAACCGCTTAGGTACAAAGTAACAACAAAGAGACTAAAATTCACAAGATAGAAATATAAAACATAGCGGAAACTCTAAAACATTTATTAAATAAGTATGACAAATCACAGTACTTATTACATTTCAAAATACCAGATAATCATCATCAAAAAACATACTATCTCATGGAAAATATCAGAGTGCATAAGTAAAACCATAATAACCATCCCTCTTATAAGTCAACACAATGATCAAAAAACAAGAACTGAACAATTACGTGAATCTGGAAAGAGTGTCAATCGAAGATGAATTGAATAATCAAAAATCACTGTTGAGACCCTTCACCCTGCGAACCTAGGGGAAAAGGAAGAGAAAAGGAGAAAAACAAACAGGATCAGGCATACGTATGGTGAGTTCTTGTAATTTCTAGCATGAGCATAAGATAAGGAACATTTGGACGGATGAACAGTTCTAAGAGCAATAGATATATAAGCATAAATGAAATAGCAGGAAAGAAAAACACGAAATAAGATAGGCTTCTCATTCATATCCAAAAATTGTTACACCAACAACCAAGATATCATAATTAGGTCTTACATAATTCTACCTACCGATCAGTTTCTATACCCATAATGTGATAACCTATGCCGACTATGAAATACAGGGTTATCAATCCCGAACCCATCAACTAAAATGACAAAGTCGTTAATCACAGGCATTACAATGACTTATCTTCCCAAATCGGAATGATGCACGCTCATTGTTTTGCTGGAACATGCCCGTACCCATCTCGTTTGAACCTTTTACTATCCAGTTCAGTAAAGCATGCCCTAGCCGCTACCTTGTGTGGAACTCCACGATAACAAAGGGATACTGACTGATACAGATTCCAGCCAAAAATGCAATTGACACAAGTCACTCCTAAAGTTGGTCCCTATTCATTATTTTATTAGGACTCTTACCTTTCCAAATGAGCCTCATGCTGCCGGAACGGATGCAATTGACACAAGTCACTCCTAAAGTTGGTCCCTATTCATTATTTTATTAGGACTCTTACCTTTCCCAATGAGCCTCATGCTGCCGGAACGGACCTAAACTAGAATTTCATTATATTATTAGGCCTCTTGTCTTCCTCAGTCATCCCCATGCTTCCGGAATGGGTGTAATCTACGAGCCACTTATCTTTCCTATTCAGCCCAATGCTACTGGAATGGTCTCCCTCTACATTAGTTTATTAAATGCATCAATTTTAACTTAACACTAATTAAGTTTATTAATAAGCCCAACATATGCTCATGTTATATTCCTAGGTTGTATTAACATTTCATATTAATGTTGTTCTTTTTGTACAACCCTTTTTTCATGTTACTTAATGTTCAATTAAGTTCCATTTATTTCAGTTTACATGTTCTCCCACTAAATGTTAATGCTTTATCCCTAAGTTACAGTCCAATATGATTACATTACTTAATCAGTTTCAATATTCCCAAAAATCCCTTTTTATATAATTTCAACAATATTCCAATTTAACACACAAATAATGGTAAAGGCCTAACCTCTTCTCAGGCCTAGGCTCAACGCTAAAAGAAAAAGGAAAATGGTCTAGGCTACTCGCAAGGCCTAGACTCGAAATAAACAAAAGCAAATAAAATAGGAATAAGCATAGCTATAAATAAACTATTGAAAAAAAGGGATAAGAAGAAGGAAAATTACTTATAAACAATGAACAACTAGAAAGAAATAGGCACAGACAATAAACAAATTACAGTAACTTACAGAAAAACTAACCATATAATTACTGTAAACATAGAACTTGCAAATTAAAACTACTTAACTGCCTAAACATTCCTATGCAAATAACTAATCTAAAAATTACGTAAAAACTCACAGATCTGATGATTAAAGCTTCCCCCATGGCCTTCTTCTTAGAACTAGCAGAACCTCCGCCTCTAGAAGTGTTTATAAAAATAAATATTAAAAACTTAAGAACTTATTCTGTGACGGCCCGCCCCGCACCAGCCTGCATTTCCTCTGGAAGTGCGCTTCACACATGCCCGACTAGCACAGGACGGACGTCAAGAGAAAGGAAAGAAGAGAATGAACTAATCAAGAAACCTGTAGAATGTCTCACAGTGCATGGAATAAAATATAATAATAACATACTTGACACAAAACAGGTGAGACAGTGCATAAGCTGATAACTAAAACCAACATCAATCATCAAAGCAGCGGAAATCCAAATACAGCTTATTACAATTTTCCAAATTTACTGTCTCTAAGCAAAAGAAAGCTGAAGTAGAAGATACACCAACAATGCCCAAGCAGTGATCTTCAACAACACAGGGAGAATACTATATATATTACGTGGAAGCCTCCTGCTCGTCTCCGGATCATCTACCCGTGCATCACCAGCTAACCTGTCTCTAGTCTGCTCGTGTGAGCACCCAGAGTAATAAGAGGAGACATAAAACTCTGGGTCAGACATAAAGCCTGGTATGAGCGATAAGCATCTAAACAGAATAATAACAGGTATACTAAACCATACCTGAACCTGGACCTGCAACCAAAGAGTTAGTACCACATACCGTACAATGCTCTAAGGTGCCATAATAAATAGTGTAAGGATACGGGGGTGGGGTGTGCATGTCACAATGATAGCAAACAAATCATCCATAGCAACCATCCTCACATCTCTCACTCAGTGCGTAAAGCGTACGACATCTACCACTTTGGAACACTAGACAAAATGAGGTAACGACGAATCCCGACTTGTAGAAACCCTGCTGTGACCAAGCCAAACACTTGGAGTCATGACCAAACATTTCAATGACCCACTTCATTGGTCGTAGCCCTTGGTTCTACCGATGCCATAATGGCCCTGAATCCGCCTTCGTACCTCCTACCATAGTGGTCCAAAGCTATAGACGTCGATAACTCCTTGGCACGCGTTCCGCAGCAAAGCCCAACCATGAAGTGAACTCGTTGATTCCCATCTGAATCTTAAGCTCTAACTTCTCATTCGGACTTCCTTTGCATCTCGGGTTTGGTCGAATTGGAGTGGGTCTTCACAAGAGTTGTCGCGCAGTAACAGTCCTGGAATTCGGTTCGGTTCGGTAGTCATTGCCTTCGTCGGTTCGGTTCGGGTTTCTTCACTCCGGGTCGGGTCGGTGTCCTTCTCCGGGTCGGGTCGGGTTGCTATCCTCCTTCCAGCTCATGCCCCTTCTTCGATCAACTCCCTCGTTTCCTTCTACTTCGATCCGATCCGATCACTTCGCTTTACTTCAGTCCGATCCGCTCCGCTCCCTTTTTCTCCGATCTGATCCCCTTGTCCACTCCAACTCTAAGTAAACGGCCTTCCTTTTTGCCAAGTCTTTCATGTGCCAAACTCCAGTTCGGGTCGGGTTTCTTTCCCAGTTCACATTTCCGATCCGAGCCCCCATCCGATCTGATCCGAAGCCCTGCACAACTTTCTGCAACTTTTCCAGCAACTTGTTTACGCCGTTCGACGACGTTTTTGACAAATCTAACTATTCTAATCAATCACAATTCATGTCAAATAGTCATTACAACATAGCAAAACTAACCACAAACACCAAAACAATGAATTCATATGTCAAAATGGATCAAATGTGCCCAAAACCTCACATTTTCCTATAATCCCTCTTAATCATGTTTAAGCATACGATTAGCAAATCACATCGAAATTAACCCAAATTTCTAACAGAGCCTTAAAACATTATTTTAGAATTTTAAGATTTTTTCCAGAATTTATTTACGTATAAATTCGCTAATCTTCACTAATTACCCTTAATTAACTGTAATTAGTGTCAAAATGATGCTATCACTCACCTTGGCCACAAATGAAACACCAAATCTGAAATACTCTCTGTTTGGGTCGAATACCTATGTATAGCAGCAACTCCAACCTTGCTTTGTTGCTATTTGGCCTTGTTTTGATGTAGTTTAGGCTTAATCTTCGCTAAAAATGTGTTTTGGAGTGGTTTTAGAGGATGGAGGCCATTACCAAGTTCTCAAGAAGGTTTGTGGCGGTTCAAAACTGAAATGAAAGTGATAACCTAACCCTAATCAGTCCTCCTATACCTCTAAACCCGAAATTCCCCTTGGGCCTAGCTGCTAATCACCCGGTTAAGCCCAATTAAGCTGTTTTTTCACCATCTGCCACTTGTTTCAGCCATATCTCCCAAACGGTAAGTCCGTTTGGCTAATGTGACCACTCTACGGAAAGAGAAACCATCATCTGAAGCCAATGGAAGTGGTTTCAGGTCAAAATTCCTTTCTAGTCAAAAGTTATGGCCAAAACAGTGATAACTAGGGGTAAAATGGTCATTTAAAAATCGAGAAAAATCATGAACATGGGAAATGACCCCAATAGTCGTCTCCCAAAGTTACACGACCATACGACTTCGTATGTGACAGAAATAAATATTCTACGATCCTATGATACGTAGACTACGGGTCGTTACACTCTCCCCCCCCCCCCCCCCTTAAGAAATTTCGCCCCCGAAATTCCTTAACCCAAAACATATAAGGGATCCCGCATGCCTAACAATCATATACAACAATCAAATATGCAAAACAAGCAAACAAGCCTATCCTAGCATGCGGAAAAACTAAATCGAAGTCAAAATCTTACCAGATAAAGAGTTCTGGATACTTCTTCCTTATGTCCTCCTCTGTTTCCCAAGTACAATCACTCTCGTCCTCGCTCCACTGTACCTTGACTAGCTTCACCGCCTTCCTTCGAAGTTGCTTCATGTCGTACTCGACAATACGGGTCGGTTTGCGGTTCCCAACCGCCTCGGGTTCTACTTCGAAGTCCTCTAACTGATCAGGTGAAATAGTCATATCTGAGTCGTGAACGAACTTCCTGAGTTGGGAAACATGAAATACGTTGTGAACTCCCGCCATCTTCTCCGGTAAGTCAATTCTATATGCGAAATTCCCGACTAGCTCAAGAACAGGGAATGGGCCAACAAATCTTGGTGCCAACTTGCCTCTCCTGCCAAACCGTATTACGCTCTTCAACGGGGAAATCTTGACAAACACCAAGTCGCCAACGGAGAATTTTAAGTCTCTTCTCCTCTTATCAGCATAACTTTTCTGCCTATCTTGGGCAGCCTTCATTCGTTGTTGAATGATCTTGATCTTATCCGACGTTTCTCTCACCACATCTGGTCCAAGCACAAACCTCTCGCCAGTCTCTATCCAACATGATGGTGAGTTGCACGGTCTTCCATACAAAGCTTCAAATGGAGCCATACCGATACTGGATTGGTAACTATTATTATATGCAAACTCTACTAGATGCAAATGGTCATCCCATGATCCACCAAAATCCAATATTCATGCTCTCAAGAGATCTTCCAAAATACGATTCACCCTTTCCGTCTGACCGTCGGTCTGAGGATGATATGCGGTACTGAGATGTAACTCTGACCCTAGAGCCTCTTGTAAGCTCTTCCAAAACTCACTAGTGAACAACGGGTCTCGGTCGCTCACAATGCCTTTAGGTACTCCATGAAATCTCACTACCCACTTCATATACAACTCTGCTAACTTAGCTGCTGTTCTGGTTGATTTGACTGGTATAAACCTTGCGCTTTTAGTCAATCGATCCACAATCACCCAAATGCTATCATGTCCCGTTCTAGTCCTTGGTAAACCATCGATGAAATCCATCGAGACTTGCTCCCATTTCCATTCGGGAATTTCTAAGGGTTGTAACAACCCACTAGGCTTCTTTTGCTCGGCTTTAACTAGCTGGCAATTCATGCATTTGGATATAAACCTCCCAACGTCTCTTTTCATCCCTTCCCAGTAGTAAGTCTGCTTCATATCTCGATACGTCTTATTACCACCGGGGTGTATAGTTAGTTTTGAGTGATGACATTCTCTAAGCACTTCATCTCTCAATCTATTGACATTGGGTACAACAAGCTTTCCATTCTTCCTAAGCCATCTATCTCGATCAAGCCCATACTTGTTCATCTCCTCATCGATACCCATCTCTAACTTGGAGATGATTTCCAATAGGTTAGGATCGTCCCTCTGACTAGAGCCGATCCGCTCAATCAAAGTGGGTCTGATCGTCAAACTTGCTAACATTTCTGGATCCAATTCGCACTTTGGTCTGAAATCAAACCCCGCGATAAACTCCAGTTGCTTCCATTCAAGGAACATAGCCCCTAGGCTGGCATGTCTTCTACTCAATGCATCAGCCACCGCATTGCCCTTTCCCGGTGTATACGCGATGTCAAAATCATAGGAAGCTAAGAACTCTAACCATCTCTGCTGACGGAGATTCAGATCTTTCTGAGAGAAGAGATACTTTAACGACTTATGGTCCGTAAACAGCTCAAATCTTTCTCCCAAGAGATAGTGTCTCCACATCTTTAACGCGAACACAATTGCTGCCAACTCTAAATCATGGGTAGGGTATCTTCTCTCGTGCGGTTTCAATTGCCGACTTGCGTAAGCTACAACCCTACCACCTTGCATCAATACAGCACCCAGTCCGGTACCACAGGCATCCGTGTATACCGTCATCTCTTCATCCCCCTTAGGAACGACTAACACTGGTGCGCTTGTCAACTTGTCCTTTAGACTTTTGAATGCATCCTCGCACCTTTCATCCCAGACAAAAGCTTGATTCTTCTTTGTCAACTGGGTCAATGGTGCTGCTATCTTGGAGAAGCCTTGGATAAACTTACGATAATATCCCGCTAATCCCAAGAAACTTCTTACATCTGTTGCATTCTTGGGCGTAGGCCAATCTTGTACCGTAGCCACCTTTGCCGGGTCCACGGCAATACCATTCTCTGATACAACATGGCCCAAGAACCTCACTTCCCTCTTCCAGAAGTGACACTTAGAAAACTTGGCTTTCAATTGGTGTTTTCTCAACACCTCCATCGCTACTCTTAGATGTTCCTTGTGTTCTTCCTCTGTTCTCGAATAGACCAAAATATCATCAACGAACACAAGGACAAACTTATTCAACTGATCTCTGAATACCCTATTCATAAGATCCACAAAATATGCTGGGGCATTGGTCAGCCCGAATGGCATGACCAACCACTCATAAAACCCAGACGGCGTCCGAAATGCCGTTTTAGCTATACTCTCAGCTTCCACTCTAAGCTGATGAAAACCTGTCGCGAGATCCAACTGAGAAAATACTCTCGCGCCACTCAACTGATCAAACAAATCATCTATCCGCGGTAGATGATACTTGTTCTTCCTCGTCACTTTATTCAACTCGCGGTAGTCTACACACAAACGAAGGGAACCATCCGCCTTGGTAGCAAACACAACTGGTGCTCCCCATTCAGAAACACTCCTTCTGATAAATCCCTTCTTCAAAAGATCGCTGACTTGCACCTCGAGCTCTCGCTGCTCCCTTGGTGCCATACGACGAAGCGGCATCACTATAGGCCTGGCATCTTTTACCAAATCAATACGGAACTCAATCTCTCGGTGTGGTGGAAGTCCGATCACTTCTTCGAAAACATCCGGATACTGGCCAACCACGGGCAAACCTGACAACTCACTATGCGGAATGTCGAGGGAGTTTAGAAAACTAGCCAATACCCCCTTACTGGGTAGACTACCAAACACTATCCTCCGCCCATCATCCGCTCTAGCTGTCACCAACAAGCCCTCACAGTCTACCACCACCCCGTATCTTTGGAGCCAATCTACTCCCAAAATAATGCCAAACCCAGTAAAGCCCAAAACAAAGCAATCACAAACAAACATGCATCCATGACTCGATAAGACCACATTACAACAAATCATGCTAAGGCTAGTCGAACCGCCAATCGGGTTCGTCACTACTAAAGGTCTATCGACAATCTCGGGCTCCAATCCTAACCTATCTACTAGGTCACTAGATATGAAAGAACTGGAAGCTCCGGTATCAAACAAAACTCTAACAGGAACATCATAAACAGAGAGCATACCTTGAATGACGACATTCTTTCCCTTCTCCGCCGCTGTTGGGGCATTCGACGAAGAAGGAATAGCATTAAGAGCGTAGGCTTTCACCATTTGCTTTTCCTTAGGGGGCTGTGGACACTTGTCCTTGTGATGTCCCATTTGGCCACAGTTGAAGCACTTCCTATCCACTGGCTTGGCCCGACAATTACTAGCATAATGGCCCTTCTTACCACAGCTGAAGCACTCAACATCTTGCTTATTCTTTTTCTTCTGGCCATCCTTAGCTTGGTTCTGCTTTCTCTTATTCTGGGAACCACCCTTGCCCCCACCACTTACCTGTGGTTTTGGCTCTTCTGCAGATGCAACCTCAGTTTTCGGCTTAGGGTAGAGACTTTCTGACCTCAATGCTTTCCCCACAATCGACTCAAACGTCTCATCGATGTGGTTAATAAGCCTTTCCCCTAAGTACTGATCTAACCCAGTTATGAATTTCTCATTCTTCTTCTCGGCCGTATCAATAAGAGATAACCCATACTTTGACAAAGTGTCGAATTCAGCAATGTACTCCGAGACAGCTCTGCCATTCTGCTTGAGCTCCAAGAATTTCTTAAACAGTACTGATTTCTGAGCAGCTGGAATGAACTTCTCGCTAAAACGAGCTTTAAACTGCTCCCAAGTAATCTGATCTTCAGGAGTAGCTGCCTTTATAGCATTCCACCAATTCATTGCTCGCCCTTGCAGCTGACGGGACGCTAGCTTTCTCTTCATCGCATCTTCGATACCCAAATCCTCGAAGATACGTTCGCAACTATCCAACCAATCTTGAACATCCGTGGCCGACTCCGTTCCGTGAAACGACTTCCCACCAAGGCTAGTATAATCCTTATTCAACTTGGCGAAGTCGACCCTCGGCGCCTGCACTATTGGACCACCACCATTTCCACCATTGGGAGCTGCCCTCTGCACATCTCTAAGCATCTCTCTCATGAGGTCAGTAAACATCGTCCTCATGTCAGCAGCATTCCCATTATTGATTCCCCTACCAGCACCTCTAGTATCTCGGCTCATCGTCAATCTGAAAAAGGAAACGATTAACGACTCCATAGTGGTGCTAGTGCAGTACGACTTCATCCTTATACTACTAATAGTATATATATATATAGCTTTTAAAAACCAAAGTAACCACAAATACGCTCTCTCGTATACGTGTATTATCTCTCCCTGATAGCTTCCCTAGGTTAACTACGCAACCTAGAGCTCTGATACCAAGTGTGACGGCCCGCCCCGCACCAGCCTGCATTTCCTCTGGAAGTGCGCTTCACACATGCCCGACTAGCACAGGACGGACATCAAGAGAAAGGAAAGAAGAGAATGAACTAATCAAGAAACCTGTAGAATGTCTCACAGCGCATGGAATAAAATATAATAATAACATACTTGACACAAAACAGGTGAGACAGTGCATAAGCTGATAACTAAAACCAACATCAATCATCAAAGCAGCGGAAATCCAAATACAGCTTATTACAATTTTCCAAATTTACTGTCTCTAAGCAAAAGAAAGCTGAAGTAGAAGATACACCAACAATGCCCAAGCAGTGATCTTCAACAACACAGGGAGAATACTATATATATTACGTGGAAGCCTCCTGCTCGTCTCCGGATCATCTACCCGTGCATCACCAGCTAACCTGTCTCTAGTCTGCTCGTGTGAGCACCCAGAGTAATAAGAGGAGACATAAAACTCTGGGTCAGACATAAAGCCTGGTATGAGCGATAAGCATCTAAACAGAATAATAACAGGTATACTAAACCATACCTGAACCTGGACCTGCAACCAAAGAGTTAGTACCACATACCGTACAATGCTCTAAGGTGCCATAATAAATAGTGTAAGGATACGGGGGTGGGGTGTGCATGTCACAATGATAGCAAACAAATCATCAATAGCAACCATCCTCACATCTCTCACTCAGTGCGTAAAGCGTACGACATCTACCACTTTGGAACACTAGACAAAATGAGGTAACGACGAATCCCGACTTGTAGAAACCCTGCTGTGACCAAGCCAAACACTTGGAGTCATGACCAAACATTTCAATGACCCACTTCATTGGTCGTAGCCCTTGGTTCTACCGATGCCATAATGGCCCTGAATCCGCCTTCGTACCTCCTACCATAGTGGTCCAAAGCTATAGACGTCGATAACTCCTTGGCACGCGTTCCGCAGCAAAGCCCAACCATGAAGTGAACTCGTTGATTCCCATCTGAATCTTAAGCTCTAACTTCTCATTCGGACTTCCTTTGCATCTCGGGTTTGGTCGAATTGGAGTGGGTCTTCACAAGAGTTGTCGCGCAGTAACAGTCCTGGAATTCGGTTCGGTTCGGTAGTCATTGCCTTCGTCGGTTCGGTTCGGGTTTCTTCACTCCGGGTCGGGTCGGTGTCCTTCTCCGGGTCGGGTCGGGTTGCTATCCTCCTTCCAGCTCATGCCCCTTCTTCGATCAACTCCCTCGTTTCCTTCTACTCCGATCCGATCCGATCACTTCGCTTTACTTCAGTCCGATCCGCTCCGCTCCCTTTTTCTCCGATCCGATCCCCTTGTCCACTCCAACTCTAAGTAAACGGCCTTCCTTTTTGCCAAGTCTTTCATGTGCCAAACTCCAGTTCGGGTCGGGTTTCTTGCCCAGTTCACATTTCCGATCCGAGCCCCCATCCGATCCGATCCGAAGCCCTGCACAACTTTCTGCAACTTTTCCAGCAACTTGTTTATGCCGTTCGACGACGTTTTTGACAAATCTAACTATTCTAATCAATCACAATTCATGTCAAATAGTCATAACAACATAGCAAAACTAACCACAAACACCAAAACAATGAATTCATATGTCAAAATGGATCAAATGTGCCCAAAACCTCACATTTTCCTATAATCCCTCTTAATCATGTTTAAGCATACGATTAGCAAATCACATCGAAATTAACCCAAATTTCTAACAGAGCCTTAAAATATTATTTTAGAATTTTAAGAATTTTTCCAGAATTTATTTACGTATAAATTCGCTAATCTTCACTAATTACCCTTAATTAACTGTAATTAGTGTCAAAATGATGCTATCACTCACCTTGGCCACAAATGAAACACCAAATCTGAAATACTCTCTGTTTGGGTCGAATACCTATGTATAGCAGCAGCTCCAACCTTGCTTTGTTGCTATTTGGTCTTGTTTTGATGTAGTTTAGGCTTAATCTTCGCTAAAAATGTGTTTTGGAGTGGTTTTAGAGGATGGAGGCCATTACCAAGTTCTCAAGAAGGTTTGTGGCGGTTCAAAACTGAAATGAAAGTGATAACCTAACCCTAATCAGTCCTCCTATACCTCTAAACCCGAAATTCCCCTTGGGCCTAGCTGCTAATCACCCGGTTAAGCCCAATTAAGCTGTTTTTTCACCATCTGCCACTTGTTTCAGCCATATCTCCCAAACGGTAAGTCCGTTTGGCTAATGTGACCACTCTACGGAAAGAGAAACCATCATCCGAAGCCAATGGAAGTGGTTTCAGGTCAAAATTCCTTTCCAGTCAAAAGTTATGGCCAAAACAGTGATAACTAGGGGTAAAATGGTCATTTAAAAATCGAGAAAAATCATGAACATGGGAAATGACCCCAATAGTCGTCTCCCAAAGTTACACGACCATACGACTTCGTATGTGACAGAAATAAATATTCTACGATCCTATGATACGTAGACTACGGGTCGTTACATATTCACCCCTTAAAAACTTAATTATGTGGTATCTTTTAATTTTGAGGATAATTCTGGGGAAGAAGAAGAAGAGAGAATGGATGTGAAGAAATGAGAGAGGCTCTGCTAGTCTATTTATAGGGTTTACTAGATGCCCTCAGCAGATCAAATCTAAGATTAGATCTGGTCCAGCCATGTCATCAGACCAATAAGAAAGCGCCACATCATCCTATTGTTCAAAATAATCTAATAAAACAATGCAAACTCAGCAAACAATGCTGTAAAAATAATAGACGTATGCTGCCTTGCATTCTAGACAAGGCACGCAATTTTGCTCGACATGGATCGACCAACCCAAATAGAATCACTTCCAAAGCACATGACTAATCAATAACCAAGAAATTATACAAATAATTACTAACATGAAGTAAAGATGTAATTTTTTTACACGTAAAGTTTATACTCACAAAAACTATCTTTATTAATAATGTGTTTTTGGACATTGAAACAACTTTTTGACTAGGTCATTATCATATGGGCTCCGCCTAGGGTGGACATAGGCGGTTTATACTTGTCTAGAAGAAGATGAAGTGTAGAAGAGAAAGAAGTATTTTAAGAGTGGAATGAATGATTTTTAACATTAGAAAATTTTGTCGAAGCCATTAGAGAACCCTGAAATCTTAGGGAAGAATAGGAAAGTTTTGAGAAATTAGATGAGAAGCGAGAGAGGAAAATCTGTAGTCGTTTTATGAAATATGAATTAAGGAAATTACCAAAAGGCCCTTAAGTATGTGCCCTTTACTGAAATCTTGTCACATCACCACCTTTGCCTTGCTCCATGTGTTAGCCATATCTTTTCCTCTTTTCCATCATTTCACCACTTTATAAATGTCCTCATTCCATCGTACTTTGTACTTTATGTGCTTTTATAACTGCTTATATTAAAAGGAAAGTCAAAGCCCTCTTTATTAACTTATAAATATATTTAAGTTTATTGTAAACCTATTCACCTTATTAACCAAATCATATTTATTTATTCCCATGAGTATACAAAAGTCCTGTTGTACATAACATTCCACACAAATTTTTAGATGATAAAAAATTAGAATAATTGAAAAAGCTTTCCCATTACATTTTTTATTTTTCTTTGAACTTAGTATTTTCGTAAAACAAAATTTTCATCATTAGATATTATTTAAAAGAGGGTCATTTAACCATTAAAAACCATTAATTTAATATTTAAAAGTAACTTAATATTCACACATCAGAATAATAAAATTCTAAGTCATCACAACTACTTATTGTCCAACGTAGTTTCATTTGGCGTAGCTCTCCTTGGAGACGTACGACCATCACCACTTATGTTGCCTATTCATGACACTGTTTGATACTCATAACAAAGAATATCATCATCTTTACACGCGTTGCAATATCACATTGTTGTACCATTTTTTAATGCTTTCGGAGTCCTTTGTTTATCTTTTCAACTATTTTTATGGATCTTGTTTTCTTACACTATTGTTTCAATATATATCATTTTCATCTATGCAAATTTTCCCCTTCTAATAGAGAGTACTTCATTCATTCTAGTTTATTGTAGGTATGGAAAGCCTTATAAGTTTTTTTTATAAATAATTCTTTTATTCATATGTTGTCTTTTATTTGAATTAAAAATTATTTTCCTTACATCATATGGGAAATGGGCTAGCCTACGGAAAATGATATGAGTGGGTTTCAATTATTATTTTTTACCTTGTTGGACTTTGTTGAGCCTATGAAGTCCAATTTATTTAGAATATTTCAAAATTTATTTTAAATAAAATTAGATATTTCATTTATTTTTATTAATTATTGTGTAAAATATGTTTGTTTTTTATTAATATATAATTACACATATGTCGCTATGCAAAAAATAATAATTAAACATATGTATCATATATATGTGTGTGTGTGTAAACATGATATTCCACGCAAGGTATAAAGTACCTGTATATAGATGTTGTGATTATATCGCAACAGACTCAATAACTTATTTTGTATGTATTGTATGTTGTTCAGATATGTGCATATACTTATACATATCAATATCTAAGTGATTATATATATATATATTGTATTAGTTACGTAAAACATTATAAATATATATACTATATTATAGGTAACTGTTATATATACACAAGCCTTGCCAAAAAAATTATATATACACATACATATAAAATTATATTTTTAAGGAATTAAGTTATCTAAGTTATATATATATATTAAAATAAACTAATTATATATATGTATGTAATAATTGAATGTAAATTTATACTATAATAAATTATATATAAATATAATTTTTAATTTTCCAATTCGAAAACACTTCAGACATGTGTTTACTGTGATTTTAATATATTAATAAATATATTTTTCATTAATTAAATAATATTGGATGATTATATAATAGAATTTTTTTTTTAAAATCAAGAATGACATTGTAAAGCTTACAAAAAAATTCTAGATTTTTTTGAATAAAGTAACATATCGAGTTAATTAATGCCAAACAGGTTTCTTAGTTTACTTTCTAAATATACAAAAATAAATATTAAAATTATGAAATTTATTTTGAATGCTTTAGAGATAATGTACTAGTTTTTAAAACATAAATTTAAAAAGTTATTTCTTTTGTACGAATTTACTAAATCATAAAGTGATTAAATAAAAAAAGAAAATTTTTACTGGCATAATTAAAAATCAATATAAACATATATTAGAAAATTATTAGATTAATTTAACGTAGTATATATATAATATATGCTTTGATGCAAATTATGTATATGTATTAATTCATATATTATTAGTTACTACATTTCGAAAAAAGCAATTATTAGTTACTATGATATTAGAATAAAATGCTTTTGTTTAGCATACGCCATTTGATTATTAACAGAATATAAGTATGTTCTAATTTTACACATATAACCAATCATCATTTTGACAATAACATTACCTATGGAAATCTCATCTATCCAACTAAGCAATAATGGGATGTACATACACAAGTTTACTTGATAAACTATAATAGCATAATTATCTATCTGTTATGTAAATATTTGATTACTTACAATAGATGCCCTTATGCTCATGCTGAAGGATGAGTTTTCTTCCTTTGGAAACTCTTTGATTCGTCAGATTACTAGTTCATAATCACATATATTCTCATTACCAAATAGCCTTAAAGTTGAATGAATTTGATTTGAGAATATTTTTTTTGGTTATTCAAAAGGAAGTATATCAGCCAAAAGGATGATAGAGGAGGCTAAAGTAATCAAGTTATGTTTAGAGAACACTATATATATAGTTTGAATAAGAAAGAATGTAGCACCCCATAATTTTAAATATTAAAATTAACAATTTTAAGAAACTTAATTGTTAAAGTGAGAATTAAGGGAAATGGGTTACGCCATTGTGTCCATCTCGAAATTCTGCTTGGAATAGAGTTCAAGTTTTCGTAAATCGGACTTCGTATGAGGAAGTAATGGTCCTCGGAAATTTCAGGAATTTTATATAAATTAAAAACAGTTCAGAATAAAAATTCGAAATTCAAACAGGGAAGCGGGCTGAGCGGGATTTCTCCCGCCCAAGGCCAGGTCGACCAGGGGGTCGACCTCCCTTATACAGGTCGACCAGGGGGTCGACCTCCCCTATACAGGTCGACCAGGGGGTCGACCTACCCCCCGGGGCAGATCTGAAATCAGACGATTCTGATTTGTTGCTGAGTCTTTCCTGACCTATTGCTGAGTCACTAGGGCATATGTGGCAATTCTAGATAACTCTATCTAGTCTGGACGGTTGTGATTGCTCCTATGATAATCTAACGGCTTATGTTGAATTAAACTTCTACATAAGCATGCATAGACTCAAGCCATAAACCTAAACTAAATTAGTCTCTTGGCCTCCATGCTGCTACTAGGATAGTTCTTCTTCCTAAAGCTTAGGGATTTGCAAGTCAGAATTCTAATACAAACGACGAACGAATTATTCTCTTCTCTAACCTGTCTTTGTGAGTACAATTTCTTTCACAAAATAATTAATAAATTAATTACGATGAGTTATAATTTGGATTATGAGAATATGACTGTTGAATTATGTGATGTTACTTAACTTTTTTATCATCTGTTGGTGAACATATGATAGTTTTGTTAACTTATGTTGGTAGATCCATTTCATATGTCTAATCACATATGTTTAACTTGATTCATTTTATGACATCAGTTTATATGCAAGTTTGGGATGTAAATCATATGCTAGTGAATCTTATGCAAGTCTGTATGCGAATTATACACAAGTTTATATGTGAATCAAGTATATACATGCGAGTTTATATGTAAAACGTGTGATATTAGTTTACATGTTTAAATTCATGATGTTGGCTCATTTGTCTAAACACATATGCTAGATTGATTCATTTTGTGACAATAATTTACATGTCTAAATCATATGCAAGTGTAAATGTAAATCTTAATTTACATGTCTAAATTATATATGCAAGTGTATATATATAAGTTTGGATGTGAATTATATGCTAGTTTATACATAAGATTGTATGTGAATCATATGTAAGTCTTAATTTACATGTCTAAATTGCATATGCAAGTTTAATACAAGTTTGTATGTAGATCACATGCAAGTTTATGCGAAAACCATGCTCATATATGCAAGTTCACCTTTATGTGTATAGATCTATGCAAATCACATCTTGTATAATTTGATCCATGCCAGTTTGTAGTTTATGCAAATTATGCCTATTGCCTATGCAAGTTATTGATTATGAAAATTTATGATTATATAAATTATAACATGTAAGTTTTGATCCATGCTAGCCTATTTTTATTATTTGCGGGTTAGATCTATTTTTACGTGTTATGCAAGTTGTGATGTTTTTGTGAGTTAGGCTATTTGCTAGCCAACGTATTATATGTATTACACGTACGAACAATGTGGGGGCAATGGGAAAATATTAAATATTAATATTGTGAAAATTGGCATAAAATGGCTCAAAAACATATAATAAATTTGAGACATTAATTGGCCTAATTTATATGCATAGAAATTATGGACATCATTTAGGTGACAATTATGGACACAGATTAATTTGGAAGTTACTGACAATTTGAAATAGGGATATTAATTCAAATTGGGGCTGAATAATTATGTGTAATAATAAATGCCTAAGACACGAGGTTAGACTCGTTTGTCGTATAAGACTGTCCGGACCCGCCCGACAAATCCAGCAACCACAATGGTAGTCTAATGTGAGAGGTCAAAGGCATAAATTAAATGGGTAATAAATGCCTAAGACACGAGGTTAGACTCGTTTGTAGTATAAGACTGTCTGGACCCGCCCGACACATCCAGCAACCGCAAACGGCAGTCTAATGTGAGAGGTCGTAGCCATAATTAAAAGATGCTTAGACACGAGGTTAAGTCTGGCTTGTGGTGGAAGTCTGCCCAGAACCGCCCGACATATCCAGCGACCACAAGCAGTCGACTTAATGTGGGAGGTCTGTGCATTAATAATTAATTAATTTAGTTCAAAGACGAATATGATTGCAAACAGAAGTTTGGTTGAGTTGAGTAATTCTCTGAGTACCAATCTGATGTTGATTTCGGTCTTCGCGGTTGATACTTAGGGAGTTATTCTCTTAACCAATGTATTTGTGAACTAAGATGTACTTAATCATAAATTAAGTAAAATATGTCATACGATATATATATATATATATATATATGATACATAAAACATGATAAGTGGATAGAGCTAAGACCAGCTTAACCAATAATATATATTAATTTGATAAGTGGATAGGGTTAAGACAAACTTAACCAATAATATATATTAGTTTGATAAGTAGATAGGGTTAAGACAAACTTAACCAATAATATATATTAATCTGATAAGTGGATAGGGTTAAGACAAACTTAACCAATAATACATATTAATCTGATAAGTGGATAAGGTTAAGATCAACTTAACCAATAATATATGAGTGGATAGGGTTAAGACCAGCTTAACCAATAATCTGATAAGTGGATAGGGTTAAGACCAGCTTAACCAATGATATATATATTGATCTGATAAGCGGATAGGGTTAAGACAAGCTTAACTAATAACACATGTTGGTTTGATAAATGGGTAACATTGGTAACATGTGGGATATAATTATAAACACTTAACCAAGTTGAAACATGTAAGAAGACATGAATAAGAGGGGGTTAGGTGGGAAATCCTAGTGGGGACCAAGCATAGGTGGAAAGCTTGTGTCAAGTGTGGGGACTCTTTTCAACCAGTAACCCATTTAGTATCTATGTGAGCTCGATCTAGATCGAGGACGGGATACGCTTACTGGGTTTGATTGTAAGAGGTAAAAACGGGTTAGCGGTGGCAACACATGTCCAACAGGGTCATGTGCGTGCGTGGGCCCGGGCTAGTAGGTAAGATGTTGTTGCATCGTGTAGATATAAGCCATCCATCTTTAAGTGGTATCGGGTTGCCACTTTGGGGAGTGATACACCCCACTGTGGGACAAGCACGGGTATCGACGAGTTAGGGAGCCAATCGCATGGGGGTAGTGAGTACAACTAGTGGAGATAGGGGCAAGCGGCACCTATGAAGACAGCTAGGGGTACACGAAACTACCATTATGATTATTATGTTCAGTAGGCGGGATCAACTTTTAGGGTAACTAGTAGTGGTGCAGTGTAGTAATTATCCTATAGTGTTGGAGGCGCAATTAACATTATCTTATTCTTCTTGTTTGCTTTGTCTTGCCCACTTGTTTCACAGTCATTGCTTGTTTTACTAGTTTATGCCTTATCCTAATTACTTTAATAATTATATTGTTAAAGTTATTGAACTCGCCAGACTTTATGTCTGAACCCCTTTGTTTTTGCCTCTTTTCTTCCTTTCCCCCAGGTTCTCAGGGTGGGACTAGTGCTAGTGGAGCTTGATTTGGATCTCTTTCTCTCTCTTTTGGAAACGCTTGGATGGCTGAAAGTAAATTTCGGCTTATCTCTTTTATGGCTACTTATGTTGGGGTTATGCTTTTTACTTTATGTACTCATAAAATAATTTGGCAAGATGGATATAAAGTGTACTTGGTTTTATTGTTGGGTTTTGATGTTGTTGTAACCAAACTATTTCTCTGTTGCAATAAAAGTTTTTTTTAATTTTTCAAGTACCAATATATGTATCTGTCTTGTTATATTATGTTCTATACACCAATAATACTCCATGAAAGTTAATGCATTCCCCTTGAGAGTGACATTAATGGACGTGGGGTGTTACACGTGGTATCAGAGCTGAAGGTTAACAGAACAGATAAGAGATTTTGAAAAAACCCGCTTCAAAAGCATTTTTTATAAAGAAATACTTTCAAAAATATGTTTTAAGGAGAGTATTATTAGGATAAAAGTTTATTTTGAGAAACATAACCCCCAAGAGCCATATATCTTTCCTTCGATTCTCCATTTTAAATCTCTTCCTCTTTCCATTTTGAATTTCTTCCTCCATGTGTAGATGTTTTTTTTCTTCTTCTAAGATATGTAAGAACTTCCGTACGATGGGCGGAAAACCACTTCATGGGACTGGGATGTTTGTCAAAGCTAGAAGGAAGTGGCGGACTTGTTGGTACCTTTAAGATAGACGATGGGAGGAAGGTTCAATTAGCTGTTTGGTTAATAAAGGACGAAGCCTCATTTTGGTAGGAGGTCACGAGTGGAGAATATACAGGAGAGACATGGATATGACACACGATAAGAAAGTAGATCCAAAGAAAGGCGGTAAGGATAACAAGGGGCCAAGAGAAAAGGAAGGGCCACACTTGTGAAATACCTGACTACTTAAATAAAGACGTTAGAAAGAAGAAGAAGACTAGTTGTTATCGCTACGGAGGAATAGGACATCTTATTAGGACCGTCCAAAGAAGCAAAAAGGCAAAAGTAAGGACAAGGTACAGGATCTTCTTGAGGGCAGACACGTTCCCTCAGGGCTGGCATACCTGATAGAGGTAGAAATATCTTGGTTGGGAATTTGGTTTTTCTTTTTGATCATCCTATTCGAACCTTGTTTGAATTCTAGCACTTCACACTTGTTTGTATCTGCTTCGTTAGTTAAAACACTGCACCTAAATACTAGTCTAGTTACGGATCCCATATTAGTCTTAAATCTCATTGGTGGTTCGGCTCATCTTCCGATGATTTGTCTGGATTTGAGAGTGTCTATCTTGGGCGTTGGGATTGAATGCAACGCCTTCGCTCTTGGCTTCATGGGCTATGGCTTGATTCTAGGCATGGATTGGCTAGCCAGATACGGTGCCATCCTAGACTGTGAAAGAAGGGTAGTTAAATTGTAGACTCGTTGTGGAAGGACCCTTGATATTTCTTGTGACCCTAGAGGTCCGGTCATACTTAGCTACCTAGAATCTCTTAACGCGTCCAACGATGATTTGGAATCTTTTCATGTGGTCCATGAATATGGTGACGTCTTTGATGAATTTCGGGGTTTACCCCCGAGGCGCAAGATTGGCTTTCGTATATACCTAGTAGATAATGCAAAGCCAGTTGCATTACCAGTGCGCCACATGGCTTTGAGAGAGAGAAGGGAACTCAGTAAGCAAGTGAAAGAGTTGCTTGAGAACGGGTTCATAAAAAGAAGCATTTCGGAATGGGGTGCTCCAGTTGTTTTTGCTACAAAGGCTGATGGTTCACTTAGACTGTGCATGGACTAAAGAGAGCTGAATAAGCTCACCAAGAAGAACAGACACCCACTGCCGAGGATAGACGATTTATTCGATTAGTTGGTTGGCGCTTCGGTTTTCTCGCAGCTGGATTTGGCTACAGGATTTCATCAGCTAAGAGTGGTTGAAGACAACAAAGATAAGACTACATTTAGAACTCCTGACGGTTTCTTTGAGTGGCTCGTCATACCTTTTGGTTTGACGAATGCACCCATATATTTTGTTGACTTGTTGAGTAGGATGTACAGGGAGTTTCTAAGCAAGTTCAAGATAGTCTTTGTGGATGATATCTTGATTTTCTCAAGAAGCAAGGAAGAATACGCCCTACATGTCAGGGAAGTCTTAGAAACCCTTGAGCACATCAACTCGAAGCTAAGTTCCCCAGATGTCATTTTTGGAAGAAAGAGGTAGGGTTCTTAGGGCATATGGTCTCTAAGGAAGGATTAGCAATGGATCCTGCAAAGGTGGTGGCAATCCAAGATTGGAAGGTTCCTAGAAAAGCAATGGAAGTAAGAAGTTTTCTAGGGTAGACGAGCTACTATAGGAAATTCGTTAAGGACTTTGCGAAGATAACAGCCCCAGTTTTGACTTTGCTAGATAGGAGTAAACCGTTTACAATACATATACCGGTGCTTGCGGGACAACGCTTGGAGCAGCTTTCGATGCAAGAGGAAAAGGTGATATGCAAAAGGCGGCAAGTACGAGCATCGCTTGTCATCCACAGACGGATGGACGGACAGAAAGGGGTGAATAGAATCCTTGAAGATCTTTTGAGGTTATGTATCCTAGATTTTGGAGGGACATGAGAAGGGGAAACGAGCATAGTGGTGTTCACGACGTGTTTCACGTTTCGCATTTGCGTAAGTGCTTACATGAGTCTGCGGAAGTGGTGGAGCCAAGTATACTAGAGGAAGTAGAAGTGGAACGAGAAGCGACCGTGAGAAGAGTTCCAACTCGTATCTTGGGAACTGAAGTCAAAAAGCTACGCAATCGTGAAGTCAAGCTTGTTAAAGTTCAATGGAGTGACGCTGAGGAAGACGCGACTTGGGAAACTGAGAGGAAATTTTGCACAGCCTACCCTTTTCTTTTTGAATTTACCTCCTTGATCTCTTTTTCCATAAGTTTATTCATGCTTATATCTATATTTTAAGTATATCTCCTTGGTCCTATTCTTTACCCTTAGGTAGAAACCAATGGATGTAAACATGTATTTGAAACATGTTATGATTGATGGTTGCGAGTGGTTGCAAGTGGTTGCTAGTGGTTGCTCGTGGATGCATGTACACACACATTAGGCACTAGATCGGCTCAGTCACTTCCATATTGCATATAAATGTGTGTGCATATTTAAATTAATGGATGTATAATGGTTGTGTTATCATATGGATGCTGCATTTTGATGAATGGTTGTGCACACATGTAGAAGTAATATGAATCGTTAGGATTCTTTTGCATGCATAATGGATGCATGGCACTATCATGATTTGCATTAAGGAGGTCAACTGAATCAGTGGACCACCTGATTTTGCATTGGGTAAGGAACATATACACACACTTTTTGCATATGTTCATATGGCGTTAGAAATCTTGTAAGGACAATGAATGCCTGTGTTTGATGGTTGAGTAGATGGGTGATTGGATGTTAGGATATACATTCTCCTTAACTTGGAGATTTCGGGGGCGAAATCTTTTAAGGAAGGGAGAATGTAACACCCCGTAATTTTAAATATTAAAATTAACAATTTTAAGAACACTTAATTGTTAAAGTGAGAATAAAGGGAAATGGGTTACGCCACTGCATTCGTCTCGAAATTCTGCATGGAATAGAGTCCAAATTTTCATAAATCTGACTTCGTAGGAGGAAGTTATGGCCCTAGGATGTTTCAGGAATTTTATATAAATTAAAAACAGTTCAGAATAAAAATTCGAAATTCAAATTCAAACAGGGAAGCGGGCTGGGCGGGATTTCTCCCGCCCAAGGCCAGGTCGACCAGGGGGTCGACCTCCCCAATACAGGTCGACCAAGGGGTCGACCTACCCCCCGGGGCAGATCTGAAGTCAGACGATTCTGACTTGTTGCTGAGTCTTTCCTGACCTGTTGCTAAGTCACTAGGGCATAGGTGGCAATTCTGGATAACTCTATCTAGTATGGACGGTTGTGGTTGCTCTTATGATAATCTAACAGCTTATGTTGTATTAAACTTCTATATAAGCACACATAGAATCAAGCCCTAAACCTAAACTAAATTAGTCTCTTGGCCTCCATGCTACTACTAGGATAGTTCTTCTTCCTAAAGCTTAGGGATTTAAAAGTCAGAATTCTAATACAAACGACGAACGAATTATTCTCTTCTCTAACCTGTCTTTTTGAGTACAATTTCTTTCACAAAATAATTAATAAATTAATTACGATGAGTTATAATTTGGATTATGAGAATATGACTGTTGAATCATGTGATATTACTTAATTTTGTTATTGTCTGTTGGTGAACATATGACAGTTTTGTTAACTTATGTTGGTAAATCCATTTCATATGTCTAATCACATATGTTTAACTTGATTCATTTTATGACATCAGTTTATATGCAAGTTTGGGATGTAAATCATATGCTAGTGAATATTATGCAAGTCTGTATGCGAATTATACACAAGTTTATATGCGAATCAAGTATATACATGCGAGTTTATATGTAAAACGTGTGATATTAGTTTACATGTTTAAATTCATGATGTTGGCTCATATGTCTAAACACATATGTAAGACTGATTCATTTTGTGACAATAATTTACATGTCTAAATCATATGCAAGTGTAAATGCAAATCTTAATTTACATGTCTAAATTATATATGCAAGTATATATATAAGTTTGGATGTGAATCATATGCTAGTTTATACGTAAGATTGTATGTGAATCATATGTAAGTCTTAATTTACATGTCTAAATTGCATATGCAAGTTTAATACAAGTTTATATGGAGATCATATGCAAGTTTATGCGAAAACCATGTTCATATATGCAAGTTCACTTTTATGTGTACAGATCTATGCAAATCACATCTTGTATAATTTAAGCCATGGCAGTTTGTAGTTTATGCAAATTATGCCTATTGCCTATGCAAGTTATTGATTATGCAAATTTATGATTATATAAATTATAATCATGCAAGTTTTGATCCATGCTAGCCTATTTTTTTATTTGCGGGTTAGATCTATTTTTACGTGTTATGCAAGTTGTGATGTTTTTGTGAGTTAGGCTATTTGCTAGCCTACGTATTATATGTATTACACGTATGAACAACGTGGGGGCAAAGGGAAAATATTAAATATTAATACTGTGAAAATTGGCATAAAATGGCTCAAAAACATATAATAAATTTGAGACATTAATTGGCCTAATTTATATGCAAAGAAATTATGGGCATCATTTAGGTGACAATTATGGACATAGATTAATTTGGAAGTTATTGACAATTTGAAATAGGGATATTAATTCAAATTGGGGTTGAATAATTATGTATAATAATAAATGCCTAAGACACGAGGTTAGACTCGTTTGTGGTATAAAACTGTCCGGACCCACCCAGTAAATCCGGCAACCACAACGGTAGTCTAATGTGAGAGGTCAAAGGCATAAACTAAGTGAGTAATAAATGCCTAAGACACGAGGTTAGACTCGTTTGTGGTATAAGACTTCCCGGACCCGCCCGACACATCCAGCAATCGCAAACGGCAGTCTAATGTGAGAGGTCGTAGGCATAATTAAAAGATGCTTAGACACGAGGTTAAGTCTAGCTTGTGTGGAAGTTTGCCCGGAACCGCCCGACATATCCAGCGGCCATAAGCAATCGACTTAATGTGGGATGTCTGTGCATTAATAATTAATTAATGCAGATCAAAGACAAATATGAATGACGAACATAAGTTTGGTTGAGTTGAGTAATTCCCTAAGTACCAATCTGATGTTGATTTCGGTCTTTGGGGTTGATACTTATGGAGATATTCTCTTAACCAATGTATTTGTGAACTAAGATGTACTTAATCATAAATTAAGTAAAACATGTCATACGATATATATATATATATATATATATATATATATATATATATGACACATAAAACATGATAAGTGGATAGGGTTAAGACAAACTTAACCAATAATATATATTAATTTGACAAGTGGATAGGGTTAAGACAAACTTAACCAATAATATATATTAATCTGATAAGTGGATAGGGTTAAGACAAACTTAACCAATAATATATATTAATATGATAAGTGGATATGGTTAAGACAAACTTAACCAATAACACATATTGATCTGGTAAGTGGATAGGGTTAAGACCAACTTAACCAATAATATATGAGTGGATAGGGTTAAGACCAGCTTAACCAATAATATGGTAAGTGGATAGGGTTAAGACCAGCTTAACCAATGATATATATATTGATCTGATAAGCGGATAGGGTTAAGACAAGCTTAACCAATAACACATGTTGGTTTGATAAATGGGTAACATTGGTGACATGTGGGATATAATTATAAACACTTAACCAAGTTGAAACATGTAAGAAGACATGAATAAGAGGGGGTTAAGTGGGAAATCCTAGTGGGGACCAAGCATATGTGGAAAGCTTGTGTCAAGTGTGGGGACCCTTTTCAACCAGTAACCCATTTAGTATCTAAGTGAGCTCGATCTAGATCGAGGGCGGGACACGCTTACTGGGTTTGATTGTCAGAGGTCAAAACAGGTTAGCGGTGGCAACGCAAGTTCAACATGGTCATGTGCGTGCGTGGGCCCGGGCTGGTAGGTAAGACTTTGTTGCATCGTGTAGATATAAGTCATGCATCTTTAAGTGGTATTGGGTTGCCACTTTGCAGAGTGACACATCCCACTGTGGGACCAGCATGGGTATCTATGAGTTAGGGAGCCGATCACATGGGGGTAGTGAGTACAACTAGTGGAGATAGGGGCAGCCGGCACCTATGAAGACAGCTAGGGGTACACGAAACTACCATTATGATTATTATGTTCAGTAGGCGGGATTAACTTTTAGGGTGACTAGTAGTGGTGCAGTGTAGTAATTATCCTATAGTGCTGGAGGCGCAATTAACGTTATCTTATTCTTCTTGTTTGCTTTGTCTTGCCCACTTGTTTCACAGTCGTTCCTTGTTTTACCAGTTTATGCCTTATCCTAATTACTTTAATAATTATATTGTTAATGTTATTGGACTCGCCAGACTTTATGTCTGACCCCCTTTGTTTTCACCTCTTTTCTTCCTCCCTCCCCCCCCCCCCCGGTTTTCAGGGTGGGACTAGTGCTTGTGGAGCTTGATTTGGATCTCGTTTGGAAACGCTTGGATTGCTGAAAGTAAAGTTCAGCTCATCTCTTTTATGGCTACTTATGTTGGGGTTATGCTTTTTACTTTATGTACTCAGAAAATAATTTGTTAAGATGGATATTAAGTGTACTTAGTTTTATTGTTGGGTTTTGATGTTGTAACCAAACTATTTCTCCGTTGCAATAAAGGTTGTTTTTAATTTTCCAAGTACTAATATATGTATCTGTCTTGTTATATTCTATTCTATACACCAATAATACTCCATGAAAGTTGATGCATTCCCCTTGAGAGTGACATTAATGGATGTGGGGTGTTACAAAGAAAATAGGAAATTATCTCATACTCCTTTTTACTTAATCCGAATTATACATCGCCAAGCCAATCTCTTTTATTTTTGCTTCCATATCCCATGCTACAATAGTCAAATTGACCTGAAACCAATTATGGACCAATAGTGCATTTAACCAATTTAAATACTTTAATTGTATTCGATTAAATTTGTTATCGATATCTCATATGAATTAATAAAGTTATAACTATTACAAATATATAATATATTTACTAATCGAATCATATTCAAATTTTACAATCAATATATCATAAATATTAACTAATTTTAAAAAATAAACTAATTAAATTGTTTGACTTAAAAAGAATTCATCATTTCTATTTTGTAACTCTTAGGCGTAAATTCTATCAGTAATTAACATCAATTGAATGTTAATGTTAACATGTCACTTAGTAGGTGGTGTGACATTATGTCCGAATTTATCACTTAGTCAATTTTATAGATTTAGCTTCATAAGTGAAACGTGGTTTTAACATTTATTTACATCAATTTTCTTCGTCAAACTCGATCACTTTGGACTTACGGATTTCAACAATGGTAAAAGTTCAAACATTGTCCATATTAAACTTTATAGTCTAAGCACAAAGTTTTTAGTTCAATAATTTATTACTATTAGCCAAAATGGTTTGGCCAAAGATTTTGAGTTGATTTTGATACTAACCCATATAAATGAGGAGACATATAACATCCCTAATTTTAGTAAAACATTATCCGTGAATTTAATTAAAAGTAACTAAATTGGAATAATATGGTGGAAGAGAGAATGCGATTTGTGCTTAATAAGTTAATTAGCAGATTGACCTTTGAAACAAACAAACTAAATAAAATGTGCATAAGGAAGGGAGACATGAGGAGGGAAAAGTTGGAATTTTCAGCCCACATACATACATACATACATACATACATACATACATATATACATACATACGATCATCAGAATCATCCCCGGGCGACTAGAATATGATTCTATATCTATCTAGTAAATTAAAACTTCGAATATACGTTCATGACGCGTATATGCAAAACCTTTATATACTAGATTGTCCAAACTCAAAATAAATAAATATTCAAATCACTGTAATGTTGATTATCATAAAAAGATATCATTTTGTTGATTATTATAAAAAGTTATTATTTTTAAAAGAAAAAGTAGCATTAATTTCATTGTTTTGTAAAATCCCAATTTTTTAGTTATATGTTAATCGATTGGTTGACAGACTGTTGTAAGCGTTAATTATTTATATTTAATGCTTATGCAATTGTGTAATGCACTCTGGATGATATATATATATATATATATATATATATATATATATATATCTTGTTCTCCAACATTTCGTTCATACTATCATTCTAAAGCCAAATCGAAAACTAAAAGGAAACTAAAGAAAGGTTGGCAATTAATGCTAGGAGAAGAAAAGAAAAAGCTAGGAAACTTAGAGCTTGAACGTTGCATTAACAAATCTCATCACCTCTATCCAACCAGGGTGAAAAATATACTTTACCCTTATGGTTTCGGTTATCTTTCGAAAGTTTTGTTGGTTTTTCAGGATGATTTCATGTTTTTTTTGTAATGATATGTGCTTGTAGTGAAATACCCATGACTCGTTCTATTATATATGTTGGTGTTGTAAGATGTTTTTGTATACATCAAAACGATTAAGTAATAAATTTAAACCCTTATATAGACCTCCAAATAATATAAAACATTTTTATGATGTGTGTTGAATGCTTTTGGAGATGGGTTTGTTCCATGTAACACCCCACCTCCGCCAGGGTGACTCTTGCAAGCACTCTGACTTTGGAGGGGCGTTTGAATCAGGTAAACATGCATAATGATATATCAAGGCAGAACAAGAACATATGTATATATATATAAACAGAGTAAATAACATAGATAAAACAGCGGAAGATTTCAAACCATTTCAAAACAAGTCTGGTACAACATAATGTCAATTTTCCAAATACACAAGTCTAGATAAAACAACCTCAACTGAAATACATAAGTACTAATCCCCAAAAGAAGTGATAGCCATAGCTAGCTTCATGTCAAACCGTACATGAGCTAAATCCCACAAGCAAGCGGTCAGAAATCCAAGCTAAGCTCCAATATTCCCTCCCTGAGAACCTGGGGGGGGGGAACGGAAGAAAAGAGGCGAAAGAAAACAGGTCAGTCAAAAAGACTGAGTAAGCCCTACTACAATCAATGTAAACTGATAAAGTTAACTGGCATGAGCAGCAGGTATGATCATAAGGATACTAGCATGATGATTAACTAACAAGGTAGATAAAGGTGTCATCGCATAATCAGGATTATGGTTTTGCACCATAGGTGTACTAGCAAACTAACATGACTTGAATAAACAAGTATTGATCCCTTGGCCCATGCTTTGGCCCAATAACATGAAATGACCCTAATACAAGGTCCAACCAAACGGTCTAGTCGATCGGCTCCCTAAGCCTAACTCGTCACGTGTTGGTGTCAATACGGCCCAAACATAATTGTAGTCGAACTGTGCCGGGTCCACCCTTCGGGTGTATCAAGCCCTAGAGTGCCAACCCCTGGACACCATAAACATGAGTGCACAGTCTCGATCTACTGGTACCCATGGGTGACTTCTCCAAACACGGACTACGTGCACGACCATAGTCCGTCCGGAACTACATCGGCGTACCACACGACCGTCGTTTATTTGGTCGCTTACCTCCAGCCCAGTAATCGTGCCCCCTCCCTAGCCTAGCCCCTAGGGCCTTAATGATACGATTTTGGGGTTACTGCGGAGTGGGCCCCCATTGCTAGTATTTTCTAGTGGGTTAAGTACGGTTTAACCCTCTTGCTAATCATGGATTAACTTGGTTAAGTGTAACGATGAGTTCACGACTTAACCCCGATTAATCTACCAAGCCCAAGTTGGTTAAGTATTAAGTGGACCATGACTTAACCCTAATCACGAGGCATTAATTAATTTAATGCGCCTTAACCTCTCACATTAGACCTTGTTGTGGTTACTAGTTAAGCCGGGCGGGTCCGGGTAGCTTTACACCACAACTTGGTCTAACCTCGGGTTCAAGGTACAACATGACCAACTTCTCACATTGGGTCCTATTGTTTGTAGCAACTAGTTACGCCGGTCGGTTCCGGGTAGGTTTACGCTACAAACTCAACCCAACCTCGAGTTGGCCACACTTATCTTTTCTAAGTGTCATGTCCATCATGTTTCCAAAATATGTTACAAGTTTTCAAGCAATTGGGTAGACCTAACTTAATAGGTAAATTCCCAATGGGTAGACCTAACTTAATAGGTAAATTCCCAAGCTTGTGTTTTTATGTCTTTTACTTTTACCCAACCCCAAACGCAATCCCATCGCTTACATATCGCAATAGCGCATAAAGGATAAAAAGAGGGAACTTGGCATAATCATGACATAAAAGGTGTTGAAGCCACAAGTTCAACATGGTGGCATATGAAATGTACATATGTTCATATACTTGCATATTACATTTTTTGGCCTCAAAAGCATGCATAAAACCAAACTTGGCATATTGGAGATACATGGTGCTAAATGACATGTAGACATGGCCATAAGTTCGCATTTAGCCTCACATGCAAGTTATCATAAGAGATATGATAACTTACATGTTGCCAAAATGCAACCTTTGGCATAAAGCTTGAAGCTTTATGCTCATAAACCCAAGATAAGCTTGCATAACATGATAGTTTGAACATAGTGTTCAACCCAAACTTGCATAACATAACTTGGCATACTTGCATATAAACTTGCATATTACAACATGATAAACTTACATATAAACTTGCATTTCACAACATGATAAACTTGCATATAAACTTGCATATCACAACATGATAAACTTGCATTTCATAGCATAGTAAACTTGCATATAAACTTGCATATCACAACATGATAAACTTGCATTTCATAGCATAGTAAACTTGCATATAAACTTGCATATCACAACATGATAAACTTGCATTTCATAGCATAGTAAACTTGCATATCATACATTTAACTTTAGAGTTTAAGTATGAAAGTAGAATAGGGCTTACAAAGCTTATGAAGACTCAAAAATATGACAAAGCCCTTATGCAACCAAATAGACCCAAAATGCAAGCTCTAACATAAAAACCCTTGAGCCAAAATGATCAAAACTCTTTCTTTATGATGCAAATGTAGAAACTTGACTTGAATGCAAGCTAATGATGCTCATACAAGTTTAAAAACACTTGTATGCATGGAAAATCACTTAGAAATTTATTTAGGAATTTTTATGAAGAGAGTGGAGGCCATGAGAGGATTGATTTTGCCATAGTTTAGTTGTAGGATAGATTAATGATGATTTAGGGCTAGGTTAGGGCCTTATTTATAGATTAGGCAAGTGTTTTAGGCCATAGGATTAACCCTAGTTTAGATCTAAACCATCAAAAATCGTCATAGGCCAGCAGAACAGACCAGAGAACCAAAACAGGTGCACCAAGCCAGCCAGGGTCAAGCCAAAAAGTTGTGCAGGTTTCTGGCTCGACACGGGCGCACTTCCCAAGTGCGCCAGTGTATTTTTGTGCTGGCGCACTTCACAAGTGCGCCAGTACATTCTGGCTTGTTTTCGGTTTTTCTGCCTAACTTCGTTCGTCCATATCTTCTTCATACGGACTCCGATTTTCGAAAACTCGGACTCTATTTCGCGTATTTTTCCGAGACGAACGCAATGGCATAGCTCGTTTCCCTTAATTCAGATTTATAAATTAAATTCTGCCTCGATTTACGTTATAACAGGTTATTGAAAATACGGGTTGTTACATTCTCCCCTCCTTAAAGGATTTCGTCCCCGAAATCTTCAAGTTAGGAAGAACGTATCCTACCATCCAACATCCATCTACTCAAAACATCATCCACGAGCAATCATTGTCCTTACAAGATTCTAAATGTTGTATGAACATATGCAAAGGTGTGTGTATATGTACTTATCTAATGCAAATATCATCAATGCAAATTATGTTAGTGAAATGAATCCATATGTATGCAATTCCTAACATAATGTATAAAATCTATATGTGTGCACATAACATACATCCATATGCAACATCCATGTGATAGCACAAAGAATTTTCATCCATGAATAAGCGTAAACACTCATGCATATGCAATATGAGGAGTGTGTGAGCCGATCTAGTGCCTAACGTGTATAATGCATCCACGAGTAACCACTTGCAAACACTTGCAACCACTTGCAACCATCAAGCATAACATGTTTCAAACACATGTTTCAACCAAAGGGTTTCTACCTAAGGTTCTCATGACAAGATTAACACGATAAACTAGATAAACATGGATGGCAAAGGATATGCTACAAAGAGATCGGGAAGATAAGCAAGATATACTCCTTTCGGATTACAAGAAATCCTTTCCTAACCCAACCCATATCCTATAAAAGCCCAAAAGGCTTAGTCAACCTAACGGACCCCTTCAAACCCTGACATGTATTACTAGCCAATAAGTCATACCTCCCGACAGAAATAGGACCGAGAATGGGACCGAGGGGATATATGTGAAAGATAACATGCGAGTAAGTTCCACAGGAAAACAAGGATCAAGGATATGCTCTTAAAAAGAGATATGATGCGCGTATCTAGCCTTCAATGTTCTAAGTCACGTTTCCTTGAGCTTAACTCCACTGTGCTTTGACCGTCTTTTACCTCATGATTTCTTAGCTTCTTAACTCTTATTTCCAAATATGAGTTGGAACCCATTTCATTGTCGTCTCTCATCTTCCTTTTTCACTTATTCTTCTAACATTCTTGGCTTAAACATAACTATGACCTCATGGTTTCATGCAAGCTCTCCAAAATTCACTAGTGAATCCTGGATCTCGTTTTCTTACCATAAAGTATTCCACGTAGCGGAATTTTTCTTGGAAATACCAATCCACATTGCCAATTGCTCTTACTAACGTGATTTTCTATAACTCATGCTTGAACGAAATGAACCATCTGCCTGCGAATGATAGGCCGTACTTAGATTCAGTTACTTGCCCATGACTTCCCGTAGACTATTCCAAAACTGGCTAGTGAAAATTGAGTCATGGTTACCAACCATCCTTTAGGGAACCCCGTGCAACCGCTTTATTTCTTGAAAGTAAACTGTCGCTAGCTAGGATGCAGTCCTTTCGCTCTTTACCGGAGTGAAATGAGCACTTTTCGTGAGTCTACCTACTATGACCCACATGCTCGTATTCCCTTTCCTTGATCTAGGCAGTCCATCCACGAAATCCTTCGTGACGCTTTACTACTTCCATTGCGGAGACCTCCAATGGATGTAATAGCCCACCGGGCTTCTATGACTCGGCCTTCAACACGCACCTTGGGACAAACTCGGCCACCTCCTCGGGTGAGGTGCATCTTCAAGAACCTTCTTTCTCTCATCGCGTCTTAGCCATCCCTTGTCATCTATAGCGAGGTGACTTATCATCTTGCCTCGAGTCAACTTGTCTATGATCTCGACTAGCTGCGGGTTTTCTTTCTGCGAAGTCCCTACTTGATCCAGAAGGGTAGGTCTAAGCTCAAGGGACGCTAACTAACTAATTAACTGAGAGAACTTCTTACTTCGGTTGCATTCCTTGGAGTCTTCCAATCCTGAACTGCAACTTCCTTAGCAGGATCCACCGCTAAGCCTTGCTTAGATACTATATGCCCAAGGAATCTAACTTCCCTTTTTCTCCAAAAGTGATACTTGGAGAACTTGGCCTTCAACTGATGCGCTCTAAGAGTATCCATCACCTCCACGAGATGCCTTGCATGCTCTTCCTCATCCTTAGAGAAGATCAGAATATCATCTACGAAGACCACGACAAACTTGTTCAAGAACTCCCTGAACACCCTACTCATCAAGTCCACGAAGTAGGCGGGTGCATTAGTCAAACCGAATGGCATGACCAGCTATTCGAAGAATCCATCTGGAGTTCTGAACGCAGTCTTGTCTATACTATCTTCAGCTACCCTGAGCTGATGGAATCTAGTAGCAAGATCAAGCTGAGAGAAAACAGAAGCACCGACAAGCTGGTCAAAGAGATCATCAATCCTCGGTAACGGGTGTCTGTTCTTCTTAGTCAGCTTATTTAACTCTCGATAGTCAACACAAAGTCGAAGAGAACCATCTGCCTTGGTAGCAAATACCACAGGCGCTCCCTATTCAGAGATACTTCGTCTAATGAAGTTCTTCTCAAGCAACTCCTTGACTTGCTTTCTTAACTCTCATCTTGCGGGGCCATGTGTCTTACCGGCCACGAAACTATCTTGGCATTATCAACCAGATAAATGCGGAAATCTATCTCTCGTTTAGGGGTAACCCCCTTCACTTCACCCAAGATATCAGGATATTCTCGGACCACCCTCACCGATTACAAGTTATAGATAGACGAGTTGAGGGATTCAAGATAACGCAACATGACGGGACTCGTAGGGTTACTAGAAATTTTTAGGGTATTACCGAGGCGAGTCATGAGCCTCACAACCCTATGCTCACAATCAAGGATGGCTCCAAAACTGGACAACCCATCCATGCCCAAAAATCAACCCATACCCCATGAAACCGAGAATATAAGCATCACGCGAGAACTCTACACTAAGATAGAGATTTTCAAATCCACTTAGACAATAGACAAATGGGCGGAACCCCCAATTGGATTTGAAACACACACGGGATCATTAACTAGACTAGTACTTAGGTGCAAACTTTCAACTAGATCAGTCGAGATAAACTATGCGATGCACCAGAATCAAACAAGGTATGAACAGAAATGTAAACAAGACTTTCAACAGAAATACTACCTCGATCGGGAATTGGAGCGGCATTGCGAGCATGAACTTGCCCTCCCGAAGGTCCAGCACGCTGAGTCTGACCCTGGCCTTGCCCTCGCTTCTTCGGGCAATCCCTAGTGAAGTGTCCAAACTCACCACAATGAAAGCATACGCCATTCTTCCTTTTCCTCTTCTTACATTCCTTAATAAGATGCCCAACCAATCCGCAATAATAGCACTCTCCCTTTTTGTTATTGCCCTTGTTGTTGTTCCCCTTATTGCCTTGACTCTTGTTCTTGTTCTTATTGCCTTGACTGCTCTGTCTGCTTGGATTACCCTGATTTCCTTTCCACTGGGAATCAGTCTTCTTGGCTTGAGTATCATTCATCTTGATCTCCTTCTTGTCACTCCTATTCTCTTCATTGAGTAGAGCCATATTCACCAAACTCTCGAAGGTTGCCCCCAAGGGTATATGAGTCATGGCTAAACCATGTAATGGCTCGTTTAATCCTAAAGCAAAGGATAGGGCCTTCTTCGGAGCTGTGTTAACCAAGTCTAAACCGACCCGAGCCAGTTGATTAAACTTATCTATGTATTCCCTAATAGTCATGTCCCCTTGCTTCAGTGATAGGAACCTTAGTCCAAACTTTCCCCGAAAGTCATCCCAAGTCTCAATTGGCCTAGTTGCGGTGGTGACCACCCACCAACGTGCAGCTTCTTCCTTTAGCAACCACACTGCTAATAAAACCTTCCTACGGTCATCTATATCAAAGAAGGTAAAAGGATCTTCGGTTTCTTTCAACCAATTCCTTGCCTCTACATAAGTCTCGGTTCCAAAGAAATTCTTGCAACCCATCGCCTTAAAATCTTGGCAAATCTTTGCGAAGTCAGTTTGAGGATGCTGAGGGGAAGGAGGAAGAGGAACCTCAGCGACAGGAGGAGGAGGAACATTAACTACCGGAGGAGGAGGAGGAACATTAACTACTGGAGGAGGAGGAGGAGGGACATCTGCGGGGCCGGCCTCGGTCGCCCTAGCCTCCAAAAGTCTCCTATACCAAACAGGTACGTGCACTCCCTCCGGAATAGCAAAGTTATTGGCCATATTGAAAACGAAGAAAAAGATAGATTCAGAATGGACAAAAACGAAGGAATTTTGCTAATGGCTTTTTGGGGAATAGCCTTTAAAATAAACTAGACTTTTCTTTGGAAAATACTTTATACTTGGTTTTGAAAATAGTTTTCCAAAAGTTTTCTAAAAACCTTTTTGTTCCTTCTCGTAAACCATATGCTCTGATACCAAATGTAACACCCCACCTCCGCCAGGGTGACTCTTGCAAGCACTCTGACTTTGGAGGGGCGTTTGAATCAGGTAAACATGCATAATGATATATCAAGGCAGAACAAGAACATATGTATATATATAAACAGAGTAAATAACATAGATAAAACAGCGGAAGATTTCAAACCATTTCAAAACAAGTCTGGTACAACATAATGTCAATTTTCCAAATACACAAGTCTAGATAAAACAACCTCAACTGAAATAAAACTGAAATACATAAGTACTAATCCCCAAAAGAAGTGATAGCCATAGCTAGCTTCATGTCAAACCGTACATGAGCTAAATCCCACAAGCAAGCGGTCAGAAATCCAAGCTAAGCTCCAATATTCCCTCCCTGAGAACCTGGGGGGGGGGGGGGAACGGAAGAAAAGAGGCGAAAGAAAACAGGTCAGTCAAAAAGACTGAGTAAGCCCTACTACAATCAATGTAAACTGATAAAGTTAACTGGCATGAGCAGCAGGTATGATCATAAGGATACTAGCATGATGATTAACTAACAAGGTAGATAAAGGTGTCATCGCATAATCAGGATTAAGGTTTTGCACCACAGGTGTACTAGCAAACTAACATGACTTGAATAAACAAGTATTGATCCCTTGGCCCATGCTTTGGCCCAATAACATGAAATGACCCTAATACAAGGTCCAACCAAACGGTCTAGACGATCGGCTCCCTAAGCCTAACTCGTCACGTGTTGGTGTCAATACGGCCCAAACATAATTGTAGTCGAACTGTGCCGGGTCCACCCTTCGGGTGTATCAAGCCCTAGAGTGCCAACCCCTGGACACCATAAACATGAGTGCACAGTCTCGATCTACTGGTACCCATGGGTGACTTCTCCAAACACGGACTACGTGCATGACCATAGTCCGTCCGGAACTACATCGGCGTACCACACGGTCGTCGTTTATTTGGTCGCTTACCTTTAGCCCAGTAATCGTGCCCCCTCCCTAGCCTAGCCCCTAGGGCCTTAATGATACGATTTTGGGGTTAATGCGGAGTGGGCCCCCATTGCTAGTATTTTCTAGTGGGTTAAGTACGGTTTAACCCTCTTTCTAATCATGGATTAACTTGGTTAAGTGTAACGATGAGTTCACGACTTAACCCCGATTAATCTACCAAGCCCAAGTTGGTTAAGTATTAAGTGGACCATGACTTAACCCTAATCACGAGGCATTAATTAATTTAATGCGCCTTAACCTCTCACATTAGACCTTGTTGTGGTTACTAGTTAAGCCGGGCGGGTCCGGGTAGCTTTACACCACAACTTGGTCTAACCTCGGGTTCAAGGTACAACATGACCAACTTCTCACATTGGGTCCTATTGTTTGTAGCAACTAGTTACGTCGGTCGGTTCCAGGTAGGTTTACGCTACAAACTCAACCCAACCTCGAGTTGGCCACACTTATCTTTTCTAAGTGTCATGTCCATCATGTTTCCAAAACATGTTACAAGTTTTCAAGCAATTGGGTAGACCTAACTTAATAGGTAAATTCCCAATGGGTAGACCTAACTTAATAGGTAAATTCCCAAGCTTGTGTTTTTATGTCTTTTACTTTTACCCAACCCCAAACGCAATCCCATCGCTTACATATCGCAATAGCGCATAAAGGATAGAAAGAGGGAACTTGGCATAATCATGACATAAAAGGTGTTGAAGCCACAAGTTCAACATGGTGGCATATGAAATGTACATATGTTCATATACTTGCATATTACATTTTTAGGCCTCAAAAGCATGCATAAAACCAAACTTGGCATATTGGAGATACATGGTGCTAAATGACATGTAGACATGGCCATAAGTTCGCATTTAGCCTCACATGCAAGTTATCATAAGAGATATGATAACTTACATGTTGCCAAAATGCAACCTTTGGCATAAAGCTTGAAGCTTTATGCTCATAAACCCAAGATAAGCTTGCATAACATGATAGTATGAACAAAGTGTTCAACCCAAACTTGCATAACATAACTTGGCATACTTGCATATAAACTTGCATATCACAACATGATAAACTTGCATATAAACTTGCATATCACAACATGATAAACTTGCATATAAACTTGCATATCACAACATGATAAACTTGCATTTCATAGCATAGCAAACTTGCATATCACAACATGATAAACTTGCATTTCATATCATAGTAAACTTGCATATAAACTTGCATATCACAACATGATAAACTTGCATTTCATAGCATAGTAAACTTGCATATCATACATTTAACTTTAGAGTTTAAGTATGAAAGTAGAATAGGGCTTACAAAGCTTATGAAGACTCAAAAATATGACAAAGCCCTTATGCAACCAAATAGACCCAAAATGCAAGCTCTAACATAAAAACCCTTGAGCCAAAATGATCAAAACTCTTTCTTTATGATGCAAATGTAGAAACTTAACTTGAATGCAAGCTAATGATGCTCATACAAGTTTAAAAACACTTGTATGCATGGAAAATCACTTAGAAATTTATTTAGGAATTTTTATGAAGAGAGTGGAGGCCATGAGAGGATTGATTTTGCCATAGTTTAGTTGTAGGATAGATTAATGATGATTTAGGGCTAGGTTAGGGCCTTATTTATAGATTAGGCAAGTGTTTTAGGCCATAGGATTAACCCTAGTTTAGATCTAAACCATCAAAAATCGTCATAGGCCAGCAGAACAGACCAGAGAACCAAAACAGGTGCACCAAGCCAGCCAGGGTCAAGCCAGAAAGTTGTGCAGGTTTCTGGCTCGACACGGGCGCACTTCCCAAGTGCGCCAGTGTATTTTTGTGCTGGCGCACTTCACAAGTGTGCCAGTACATTCTGGCTTGTTTTCGGTTTTTCTGCCTAACTTCGTTCGTCCATATCTTCTTCATATGGACTCCGATTTTCGAAAACTCGGACTCTATTTCGCATATTTTTCCGAGACGAACGCAATGGCGTAGCCCATTTCCCTTAATTCAGATATATAAATTAAATTCTGCCTCGATTTACGTTATAACAGGTTATTGAAAATACGGGTTGTTACATTCCATGAATTGTAATGCTTGTATGAATTTCTTATGAGTTTCCTAAGGGTGCATGCTTTAGGGAAGATTATAAGTTAAGTCTATTATTAACATATATGATAAAATGTTCAAGTACTTTGTATTTCTGTATAGTACAAAATACTGGAAAATTGTGTATATTTTTTTCAGAAATACATTTTATAAACCAATGGAATTTTGACAAATATAGTGGACTTGGTAAAAAGATATGCTTTGTAAAGAAATAAATTAGTTTTGTCTAAAATTACTATCAATGCGATTTACAGATCCGAAAGTACTTCATACAACAATCGAAACCATCCTTCAGTAGCAATTCATAGTTTTTTTTTGCAAAACCGGACAATTTTTAAGGTGATCGCAAACACCTTTTATTATAACCAATAATAGAAAATACAAAATAAGTACAGGTGACAATGGTTGACAGTCAACTAATTTTGGTTTTTAAAGTGGACCGCCCACTGCCTACGGTATTTATTGTGGGTCGTCCACAGAATCTATCCTAGATTACAGTACAGGAGCTTGCTAATTTACAAGATTACTGAATTAACAATTAATAGTTGAAATATCACAAGTGTGATACTTAAAGTACTCAGGTTTTCACCTCGTATCTTTCGGTTTTAGAAATTAGTCCTGATATTTGTAATTTTTTTGAGAGATAACCTCTCCATAGGAAGATTCTGCCTTGGCTCATTTGGCTAGGCTGAAGGGGTATTTTCCATGAAAGAACCAATTATAAACAAAAGATTTTAAAAAGTACTCTATAAGGAACATGGGTTATATGCCTTTAGGTCTTACGTTCGAACCGAAAGAGGTTTCCTATTGAAGCCTATGCTTCAAAACTTTGGAAACCCTTGAAGCTCTTGCCTACGCAAACATCCCTTTTCCTACGCAAACAAAAGGTCATGGAACATCAGTTAACTATTGTCACCCAATTTTGTTATATTAGGAAACATGATAGTGTCATAATCTGAGAAACCTTATGTTGAAATGTTGATTTAATTTGACATAGATAAGCTTATGGGTTTCTATGTAAAATGTGTTTGTCATTTTCTATTGAAAAGAAACATTTTATTGTCTCCACAAACTAAAGAAGTACACAGTTAAGGGTAATTCAGTGATTAGTTTATCAGATTCCATGACTATTTGGAACATAGATTCCTTGCTAAAGTGATGGTTAGTGCCAACTAAACCAAATGATTTGTCAACCTATCACAAGATAATGGGCGTATTTTACAAGATAATGAGTTGTCAAGCTATCACAAGAAATACTACATTACAAGATAATGGAAATTGTACGCAGCATGTTATATCAGACAGGGTAAAATTTTAAGGTAGGATAACATTTTTTTAGATAAAGCTTATTGCATATAAGTTGTATCTAGTAAAGAAATTGCAATAAATGAGGTAAGGCATGAGTCCCATCTAACCATACTACCTCCCCTCCTTTGATTGCTTATAAAATATGGTGGACAATAGCATGCAAGCTCTAATTGGATTTTGTTGAACCCATTACAAGCACTTCAAATTATGTGTCGCATTTATCCCAAGGCTACAACTTGTGACGCTTAGTCACTCAACTTGGAGGCATAAAAACTAAGCAACAGTAAGAGTTACTTTCTTCACATTTATGTACTTAGCTTTGATATTTGACTCTAAATAGTATTTGTTGACCCTTTTTTGGGCAAAAGATGTCATGGTTCAACAGATCGAAGCCCAATATCAAAAGATTCATGAAACCACATCGGCCGACCCCACTGGTCGATTCTTTCTTCAGAAAAGCCCAAAAAAGATTCGTCTTGAGCCAGTTTCCTTCGAGAAGCGTCATCTCATGCCCGGAAAAATCGCTCTCCCAGACCGACTGAGTCAAGCATTTCCTTAAAAGTCGGATCGACCAGATATCTTTGGATCTACGTGGAAATATCCAAATGAGTCATTCATTGCTCAGCCCGATTCTCAAGGCATTAAAGGCGGTCAACCACTTCGGCCAAAGCTCTACTTTTGATATGCCTCATCTCGAGTGCCACGTAAGCCACAATTCTCGAGGATATTATTAATTAACAACAGACCGGGTCCCACCACCGCAACTACATCAAATGATCGAGCTCTATGTGTCCAAGCTCCGCAAAAGAGGCAAGCCACGTTGCAGCTCCTCAGTGTTTCTCTTCACCTGTAAATACCTCCATGCTCAAAATGGAAAGGGACTTTTTTCCGGATCTGCTTTTCTCCGCATCAACTTTTGGGCATGAGCTCTCGCTATCTCAAGCTCAGACTCCACGGCTAACTCTAAAAATAGCCAATTCTCCCTCTTTCTTCAAATACAAAAAAGTGTTGTACTTGTATTCAAAACAAGTCAATATATATAAAGTGGACATAGGCATCATCTTGGCTGAACCACTATAAAAAGTCTTGCGTATCCTTTGTTTTCTTTACTTTACCATATTTTGTGATTGTTATTCTTGTGTTCTACACACAATTGGGGGTTTATTGTCACTAGTGACCAAAATTTGACATCAACACTTTGGTGCGCCAGGAAGGGGGCACACATCAACATACCCCTCGACCTTTTACTTTCTCTGATCCATGGAGAACAAGCAGAAGAAGGATGCAACATCTTCTCTCCCCACAAACGTTGATGCAGCCGACACAAACGCTACAGAGGCAAGTCAGGAAGCCTCCTCTCGTGAAGACGTGTCCCAATATCGTACACGGGATGACATGGTTAAGATTATAGTCGAGTTTAGAGGCCAGATGACATCTTAGGGTAAACTCCTCGAACAAAAAGAACAGTTGATGAGCAACCTCCTCGCTTGGATGGAAAAGGGATCTAACGCTTCAACATCAATTCCTCCACCGGGTGAAGCCGGGGCAGCAACTGATCTTTGGTCTACACAAATACAAGCCGCAGATCAGGCAACACCTTTGCTTCCTCCTGGCTTGACTTCACTGCTCGACTGACCACAGCCAGGAGTATCGCTTCCAGCGACCAACGCAGCCGTAACTGCAGATTCACATGAGGCCCGCGATCAAGATTTATATCGTTCGACCATTTTGCCTCCACTCTAGGGAACAGCTCGATCCCTTGGACCAACCGAACAGCCATTGGGTCGACTGGGATCAATGCCATTCCCATTACAACCCGACATCTTACAACAGAATCATCTTATTCCTCTTCCCCTCCAACGAAGAGCTAGTGAAGCCTTCCCTTCGAACCAGGAAGATCAGTCTACCATACTGGTTCTCACCATGGTGGAGGAAAATGCTACCATAAACCCTTATAACATCGCTTCGGGCAGGGGCACCAGAGAGCTTCAAACATCACATGCTATGCTGGATCAGCCTGGACCTCCATCACGGGAATGGCTCAGACCAATTCATATCAAGTTCAAGAGGCGCCGGTCTTCCCAAAACCAACAAATGTGATGGACCCTCGCCCTCACCTTCACTCAACGCTTAGAGGTCGAACCCAACCAACGACCACCCTTCCGAGCATGCTTTCACGGACCATAGCACTGGAGTTCTTCCTAATGCAGAGCTGGATTCAATGGCAATGACTCCTTGGAGATGGAAGCCATCTTGCAAGTATTATCAGACGTTTCACCCGGGGCACTTCTCCTCAAAGGGATATAGATGATATCCACCGCAGCCCCTTCACCACGGAAATAAGAAACTCCCGCAATCCTCCAAATTTCAAGTTTCCAACCATTGGACCCTACAATGGTCGGACTGACCCGACCATTCATCTGATGCGGTACATGCGCCATATGGAAGTACTCTCTGCATCGACCAATGTTATTTTTTTTGAGCAAACGGATATGTAGCGCGGGGCTACACAGCGGTTAATTAATAGATAATAGTAGTTATCCAACTGACAAACCCAGTTGGTGGTCCAAAAAACAACCATCACCACAAAGTTTAAGATACATCATACAACACACGTAGAGTATATTACGAGTACAACTACAAAAGCATGCAGATCAAACTGTTAACCATCATAATTATACAAATACTACGCTGAGAAATAAAGAGGCATCATTAGTCATCACATAAGCTCCATGCTAGACGCTGTATCATTGCTATCAACAGAAGTAGCTGGAGAAGTGGGCACCGGCAGTGCAAACCTGAATATAGTAGCATGATTGACTCCAGAACCTGACGAGGACGAAAAAATATGAATGATGCGATGACAGATAGACATGATCGAACTAGCTTTGTTATTAAAAATCCTTGCATTTCTTTCTTTCCATATACACCAACTATAAACAGCCAGGAAGATATCAAGTAATGGACAAGAATCAGATTCCCAATGGTCAAAAAAAGAAGAAATGATGGGGATGAAACCAATTAAATGGGTACTTGCTGCAGCCCAAATTGGGTAGGTATAGTCACAGGAAAAGAAGAGATGATGAATGGATTCAGCATGAGAATTACAGAAAGGGCAGTTGGGGTCAGGAACCACATTGCGTTTGAAGAGCTTCTCTCTTGTATTGACCTTTTCATGAATCAAACACCATTGGAAGAAGAGAATTCTTGGAGCCAGCTTGCATTTCCAAAGTCTTGAGAATTTAAACAATCTACCAGAAAAATTCAGGTACTTGTAACATGAAGAAACAGAAAAGCCTCTAGATGGAGAGAGAACCCAAACAAAATGATCATCCAAGTTATTTAGCTGAGTGTTGCTAATGAGTGCAAAGATATTTAGCAACTGAAAAAGAATACTCCGATCAGCATCGACCAATGTTATGGCCAAGTGCTTCCCGCTCTTCTTCAGAGATATAGCCGGCATGTGGTTTCGGCAGCTAACAACGGAGTCGATCGGTAGTTGGAACATGTTGGTCATCTGCTTCATCGAACAGTTCAGAATCCACATCTCTTGACTGAAGAGCGTCATGTTCCTGACCTCCATCAAGCAACGACCGGGAGTGACACTTCGATCTTTTCTCGAAAGATTCAACGCCGCTGTAGCATTATCCGATCGACCTAAGCAATCGATGATGCTTATGGCCTCCATTGCGGGTGTTCAGAACTGATCAGAATTCAGGATGTCTTTAACCAGTGATGCTCCCAAGGACATTAACGACTTCTACACCGAGGCTGAGTGGTTCCTTCGACAAGAATACAACAACATTGAGATGGAGAGCCTCGAGGTACTTGTTGCCAAATATGGAGGTCCATCCAACAATAATGGCCAGAATGAAGGAAGTGGAAATACCTCAGAAAAGAATGAACGCAACGTACGACCCCGAAGAGAGAACAAGTACGGTCAGTACACCAAGCTAAATTATTCCCCACTCGACATCTACCTTGACGTACGAGGATCTTTTTCTTTCCTAAAAGATCATCGAAGAGAGCCGACCCAGAAAGAGCTTGACTCTGGAAAACACTACATGTTTCAAAACATCGCCAATCACAACACAAATGAATATAGGCGCCTGCGCGATCTCATCGAGGATAGGGTCAGGCGGGGGGAGTTACCCGAATATGTTAAGAAGTCCACATCAGCCATGCAGCCACAATCTTCTATCCAAGCTCCTCAAGCCGGTCCTCGAGCCCCTAGAAACGGAAAGGATCCTGAGCCCAGCACTCGCGGCATCATCACCAATTAATAAGATAGATTTTTTTCTTTTAAATGTATTTCTGATTTTTTTTCAATAAAATGGGTATAATGAAGTACACACGTACGAGGTTAGGATTTAGCTCCTAGGCAAGCTCTGGATTCAATTATCATCCATTTAGAATTTATTTTAATTTCCTTGTAATAGCTCTTTAGCAACAATAAACTTTCTTTTGCAAACATGGACTATGTTTGAATGATTTAAGCCAAGCGTGACTGACGCTCGCTGACCCAAATATGGCAAGTGCTAAGCCACCATCTGAAAAACACGGTCAATGCCCGCCATTATATCCAAGCCTAATCCTCGAGTCGAGTATGGTCAGATTTCTCTAAAGCCAAGCACGGATTATACTCGCCCCTTCTTTAAGTCGAGTGTACTCTCCATTCGCCAGAACTTTACAAATATCACCTACCCATCACTATGTATGTTAGACCCAAAATTGGCTCTAACACCCAAATTGTTCGATTATACAGAAATTAATATCAGAAAAAATGCTAGAAAAACAGAAAAGACACAAGATTTATAGTGGTTTGGCGTTAATGAGCCTACGTCCACTTTATATCTATGATTATACTTGGAATCAGAGTACAATCGATCATTTATCCCTCAGTCTCACTCTTACAATGTTGATTCACTCAATAATTTCGAGACAACTCTGAATAATAATAATAATTGAGGTATAATAATGGTGGATTCAGAACTCAGAATTGCCAAAAGGATCTTGAAAAATGCCAAGTTCTGGGCTATTTATAGCTGATTTCTGCAGGTGGGTCGCGGTCATATGTGGCACGAATCCCGAAGATCTTGGGTTGGTTCGTAGCTTGAGGGAGAAATAGTCAATATGGCCATTATGGACATGTGTCGCTGGATCCTGCGTTTGTGGATCGTGAAAGACTTGGTCATGGCTTTCGTCTGGTTTCCTAGTTCGGATCAGGTCACGCTTTCATGGATGGATCGGATCGAGCTAGGAGGAGAGGGTTGGATCGGATCAGGCTAACACGGGTAAGTCGGATCACATCAGGCTGACACGAGCGGGTCGGATCGGGCTAGGCTGACACGAGCGGGTCGGATCGAGCTAGCAGGGGGGCGATCGCGATCGGGTCCAGGCCTTTCCACAAGTAAAGCTTCATCTTGAACTCGCGTTTGAATCTTGGTGGCTTGGTCCAAAAGCTAGCCAACATTTTGCCCCCTCGAAGTATGTTTTATCAAGGATGGAACGTGCTTCGAAATTTCCGAATTACCTTCTCATGAAGTGATGCGAATCAAAAGGCCGTGTCCGTCTGGAACGTCGTACAGCTTCCAAAAAGTCGTGCCTTTTGATAAGTATAAATACTCAGTTAAATCTTCAGTCATTTCTTTGTTCATTGGTTAATTTTCATCTTTGGAGTTTTCGTGGACTTCATTGTCAAATTTCCAGTTAAACTTTTGAGTTTTCACAAGCATTTCTGAGTCGTCATTTTTGACAATTGTCTATCGGGTCGGATCGCCGAAACTCCCCATGGTCCGTGGAGAGAGGCGCTTGTTTTGGTTCGGTGATCGTTTGGGCTTTCCCATGAAGCGCGATGGGCTTCTCCACGAAACGAGTTGGGCTTTGGTTCGTGGCCCATCGATTTTCTCGGTCTGAACAACACAAAAAGGGGAATACTAAGGGTCGCAGGTTTTGCCTATATAAACCGCGTTTCCTCCTTCCTTTCCCCTTCTCCTTCTTCCGGCCACCACCGCTCATCATCTTGAAACCCTAATTCCAGTTTTCAAAATCCATTCGTCTCCTAACCTTTGAAAGGTAATCAAATAATATTATTCTTATTTCTCTCGATTTTTATTGGCTTGAAAAGCAAGGGTGGCGGAATTTTGTAAAACTTGTGACTTTGAGAGCCACGGTGGTGTTGGGTTCAACTGCTCGATTTCATTAATGGAAAAGAGGACGGAGGAGGAAGAAGGAGGAAGGTGTCAGGTTGATTCATGGGCTAGGCTCTGGATCGGGTCGTGAAAGCAAATGGGGAAATGGAAGAGTAGTTCTGGACAACGGGTCGGATCGAGGAGTTTTGGTTCGTGGAAATGCAAGCGGGAACGGATCGGGGGGCTCTTATCACGAGTCGATGGATCGCTATACCCCAACCCACGAGTCAACGTTCTTTTGTCGATTCATCTCACTAACGATCTGATCCTTGTGGACCGATCCGATTCCATGGACCAGCGTTTTTACCATGATCCGAGCTCCAGTACTCCAGCGAGCCGACCCGGTTGACGATCCCAAACACATATGGACTTTAATCAATGCATCATAATTGCAGTATATTGAACAGTTAGGTTAGAGCCTTCGAGATGGATTCCTTGGATTGATTGACAACATGACATAATAGCACGCTCACTGCACTTATCCAATTTATGTTATGACTTTACTTTCCAGTATCACACACACTTGCACACATGAGCACTTGCACATGCACGGGGTCTGAGGGTAATTATTTTCTAATCTCTCATGTTTGCTTGCCAAAACAGCAATATCGGATAATCGTTCTCCTGAAAGATCTGAAACAGAGGTGGACCCGGAGATGTCGGAACACCTTAATCCCGAGGTTCCTCCAATTAATCCAGAGGGTGTGGATTCTGAATCCGAATATAAGGTAGAGACAGAATCAAATTCATCTGAGAGTACCTCGCTCGAGGAGGAGACCGAAGTGGATGACTGGGCTCCCGATGAGATCCCCGACGTTCTAGAAATCGAGAAATTTACTGACTCTTTAGCTTCCAAACTAGATGATATAAAACTTAAGAAAATTTGCTTGAAACATGGGATCCCCTGGGACGATGTGAAAACACCCAAAAATGGAGATAGACCTCATCTGGCTCCAGAAGGGTACATGGCAGTCAGCCGACTCATGTGTTGGGTAGGCGCTATTCCTCCGTTTCCTCCAATCGTCATTAAAACCTTAAGACGATTGTGTATTGCCCCTATGCAGCTTCATCCCAACGCTTACGCAGCCTTGTACACTCTATATGTCGCGTATGTAGAGATCCTACAAACTGAGCTTACTTTTAAAGACTTGAAATTCTACTATATTTTTAAGCACCGTTCCACAACGATCCCAAATTTCTCTTTCTTTGAATCAGTAGCCAACAGGAAAGTTCTGTCTGATGATTATAGCAACATAGGGGATCCCAAAGCTGATTGGTTTTACATAAAACACCGGGCTGGGTGTGCGAGGAGGTGGCTCAAGTCTAGTAAATTTCGAGCCTCCAGATGCACGACTGAATTACATAATCGAAGCATTAACATGTTTCTTTTTCCCTTGTGCAGATCACACATTCCCCAAGGCAGAAGACTTAGTGTATAACGATCGATTATCCCGCCTTCTTAAAAGCAAGTCTGACTTCTTGAAAATCAAGAAATGTATTACCGACGAAAACCTTCACAAGCACCATCTTTTGGACATAAGATTTGGACTTGGCACGGGCGGCAAACCTTACAAGTATGTGCCCCCGGTTGAAGGAGAAGGAACTTCTCAAGTTGTAAAAACAGCCATTCTTCGCAAGAGTCCTTCGTCGATGACTAATCAGGATGACGAGGATTTAAACGTGTATAAAGGAGATTAGGGACGAGCTATTAAATCAAAGGAGGTTCCAACCTCCGAGGGGCAGTCTCCATTAAGGACTTCATCGCCAGTTGAGTCTGTCGTCCAAGACGAATTAACGGAGGAACAGATTTTCGGGGAATTAAATAAAATTCCTTTGCCAGATGATATTTATACTCAAGAGGATTTCTGAGGGGAACCAATTTTTCCCATCTCCGAAAAGACGGGTGCCCCAGTTGGAGAAAAAGAAGTCACCCAAACGAGCTTAACTTCGGGCCCTGGTCCATTTTTAAAAAAGGGGATTTCACGGGATGCACAAAACACACGCACCATTTATTATAACACTCTTTTGCTGCTGAGGTTCATAGTTCTTACGCGCACTTGTTTTCTTTGCAGGAAAAATGTCTCGCAAACGGTCTTATTCCTACCGTTCCCTTCGCGAGGGCACACCAAGCCTCCTTCCAGATCCTAAGCACCCTCGTAGCGATAGTCGGGGAATGGATAGTCGTCGGTCCTGGGATTCTCATCAATCTTATTCTGCACGACCTCGATCTCCACCAAAGAAAAGTTATGGAAAGCAACATAGTCGTCCAATGCCACCAGCTGGGGGAAAGCAACTTCCTAGAGATTTAACCCCTCCAAAAAGCACTCCTTCTCACACCCAATCTTCTAAAAAACACCCCGAGCCAAAGGACAAGGACAAAGATGAGGGAAGGATTATTGAGAAGGGGAAGGCAGTTCCTACTTCCTCTAGTGAGCGTGGCTTGGACACTACTGCTGCATGGGATGATGCCCCCAGTTCTGAGATTATGGCCAGGTTAGAGAGCCTACGAAAACAGTTTCCCGACATTTACTTTGAGAGGATGGTGTTCGTCCCTGATCTTGGACCGGTCCCCGAAGATTGGGACATACAGTGATAGGGTATGTATGCCATATAGCTAAACAATATGGGGTAATGAAGAAGCATGCTGCTACACTCTCTATTATCATCCGCCGGATGGAGATGGACGCGGCCAGGGCCAGAGTAAAGATTGACAATGATGCTAGGGCTAGGTGCAAAATGGAAAAAGAACTGGAGGATGCACAGGCCCAACTGGCTTTAGCTCGGCGAGACGCATAGAATTACAAGTCCGGGTTGGAGAGTGCCAGGAAGCGTTTTCGCAATGAGCTTGACTTAAATAGCCAGGAACGGGTGGCCCTGAGGAAGGAAGTAGAGGATCTCAGGGCGGTTAACACTGAACTGAAGACAGTGCATGACTGCTTTTCTGCTGAGAAAGAGGCTTGGGAGAAAGAGAGGGCGAGCTTAAAAAATGACCTTGCCCTTGCCAAGAAGGAGAAGGAGGTTCTAAATGATCAACTCGCTCAAGCTGAGGAGCGTGTAGCTGTCGCCGAAAGCAATGCCAATAGCGCTCTTGAGTCAGCAGCTGCTGCGGCTGATAAGCTTGCCAAAAAAGATAAAGATATAGATAGCTTTGAAGAATTGTTGTTCGATTTCTTTGGTCAAGTTATCAAGCACCGAGACATCTCTTGGATTCCAGACTACCATGTTACCTTGGCCAATATATGGGATGCAATTGTCGAGGGCGAGAAGCGGCGACTGGGGGTCGACGAATTGACGAGCACCAGCTGATGCAAACCTTTCTCAGAAGTGAAGAGCCTGAGGCTTTAGAGGAAGGCAGATGCCTTATCCACGAGGAAATGGAGAGGGAGAAGAGCAGGCTCAAGGGCAAGGATAAGGTTGGCGAGAGTTTGAGCTCGGTGGTAGAGCCCAAAACCTCTGAGGTTGAGGGGTATAACCCCGACGATCCATTGATCCCCTTAGCACCTACTCCTCCGATTGTCGGGACCACCAGTACAAATCTTGGAGATGAGTCGGCCGAAGGTATCTCCACATTTTCTCCACAGTTTATTAAAGAAATTGTAACTTGTCGTCGTCTCATGGGACAGACAACTGTCATGGCCACATCTCCTCCCGATTTGCTAACCTTTGCTTCGAATGGTGTAGGTACCAAAGTGGTTGAAAAGGATGTAGAGGAGAAGGCAGAGGCTGAGAAGGTTGAGGTTACCCCGGGTTCTAGTATCAAAGCTTCCACGGTCTCGAAGCAAATCGAGGGCTCAACAAGTGATAGAGTTACAGTAGCACCCATGGAGTCTGGCACTGGCGCTCCTGCAGACGTCGAGATCATTGATGCTCTGCATGACACAGATGGCGGTCATGGAGATGAGGAAGAGGAGGTAGAAATCATTGACGAGGCCAAGGGTGATGATAGTGAAACCTTGGCCGACATATAGGCTAGGAAGGAGAAGCAGTTGGCTCTTAAGAGGGAGGAACAAAATCCTGTGTTTGTGACCCCTATTTCTGAAATCGACCCTAAGACTGGGTTGGTAATAAGATTCTCTTCTAGATCGATAACTTCACAGCTTGCCTCCGAACCTTCCAGTCCTTCTCCGGAGCCTCTTGTCGACAAGAGGAAGAGGAAGAAAAGCGACCGCTCCAGTACTGATAAAGAGGAGTTGGAGAAACAGAAGAAGGATAAGAAATCAAAGCCATCTCCCAAGCGCAAATAGAATGCAGCTATTGGCTCATGTTTTAGTTTTAGGATTTCTTTCGGCCAAAAGATGTAGTCGTGAGATTGGCCCTCACATTTTGCTTAGTTTCTCGTTTTTTGTATATCTGTTTCCAGTAAATAAGGACCTACATTTTTTGCATCATTGTGTTCTTGCAAATTCATCATGTTAGCAGAGTTTAAATAATCATAACTGAAACTTTCATAGTTAAATGTTAAAGTTGTAAGTAACGATCATTAATCATAATGAAAACAATCATCGGGAAATACTTGTGCTAAGTAAACGTGTAGTGATGCATGTATATATTCCTAATTGATAGTCATTATAGTGCCTGGCCAGGGCTTGTTGGCGATCGATTAGAATTATATTCGTACTATCCCGATCTTTCCATGGGGTAATGATTCTTGCAGTGCTAAGTCTCTAGCGCTTTTATACTCTCCCGATCCTTCAGCGGGTTAGAGTTTGTGTGGCACCAAGTCTCTAGCGCCTTTATACTCTCCCGATCCTTCAACGGGTTAGAGTTCATGTGGCACTAAGTCTCTAGTGCCTTTATTCTCTCCAGATCCTTCAGCAGGTTAGAGTTAAAGCTCGATTTTTGGTCTGCTCACCGATCCTTCAGCGGGGCAGAAGTTCTACGGGTGCTAAGTCTCTAGCGCCTTTATACTCTCCTGATCCTTCAGCGGGTTAGAGTGTTGCCAAGGCGGTTTTATCATGGTTCACCTGCATGCCTTGGGGACGTTATCTTCGCGTCCTTTATACTCTCTCCCTGATCTCGGGAGTTAGAGTGCAAGTTGTAATGCGATTTACCTCGCTGCACCTTTTGAAGCTTTAATTATCGTGAACTTTCCGATCTGCTGAACGGCATTTTGAATTAGCTGTTTTGAAATTACTGCATAATTCCCGAAATGGTAACAATATATATATTGATCAAAATAAAAGAGTGGATAAGAAATGGTGCAGTAAAGGCAAATGACACACAGCATTTTTATAGTGGTTCGGTCGAATCGTGACCTACGCCCACTTTATAATCTTTTGTTCAAATAACTAGACTGTTCTAGGAAAGTCGAGCCTTTTTACATGGTTCTAAAAACAAAAGAACAAAACTGACACTTTTATGTCAGGTAAAGCCGCAAATACTGGGCATTGCACACTCTGGGGATTTCATCTCCATCTACGGTCGCTAGCTTGAAGGTTCCATTATCAAGCCTTCGTAAAATGGAGTACGGTCCTTCCTATTTCGGGCCCATATGTACCAGGGGTAGAAAGACACGTTTCAGAACCAAGTCTCCGGGTTTGAATGTCCGAGCTCGAACTCTTCTGTTGTAGTACCGAGCTATTTGTTGTTTGTGCCACAAAGCACGTAAGTCGGCTTCGTCCCATTTTTCCTCAACCTTGTCCAAGGATTCAAGGAGCAACTTATTATTGGTCATCGGGTCGTAATAAATGGTACGATGGGATGGTACTTCTAACTCGATCGGAATAATTGCTTCAGCTCCGAAAGCAAGGGAAAACGGGGTGTGACCCGTCGCCGACTTGTACGTTTTTCAATAGGCCCATAGTGCCAGGGGCAATTCATCGACCCACATAGCTTTGGTCCTCTTCAATCTTTTCTTTAAAATGGATTTGATCACTTTGTTTGCCACTTCAACCTGTCCATTCGATTGCGGATGTGCCACAGAGGTGTATCTTTTCTCGATGTGATACTTCCAACAGAAATCTTGAAACTCCGTGCTATCGAATTGGATCCCATTGTCGGTTATGATGACTTTTGGAATCCCAAATCGACAGATAATATTCTTAACGACAAAGGTGATCACTCGTTTGGTAGTGATCATGGTCAAAGGCTCTGCTTCTACCCATTTAGTGAAATAGTCCACGGCTACAATAGCAAACTTTGCTCCGCCCTTTGCTATGGGGAAGCTCATAATAATGTCAATTCCCCACATTGTAAAAGGCCACGGGCTTGTCATTGTCTTCAACTGGTTAGGTGACGCCCTAGGGATTTTGGAGAACTTCTGGCAAGCATCACAATGTCGTGCATACTTGGCTGCATCCTTGTTTATAGTGGGCCAGAAATAGCCATATCGCAATATCTTCTTTGCCAATGTTTGTTCTCCCGTGTGGTCGCCACACTCACCTTCATGGACTTCCTTCAGCACACACTTAATGTCGTCTTGGGAAATGCACCGGAGGAGAGGCGTCGAAAAGCCTTGTATGTACAGGACTTCGCCTTGCAACACATATCGGGAAGCCTTCCGTATAACCGCGCGCCTCTCGCTTTTCTTACTTGGGAGCGTTCCATTCATCAAGAAATTCTTTAGGGGGGTCATATATGACTCCCTTTCAGGTTCAGTCTCCAGTACCGGATCAACTTCCATATGATCCACACTGGGGAACTGTAATACTTCAATCGGGACAACCTCCGTATGTTCTGGATTATCGGAACTAGCCATCTTTGCTAACTTATCCGCTCTTTGATTCTCCACTCGAGGAATGTGAGATATACTATGGTGGTCAAAACCATCCAGCAATGTTCTTACTTTTTCCAGGTATGATATCAACCTTGGACTCTTAGCCTGAAACTTTTCATTAACTTGGTTCACGACCAAATTGGAGTCACAGAAAATGTCTAGCTTTGTTATCCCTAGTTCTTTTGCAAGTTTCAACCTAGCAATCAGAGCTTCATACTCGGAATCATTATTGGTCGTGTGGAACTCCAATCTAAGAGCGTAATATATTAGCCGTTTCTCTGGAGTTTCAAGAACCACTCCAGCACCTGATCGTCTATCATTTTTAGCTCCATCAGTATATAGTTTCCAGGCATTAGGGTCAAGGAGTAGCTTTGGCGTATCATCTTCCTCAGTCATCGTATCATCTTCTAGGATTTTAAATTCCGCTATAAAGTCTGCAAGTGCCTGCCCTCGTTTCGATCTCCGGGGTTGGAAGTTCAGGTCGAATTGACTCAGCTCAATGTTCCATTTGAGCAATCTTCCCGATGTTTCTGGCCTTTGTAGGACTTGCTTAAGCGGGTGATCAGTATAAACAGTAATGGGATGAGCTTGGAAGTAGTGATGAAGCTTCCTAGATGCGATCAGCAAACTGTACGCGAGCTTTTCTATCTTTGGGTAATTTCGTTCTGCGGCTATCAATTTCTTGCTCACATAGTACACCGGTCTTTGCGCCTTATCCTCTTCTCTTACCAAAGCCTAACTGATTGCGTGGGATGACACTGCTAGGTACACGAATAAATCCTCGTGATCCACAGGCTTAGACAGTGTTAGGGGTCTCTCCAGATGATTCAACAGATTTTGGAAAGCTTCTATACAATCAGGAGTCCATTTAAAGTTACGCTTGCCTCGCTTTATTAATTCAAAAAACGGGATGCATTTATCTGTAGCTTTTGAGATAAATCTGCTGAGCACTGCCACTTTTCTAGCAAGGCTTTGCACATCTTTTATCTGCTATGGTTCTTGGATATTTCGGATTGCTGTAATTTGGTCTGGATTAATCTCAATTCCACGCGAGCTTACAATGAACCCTAGGAATTTTCCAGATGCCACCCCAAATGAGCATTTCAAAGGATTCAATTTCAACCCATATTTTCGGAGAATTTGAAACATCTCTGCAAAATCGTTGGTATGATCGGACGACTGTCTGGACTTTACCAACATATCGTCGATGTATACCTCCATCGTTTTCCCAATCTGGTTGTAGAACATCCTATTCACCAACCATTGATATGTAGCGCCGGCATTTTTCAGACCAAAAGGCATCACCACATAGCAATATAATACCAAATCTGTAATGAAGCTGGTATGCTCTTGGTCTGGGACATGCATGGGGATCTGATTATACCCCGAATAGGCCACCATAAAGGAAAGGAGTTCATGACCTGCAGTTGAATCTACTAATTGATCGATTCTAGGCAACGGGGAGCTATCCTTCGGATAAGCCTTGTTTAGATTAGAGAAATCGATGCACGTTCGCCACTTTCCATTGGAATTTTTTACCAAAATCGGAGTTGAAATCCAGTCAGGATACGTCGAATCTTTAATAAATCCATTACTCTTCAGTTTCTCGACTTCTTCTTTCAATGCGACAGACCTTTCTGGACCCAACATTCGCCTTTTCTGCTTGACAGGAGGATGTTTCGGGTTAATGCTTAGCGATTGACTCATAATCGAGGGAGATATCCCACACATGTCTGCATGGGTCCAAGCAAATACATCCAAGTTAGTTTTCTGAAAATTTATTAATTCCTTGGCTCGAACGGGATCCAACTGGGATCCAATCTTCAGGACCTTCTCTGGGTCACTATCATCGATTGGTACATCCACAGTTGGTTCATTGGGAGTCGCCATTCTGCCCCCAGGCTCTTCATCCTCTCTGGGATCTATGTCCTCAGGTAACTCTCTCCTAAAGGTACTTCCTTTAGTTGCTATGACGATTCCTCCCTTGGAAGGGAGGAACCACCTTTCGCTTCTATATCTCTTCCTTTGCGGAGTAGTTTTAACTTTGCAATGTAGCATGCTCGTGCAACAACTTGATTTCCTCTAACAATACCTACACCGAAATCCGTTGGGAATTTCAACAATAAGCACCTGGGTGCAATACAGGCCCTGAATTTGGCTAGGGTCGGTCGGCCAAAGAAGGCATTGTACGACGATTCAATATCCAGGACCACGAAGGGGAGGATCCTCACTCTCTGGCGTTCCCCTTCCCCAAGGGTTACTGATAATTCCACGTATCCTATTGCAGCGGTCGAGGCCCCATTAAATCCACGTATCCAACCATCACATGGCTTTAAATCCTTCGGCTCGAGTTTCATTTGGTCGAACGTTTTCTTGAACAAAATATTGACCGAACTCCCGTTATCTACCAAGACCTTATGAACTATAGCTGGGCCGATGGTGATGGTGATCACCAACGGATCTTCAGTTAGGGAGTGTACTCCAATACTCCCTCGTTCGCGAAATATGACGTCATTGGACATCGCCTTTTGTTGCTTAATCGGAGCATTGTCCGCGGGGTTACTACACTCTCCCACTTTGAAATGTTGTTTAGCTGCATTTATGTATTGATCCATAGCTATGAAACTGTGCCCTGCTAGGTGGAGCCCACCAATTATGGTATTGATAACGATATTTTTTCCTTTTTGCTGAGCCGTCGATTTAGCAGTAGGTTGGCTTTGGTTCGGGGCTTGTACGGCTTGCCCCCTGTCCCTGGGAATCACCTTATACTCATCAAGCTTCCCTTCTCAGCCTTTCAATCACGTCTCTCAAGTGACGACATTCGTTTGTGGAATGACCGTGAATCTGATGAAAATGACAGAATTTTCAAATTTCATGCTCTTTCTCGGTAGAATCTCTCGGAGGAGGACTTTTATACTGGAGGACATTATATGTATCCAGGAAGATGTTCTCCAATGTATCTTTTAACGGTGTGAAGTTCTCAAACGGTCTGGACTGGGATCTCCTCTGAGAGTCATTTCCTCGATTTCTTTTCCGATTATTGTTATTATTATTCCCTGATTGGCGACGCTGTCCTGATTCTTGTTCCCAACGTTAACTTCAACCTTTCCTGAGCTATCTCCCGTTTGCTTGATGGCCACGTTTCTTTGGATGTCTTCCTTATCAGTAGCCTTTCTTTTTCGATAAGCGTATATCTCCTCCCGACGTAGGCGAATATTGGCTTTTTCATAAAATATTTCTCTGGTCGGGGGAGGTTTACTAGCCAGATTTCTTTCAAACTCGGTATCTTTATCGACGCGATCGATCAAGGACATCAACACAGTTTGCTGATGTGGATCTTTGACTTCTGCGATAGCCAAGTTAAAATGATCCAAATACGACCTTAGATTTTCGTCCGGTCATTGTTTAATGAGGGATAGCTCGATCACATTCTTAGACCTCTGGGCATGAAGACGGAATTGGTTTACGAATTTCTCACTCAATTCCCTGAAGCTGGATATTGACCGTGCTGGCAGGCGGGTAAACCACAATAACGCCACATCTTCCAAGAATATAGGGAACGCTTTACATTTTACCGCGTCTGTAGCTGCATTCATTGACTATGAGTACCGCATTAAATGTTGGATGGGGTCAGTCCTGCCTGTATAGCTATTCTTGGTTAGCATATTGAAGCGCCTCGGGAATGTAACATCCAGTATGTCGTCAGTAAATGGCGTGTGACTGCGATCTATGCCCCAATCTTCATACCTCTATCCATGGCTATCTATCATGACTTTCCTAATCATTGCTTCAACCTCTGCATGGGTTAGGGTAGATTCGGGATCAGCACTTCTTGCCCGACGTCCACCTCCAGCTTTTCTTTTGACATGCTGCTATAAAATCTGGGCCTTGAGAAGAACTCCCTTGCCCCCTGTTTCTGCGGTCGATCACGCGACGAGCGGGAGGTATGCCATTCCTCGGTGGTAGAACAGGATCATTTAAGTTGTGATTACTAGTTCCCTGATTAAATGCCTCCTCTTCACAAGACGGAAGTGACCCAAATCGAAGTTGTTCTATGTTCTCGGGCCTTTCTAACGTGGGCCATCGTTGGTTCCTTCGGTGCTCTTCAGACGACGATGTATGTTCCAGAGAGAAAGGGTGAGCTGGAGGTGGTGAAACCTGCCTTTGAATATCATCAATTCTTCTGCCTAAGGTAGTAATATTTTGATGCAGCAACGAGCTCTTCTGCCTTTGAGCGGCCAATTCATCGATTTGCCTGTCCAATGCTTCAAGTATTCGAGTCAAATGTCCTTCGGTAACTGGGGCAGAAGGGTCAAATTGATCATCAACGTTTTCTCTTATGCGTAAAGAACTTGGGCCAGGTCGAGCAGATGTACCGGCACGAGAAGAACGAGCCATAACCTCCTTTCCGGGTCGGATCGTGGTACCCTTGTGTCGATGGCTCGTGGTGGCTCCCTGAGATCGGATCGCGGGGGCATTAGATGAGAGGATGGTGGTGTTGTCCTAGGATCGAGTTGTGACTCCTTCAGAGACCCGGATCGTGGTGCCCCCTTAAGGTTGGATCGTGGTACCATCTTCGGCCCGGATCGCCCCCACATCATCGCGATCCCAAGGCTCCTCTTCGACCTTCTCATGCACACCTTCCTCAATCGCTTCATTCGTAGCTTCGTTCACTTGCGAAGCTCGTAATTCCTTAGACTTCTTTCCAGCCATTATATCCGGGATCGCTGAAATCTTCAAAAGTCGAAAATGCTGAGTTTTGGACTGTCTTCTTCGGACTTGAATATACAAACAGTAGAGCAACAATCCAATGTACTGAGACTTTGTTCTCAGTGAAAGCACCAAAATTTAGATCCAAAATTGGCTCTAACACCCAAATTGTTCGATTATACAGAAATTAATATCAGAAAAATGCTAGAAAAACAGAAAAGACACAAGATTTATAGTGGTTCGGCGTTAACGAGCCTACATCCACTTTGTATCTATGATTATACTTGGAATCAGAGTACAATCGATGATTTATCTCTCAATCTCACTCTTACAATGTTGATTCACTCAATAGTTTCGAGACAACTCTGAATAATAATAATGGAGGTGTAATAATGGTGGATTCAGAACTCAGAATTGCTAAAAGGATCCTGAAAAATGCCAAGTTCTGGGCTATTAATAGCTGATTTCTGCTGGCGCATCGCGGTCATATGTGGCACGAATCCCGAAGATCTTGGGCTGGTTCGTAGCTTGAGGAAGAAATAGTCAATATGGCTGTTATGGACAGGTGTCGCTGGATCCTGTGTTTGCGAATCGTGAAAGACTTGGTCATGGCTTTCGTCTGGTTTCCTAGTTCGGATCAGGTCGCACTTTCACAGATGGATCGAATCGTGCTAGGAGGAGCGGGTTGGATCGGATCAGGCTAACACAGGCAAGTCAGATCGCATCAGGCTGACACGAGCGGGTCAGATTGGGCTAGGCTGACACGAGCGGGTCGGATCGGGCAAGGCTGACACGAGCGGGTCGGATCGAGCTAGCGGGGGGCGATCGCGATCGGGTCCAGGCCTTTCCACAAGTAAAGCTTCATCTTGAACTCGCGTTTGAATCTTGGTGGCTTGGTCCAAAATCTAGCCAACAATGTATATCCCACTCCATTAGCTGAGTACGAATAAAATTATATAAGCCGAGCACAATTAATACTTGCCACAAACTGATTATGGATAATACTTGCCATCTCTGTAAGTCGAGTATGGATAATACTCTCCATCACCATAAGTCGAGCATAATGATACTCACCACCCCTCTAAGCCAAGTGTGATTATTGCTCGCCAACTCTTTAAGCCGAGTATGGTTAATAGTCGCCCAAACAATATCAAATCCATCTCTAAACCGAGAATGGTATCCACAATCTCTGTAGGTATTGGATCTTACGATCGAAGCTGTCGACTACTTTCATAGCATTCTCTACCTTAATACGGTCCTCGATGGTTGTCGGTTTTCTAACCTTAATACGATCTACACCAATCGTCGGTTTTCTGGTCTTAATACAACTGTCAGGATCGTCGGATTTCTGGCCTTAATATGATTCAACGCAACCATAGCTACCTGAGCATTGGACTCCGATGCAATATCCAGAACACACCTCCTTTACCAAGAAGGATGCATTCTGAAGGGTAGAGTGTTGACCCGCTTTTGGCAAAAGATGTCACGGTTCAACCGATCGAAGCCCAATATCAAAAGATTCATGAAACCACATCGGTCGACCCCACTGGTCAATTCCTTCTTTAGAAAAGCCTAGAAAAGATTCGGCCCGAGCCAAATTCCTTCAAGCAACGGCATCTCATGCCCCGAAAAAAATACTCTCCCAGATCGATCGAGTCAAGCATTTTCTAAAAAGTCGGATCGACAAGATATCTCTGGATCTACGTGGAAATATCCAAATGACCCACTCATTGCTCAGCCCAATTCTAAAGGCATTAAAGGCGGCCAACCACTTCCGGCCAAAGCTCTACTTTTGATACATCTCATCTCGAGTGCCACATAAGCCACAATTCTCGAGGATACTATTAATTAACAGTAGACCGGGTCCTACCGCCGTAACCGCATCAAATGATCGATCTCCATGTATCCAAGCTCCGCAAAAGAGGCAAGTCATGTTGAAGCTCCTTAGCGAAAATACTTCCATGCTAAAAATGGAAAGGGACTTTTTCTGGATCTTCTTTTCTCCACTTCAACTATTAGGCATGAGCTTTCACTGTATCAAACTCAAACTCCATGGCTAACTCCAAAAATAGTCAATTCTCCCTCTTTCTTCAAGTACCAAAAAAGTGTTATACTTGTAATTAAAAGAAAGTCAATATACGTAAAGTGGACGTAGGCAACATCCTGGCCGAACCACTATAAAATGCCTTGCATGTCCCTTGTTTTCTTTACTTTACCATATTCTGTGATTGTTATTCATGTGTTCTACGCATGATTGGGGTTGATTGTACAAGTGACAAACTTTTGACGTCAATAGTATTCTTCGGATAAACCCTGATATTTGTGATACACTCCTTTTCCTTTATGTATTGTGTAATACAATGGTAAAATAAGCATATTATATTTCTTCATTTGTGATGATTGTAGTAATAATACAGCCAACATATAAAGTAGGTCAAGGCCTATTTTTTTTAATGACCACCTGTTGGGATGCTATAAAAGAATAAAAAAAATTCTTTAATCCAAGCATACCAAAGCATTTACGTGCATCCATGAATGTTTCGGACTACGAATAAAAGTTTTATATGCTAATGTGCGCATAAATGATGTGTTTTATTATTTAAATGTGCATCTACGGTTTGTAGAATGACTTCACGTACAAACTCTAAAAGAAAACTAGAGGAAACGAAGCGAATAAATCTTCCAAGAGCAGCGCCACATTTGCATTAAATCCTAAATGGAAAAGATTTTCTTTAGTTATGTGTATGAGAACTTCACTGAGCAAGGATACAAAGGTGCTTTGACTTTAGACTCATGGAAAAAACTGGGGAAAGAGTTTAATTCAAAGTGGAACGTCAACTATGAACATAAGCAATTCAAAAATCATTATAGCTATTTAAAAGAAGATTATTTATTATGGACTAAAATAATTGGGCTGTCTGGACATGGATTCAATGCTGAGACGAATACCGTACTTTGGCTGTTGGAGAAATGGGATGATGTCATTCAGGAAAGTTCATAACGCATGTTTTAATAGTTATTTTATTATTTTTCTCACAATTTGAAAATGATTTATCTTGTTTACTGCACTTAACAGTAATATCCTAAAGCACAGAAATTTAGAAATAATCCTTTATAAAATGTTGACATGTTGAAGGAGATATTTGAAAGTACAATTGCAAAAGAAGAAAATGCATGGTCATCAGCATCATCTGATCCACCTCCTAACACAGACAACGTTCAAGCAGAAGATAAAAGTAGAAATGAAGCTAATGCAGAGGTAGAAGAAGAACGTTTGCCTGCTTATGTGGAAGATGAGTTTTTTGAAGGAGTCGCAGTAACTGGAGTGCAAAATAGTCCACCTAATAGAAAGGCAGATGATAATGAATCACCTAAATTCAAACCTAGTTCGTCTATGAAAAAGAAAATGCAATAGTTCAAGTGGTGAACCAGTGGATAAACAAATTGAATATTTAATTGGAGTTATGCTAAGCCAAGTTGAAAAGGAGGAAGCTGCAAATGGACATTCGATCGATGTAGTAATTATTGCATTAATGGAATTAAGGGACATGAATGTTATATATCACCAGGAGGATATGAAAGATAAGATATTATTTTGTGACAAACAAGAGTTTAAGGTAGCTTTTTTGGATGAGGAGAGCACAGTTAACAAACTGGAATTTTTAAATTATGTATTAGACGTTTAAAAACAATTTTCTAATTAGGGTGGAATGGACTTTTTAGGTTTATTTTGAAATGAATAATTGTTTAGAGTTGAACTAGTTATTTATGCATGCTTAGCATTTTGTATTTAGGTATGTATTTGATATTTTCATGATCAAATTCGAAGTTACTTTTGTTTTCATTCCATACATATTTCTTTTCGTACATATTTCATTTTGGATATGAAGCTTATATGGTAATAAATAGTGATGATATTTAGTTATATTATTATTGCCTTTCATCACTTTAATATATGATCTTTAAGTAATAAAGATATGTTATATTTATGTTATTGCAGGATGATGTCTAAAGAAAGGCTCTTATTGATGTTGTTAGCACTTTCAGTATTACTTAAGAACAAGAAACGTAAAAATGCTAGATAGAAGTTCTAACTTCGTCCCTTTCTGGAAAAGAGTACATGAAAGAGCTCTTGAATGGTCCTTCGGTTGTGATGTATGATAAATTTATAATGGATAAATCATCAGTCTTGAAGTTGTGTTGTTACTTTTGAGAAAAGAATTGGCTTCAGGATAGCAAGTATGTTGATGCTGAAGAGAAAATGGCAGTGTTTTTATCCACCATATGCCATAACGTTAGAAATTATATTATTAGATACTGTTATCAACATTCAGGTCAAATGGTCAGTAAGTATTTTCATGAGGTATTGACGGCTATTGTAACAACCCGCAAAATACGAGCCAATTTAAAGATTTTAAATTGGATATTTTAAAGGAATTTAGACAATTGAAATAGAATATTTCAATAAAATAGTGAATTAGAAATAATATGGCAGTTTGAAAATTTGAATTCAAACTTTGACTGGCTGTACCGGGTGGAAAATATAATGGATTTTAGTGAAACCAAAAATATTTAAATCTGTTGATGAATATCTTTCTAACGAATCTGAAGTTTCATAGCGGGAATCAAAAAGTTATGGCCAAATGAATTTTCAGAAAGGTCGCTATAGAGAATATATAGCCCTTGAAAATAGACATTTTACAAACGACCTCGGAATTCGACGAAACCACTTTTGTTGGATCTGGGATGTCAAATTATTGCTAGGTTTTAAATTTTATAATTTTTGAAGCTAGTATGTGAGCGTGGAAAAAGAAAATTATCCCCTCATCCACAAACCATGGACGATATTAATTGATTGTGAATTGGTGTGAAAAATTTGGTGAATAATGCAAATGGTTGATAGAATTGTTTGTGGTAGATATTGTTTGGTTGTGGTTGAAAAATACCCATTGGTGATTGAAACAAATTTGAAATAATTGTGGAAAAGAAAATCATACTCGCCTGCGTGCGAATTAGATGTGTGAAATCCTCATTGTCAAAACCGCGAGGTTTTAAGGTAGAGCGAGGAGCCGTACTCGGGACGGTGCCAGTTTTAATTACCCTGCCGTTATGCTACCGAATTTTTGAATAATATTCATGTGTTAGAATTATTTTCATATGTTGAAATTATTTTCATGTGTTAAAACCAAAGTCATGTGTTGAAACTTTATCCATGTGTGGAAAATGCTCATGTGTTGAGAAGTCATGTGTTGAAAATTAAATTCATGTATTGAATGAATAAAGTGTTTAAAAAATAAAAACCACATTTTTATAATATATATGAAGTATGTGAAATATTCGCGTTATAAATAAATTGTTTCAACAATAAAAATTACATCTTTCTTATATGAACAAACTATATAAAAAATCCATGTGTGGAATATGCTCATGTGTTGAGAAGTGCGTGTGTTGAATAAAAAGATCGAACAATAAAAATTACATTTTATTGAAAATATGAAGTGTTAAAAATATTCCTGTGTTGAATAAATATTTTAGATGATAAAAATATCGTTTTTATCATGTATGTGATTTGCTAAAAATATACGAGTGTTGAAATAAATATTTGTTTGCTATGAATATTATTTTTAACATGTATAGGAACTAAATAACATGGTCATGTGTTGAAATATATTTTAGTTCGCCAAAAATATCATTTTTGAAATGTGAAGTGTTAAAAATAACCACTTGTTCAAATAAATATGCATGAGTCGAAATATTCATTAATTAGCTAATGATATGATTTTTGCTTATGTATGCAACATTAGAATGAATGGTGACTTTAAACCAAATTGAATCAAACAAGAAGTTGAATGGAAAATGATAAGTGATAAGAATTGCACATATGTACATGCATATTTATTGAACAGGTTATAGCAAAGAGGCTAGAGAAGAGGAATAAAATTGTGTGCCCGACAAATAGGTACATGTTTACTGTTTTGCTTGGGTGATGATTTTATGATCCTATTGGCTAGCCGCTTGGCTTTTTCTTTTTCTTTTTGAGATGAGACGCCCGTGTGGCTATTTGGGAATTTTCCCAGTCCTTCCCGTATAAAGGAGGTTATGGCGAAATTTTCCAAAATTTAAAAGGCGTTAGTGAAAACGATATTGAAATCGTCGAATGAACTACGTTTATATATATATATATATATATATATATATATAATTAAAACCAATCGTGGCCGTGCAGTTCGTGTTTTGAAACCGTGATTTCAAACGATTAGTGCGGAAGATCCGACCATCGAATTTTCCCGAAACCGCAACCGTTGGGTTCGCCTTGGAAATATCTTTTCAACGGCACCAACTTTGTAAAGATCCGACGGTTGGATTCTCTGGAATGTTTAGTTCAAATCTGAAGAAAAACAGCGCCAAAATCGATTATATTTATATATAAATATAAATATAATTAAATTAAATCAAATAATGACGCTGCAGTTCGTATTTTGAAATCGTAACTTCAAACGACTAGTGTGGGAAATCCGACCGTCGGATTTTCCCAAAACTGAAACCGTTGGATTCGTTTTGAAAGGATCTTTCTAATGAAATAAAATTTGTGAAGATCCAATGGTTAGATTTTCAGATATGTGTAAAACAAATTTAGTGAAAAACAGCGCCAATGCCTCGGCACGACCTGAAACGTCGTTTAATTAAATATGGCTGTTTTTAAGTAAATAAAAAAATGGCGATATATCGTTATAAAATATTATAAACGATACAGAATGGAAATAAACCGATTTTGTTGGGTTTGCTTGATATGTGATGGTTGAATGTATTTAACATGAAAATTATACTAAGGAACTGAAATGTGAATGTTGAGTAATTTAACCATGTGAAGAATTGATTTGAAAATCTAAATATAAGTGGATTATTTGAAAAGGCCGAATTAATTCTCATTTCAAATAATCGATCGACGGTGAGAAGTCGAAGAGATGAAGACGGTTCAAGATCGACGATCTTCACATTGGATGGATGGGCGCTACTGATGCTCGTGATTGGAGTAACTACCTTGAAGGAGCTGAAGTAGCTGCTGTGCGGACGTATTGTTGATTGTGCGGATATGCGAGGAATATGGTGCCTCCGGCTTCGTTCAAACCCAGAACGAACTTGTAAATGGACTGTGTGTCTGACATTGGATTTTATTCTGTGATGATCGATCTCTATTAAATATATATCTGTTTGGCGGCGGAGAATTTATTCTCTTGCTTAACGCCCTTCTCTGAGACGTACGAGCTCAGAGGTTTTATATCGATAGAAACCAGTCGCATGTAGTGAATTGCCTGTGTGGCACGCCTAAGAGGCATATGATCAAGGCTTCTGTTGCAAATCAAAGTCTTGTGGTTGATGATCAAAGCATGGTCTTTGTGATGTAGCTTTGTGTATAACGTGGATTTGCGAGCCTCACACCTCGGTATGAGTCAAAAACGGGATAGTGTCTATAGGGAGAGCACGACGTTTCTTTCTAGCTATGGTGGTGTCAGTGACCTACGAGCCCTGACATTTATATCTACTTTTCACCTGTGTGGTTGTTGGAATGCGAGGCGCCTCGATTATAGGTCTGTAAGGACCGAGAAATGTGTGTTCAGGAATAACTAATCCTCAAAAGTAAGAGAGGACCGGCCCTGAAGATCCAGGGATTGCTGTGTGCGGTCCTGGGACTTTGCTAGAGTGTCTCGAACGGAGAGAAGCTTGCCCCTTGCCTCGACTCATGATGGAATCCAATTTCCAATACGAAATTGTGGATGTGATTGTATTACTAGAATGGCGACATGATATATGGTACCCATGCCGTCTATGATTGATATTTATGATTGAATCTGCTTTTGAAACATATATGCACTAGTAATAATATCAAACACTTTTGTTTTATGCGTATGAAGCATTTCTTGGCCATTATAAGGTAAAACTCTATCCTTCGGCATGCGTTGCATTGTGTGATGGGACCTGAGTCTTATAATGACTTCATTTTTATAAAAAGCATTGCAATGATTTAATCATTTACTTTATTTCATGCACCAACACTCATTGGAGTAAACCTGTTCCGCGAAAGTGGCGTGGTACTTTGATTTGCCTTTTAATTGTGATTTAATTAGTTAAGTAGATTTCTCATACCAGTCCCATGACTGACTCATAGTTTGTTTCACCTTTCAAACTCGGGTGCCCTCATTTTCACACGGGCAACCTAGTTATAGGTAGCTGACATATTTTGGCTTGGCACCGCAGTAGAGGTGCACTTTTGGCTCATGGTGAGGCTTGACTACACCGTGATGACTATGACTTTTTCCACCATTATTGTATATGTATTATGATTCCGCCACAGGCGATGTAGACTGATGTTTAGTTTATGTACTCTCTATGTATGATTCCGCCACAGGCGATGTAGACTGATTATGTATTGTTATGCACTAAGTTGTATCCTGCACTGTGCTCTCTGATGTGGTGATATATATATATATATGATTCCGCTGTCATATTTGTGTAAATTGTTCTATTTCTTGTTTATGCTATTATCTGTATTCTGCTAATGATGATTAATGTGTTATATTCCAAAGATTATCCTTAACACCATGGCACGGGGTTTTGAGATCGTCACAGGTGGTATCAGAGCTTTGGTTAACCTTAGTTCTGGAATCTAACACATTAAACACTTCATCAGAATAGAATCAGTAGTATTCTAAGGCGAGTAGCTCATTAGAGATAGGACTAGTAATGTCCTAGAATGAGCTAAGCAGAATAGCAAAAACAATTTGATCAATACATCGTTGTCTTTCCTTAAGTTCTTCTGCTTTACCATATAATAAAATTATCGTTTCTGTAGGCTGACTCTTTTCTTGCTTATACAGAACTTGAACAATGGCTACCCGAGCAGCTGCTGGTAGAGGAGGCCGAGCTGGCCGTGGCAGAGGACGAGGAGAATTCCCAGCCGAAGATGGACCCTTAATACAACCCCCGGCCGCTCAGCCATTCGAGCTCGACCGTGTGGCTAAAAGGTACAAGAACCTAGGAGGCAAAACCTTCTCTGGAACGGGCACTGTGATTGAGGCCTTGGCATGGTTGAAAAAATGCGAGAAGATACTAGGAGGCCTAAGGCTAGGTGATCAAGACAAAGCTTTCATGGGCGCTTGGCTTCTGAATTATGGTGGGAAGCTCTTACCGCAGCGAACAGAAATACTGGTAGGACTTGGGACGAATTCAAAGATTTGTTCAAAGAAAAGTATGTCCTAGAGCAAGCCCTTGAGCGCATGCACGACGAATTCGCAAACCTCCAGCAAGGAGATCATTCTGTGCAAGACTATCTGAACAAGTTTACACAGTTATCCCGATATGCTCCTAAGCTCGCCGCCACCGCTAAGTCCAAGAACAAGAGGTTCATCCTCGGGCTAAAGCGAAAGTACCAAGACAGGGCAATGACCCACATCAAGCTGGCGTTTAATGAATTAGTGGAGATGGCGTGCAATTATGAGGCCTAGATCAAAGGAACCTCGACCTGGATCGTGCTAAGAGCCAAGCTAGCAATAAACGCAAGCCCACTACGAATCAAGCTAAGTCAAGCCAAGCGGCATCTACGAACCAGCAGACTAGCAGGCCGCCAAAGGGAAGCTACTACAATTGTAGCAAGGTGGGGCACTACTCAAATGTTTGCACAGCCCCGAAAAGGCAGAAGACCGACTCTTAAGGTTCAAGCTAGGGCTCTCAGAACCCTCTTTCATGCTTTAATTGCCACAGGACATGACATCTTGTCAGAGACTGTCCCTTGCTTAAGAAGGCCGAGGTTGTTCATGTATATGACAGGACAAACCCGACGGCTGCTTCCGATGGAGCAGGTAAACCCGATGTTTTGGGAGGTACCCTTACAATTAAGAATATTCCTGTTTCTGTATTATTTGACATGGGTGCATCACGTAGTTTTATTACTAGTAACACAGTTCACAAATTAAAGTTAAAACAAAGAAAGCTTACAAAATCGGTTAAAGTTCATAATCCAGTAGGGGGTTCTATTATTCTCAGTTCATATTGTAGAGTGCCAGTCTCTTATTCTTCCTACAAATTTTCATTTCATTTGATCACCATGGATTTTCCCGAATTCGATATTATTCTCAGGCTAGATTGGTTAACGAAATACGAAGTTGAAGTAAAGTGTGCGGAAAGGATAGTAAAAATTAGAACGATGCTTGGGGATATTACTGTACCATGTCATGGTTCGAATCCAGATAGAGAGGAATTTTGGTCTGCGTTAGAAGTTATTCCCACTTGCTTAGAAAAGATTCCTGTTGTTAAAAACTATGCGGATGTGTTTAAGAAGTCGAAAACTTACCTCCGCAAAGAGAAATAGAATTCAGAATCGATTTAATTCCCAATGCCAGACCAGTAGTACATCCAATTCGCAGAATGACTCCAAAAGAAAAAGAAGAATTATGCGATCAAACTCGTCAACTGCTATGGAAGGGTCTGATCAGACCTAGCTTTTCTAGTTGGGGTGCAGCTGTAGTGTTTGTCCCAAAGTCAGACGGTACTCTTCGATTGTGTGTTGATTACCGAGACCTCAACAAACAGACGCTCAAAAAAAAATACGCATTACCCCGCATCGATGATCTGCTAGACCAATTGAATGGGGCGAGAGTATTTTCCAGAATGGACCTAGCTACAGGTTTCCATCAATTGAGAATTGCCAAAGAGTGTGTTCCTTTGACAGCTTTCAGTGGTCCAGACATATTTTATGAATGGTTAGTAATGCCGTTCGGCCTATGCAATGCTCCAGCATACTTCGTCGATCTAATGAATAGAGTGTTCATGGGAGTTCTGAATAAATTTGTCCTCGTATTCATCGATGATATTTTAATCTACTCTTAATCAAAACCTGAGCATGAAAGACATTTAGAACAAGTATTGGAGATTCTAAGAAAGAACGTCTTCAAAGCCAAATTCTCTAAATGTGTCTTCTGGCAAGAAGAGGTGAAGTTCCTTGGCCATGTCATGTTAAAGGAAGGGATTTCTGTAGATCCGAGCAAAATTACAGCAATTCAAGACTGGAAACAGCCTACTACACCCACAGAGGTTAGAAGTTTTATGGGGTTGGCTAGTTATTATCAAAAGTTCGTTAAGGATTTTTCGAAGATATCCGGTCCATTAACAAAGCTTACGAAGAAGCACGAGAAATTTAAGCGGACTTCCGACTGTGAGGAAGCTTTCCAGGAATTGAAATCGAAACTGACAACTGCTCCAGTGTTAAACATTATAGATGGCAATCAGGATTTGACGGTTTGGATAGATGCTTCTATTATAGGTCTTGGTGCTGTGTTAATGCAAAGAGGCTAAGTAGTCACTTATGCTAGCCGCCAGCTGAAACCGCATGAGAAGAATTTTGTAACTCATGATCTTGAGTTGCTGGCTATTGTTTTTGCTTTGAAAATCTGGAGGCATTACTTGCTGGGTGAGAAATTTGAACTATATACAAATCATCAATCATTAAAGTATTTGTTCACCCAGAAAGATCTGAACTTGAGGCAGCAACGTTGGCTAGAATTTCTTGCAGCATATGATCTAGATATCCTGTATACGCCGGGAAAGGCTAACGTTGTGGCTGATGCGCTTAGTAGAAAAACTGCAATCATTGTCAGTCTTATAATTACGCCTAGATTGATTGATAAAATATCTGCTCTTCAGAAAAATGATCACTTCATTCATAGGATCAGAGGGAGAATACAGAAGGGCGAGCCCTCAAGTTTTCAGGTAGATAAATAAGAAGTTCTGAGGCTGAAAGGGAGAATTTGTGTTCCCAATATCCCAGAGCTAAAATAGAGGTGCTTGATGAATGCCATAAATCCAAGCTTTGCATTCATCCTGGAGTCAGTAAAATGTACAACGATATCAAACGCACTTTTTGGTGGAAGTCGATGAACAGGGACATTTCTTTATATGTTAGCAGATGCCCTACTTGTCAATTAGTCAAGAGCGATCAACAAAAGCTAGCCGGATTGTTGCAACTGTTGGAAGTCCCAAGTTGGAAATGGGAACAGATTTCCATGGATTTCATAGATGGTTTGCAACGAACCAAGAAAGATAATGACAGTATTTGGGTGATCGTAGATCGCTTCACGAAGACTGCCCATTTCATACCTGTCAGATCCAATAGAACCGCTCAAAGTCTAACACAGATATATTTTAAAGAAATTGTTAAGCTGCATGGAGTTCCCATCAACATAGTCAGTGATAGAGACCCAATATTTGCTAGCAAGTTCTGGGAGGCATTCTAGACAGAATTGGGAACAAAACTGAATATGACCACCGCTTATCACCCTTAGATAGATGGCCAAACTGAGCGAGTGAACAGAATTCTAGAAGATTTACCGCGGGCTTGTATTATTTATTTAGGTGGGTCATGAGAAGATCACTTGCATTTGGCAGAATTCTCATATAACAACAGCTATCAAACAAGTCTAAAAATGTCGCCATTTGAGGCATTATACGGTAGACCGTGCAGATCTCCAGCATGTTGGGTAGAACCTGGCAACAGACTTGTGTTGGGACCCGATATGATTAGAGAAGCATCTGATAAAGTCGATTTCATCAAGAAGCGATTGAAAACCGCGCAAAGCCGACAAAAAAGTTATGAAGATTCTAGAAGAAGAGATTTGACATTTGTTGTTGGTGATTATTTTTACTTGAAAGTTTCTCCGATGAGAGGAGTGATCCGATTCGGTAAAACTGGGAAGTTGGCACCCAGATTTATTGGTCCCTTTCCTATACTAGAACGAATTGGAACTCTTGCTTATATGGTTCAACTGCCTGATTGGTTGCCTGGAGTGCATAATGTGTTTCACGTATCTCAACTTAGAAGACATGTGAATGATCTGGATCTTGTTGTAGAAGAAGCAGCGCAACAGGACTTGGAAATTACCCCAGAATTAGCAGTCAGAAGAGAGCCATTAAAGATTGTTGGCCAAGAAACTAGAGAGCTAAGGAGCAAAAAGGTTCATTTAGTTAAGGTGCAGTGGAGTAGTGATCCTAGAGACTGTACTTGGGAGATTGAGGATGTAACAACCCGCATTCTACGCGTCGTAGGATCGTAGAATATTTTTTTCCCATATGAAGTCGTATGGTCATGTAACTTTGGGAAACAATCATTAGAGTAATTTCCTATGTTCATGTTTTTTGTCGATTTTCAAATGACCGTTTTGCCCCTAGCTGATCTTGTTTTGGTCATAACTTTTGACTGGAAAGGAATTTTGACCTGAAACCACTTCCATTAGATTCGTTTGATGGTTTACCTTTCCGTAGAGTGGTCATAATAGCCAAACGGACTCACCGTTTGGGAGATATGGCTGAAGTAAGGTTTGGAAGGTGAAAAACTGCTTAACCGGGCCGAATAAGGTGATTAGTGAATGGGCCCATAACCCATTTCGGGATTAGGGTTATGGGGAGGGTGAAAAGAGTTAGAGATTCATTCCATTTCAGTTTTCTAGCCTCCACTTACCTCTTAGAAACCCTAAAAATGGCCTCCAACCTCTAAATCACCTCCAAATCACCTTCTAATCAAGGATTAAGCTTAGCAACATCAAATCAAGGGAGAACTTCGCCAAATCAACGTTAGAGCTGCTGTTTAGCATTAGGATTCACACCAAATCAGATCTAAGTTTTATTTGTGGCTAAGGTGAGTGATTTGCATAGTTCCTCACTAATTATGGCTAATTAAGGGTAATTAGTGTTAATTAGCGAATTTAAACATGATAAAGTTCTGGAAAAATACTTATAAATTCTTAAATGATGTTTTAGACCTCTGATATGAATTTGGGTTAATTTGGTTAAGTTTTGCTAATCACGTCATTAGTTTCACCTAAACATGCTTAAGGGAAAATATGGGGTTTTGGCTATGTTTGATCCATTTTAACCTATCATATAGTTGTTTTGGTGTTTGTGGTTAATTATGCATGTTGCTATGACTGTATGATATGCTTTGTGATTGATTAGAATAGCTGGAATGGTCGAAAACGCCGTCGAGTGGCGTAAACTGCTTGCTGGAAAAAGTGCAGGAAGACATCTGAACCGGATCGGATCGGTTAGGAGGGCCCGATCCGCTCTCACACTTCACACTTCGATCCACTCGCACTTCTCGTGGCATGCATCATCCGATCCGACCCGCCTGATGTTCTCCGACCCGATCCGCCATGGTGCCCCGACCCGAACCGATGTACTACGACTGGGCTTGGAGACTACGACCCGACCTGGGTTGCTTTAGAAGAGGCCGATCTAAACCGTGGCAAGCTGGAGACCCCGACCCGATCCGACAGGGATGATGATGACCCGATCTGATCCAGTGAAGAAGGAGCATTCCGATCCGAACTGAATTGATGACTAGGAGGAGATCTGAACCGATCCGGTGATGACCAATAACCCGAGATGTAAAGGTAGTCCAAATGGAAGTTAGAGCTCAGGATCCAGTTGGGAACCAATGAGTTCACTTCATGGTTGGACTTTGCTGCGGGACGTGGGCTAAGGAGTTGTCGACGTTCATAACTTCGATTCACCACTGAAAATGGATGATGGGCTACTTATCAGTGCAGTAGAGTCACTATGACTCGAGGGGCTAGGTGATGGTAGCAAGACTACGTTATCAGTGCAGTAGAGTCATTATGACTCGAGGGGCAAAGTGATGCGTAGTAAGACTATGAGCCAGTGCAGTGGGGTCATTGTGACTCCATGGGGCAGAGTGGACATAGTAAAGGATTAGTAAGGCTATGAGCCAGTGCAGTGGGGTCATTGCGACTCCATGGGGCAAAGTGGACATAGTAGAGGATTAGTGGCTATGGATCAGTGCAGTGAAGTCATTGAGACTTCATGGGGCAAAGTGATCATAACGAAGTATATTGGGTGTCGTATGCTTTACGCACTGAGCGAGAGATGTGAGGATGGATGCTATGTTTGATTGTTTGCCATCACTATGACATGCACACCCCTACCCCCATTATCTTTACACCACATGTTATTGGCACCTTAGAGTGTTGTACAGTATGTAGTGCTAACTCTTTGGTTGCAGGTCCAGGTTCAGGTATGGTTTAGTATACCTGTTATTGTTCTGTTTAGATGCTTATCGCTCATACCAGGCTTTATGTATGACCCAGAGTTTTATGTCTCTTCTTATTACTCTGGGTGCTCACACGAGCAGACTAGAGACATGTTAGCTGGTGATGCGCGAGTAGCTGATTCGGAGGCGGGCAGGAGGCTTCCACGTATGATATATAGATATTCTCCCTGTGTCGTTGGTGGTCGCTACTTGGGCATTAGTAGTGTACCTCCTTTATCTTGCTTTTGTTTTTGAGACAGTTTGAAAAGTTGTAAGAATGTTAGCGTTGGATCATAAGTTGTACTTGGATTTTCCGCTGCTATATTAGTTTGTTTTCAGCTTATGCACTATCTCACCTATTTTATGTCAAGTATGTTGTTATTATATTTTGTACCCTGCGCTGTGAGACATTTTACAGGTTCCTTGTTAGTTCATTCCCTTCTTTCCTTCCTTTCCTTGACGACCGTCCCGTGATGACTGGACACGTGTACAGCACACTTTTGGAGTAAATGTCGGTTGGTGCGGGGCGGGCCGTCACATTTGGTATCAGAGCTCTAGGTTGCGTAGTTAACCTAAGGAAAGACACTGGGGAGAGATAGTACGTATATGAGAGCGCGTATTTGTGATTTCCTTGGTTTTCAAAAGCTATATATATATATATACTATTAGTAGTATAAGAATGAAGTCGTACTGCACTAGCACCACTATGGGGTCGTTAATCGTTTCCTCTTTACAGATTGAACGATGAGCCGATATGCTAGAGGTGCTGGTAGGGGGACCAATAATGGGAATGCTCCTGACATGAGGACGATGTTCACTAACTTCATGAGTGAGATGCTTAGGGATGTTCAAGGGGCAGTTCCCAATTCCGGAAATGGTGGTGGTCCAGTAGTGCAGGCGCCTAGGGTCGATTTCGCCAAGTTGTGCAAGGATTACACTAACCTTGGTGGGAAGCCGTTCCACGGAACAGTGTCGGCCACAGATGTTTAGGATTGGTTGGATAGCTGTGATCGTATCTTCGATGACTTAGGTATCGAGGATGCGATGAAGAGAAGGCTAGTGTCTCGTCAGCTGCAGGGGCGAGCGATGAATTGGTGGAATGCCATTAGAACAGCTACTCCAGAAGATCAGGTTACTTGGGATCAGTTCAAGGCTCGCTTTAGCGATAAGTTTATTCCAACTGCCCAGAAGTCAGTGTTGTTTAAGAGATTCTTGGAACTCAAGCAGAATGGTAGGGCAGTCTCTGACTATATTACTGAGTTCGACACTTTGTCGAAGTATGGACTATCTCTTATCGATACTCCTGAGAAGAAGAATGAGAAGTTCATTACTGGGTTGGATGGATACTTGGGGGAAAGGCTTATCAACCACATCGATGAGACTTTTGAATCGATTGTAGGGAAAGTTTTGAGAACAGAGAGTCTTTACCCTAAACCAAAGACTGAGGCTGCATCTGCAGAAGGGCTGAAACCACAAGCGGGCGGTGGAGGCAAGAATAACTCTCAGAATAAGAGGAAACAGAACCAATCTAAGGATGGCCAGAAAAAGAACAAGAAATATGTTGAGTGCTTCAGCTGTGGTAAGAAGGGCCATTATGCTAAAGAATGTCGGGCCAAGCAAGCGGATAGGAAGTGCTATAACTGTGGCCAAGTGGGACATCATAAGGATAAGTGTCCGCAACCTCTTAAGGAGAAGCAGATTGTGAAAGCATATGCTATCGATGTTGTTCCTTCTTCGTCGAATGCCCCAACTGTGGCGGAGAAAGGAAAGAATGTCGTCATTCAAGGTATGCTTTCTACTTATGATGTACCAATTCGAGTTTTGTTTGATACTGGGGCTTCCCGTTCCTTCATATCTAGTGACCTGGTGGATAGGTTGGGACCGGAACCTGTGATAGTCGATAGACCGTTGGTTGTGACGAACCCGATTGGTGGTTCGACTAGCCTTAGTATGATTTGCCGAAATTTGGTCTTATCGAGTCATGGATGTACGTTTGTTTGTGATTGCTTTGTTTTGAGCTTTACTGGGTATGGCAGTATATTGGGGTCGATTGGCTCCAAAGATAAGGGGTAGTGGTAGACTGTGAGGGCTTTTTGTTGACAGTTAGGGCGGATGATGGACGGAGGGTAGTGTTTGGTAATCTACCTAGTGATGGGGTAATGGCTAGTTTTATAAATTCCCTCGACATCCCGCATGATGAGTTGTCAGACGTGCCCGTGGTTAGCCAGTATCCGGACGTCTTCGAGGAGGTGACCGGGCTTCCACCACACCGAGAGATTGAGTTCCGCATTGATTTAGTGAAAGATACCAGACCTATAGTGATGCCACTTTGTCATATGGCACCAAGGGAGCAGCGAGAGCTCGGGGTGCAAGTCAGCAATCTTTTGAAGAAGGGATTTATTAGAAGAAGTGTCTCCGAGTGGGGAGCACCAGTTGTGTTTGCCACTAAGGCAGATGGTTCCCATCGTTTGTGTGTGGACTATCGCGAGTTGAATAAGGTAACGAGGAAGAATAAGTATCCTCTACCCGGATAGATGATTTGTTTGATCAACTGGAAGGAGCAAGAGTGTTCTCCCAGTTGGACCTCGCGACAGGATTTCATCAGCTCCGAGTAGCGGATGAGAGTGTTCCGAAAACGGCATTTAGGACGCCATTTGGATTCTATGAGTGGTTGGTCATGCCGTTTGGGTTGACCAACGCACCAGCCTACTTTGTGGATCTTATGAATCGAGTATTCAGAGATCAGTTGAATAAGTTTGTTCTTGTGTTCGTAGACGACATCCTTGTTTACTCGAGGACAGAGGAGGAACACAAGGGACACTTGAGGATAGTGATTGAGGTTTTGAGGAAACACCAATTGAAAGCGAAATTCTCTAAGTGTCACTTTTGGAGAAGGGAAGTGAGATTCTTGGGTCATGTTGTTTCAGAGAATGGTATTGCCGTGGACCCTGCGAAGGTGGCTACGGTACAGGATTGGCCTACGCCCAAGAATGCAACAGATGTAAGAAGTTTCTTGGGGTTAGCTGGATATTATCGTAAGTTTATCTAGGACTTCTCCAAGATAGCAGCACCGTTGACTTAGTTGACTAAGAGGAATCAGGCCTTCGTCTGGGACGGAGTGTGTGAGAATGCATTTAGGAGTCTAAAGGAAAAGTTGACGCGTGCACCAGTGTTAGTCATTCCGAAAGGGAATGAAGAGATGACGGTATACACAGATGCTTGTGGTACCGGACTAGGTGATGTATTGATGCAAGGAGGTAGGGTTGTAGCTTATGCTAGTCGGCAGCTAAAGCCGCATGAGAAGAAGTATCCTACCCATGATTTGGAACTGGCAGCGATCGTGTTCGCATTAAAGATGTGGAGACACTATCTCTTGGGAGAAAATTTTGAGTTGTTTACCGATCATAAATCGTTAAAGTATCTCTTCTCCCAGAAGGATCTAAATCTCTGTCAGCAGAGATGGTTAGAGTTCTTGGCTTCGTATGATTTTGATATCGCATACACACCTGGGAAAGGTAATGCGGTAGCCGATGCCTTGAGTAGGAGACATGCCAGTTTAGGGGCTATGTTTCTTGAATGGAAGCAATTGGAGTATATCGCAGGGTTTGATTTCAGACCAAAGTGCGAATTGGATCCAGAAATGCTAGCTAGTTTGACGATCAGACCCACTTTGATAGAGCGGATTGGTTCCAGTCAGAGGGACAATCCTAATCTATTGGAAATCATCTCCAAGTTAGAGATGAACATCGACCGTGAGGAGATGAATTTGTACGGGTTTGATCGAGATGGATGGCTTAGAAAGAATGGAAGACTAGTTGTACCCAACGTGAATGGTTTGAGAGATGAAGTGCTTAGAGAACGTCATCACTCAAAACTGACTATACATGCCGGTGGTAATAAGATGTATCGAGACATGAAACAGACTTATTACTGGAAAGGGATGAAAAGAGACGTTGGGAAGTTTATATCCAAATGCATAAATTGCCAGCTAGTTAAAGCCGAGCAAAAGAAGCCTAGTGGGTTGTTGCAACCATTAGAAATTCCTGAATGGAAATGGGAGCAAGTCTCGATGGATTTCATCGATGGTTTACCAAGGACTAGATCGGGACATGATAGAATTTGGGTAATTTTGGATCGATTGACTAAGAATGCAAGATTCATACTAGTCAAATCGACTAGAACGGCAGCTAAGTTAGCAGAATTGTATATGAAGTGGGTAGTGAGATTTCATGGAGTACCTAAAAGCATTGTGAGTGACCGAGACCCGTTGTTTACTAGTGGGTTTTGGAAGAGCTTACAAGAGGCTCTAGGGTCAGAATTACGTCTCAGTACCGCATATCATCCTGAGACCGATGGTCAGACGGAGAGGGTGAATCGTATATTGGAAGATCTCTTGAGAGCAAGTATATTGGATTTTGGTGGATCATGGGATGACCATTTGCATCTAGTAGAGTTTGCATATAATAATAGCTACCAATCCAGTATCGGTATGGCTCCATATGAAGCTTTGTACGGAAGACCCTGCAACTCACCATCATGTTGGATAGAGACTGGCGAGAAGTTTATGCTTGGACCAGATGTGGTGAGGGAGACTTCAGATAAGATTAAGATCATTCAACAACGAATGAAGGCTGCCCAGGATAGGTAGAAGAGCTATGCTGATAAAAGGAGAAGAGACTTAAAATTCTCCGTTGGTGACTTGGTGTTTGTCAAGATTTCTCCGTTGAAGAGCGTGATACGATTTGGCAAGAGAGGCAAGTTGGCACCAAGATTTGTTGGACCATTCCCAGTTCTCGAACAAGTTGGGAATTTGGCGTATAGAGTTGACTTACCAGAGAAGATAGCGGGAGTTCACAACGTATTTCATGTTTCCCAACTAAGGAAGTTCGTACACGACCCAGATATGGCTATTTCACCTGATCAGTTAGAGGACTTCGAAGTGGAACCCGAGGCGGTTGGGAACCGCAACCCGATTCGTATTGTCGAGCATGATACGAAGCAACTTCAAAGGAAGGCGGTGAAGCTAGTCAAGGTTCAGTGGGGCGAGAACGAGAATGACTGTACTTGGGAGACAGAGGAGAGTATTAGGAATGCGTATCTAGAACTCTTCGCCTGGTAAGATTTACTTTGTGATTTAGTTATTTTGCATGCTAGGTTAGACTTGTTTTGCTTGTTTTGCATGTTTGATTGTTGTTTTATGGTTGATAGGCATGCGGGACCCTTTGTATATTTTGGTTAGGGAATTTCGGGGGCGAAATTTCTTAAGGGGGGGAGAATGTAACAACCCACATTCTACGCGTCGTAGGATCGTAGAATATATTTTTTCCCATATGAAGTCGTATGGTCATGTAACTTTGGGAAACAATCATTAGAGTCATTTCCTGTGTTCATGATTTTTGTCGATTTTCAAATGACCGTTTTGCCCCTAGCTGATCTTGTTTTGGTCATAACTTTTAACTGGAAAGGAATTTTGACCTGAAACCACTTCCATTAGATTCGTTTGATGGTTTACCTTTCCGTAGAGTGGCCATAATAGCCAAACGGACTCACCGTTTGGGAGATATGGCTGAAGTAAGGTTTGGAAGGTGAAAAACTGCTTAACCGGGCCGAATAAGGTGATTAGTGAATGGGCCCATAACCCATTTCGGGATTAGGGTTATGGGGAGGCTGAAAAGAGTTAGAGATTCATTCCATTTCAGTTTTCTAGCCTCCACTTACCTCTTAGAAACCCTATAAATGGCCTCCAACCTCTAAATCACCTTCTAATCAAGGATTAAGCTTAGCAACATCAAATCAAGGGAGAACTTCGCCAAATCAACGTTAGAGCTGCTGTTTAGCATTGGGATCCGCAACAAATCAGAGATTTATTTCAGATTTAAGTTTTATTTGTGGCTAAGGTGAGTGATTTGCATAGTTCCTCACTAATTATGGCTAATTAAGGGTAATTAGTGTTAATTAGCGAATTTAAACGTGATAAAATTCAGGAAAAATACTTATAAATTCTTAAATGATGTTTTAGACCTCTGATATGAATTTGGGTTAATTTGGTTAAGTTTTGCTAATCACGTCATTAGTTTCACTTGAACATGCTTAAGGGAAAATATAGGGTTTTGGCTATGTTTGATCCATTTTAACCTATCATATAGTTGTTTTGGTGTTTGTGGTTGATTATGCATGTTGCTATGACTGTATGATATGCTTTGTGATTGATTAGAATAGTTGGAATGGTCAAAAACGTCGTCGAGTGGCGTAAACTGCTTGCTGGAAAAAGTGCAGGAAGACATCCGAACCGGATCAGATCGGTTAGGAGGACCCAATCCGCTCTCACACTTCACACTTCGTTCCACTCGCACTTCTCATGGCATGCATCATCCGATCCGATCCGACCCGCCTGATGTTCTCCGACCCGATCCGCCATGGTGCCCCGACCCGAACCGATGTACTACGACTGGGTTTCGAGACTACGAACCGACCCAAGTTGCTTTAGAAGAGGCCGATCCGAACCGTGGCAAACTGGAGACCCCGACCCGATCCGACAGGGATGATGACGACCCGATCTGATCCAGTGAAGAAGGAGCATTCCGATCCGAACTGAATTGATGACTAGGGGGAGATCCGAACCGATCCGGTGATGACCAATAACCCGAGATGCAAAGGTAGTCCAAATGGAAGTTAGAGCTCAGGATCCAGTTGGGAACCAATGAGTTCACTTCATGGTTGGACTTTGCTGCGGGACGTGTGCTAAGGAGTTGTCAACGTTCATAACTTCGATTCACCACTAGAAATGGATGATGGGCTACTTATCAGTGCAGTAGAGTCACTATGACTCGAGGGGCAAGGTGATGGTAGCAAGACTACGTTATCAGTGAAGTAGAGTCATTATGACTCGAGGGGCAAAGTGATGCGTAGTAAGACTATGAGCCAGTGCAGTGGGGTCATTGTGACTCCATGGGGCAGAGTGGACATAGTAAAGGATTAGTAAGGCTATGAGCCAGTGCAGTGGGGTCATTGCGACTCCATGGGGCAAAGTGGACATAGAAGAGGATTAGTGGCTATGAATCAGTGCAGTGAAGTCATTGAGACTTCATGAAGCAAAGTGATCATAGCGAAGTGTATTGGGTGATCGAAGTGGTGAATATCGTATGCTTTACGCACTGAGCGAGAGATATGAGGATGGATGCTATGTTTGATTGTTTGCCATCACTATGACATGCACACCCCCACCCCCATAATCTTTACACCACATGTTATTGGCACCTTAGAGTGTTGTACAGTATGTAGTGCTAACTCTTTGGTTGCAGGTCCAGGTTCAGGTATGGTTTAGTATACCTGTTATTGTTCTGTTTAGATTCTTATCACTCATACCAGGCTTTATGTATGACCCAGATTTTTATGTCTCTTCTTATTACTCTGGGTGCTCACACGAGCAGACTAGAGACAGGTTAGCTGGTGATGCGCGAGTAGCTGATTCGGAGGCGGGCAGGAGGCTTCCACGTATGATATATAGATATTCTCCCTGTGTCGTTGGTGGTCGCTACTTGGGCATTAGTAGTGTACCTCCTTTGTCTTGCTTTTGTTTTTGAGACAGTTTGAAAAGTTGTAAGAATGTTAGCTTTGGATCATAAGATGTACTTGGATTTTCCACTGCTATGTTAGTTTGTTTTCAGCTTATGCACTGTCTCACCTGTTTTATGTCAAGTATGTTGTTATTATATTTTGTACCCTGCACTGTGAGACATTTTACAGGTTCCTTGTTAGTTTATTCCCTTCTTTCCTTCCTTTCCTTGACGACAGTCCCGTGCTGACTGGACATGTGTACAGCGCACTTTTGGAGTAAATGTCGGTTGGTGCGGGGCGGGCCGTCACAGAGGAGAGCATTAAGCAAGCTTACCCCAAATGCAGAGTGGACATCTCTGACTAACTTCGGTGCAAGGTACCTTCACAATACTTTGCATTTACATTTTTGTTTCCTACTATGCTGTTGTTTCCTTTTCGGGGACGAAAAGTTTTAGGTGAGGGAGATTGTAACAACCCGGAAAATACGAGCCAATTTAAAATTTTTAAATTGGATATTTTCAAGAAATTTAGACAAATGAAATATAATATTTCAATAAAATAGTGAATTAGAAATAATTTGGCAGTTTGAAAATTTGAATTCAAATTTTGACTGACTGTACCGGGTGGAAAATATAACGGATTTTAGTGAAACCAAAAATATTTAAATCTGTTGATGAATATCTTTCTAATGAATCTGAAAAATCGAATTTTCATAGCGGGAATCAAAAGTTATGGCCAAATGAATTTTCAGAAAGGTCGCTATAGAGAATATATAGCCCTTGAAAATAGACATTTTGCAAACGACCTCGGAATTCGACGAAACCACTTTTGTTGGATCCGGGATATCAAATTATTGCTAGGTTTTAAATTTCACAATTTTTGAAGCTAGTATGTGAGCGTGGCAAAAGAAAACGTGTTTGGTCAATTTCTGTTAAATTGGATCGACCAGAAAATGGCCATTTTTCAAACGATCTCAGAATTCGACAAAACTAGTTTTGTTGGGACCGTAGCGTCAAAACATAGCTAGATTTATTTTTATGGAATTTTTCGAATCAGTTTTGGCCCTGGCAAATTGAAATGTACGTTCAAAACAAAATTTGAATGTTTTATACTTTGATTTGAAAAATAACTGACTGTAACAGTCGAATTGGCCTACGAAACATATCCCATTGTGCCCGGGATGGGGGTATTTAGCTAGAGCGACAGTCGTTGGGTTTGAATTGGTGTCCGTGTGGAGAAACACTATTTTAAAATTTAATAAAACCTTCGGCCAATAGAATTTCTCCATTCATAGTTAAAAAAAAAACAGAAAAACCCCCGTCACCCTCGCGATTAACGGTGAAACCCTCCTTCCCACTCCCGACCAAATCGCCGCCGCCTCAGCCACCTGACGCCTCCGCCACCACCCGATCTCGACAGCGCCGCCTCCCCTCTTCAAATCCGACCAACCCTCGGCCCCCCTCGTCGCCCCATCGACGAGAACAAGCTCGCCAAAGTCGGCAACTTTCCAGCGCCGCCGAGCACGCCTCCGACCACCGATCCCGATGAAACCCCCTGCGCCTGAAGCCCTTTCCACCCTCTTTGACGTCATACAACCTGATCGGGACGAAGTGCTACGGATTTCACGAATTTTCAAAACCTAGTTTTGAATAACTTTGAAAGGTAATAGCTTGGGTATATTTAAACTGAAATTAACAGTTTTAAGTGTTGCAAACTTTGAAAAATTGTATCTTTATGGAGTGTTAACGAAAATCGATGAAACAGGAAACATCGTGACCACAAAGAGGCTTTCTATATCCTAGAAGAGACCGCGGATTTTTTTCTGAACTATCTACGATTTTTAACATCACAAAAACCAAGGTGAGATTTCTAAACTGAAATGTGAATGGAAATTTCATGTATAAATTATATAAGCGAAATATAAATTATACACGTGTAGTATACCTCATGTACATGCGTTGTGTAAGCTATATGAGCGAAGTATGAAATATACGTGCATTGTTGAAATGATATGTGTGTTGGAATGGAAATAAAATATATTTATACACAAATATATATATATACTCCCCTCGTCCACAAACCATGGACGATATTTATTGATTGTGAATTGGTGTGAAAAATTTGGTGAATAATGTGAATGGTTGATAGAATTGTTTGTGGTAGATATTGTTTGGTTGTGGTTGAAAAATACTCATTGCTGATTGAAACAAATTTGAAATAATTATGGAAAAGAAAATCATACTCGCCTGTGTGCGAATTAGATGTATGAAATCCCCATTGTCAAAAACCGCACGAGGTTTAAAGGTAGAGCGAGGAGCCGTACTTGGGACGGTGCCGGTTTTAATTACCCTGCCGTTATGCTGCCGAAATTTTGAATAATATTCATGAGTTAGAATTATTTTCATATGTTGAAATTATTTTCATGTGTTAAAACCAAAGTCATGTGTTGAAACTTTATCCATGTGTGGAAAATGCTCATGTGTTGAGAAGTCATGTGTTGAAAATTAAATTCATGTGTTGAATGAATAAAGTGTTTAAACAATAAAAATCACATTTTTATAATATATATGAAGTATGTGAAATATTCGCATTATAAATAAATTGTTTCAACAATAAAAATTACATTTTTCTTATATGAACAAACTATATATAATATCCATGTGTGGAATATGCTCATGTGTTGAGAAGTGTGTTTGTTGAAAAGGTTCATGTGTTGAATAAAAAGATCGAACAATAAAAATAACATTTTATTGAAAATATGAAGTGTTAAAAATATTCCTGTGTTGAATAAATATTTTAGATGATAAAAATATCATTTTTATCATGTATGTGATTTGCTAAAAATATACGAGTGTTGAAATAAATATTTTTTTGCTGTGAATATTATTTTTAACATGTATAGGAACTAAATAACATGGTCATGTGTTGAAATATATTTTAGTTCGCCAAAAATATCATTTTTGAAATGTGAAGTGTTAGAAATAACCACTTGTTCAAATAAATATGCATGAGTCAAGATATTCATTAATTAGCTAATGATATGATTTTTGCTTGTGTATGCAACATTAGAATGAATGGTGACTTTAAACCAAATTGAATCAAATAAGAAGCTGAATGGAAAATGATAAGTGATAAGAATTGCACATATGTACATGCATATTTATTGAACAGGTTGTAGCGAAGAAGCTAGAGAAGAGGAATAAAATTGTGTGCCCGACAAATAGGTACATGTTTACTATTTTGCTTGGGTGATGATTTTATGAGCCTATTGGCTAGCCGCTTTGCTTTTTCTTTTTCTTTTTGAGATGAGACGCCCGTGTGGCTATTTGGGAATTTTCCCAGCCCTTCCCGTACAAAGGAGGTTATGGCGAAATTTTCCAAAATTTAAAAGGCGTTAGTGAAATATTTGAAGTGAAAACGATATTGAAATCATCGAATGAACTATATATATATAATTAAAACGAATCGTGGCCGTGCAGTTCGTGTTTTGAAATCATGATTTCAAACGATTAGTGTGGAAGATCCGACCATCGGATTTTCCCGAAACCGCAACCGTTGGGTTCGCCTTGGAAATATCTTTCCAACGGCACCAACTTTGTAAAGATCCGACAGTTGGATTCTCTGGAATGTTTAATTCAAATCTGAAGAAAAACAGCGTCAGAATCGATTATATTTATATATAAATATAAATATAATTAAATTAAATCGAATAACGACGCTGCAGTTCGTATTTTGAAATCGTAACTTCAAATGACTAGTGTGGGAAATCAGACCGTCAGATTTTCTCAAAACTGAAACCGTTGGATTCGTTTTGAAAGGATCTTTCTAATGAAATAAAATTTGTGAAGATCCAACGGTTAGATTTTCAGATATATGTAAAACAAATTAAGTGAAAAACTGCGCCAGTGCCTCGGCACAACCTGAAACATCGTTTAACTAAATATGGTCGTTTTTAAATAAATAAAAAAATAGTGATATATCGTTATAAAGTATTATAAACGATATAGAATGGAAATAAACCGATTTTGCTGGGTTTGCTTGATATGTGATGGTTGAATGTATTTAACATGAAAATTATACTAAGGAACTGAAATGTGAATGTTGAGTAATTTAACCATGTGAAGAATTGATTTGACAATCTAAATATACGTAGATTATTTGAAAAGGCCGAGTTAATTCTCATTTCAAATAATCGATCGACGGTGAGAAGTCGAAGAGATGAAGACGGTTCAAGACCGACGATCTTCACATTGGATGGATGAGCGCTACTGATGCTTGTGATTGGAGTAGCTACCTTGAAGGAGCTGAAGTAGTAGCCATCCAGACGTATTATTGATTGTGCGGATATGCGAGGAATATGGTGCCTCCGGCTTCGTTTAAACCCAGAACGAACTTGTAAATGGACTGTGTGTCTGACATTGGATTTTATTCTGTGATGATTGATCTCTATTAAATATATATCTGTTTGGCGACAGAGAATTTATTCCCTTGCTTAACGCCCTTCTCTGAGAAGTACGAGCTCAGAGGTTGTATATCAATAGAAATCAGTCGCATGGAGTGAATTGCCTGTGTGGCACGCCTAAGTGGCATATGATCAAGGCTTCTGTTTCAAAGCAAAGTCTTGTGGTTGATGATCAAAGCATGGTCTATGTGACGTAGCTTTGTGTATAACGTGGATTCGCGAGCCTCACACCTCGGTATGAGTCAAAAACGGGATAGTGACTACAGGGAGAGCACGACGTTTCTTTCTAGCTATGGTGGTGTCAGTGACCTACCAGCACTGACATTTATATCTACTTTTCACCTGTGTGGTTGTTGGAATGCGAGGCGCCTCCATTATAGGTCTGTAAGGATTGGGAAACGTGTGTTCAGGAATAACTAATCCTCAAAAGTAAGAGAGGACCGGCCCTGAAGATCCAGGGATTGCTGTGTGCGGTTCTAGGACATTTGCTAGAGTGCCTCGAACGGAGAGGAACTTGCCCCTTGCCTCGTCTCATGATGGAATCCAATTTCCAATACGAAATTGCGGATGTGATTGTATTACTAGTATGGCGACATGATATATGGTACCCATGCCGTCTATGATTGATATTTATGATTGAATCTGCTTTTGAAACATATATGCACTAGTAATAATATCAAACACTTTTGTTTTATGCGTATGAAGCATTTCTTGTCCATTATAAGGTAAAACTCTATCCTTCGGCTTGCGTTGCATTGTGTGATGGGACCTGAGTCTTATAATGGCTTCATTTTTATAAAAAGCATTGCGATGATTTAATCATTTACTCTATTTCATGCACTAGCACACATTGGAGTAAACCCGTTCCGCGAAAGTGGCGTGGTCCTTTGATTTGCCTTTTAATTGTGATTTAATTAGTTAAGTAGATTTCTCATACCAGTTCCATGACTGACTCGTAGTTTGTTTCACCTTGCAAACTCGGGTGCCCTCATTTTCACATGGGCAGCCTAGTTACAGGTAGCTGACATATTTTGGCTTGGCACCGCAGTAGAGGTGCACTTTTGGCTCATGGAGAGGCTTGACTACACCATGATGACTATGACTTTTTCTGCCATTATTGTATATGTATTATGATTCCTCCACAGGCGATGTTGATTGATGTTTAGTTTATGTACTCTCTATGTATGATTCCGCCACAGGCGATGTAAACTGATTATGTATTGTTATGCACTATGTTGTATCCTGCACTGTGCTCTCTGATGTGGTGATATATATATATATGATTCCGCTGTCATATTTGTGTAAATTGTTCTATTTCTTGTTTATGCTATTATCTGTACTCTGTTAATGATGATTAACGTGTTATATTCCAAAGATTATCCTTAACACCGTGGCATGGGGTTTTGAGATCGTCACAGCTATAAGAGACTTTGGTCGAGAAATGATACTTCCGCCAGATTTTTACAAATCAATTGAAAATATATTGTCTCATGTGCAACTAAGACAAGGTCCTTTCGAAGGTGCAATCGGGGCATTTGATAGTACATTAATAGATGCAAATATTCCAATACGTGAACAAATTCCATTCAAAGGTAGTGGCTGGGGTAACTGCTATTAAAATGTTATGGTCGTATGTGATTTCGATTTGAAATTAGCCTATGTTGTAGCAGGATGGGAAGGAGTAGCTTATGATTCTCGGGTGCTCAATGAAACAACTCATAATCCTGCAAATAACTTTCCTATACCTCCATTAATTAAGTAAATTACACAAATTTATGTTCAAAATGAACTGCTGCTGTATTATGCTTATTTTTCCTTTTCTGTTACAGATATGTATTACCTTTGCGATGCGGCTTACGCAGATACCAGAGGTTTTCTATCTCCTTATTGGAACACATGTTATTGGTTGAACAGTTACAAAAACAACTCTGCAACAAATAAAAAAGAAAGATTTAATCATGCACAAGCGCGATTAAGAAACGTCATCGAACGAAGTTTTGGTGTTTTAAAGAAAAGATTCCCAATTTTAAGTAAAATGCCTCCATACAATTTTTCCGACAAAAGAGATAATGTTATTTCATGCATGGCAATACACAACTTTCTACATCTCATCTCGCTTGATGATGAATTATTTTTGGAAGCTGAGCAAGAAGAAGATGTGACAAATGAGGAAATAAGTAATGGAATTGATAATCAGGAACCACCACAGGCTCTACTAACTTACAATGAAGTGTTTTCATCCGAGTCACAATCTTTTTATGTAAAATTTGTGTCACCAAATTGCATATCTTCTCTAGTTTTTTTTACTCTAGTAGTACTATTAATAAGTTGCTTTGATTTTAATTTCTTGGCAGTCAATGAAAACTATTTACATTTGTAGTTTGTAATAACTCAAGACACGTAATTTCATCGTTCATGTCGAATAATACATGAATTGACCATGAAGGGAAAATTTGTCAGCTAACAAGTTATTACCAAAAAAAACATATTTACAATCAGCACTTAATCAAACAACATTTTCACAATCAACATTTAGCATTAAGCACTCACTTTTCTGCGTTCAACAATCAGCATTCAGCAATTTTAACAAACAATACCTGAAGTATTTAGATGGATGCCATTTTCACGTTTTGTTTTCTACTTTTAATTTTGAAGAGGAACGACATATGCATTGTAAGGAGTAAAAATTATTATAATTGACGAAGTTGGAGCCTAAAATTACACTATCGCCTAAAATTTGGTTGTTGCCTAAAATTCTACTGCTAAAATTTTGTTGCACCTGTTGCGATAACAATCTCAATTAATTATCGATTATCAGGATCGTTAAAACGACATTTAAAGTCAGTGGAACACTTTTATCCAGACCCGGTCCAATAGTAATGTTCGCAGTAGACAGTGTTAAGGAGGAACAAGTGCAAAACAAAATAGCAATTAGAAAACACCCTTAATAAGCGAAAGATGTCCTTAAATGCCAAGGAAAAAAATTAATATCCACGATACCGATTTAACTATGACGTATTTCTAAACTCTAAAGTTCAAATCGATAAAGATCTTTATGTACAAGCTCATATTTACCTAGGACACACTAACATTCATCATTCGCAAGATCCGTTTAAATAGCGACAAGCATGACCAATGCATTATATTAACATGTCACTTTAAAATACAATACTTGCAACATAAAATAGTAGAAGATCAAAGTCAAAATAGGAAACCTATACGAACGTTGATTATTCACGGTAAAATCATAATGAAAAACAAAGTTTTAGCGGGATGGGCTTCTATTGTCGTCTTCCTCTTTATGCTTTTCTAAAACCGCTAAGAACAACGCTACCTGTACTATTTTTTTTGTTTCTTCTACTATTGTACAACATAATAATAGTACAACAGAACATAGCACACTTGTTCTATATTTATTTAACATTTACATGTGTTATTCGCTTATCCTGCACTATCACACATACAAAGTGAATGCCAACATTGTTCTGATTCATACGTTTTTCTTTTTTCCCATTAGTTATACAATAATTCACTAATTTTTAGTTTATAAAATATAGAATTTATTACTACCTTATTTCTAGTTTATTAACCACTATTTGTTAGTTATTACTTATTTACTTCTAGTTTATTAATTATCAATTATATTCATCAACTGCTAATTTTTAATTTGTTAATACTGGTTATTAATTAATAATAATTTAATTATTATACTATCAATTCATAAGTATTCGTTTTATTATTAATTATTAAATATCAAGTATCAGTCCTTAATTATTATAATTAATCATCTAGTGGTAATTATTAAATAATATATTAAACCTTAATTATTGAACGTTAAATGCTGATACTTATATGAAATAATAACTATTGAATATTTATTGTTAATTATTAATTATCAAATGTTACTTGCACAAAATTAATTTTTTCTAAATTTGCTAGTATCGTATAATTAAATTTGGATGTATTTCAAGTTCTGTACTGTTATTTCATTTTAATTAAACTTGGTTATAATTAAAAAAAATAAACAAAATTTAAGTATATTGACTATTATTTTTTTAAGCAAAGCTAAGCCGATATTTATAGTGGCCGTAACCACTTCATTATAACAAATAATGTAAATAATTATTACAGGAGCTAGTCACACTAACTAACTACTATTACCTATTGACTATTACAGGAGCTAGTCACACTTCATTATATTGACTATTACTTATTTACGATAATACATATATATTATTAATGCTTATTTACTAACTTTTAGTTTAGCAACTACATTTTGCGAATTTACTTCAAGTTTTTTAACTATTATTTATTACTTATTTCCAGTTTACTAATTATTAATTATATTCATTAACAACTGCTAATTTTTAATTTATTAATACTCGTTATTAATTAATAATTATTTAAGTTTAATTACTATACTAAATATCAATTCGTAAGTTTTAATTTTATTATTAATTATTAAATATTAAGTATTAGTCATAATTATTATAATGAATCATCTAGTAGTAAATATTAATTAATATATTAAACTTTGATTATTAAATATCAAATGCTACTTCTTAATATTAAATAATAAATTTTGAATATTTATTGTTAATTGTTAGTTATCAAATGTTATTTCTACAAAATTAATTTTCCCCATATTTGCTAGTATCGTATAATTAAATATGGATGTATTTCCTGTTCTGTACTATTATTTCATTTTAATTAAACGTAATTAATAAACAATTATTAAATATATTGATTATTACTTATTTACAATAATATATGTATAAATGCATGTATGTATGTATGTATATGTATACTATTAACATTTATTTTCTAATTTTTAGTTTAGCTAATATATTTTGCTAATTTGCTTCTAGTTTTTTAGCTATTATTCATTATTTATTACTTACATATTTCCAGTTTAATAATTATTAATTATATTTATTAACAATTGCTAATTTTTAATTTGTTAATACTCATTATTAATAATTACTTAAATTTAATTATTATACTAAATATCAGTTCGCAAGTATTAATTTTATTATTAGTTATCAAATATTAAGCATCCGTCTTAATTATTATAATTAATCATCTAGTTGTAATTATTAATTAATATATTAAACTTTAATTATTAAACATCAAATTCTCCTTCTTGATATTAAATAATAATGAATGAATATTTATTGTTAATTATTAATTATCAAATGTTACTTCTACAAAATTAATTTTCTCTATATTTGCTAGTATCATATAATTAAATTTGGATGTATATCAAGTTCTGTACTATTATTTCATTATAATTAAATGTAATTATAAAAAAATAAACAATTATTAAATATATTATCTATTACTTATTTACAATTATATATATATAAACATTTATTTACTATTTTTTAGTTTAGCAACTACATTTTGCTGATTTACTTTTAGCTTTTTGGCTATTACTCATTATTTAATACTTGCTTACTTTTAGTTTATTAATTATTAATTATATTTACTAACTATTAGTTATTAATTTAGTAATCTTCTAATAGTCGTTATTAATAATAATATTTTAAATATAATTATTATACAAAATTCCACTTCATAAGCATTAAAGTTTTATTATTAATTATCAAATATTAGTCTTAATTATTAAATAGTTATTAATAATTAAGTATTACTTAATGGTAATTACTAGTTAATATATTAATTATTTATTATTTAATCTCAATTATTAATTTATTTATTAATTAAATGTAATTAATTAATATTAACTATAGTTTACTAATTGTATAATTAATTATAAAAATTGTTAAATATAAAAAATAATTGTTGATTATTTATATTAATGAGTAATTAAAAATTATTTATAATAATATTAAAAATTTAGTTGCTAAACATTGCTAATTTAATATTGATTATTAATTAATAAGTATTTAATATTAATTATCGATTTATTAATTAATTGTTAAATGTAGTTATTAAATTGTAACTATAATTTACAAACTGTTAATAACTAACTATATTATAATATTAAATATAAAAAATAATTATTGATAATAATTTGTAATTGCAAATTATTTATTGATAGTCATTAATTATAAAAAATTATAAACACTAACATATGTAAGCTATTTATTGTTTATAATTATTGATATGTGCATTTTTATTGATTTATAGTTTCTTCGATGCATTTCTTAGGTTCCTAAGAAATCGAAGCAAATAAGACTATTTGCCTCCCTGCAGTTGCTTCGGTTCCTAAGGAACTGATGCAAGTAACACTATTTTCGTCGGTTGTAATAAGAACTAAAGCAAATAGCACAAATTGCTTCGATGCACTTGCATCAGTTGTTAATACAACCGAAGCAATTTACACTACATACTTCGGTTCTGACTACAACCAAAGCAAATGCAGTGAAGCAAATGGATATTACACCATTTGCTTTGGTGCATTTGCCTCGCTTGTATTAACAAAACGAAGCATGTAATGTCAATTGCTTTGGTTATATTAACAACCGATGCAAATGAGGCAAAGCAACAAGCCAGTTTTGTACTAGTGTGGGGAGTTACTTTGCGAAGCATTGGAGGGAACCAAAGGAGATGATGGTTTCGTGTAGGTGGAATATGAATCCACAACTCACCGGATGGGAATCGACTACAGAATGAGGTTTTGAATTTATTGCTTATTAAATAATTCATTTATGAAAGCACGTAAAGGGAGTATAATTGAGGGAGGGGATCCATCAAGATAAATGTTGTAAATTATATTGTTATTGAGTATATTATTGTGATAAGTGAATTGACCATTGATGTGCAGAAATATAGGGTTAGTTTGGTTTTGTAATGTGATTCTAATGATGGGAAACCTATTCCTTTATGCGACGTGGTCTCGCTAGATATCAATGGTGTTGGGTATAAGAGTTATTATTCATACTAGTCTTTTTACTGACCCGTAGTTTATGTTTTTCCTCTTAAACTCTCGGGTACTCAATTGAGCAGGATGAATGTTAAGGACTTTCATGAATTTTCTATGAATAAGCTTCCGAAGGCGGGTAAAAGGCTGTAGCTGTTAGGAGTTCTGTTGTGTTTCATTTTGCTATTTGGTTGTATGTATCAGCATGTTTAATGTTGCCATTATTTATACTTCGATCACCCAAGGGCCTATCATCATATATTGCTCTTGATGTTATTTTGTAATAATATATATCTTCTCTGAAAGGGTTATGCGACGGGATGTATGAATGAACTATTTATATCAATGATTTTTTTGTGAAAGTTTTCATACTCCCATGTTACCTAGTGTTATGGTTGATCAACATTCAATTTTCTATCTTCGAAAGTTGAAACTAGAGATAACTGCGACATATATAGCGTTTAGCGTCCGGTCGTAGAGAATACAATGTTATGAGAGAAATCCTCTCTTGAATATTGCTTCACTTCCAATATTTCCACTCAACCCAAATATGGTTACTCAACGGATGCCATACCATGAATTGACTACAATTAAAGAAAAAAATTCATATTGAAGATCCACAATATTTTCAGGTCAAGGAAACTATGTATGTCAGTCACACTGTGTGACCCTGGTTATATTAACCAACAAAGAAAAATCGAGTGGGTCACTCTATGGTTATCCAATAACTATCAATATATAATCCTCTAGAAGCCACAAGTAATATACTGCATAACATTTGGAGAGTGTTTGGTACTCTAGTCTTAACATATACATTGATATATAATCTAGATGCACCTTGATTGGAAACGTTTAAAATTTTATGTTTATATTCATTGTAGTAAATTACTCACTATTATAACACCTTGTAACTACTACAGCAAAATATAACATTAATGGAATTTTTATTAAATATAATACTAATTAAATTAATTAGCTAATATAACACATTATATCATGTATGCTATAGAAAGAAAATACCTTTTGTTACGAACATGATTGGTCAACTAGTTTGGTATATGTAACTGATTACATAATTACCTATAAGGCATACACCTAGCTCTATCAACCTTCTACTTGCGCTAAGGGTCAACTACAAAATATCGTTCATGCTTTCAATCGGTTTCCTATGAACCAATTTTGTTAGTCCCTCGATAAACAGATACAATATTGTGTTCTAATTATCTATTCTTTCAATTAACTTTATCCAATGCTAATAAACTTATTTCTCATGTGGAACAATTCAGAATATGTCTCTCGACGTTCAATGATAAGCTCTATTGTGTATAATATACTGACATTGTTATCATATAACAATGTTGTGGTATTCACAACATTTGAAATCACCCTCAACTTCGATACAAATTTATGCATTTATATTAATATGCATTGTTCTTTTATTGTGGCGCTACTCAAGGCGACATATTTATCCTTTTCACTGAATTGGCCATATTGCTCCATTTGGAACACTACAAATTTAAAAATTCTTAAATTGAATTTACTATAGACATATTATACTCAATATCATTTATGCAGTTTAAATACTCCTTTATAAGGGGTTTTTTGTTTCTATAAACAGTTCTATATTATTTGATTAACACACAAGAATACTTTAAGCTATCATTTATTAATATCAACTTAGATTTAGTAGTTGCTTCAAGCATTAAATACATGAATAGATCATGATATTGTAGATTGAATAACATATATGATATTTTTAATTTCCAAGGCATAATTCACCTTATATGTTTTGTATCGAACAATTCAATAAGCATGTGTCTATGCATATCGATTTGGCATATTCCTAATATCTTTTGCACTTGCTATAAAGGGTATTATTTACAATCCAAAATTTTGTATTAAAACAATTAAGGCATATTTTGACACAAGTACATTTTTTAAATCATCAAGATATTGCTTACTTATGGCTTAGAAATACCAACATGGATTTTTAACATTCTTTCTTATGAACACACTCTTCCTTTGTATTTTGATTGACAATCAATCTATTTGATATTTACATCACAAAAATTTGTTTAATTCTAAAGCTTATCGAATGATACTTTCATATATGTTCTTTGATTATATCCAAAACACTCTCAAACTCAAGTATCGCTCTTGCTAACATTGAGATACTTTGTCGTTATATACGATGACAACACACATCCATTGACTTACCCAAAATGGTCATGTCAAAGGATACAGATAGACTAAGAAATCTACACACAATGAAGTCAATTGATAAAGAAAATATCATTACAGTAGAAGAATATCATATCACAGAAAGACTAGTACAATAAAACAATCTTGGAATATGCCAATAGTAGTCTCAAAGCATAAGTATCATGGTCTCATAAAAATATCATTATATATTTCAAAACATCAAAGTATATAAAAGGAATCCCTCTGAGAAAAACAAATTCCATGATAATAAAAACAAAAGATACATAATGATAATGGAGCAGCCCAGATAAGTTACAAGGCATGACATTCGAAGGCACTAACCACTAGTTTCCCTATCCACCAGAGGTGGGGAAAGGAATGGGCTAGATATAAAGTCGGGTGAATGAGAAACAAACTAATAGAAAAGACCAAGTTTAATTAGTCTTAGATTTACTCTAGGTGTCATAGATTGTGTGTAACAACTATGCCTCCCTAGGGCCTACCTCCTTAAGGGAACATATGTGCACTAAAGAGTCTAATCTAAAGGTTAACCAAACCCATCTATCGATGGGTCAATTACAATCTCCTATCCCATTTCTACTTCACCACGCCTAGCGAAGAAGAACATAAAATGTAAACTCATAAAGTGACTTATCGAATATACCTAGAAAAGTGAATTATCGAATGCTTACTCTGGTGTTTGCCTCAAATAAACATCGCCAGGACTGGACTACCATTAGGTAACCCACTGCCTACACCGAAGTTATCCATGAACCCAGCAATACTGGACACATTTCCAACCATCGCCATGAGAACATAAAGTCGTTGATTGCCTACTCTGATGTTGCGTGCTCCATATCGTCGGAACCAGACTCCCTTCTTCCTCATTTCTACCTTTTTCCTTCTTCGACATTGCATACTCGCTTGTTGTTAGGATAAGACCCAATCAAATCTAGCGCACCTAACCCAATTCCTATTGATAGAGCCCCCAAATGTCTATTCCATGACCTACTTAGTTTTACTTATATTATCTGCAATGGACCACCTTGGTTTCCAACATTGCACTAGCGGACCACCTCTAATTATCTGTGCTGTGAAGTTACCAAATCAATTTGTCCAACCGATAGGAAAGTTTGAGCCTTCTTCCCTCTGTAAGGTTAAACGCACCCAAGAAATTAACCTATTAAACCTAGCTTTAATGGTCAATCGTCCCATAGAGGCCGTCAACCACCACTTAAGGATGGAGACTATCTTGCCTTCTTGCCTCCACATGCTATTTTCACTGTAAATCAATTATTTTCTTTCTTTTTGATTGTTCTTTACCGTATTTATCCCTTAACATTAGAATTCTTTTTTGTTTGTCCTTTCTAATTGGAATAAGTTTTGGTATATTCTAGATAAGTGTTTCTAAATCTAGTTATTTTAATCTAACCCAATACTTTACATATTCAAAGAAGATTATCGTTTATGGAGTAACCAATGAACGATATAAATTTAAATTTCTAGATAATTCCCTAATTATATCCAACATAGTCAGATCCAATTTATCACTTTTAAGATTACATAATCCATATCCGTATCTTATTAATCTAATAACTCAAAGGAAAATCTAATACTGATCTACCTTATTTTTGTAATTCAAATTTAAATCTCACTCACTTAGAAGCCTAAGCTCTTTTAATGAGAATTCCTTTTAGTTATTTCCTCTGTTATTGTCTTTCTCAATTTGATTTGTTCTAATTAAATTTATTTTATTTGGAAGAGAAAGGACTTCATGAAGAAGAAGAATGCATACGTTCACACTAGGTTGTAAATATTAGAAGAGATGTTAAGGTTTAAGGTTAGAGATCAGAGTTTATTTATTGCATTTCTTAGAGTCTCGCTGCCATTGGATTAATCCTAGATTTTATTCGAGCCACCAAATATATCACAACCCTCATTCAAAAGTTCGAACACGTCACTCCTCATAACCTATCCATCCAAACACATCATTACTAAACATATAGATCGCTTAGATCTTAGTGGTTAGGTCGACCACCTTAGCTAACTATTGGTCATCATAGTCATACTCTCATAGGCACAGTTGACAAATCCAACTTTTCTTTCTTCTTCTTTCCATAACTCCTCCATGCTAACTCAAACTACAACGAGTTATATATGAAAATTGTCTAGAAAGTCACTATGAACACAATGACGAAGTCATGTAACCAAAGTCAGATGTTTATGTAAAGTTACCTTTTAATTCATTATTATATTTAATTTAATTTTCAAAAATACCCAAGGTGTTACATTCTTCCCCTTAAGGGTTTTAATTTCAAAATTTCCAAGGATAGAAAATGTATTTAATAACCACTATCCAAGTTCTACATCAATCTACTCACGTACTAACCATAGCAATCATTGCTCTCAAAATTTCCAATGAAATTCTGCTTTTATTCAATCACGAATCACACATGAACTTATTTAATGCTAAAGAGTAGTTATTCTATTAATTCAGTTGACCTTTTGTTTATTTAAGTACACTCATTCATGCATCCAAACATATTTAAAGTCCAAATGATTACTAATAGCTCTATATGTATGCTTTATCTGTATGCAACATTCATGTTCTCAACATCCATATATATAATAGCCATATAAGTAAGAATCAAATTCTCATATGTATATTTTGAATGTGTTTGCATATGTTTGGTTGATTATTATATTCTGTGCCTACTCTAGTGCGTGAAATGCATTGAACCTAGGGGTGTAAATCGGTCGGACCGGACCGGACGGAGGTGTGTTCAGTTTCTGTACTAAAAAAAATCGGACCGAACACGGACCGGACCAAAAAAATTCTCGGACAAATTTCGTTGTCCTAATTCGTGTCCTAAATAAAATCGGTCGGACACGGACATGTTCGGACCGATCGGACTCGGTCGGACATGGCTATTTATATCACATTTTGTACAATTTACTAGATTTTCTCTCAACTATATGTCGAATTACAAGTAATTCGGACGAATTCGGACGAGCTCGGACCAGACATGATTTTTTTCTCATACAAATTTTGTTGTTCTAACTCGTGTCCTAAATGAAAATCGGACGGACTCGGACGGACGTATTTCGGTCACGGACACGAACGGACGTCGGACATTCGAACAAAATTTACAGCCCTAATTGAACCATATCCATTGGCATCCACTTGAAACCATTGGCATTCAACATCCATAGCATGTCCTAATGAAATATTTACTTCTGCTCCTACCATCCGTAGGTCTTATCCTAATTTTTTTTTACACATATTGCAAAATCTACCTAAGGATCTTAACTAAGGAAAAACTCAAGATTGGATATTCAAGATGTACCAATAGAAAGATGTCGGTAAGAAGATCGAATCTCTTTATTATTGTAACATCCCGAGAATTTTGACCCTCGAGACAATAATACATCCTTTGTATACATGTGCCTAAATTCAAGTATCGAAAACCCAAAAGTTAGAAGAAAGAAGAAAAGAAAAATTAGAATTATGATTAAGAAGAAGAACACAAACACATCAAAATCAGAGTAGATCAAAATCATAGAGTGAAATGAATAAAATATAATATACCAATACTCTTTACATAAGAGAAAAACTGTATATATATATATATATATATATACATGAATAAACATCAGAATACATAAATGGACCAATCTATATAGTCGTAACAATCTATTTGTATATTGACTGATAAACACATCACACGCAGCAAAAATAAGATAATATAAGAAATACGAGATACACCTTGATTCGAGCTCCTCTCCTAAGTTCTAAGAAACTCCAACCTAAACCGGATAACATACTTGGTCTGACCCAAGCAAAACAACACCTAGATCGTTCTGGAATACTTATAGTGAGAAAACTCACATCACAACATGTTTCTTAATTTTGGAAAAACTTTTAAAGAATGGAAGTCTCATAAGGCACGACCACACATAAACATGGAACATATTTTTCCCTTATGATCACCAAAACATTTATATCACATCCCATGATATTATTATAATGTCTAGATACAAATACTTAAGAATCTTACTGAAATTATTACATTAATTAAATTCCAACATAACGGGTATGCAACTAAAACAATACAAGGCAAGAATTGGAGATTGGATTCCTTACTATGGAAATGTAAAGGACTAACTTCTATGATGCACCCCTATAAAATGCACCAGGGTTTGACAAGAACCTCTTATAACCCTACAAACCGGAACTGGACTGCCCCTCAAATATGACAATCTGGATTCCCTTATTCTTGACATCGTACCGTGATCACACTATGTAACGATGCCTACGCTCAACCAAAACTGAAGAATGCACATTGAATTGGATGAAGATTCCTAGTGATGGCCGACCACATGTCCTTGGAGCATACCTCTATTTTTTCCATTTTCCTGGTTGATGAGGCTAATGATCGCATCTTTCCTTTATTCAACAGTTTTTGGAATGCCATATCACTATTTCCAACATACTAATTGATTCCTATAAAAAATACAACCCTAGAGTTCGTACACCTCAAGGAATAGTATTTTGTATAGAAGATTTTACCTCCTACATTACCAACAGATGTACATTTGTAAAAACCAATGTACATGAATTAAAAATGAAATATCAGACATTCATCTATACAAGCCATCCTGGGGTTGAACGAATAGAAGACACTCCTTTTACTACCTCCTCGCGAGAATTACATCTAGGATTAGTAACAAGTAGTCCCTGCAATACGAAGATTCCAGAACATAGGGACTATAATATATCTCCTGGTTTCCAGCCAAAGATGCTCAATAAGCAGTCCTTTCCGTCCCAAAGGTCTCAACTTTCAGCTTAGTCTTCAAGGTGTCCTTGATTTCATCATCTTTACAATCTTCCGCATTCTCTGCTTATTCGAATCAAAGTTGTTTTCAAATACTTGGTCCGATCCGGGTCTCATTGAAATAACTTTCAATAAATTTCGATTACTCAACCATATTTCTTTAGAAAATAAACATACAAGGATAATTACAGAGTTCATCTCCTAACCGTTAGTGGATGGATTTCCTTATCACTTGTCCTGAGAGAGACGTAAAAGTTTTACACACATAATGAATCATTAACTAGGATGACCAAGTCGTAAAACTCACGTGTTTCCCTTAGATATTTCCATGGTAATATTTAAGCCCTAGATTTGATAGTCGGTTATTTAACTGTCAAATAACACCCACAAGACAATCAAGGGTTCATTTCACATAATAATCACTAAGCCTCGTTTTAAATAATATTTTTTTAATTAAATTTCAAATCTCTTACCCCCAAAATATTTACATACTACCCAGTGATATAAGTATATATCTCAAAATCGAGTAAGATGCTTCTCAATTCTAACTCGTCTTTGGTGGGTTACTTAAACCCAAATCACTTCATTTAACTTCTAAGACATTATCTTTTAAATAAAAAATCATTTATGGAAACAATGATATAATTTGCACTTCAGCTCTCGATCTCAAACTAATATTGTTCTTTGTACAAAAATAAAGCCATTCAAGTTATGGTATTTTATTACCTCTCAGACCTTGACCCGACCCCACGATAATTTTGAAATAATATAAATTCACTATCTACATTCTAACTTAAGTTTACAAAATTTCATAAGCCATTCTTTCATAAATAAGTTCTTCAAACTCACCTTCCCTTTAAATTCACTTTCCAAATTCAAAACCATATTTTACTTAATTTATAACACTAAGCAAATTATTTATTTAAAATAGTCTTATTAGCTTAGAATCCATTTCAAAGTTTTGACTCTATTTATACGTCATTTCTTAAGTTTATAAATCAATTTACAAAACTTATTCAAACAGTTGAAATCGCTTATAAAACATATTCGTAAAACTTAATTAAGTTTTAACACTCGAAATTTCTTATTATAAAACTCATTTTATAAATTAGGATTTTACTATACAAATTCCTTTATAATTTTTCTATAAAAAACCGATTTTAAATATTAAGTTATTTATAAAATTTCATTTTATATAACGTATATAAAATCAATTAAAATTATTACTTTTATTATAAAAATAATTTTTAAATTTAAAAACTTAGTTGGTACGCTTTACGATGAATCAACTTCTCTAAAATATTAAATTTATGCCATCTACTACTCATCACTTAAGCAACGCAATTTATTGATTACTAAAATATCAGTGTTGAATTTAATTCAACAATTATCATTCAAATCATATTTTAATGTTAGACATTTCATATGTATAAAATTGAAAAAAAATCATCTCCAAAACATTGAGGAATCATGTTGGATCTCTCCAACCTGTCCTCCTGCAATACAGCTCATATATCAATTCATATATGCATATAAACAAATAAAATAGTCTAATTCATTTAGGATGAATCTTCCGCTTAAAGAAGGTAATGTAAAAGGTCATCTGCTCTACGACCGAGAATATATAACCATAAATAATTAAAATAATGGTAAATCGTTCAAGCAACCAATCAAACATATCACATAAATAAATATTGTTTGAACAACAGATGTTTATAATATGATATAATATAGTAGTATTCTAGAAAGTGTGAGAGTTAACTCACCAACCATTCAATCGATGATTTTGCATCATTTTTATCTAATTTAAAACCGACATTTCTAATTAGATAAAATTCCAAATAGCTCAAAAAGTGTCCAATCCAATTTGTACACATAGAATTCATGAACATGAACCTAATGAAATTTGTTTCGTTCTAATCGGACATCGTATGAAAGAGTTATAGTTATTACAAGTTTTAATGAATTAAAATATATTTAAATCATTGATCCTCATCATTAATAGCTAACCCACCTTTATAACATTAACTAAACCCAGTCAAACCTAAAATATGCATGCCCTTAATCTCATCTTCCCGAGATTTTCAAATCGCTACATCAGCAATAAAACCAGACTTTACAATCCCTAGCGTTGCCACCATACGTACATCGAACCACCATCGAGAATCACTGCCCCAACCCCCTTTCCGAGTGCTACTTATTACCTTGGGTTCAGACATCCCGACCACTGCAGAGCTTGAAATCGACCTAACTACGTCCGCACTTCTCTGGCCCGCCACTGCCAAATGGAGCCACCGAAGTCCCAACACCTCCAGCCACCCTAGAGCTCCCTGTGACAAACGAGTTTCCTTTTGAGTCCATCACAAAATATTGCCTGGAGGAGGAGATCTGGCATGATGAATTCTCCGCCATTGAATGATAGGAATGAAAATGGCGGTTGTGACTTTTGACTTTAGGGTTTTGGTTAAATTGGTGAGTGTTATGTCCTTTTATAGAAAACTCCTAAAACACTGTTACATGAATTTTCACAATCTCCAAATAAAGTGTTCTCGCAGCCGTTCATAGCTAAATACTCATATTTGGACTTAATGGAACTTTTTTCGGAAGATCATTTGATTATATATAACATTTAATCTAGAAATCAAATTATACATTATTAAAATTTTAAATCCCTTATCGATACACATTTGTATCACACTCGATCACATAACAACTCCGATTAATACAAAAATTGAGGTCTGACAAAACTAGTTTCGTCGAAATCCAAGATCGTTTACAAACTGGCTATTTTCACATGTTTACGCAAATTAGTTAATAACAAATCAATTTTGAAACACTTAAATTCTTTGTTAATAAATTATTATTATCGTTCATATTCAAATAGAATTTTCCATAGCTTCAAAATAAATTTAATTGGATTGCAAACTCCATATTTTCAATTTCAAGTAAATTCAACAATCAAATTCACATTTAAATTTTATACAAGTTATTAAATTCCAAAATTAGTCATTTTAATATTTAAATAAATTAAATATCCGTGAACTAAAAATCTGGGTCTTTACAATTGTGAAGTCGCTTGATGTTATGTTCTGGTATGTAGATAGATACACGACAAATAATTAACTCATGCTCAGCTTCTGCTCCTTATAGAAGACTAGGTTTTATAATGGTCGAAGAATCATGAAGGTACTTCCTCACGTGTGAAACATGAAAACATCATGCACTCCGTCCAGCTTCTTTGGAAGTTCCACTCTATAAGCTAACTTCCCAAATTATTTCCAAAATAGAAATGGTTCCCCTAAAATTTTGGAACCAAACCTCATAACGTACCTCAAAGGTGAAACCTTGATAAATGCCACGTCCGCCACTTCAAATTCCAAGTTAGAACGCCTCCTATCAGCATATTATTTTTACATATCCTGAGCCATCTTCAATCCCTTGCAAATCAGGTCCACTTTCTCATATGTGACCCATACTATTTTAGGTCCAAGAATAATCAAATCGGTCATGTCCCACCAACATAATTGTGATCTACATGGTCTACCATATAGGGCTTTGAAGTGTACCAATGTAGTACTTTCTTGCTAACAATTATCATAAATAAACTCATCTAATAACAAGTGATCCTTCCAAGAACCTCCAAAATCTATAATCTGCATCTTGAGTAAGTCCTTTAAAATCCTATTCAATATTTCTATTTGTCCATCTATCAGTAGGCAATATGTTGTACTCATATTATAATTAGTTCCTAAAGCATGTTGAGACTCCTCCAAAACTCGCTAGTAAAATGTGGTTCTTAATCGTTAACTATACAGGTAGGAACTCCACGAAGTCTAATGATATCCTTCGCATATAACATCATGAACAACAATGTTGTCCTTATACTCCTAATGGTTATGAAATGAGTGCATTTAGTTACTCTATCAACTATAACTCATTCCCTTTTAGATCTGGGTAAGCCATCAACAAAATCCATGGAGTTGCTCTCCCACTTCACTATGGAATGTCGAGTAGTTGAAGTAGTCCTTCGGGTTTCTTTTGTTCTACTTTTACCCTTTATAAGTCATACACTTGGTTACATACTCCGCTACTTACTTCTTCATCCTAGACCAAAATAATGATCTTATCATATCGTGTACACCTTTTCTCCATTGGAACGAAAAACCAACATAGAATGATGAGATTTTACCAACATGATATCCACCAAATCCATGAGGTGGGGAACACAAAGCCAACCATTCACCTCAACCATCTTCTAATTCCATTGTATAATGCCTAAGGTGTCCCAATGACTCTCCTTTCCTAAGTATATCCAAAATGTTTACTAACTCGTCATCTTCTCTTTTTGCCTTGACCCAATCTACTCCAGCGAGGTCGCTTGAACATCAAGGGCTGCTAACAATCGCGGAGTGATATTCGATGAAGGTCTAAAATAGAAAGTACAGTATATTCCAAATTCTTCCATTCTAAAAATTAGAACTCTTCACCACCTGGTATCTACCTAATGTATCTTCTATTATGTTACGCGTGCTAGAAGTACAAGAGATCTCAAAACTGTAAGAGGCTAAAAGCTGCAGCTACCTTTGCTATCTTAAGTTCAAATCCTTTCATAAAAATAAATACTTTAAGGACTTATGGTTAGTGAAATGCTTAAATATATCACCCAAAAGACAGTGCTTCCAAGACATGACAGCGAAAGTAATAGCTGGCAACTCGATATCATTTGTTGGATAGTTCCTTTCATGAGTCTTCAACTTTCTACTAGCATAGCATACCATTCAACTCTCTAGCATTACCTCTAGACCTACTCCTGTACCACATGAACCAACATAGAATGTAAAAGGCTTGGTTCCATCGGGTAATGCTAACAAAGGTGCACTAGTCAAAACCACCTTAAAGATACTGAAGGGCGAAGGCATCCTCACACTTAGCATCCTATACAAAAGCCAAATTCTTCTTGGTAAAGTAGACTAGAGGAACCAATATCTTGGTAAAGTCCTGAATGAGCTTCATGTAATACCTCGCAAGACCAAGAAATCTCCTTACCTTGGTGGCATTCTTAGGAACTCACTGATCCTGAACTACTACCACTTTTCTTGGATCTACAACCAATTCATTCTCCGAAATAATATACCCATAAAAGTGAAACTCATCTTTCAAAAAATGGCAACTAGAGAACATAGCTTTAAGATTATTTTCTCTGAGGGTCTTAAGTACCTCCTCTAGATGTAAAGCATGCTCCCTAGTACTCCTTAAGTAAAGTAAGATTTCATCAACAAATACTACAAAAACTTGTTCAGTAAACCTGAAAATACTCTACTCATCAAGTCTATAAATTTTGGCAAGCCATTAGTTAGTTGAATTGGCATAACTAACTACCCATAAAATCTATCCGGAGTCCTAAATGCGGTCTTCTTAATGATGTCCTCAGTTTCTCTCTGATGATGAAAGCCTATGGCTCGATCACAATATGAAAACATTTTGGCTCCAAACAATTGATTAATGAGATCGTCTATACGTGGTAAAGGATAAATATTGTTATTTGTCAACTTGTTCAATTCCCAATAGTCAACTCAAATCCTGATAGAGCCATTTTCCTTAGCAGCAAAGACGACTGACGCTCGCCACTTAGAGATGCTCCTTCTTATAAAACCCTTTTCTAGCAACCCCTTGACTAGATTGCTCAAATTGCGTTGTTCCTTAGGAGTCATGTGCCTTATTTACAAAGCAAATGGTCGAGCATTACCAATAAGACAGATTTCAAACTCGAACTCTCTTGGGTAAGAGATTGGCAAACTCCTTGAGTACGTCAGGAAAATCTCTAACAATCGATATACATAACTCAGATTTTCTGGAAAAAATCAAGGAATATAGGTAGATCAACATGACTTATCCTTTTTGATCAGAGGAAACTTCCATTAAATGCCCACTACAAGTACCCAACCCGACCACCCTCCTATCATATTCTAGAATATCCCAGTACTTGGCAAACCAATTCATGTATAGTATCAAGCCAAACGCGGAAAACCCAGGACATAAGCATCATAATTATATTTGGCTCCTATTATAATTAACTTCAATCCCTGACATAACAAGGATAAATAGGATGATTTACCTTTAGATTTTGATACATCTATAAGGTTTTTCACAGTACTAACATCCAAGTGTCGGTTTTCTACAAGCACACTAGATGTAAAATAACATGAACCCATTAGGTCAAATAAAGTGCAAATAAAAAGACCAAAAAGAGATAATGTCCCTATGATGACTATTTTCTTCCCTTTGTCCTGACCTGGTTACACTGGTGGAAGGCACTGCCTCAAGAGCGTAAGATTTAGCTGGCTAAGCAAAAGTCTAGGAAGGAACCCGAAATTGCGATACCTACCTAGTTTGAACCTCTTACTATCTAGTTCAATAAAGCATGCCCTAGCTTCTACCTAGTATGAGACTCCATGATAACAAAGTGATATTAACTGATACGGGTTCCCAACCAAAAATGTGATTGACACAAGTCACCCCTAGACTTAATCCCCATTCATTATTTTATTAGGCCTCTTATCTTTCCAATCAACCCTACGCTACCAGAACAAACCTAAGCTAGGATTTCATTATATTATTAGGCCTCTTATTTTCCCTGATCAACCCCACATTGCTGGAACGGACCTAAACTACAATCCAGTTATCTTCTCCTATCAGCCCCTACTGTCGGAATGGACTCCCTCTATTTAGCTTATCAATTCCATAAATTTAACTTAACAATTTAAGTTTATTAACAAGCCCAGTATAACCTCATGTTATATCTTTGGGTTGTATTAACATTTCTAAATAATGTTACTCTCTTTGCATAACCCATTCCCATGTTACTTAACATCCAATTAAGTTTAATTTATTCCAGTTTACATGTTCTTTAATTACATGATAAGGTTTTCTCCCCAATTTATAGTCTAATATGATTACAATACTTAATCAGATTCATTATACCCAAAAACCCCTTTATTCAATTCCAACATCATTCCAATTTAACGCATAATTAACGATAAAGGCCTAGGCTATTTTTGGGATTAGGCTCAATGCTAAAAGAAAAAGGGAAATGGTATATGCTACTCGCAAGGCCTAGACTCGAAATAAACAAAAGCAAATAAAATAAGCATAAGTATAACTGTAAATAACTTTAACAAAAGGGAGATAAGAAGAAGGAGAATTACTTATAAACAATAAACAACTGGAAAATAAATAGACAGTAAATAAATTGCAGTAACTTACAAAAGAAACTAAACATATAAATAATATAAATAATCGTAAATATAAAACTTGCAAATTAAAACTACTTAACCGTCTAAACATTTATACGTAAATAACTAATCTAAAATTTACATAAAAACTCACAGATCTGACGAACAAGGCTTCCCCCTTGGCCTTCTTAAATCTAGTAGAACCTTTGCCTCTACAAGTGTTTGTAAAAATAAATATTAAAACTTAAGAACTTCTTCATCCCTAAAAATTTAATTATGTAGCCTTTCCTAATTTTGAGGATAGGTCTGGGTAAGAAGAAGAAGAGAGAATGGATGTGAAGAAATGAGAGAGACACTGCTAATCTATTTATAAGGTTTCCCGGATGCCCTCAGCCGTTCAAATCTAAGATTATATCTGGTCCAACCATGTCATCAGACCAATAAGAAAGCGCCATGTTAGTATTGATCTCGAAATTTAAATCAATATCAAGGGTGTGTCGAAACACTTCACCAAATTGGTAAGGAAGAACAAAGTGAGGCCGCAATCAAATGCATACAAAAAGAAAAAAAGAACATGGAATTTTTATAGTGGTTTGATCCAATGAGGATCTACATCCACTCTCATAAGATATTCCATCATCAATATGTTGATTACAAGATTAATTTCACTCTTACAACCAATTTGACACTCTCTCACTTATAGATCTTATCCAAATCCACCAAGGATCTTCACTTGATTTTGGAAAATAAGTGTTTAGAATTGCTTGAGATAGTTGTAGAGAAATTTCGGCAGCACTTTGTGGCCCAAGAATCCCCCCTCTCTAATGAGGAATGAGGGACGTATTTATAGGTAGAGTTCGGACCAAGTGGCAATTTTGTAAATATTGTACTCTCGTTTTAGGTCATAGGCGGGCTAGAAGGAAAATTATACGATCCAAAGCAAGGCGGGGCATGCCAAACGAGGCAGAGCGGCCAAAACTTCCTGATACGAAGTGATACAAGCTACGAGAGTGCGGGATGACCCAACTCGTTCTGGCTGGAGGTGGTGCGAGCTAAAGGACGCGGAGCAGGCTAGGTTAAGGCGGCGCGAGCTTAGACAAAGCGAGAGGACCCAAGCACACTTAGAACGAGCTAAACCAGGATAATGTAGTTTGGGCTTTGATGAAGCGGGCTAAAACCTTTAGCAAGCTTGCGATCTAAGAGCCCTGCGGGCTAGCAACTGGGAGAACCAAGATGCCCTAATGACTTAAGATGCTCAAACGAGCCAAAGCTTCCTGAAAACCACATATTATCTGGGCGACCCAAGACATCATAACGACCTAGAGCATTTGCGTGAGCTAAAGAGCCCATCGAGTTACAGTAACGACCTAAAATCTTAAATCAACTTAAACATGCTCATTATTTTCTAGAATATATTTTATGGGTTAACATTTGCCCCTTGAAGTTCGTATTATTTAAAAAAATAGGCTTCGAACTAGGTGATATCAATATGTAATTTAAGATTTTAAGTCGTTTGGACCTTCAGATCGCGTGAGTCCCTAAAGTATTTTATCCCTAGGTCGCCCAAATTCTTAGGTCGTGACATGGTCTTAAGTCGTTGTAGCTTCTGGTCATGTATTGATAAGAGTCCTTTGGTATTCACCTTGGGATTAGATCGTTGTGGGCCCTGCAAACTTGGCTTATTTGTTTAACCTCCTCTACAACTTCTCTTTTAAGTCATCACTCTTTCAAAACCCTCACTTAAGCTAGAAAACCTCATTAGTGGCGGCCATTATCAGCTAAATCCACCGATCCACGTCATCATCAAAGCAATTGAAGTCCAAATAATCACTCTGTCTAATCGAATTCGAAACATCTCACCACCAAAAATCAGGTGCGATTCAAAGCTTTTACTTACTGTGTATGAATATACATTTTAAATTGAATTTGATATTTTTGGACTTTGTGGGATCATTGTTTGGTACGATTTCAATCATGTGTTTGATGACAATGTTGATGCATGTATCGATCTTGAGCTTGCCTGTTTATGATGGTTTCGGCTTAACTTTCATGTATAAATTCTCACAACTTGGTCGTGGCTTTTGTTGAGACAAGATTTTGATTGATGTCAACATATAAAGGTGCAGAGAAGATCATTTCATAGAGATAAGGTTTTTTTACTTTGAGTCGTGTTAGAAATAAGTTAAAATCTATCCTCAAAGTATAACACGAATGCACAAAACAATATCATATCTTCGTTGCTGAAATCTGTATATTTGAGGAATTGAAAAGTCACAGAAAAAGCCCAAACGTTCCAGGCTCCGACCGGGAAAGAGTGCAGAGTGATATAGACTATGGACCGAGGTCCTTCGGTCCATAGCCATAAAACGGTCGACTGCCCAAAAAAGGACCGGTCGACCGGTTTTACTGTGTTTGCACATAACGGCCATTTTTTGATTCTTTAAATTTCCAGAAACTTAACCAGTCGACCGGTGATTTTCAACCAGTCGACCGGTTCCGAACAACAAGCTTTTTTATGAAGGGTTGCTTCCATTCATCAAGAGTTTTCTCTTCAATTTTCAATGGAAACGGATGCCATCTTTTGTAGAAACTCTTCATGAAGGAATGCAACTATTCTACACTATAAATAGACTAAAATCATACTTTCAAATCACCGATTCTTGCTCTAATTTCTGATCTTAATTTCTAAATACTCTTGCATTCTAAAAGCTCTCAAATATTTCAATTTCTTATTGAATCATTGAAATTATTTCATATCTCTTGATTCAATAAGTAACATACTTCCTTTAATCTTCACATACGCATTATATACTTGAGGATAAGATTATAGGAAGGTGTACTACAAGTGACAAATCCGTGTTATTAAGAACACACATTGTCAAACTACAAGATTATTCATCTTGGTTGAAGTCCTATGTGTGATCAGGCAAGTGTTGAAGTCCTCGGTGTTGTTAGAGGCGTGAAATCCCGTTCGGCTACTCGGGTGTTGTATACCTGTTCCTCAGGGTGAAGTGAGGTTGTTAGTGAAAATCCAGAGAGAGGTCTGGGACTGGACGTAGGACGGTGCTCCGAACCAGTATAAAAAGCCCTAGTGTGATTTTTCCATTTTTACTGCATTTACTATACTGTGATTAGCTATTACTTTATACTTGAATATTGTTTGTCATATTACACGATCTTTGTGTGTATATTATACTTAGCAAGCACACACGCACTTTCAACTGGTATCAGAGCCAGGTCATCTTATAACCGTAACACAGTTATTTGATATATTCTTATAATATGGCAAATAACCCAAGTTCTAGCACTCAAAACACCATTTACACGGAAGGTCCATCAACACAAAGACCTCCATTCTTCAATGGCCTTAATTATAGCTATTGGACAACACGTATGTCATTTTACATGCAGTCAAACAGCTATGATGCCTGGAATGCTACACAAAAAGAAATAGTGGTTCCTACAACTGAATATTCAGAATGGACACAAGCTGAGAAAATGGCAGCAACCGTAAATGCAAAAGCAATAAACATGTTGTTTTGTGCATTAGACCAAAATGAATATAACCGTGTTAGTATCTGTACCACTGCATATCAAATTTGGCAAACGCTGAAAACCACTCATGAAGGTACTAACAAGGTTAAACAAGCCAAGATAGCCATGCTGAAAAGTCAGTTTCAAAATTTCAAAATGAAGCCGAATGAGACAATCAATGATATGTATTCGGGGTTTCAAACTATTCATCATGCACTTATTGGATTAGGGCAAAAATATTCCCATTTTGATGTTGTCTCGACAGTCCTACATTCTTTGACTAGTGAATGGGAAGGAAAAGTATTAGCGATTGAAGAAGCTAATGACCTTTCTGTCATGAAGCCAGATGAACTGATCGGAAATTTAATGTCCTATGAAGCAAATTTGCAGGCTAGAAAGGAAAAGAAAGAAGAAAAGAATAATATAGCATTTCATGCCGGAAAAGATGAAGATGAGTCAGAATCTGAAGATGAAGATTTAGATTTTATTGTAAAAGGTTTCAAAAAATTCTTGAAACAATGAAAAGCTAGTCGATATAACAAAAGGAAATCTGGTTCAAATAAACCTTCATCATCAGCTATAGAATGTTTCATCTGCCATAAAAAGGGGCACATGCACAAAGATTTTCCGGAGCAAAAGAAGAAGTCAGAAAATGACAAATTCAAATACAAGAAGGACAAATCAAAGAAACGAGCTTTCCCAGTCACATGGGATGATTCAGACTCGTCTTCATCAGAGAGTGAAAGTGATTAAGAAGATGAACAAGCAAACATTTGTTTCATGGAAACAGAAGATGAGGTACAAATTCCTACATTTGAAGAAATTCTTGATATTAATGCCGAGTTGAAAGTTAAATTTAAAGATATGAAATGACAATGCAAAGAAGCCAAAGCAGATTTGAGTAGAGCAGAGTTTGAACGAGATATGTTAAAAGATGAGAAGAAAATATTAGAAGAAGAACTTGAAAAACTTCGAGAATCATCATCTAATATTGATTCTCAATTATCTCTTTTAAGTCAAGAAATTGAAACTCAAAAAGACAAAAATGATGCTTTTACTACTGAAAATCATGAGCTTAAGGCAAAAGTCAAAATTCTGGACCTAGAAAAGGCTAGTTTACAAACTAAGTTAGATGACATTACTCAAAATGTTTCAAACTTCAACAAAGGTCGAGAAAATTTGACAAAAATCATTGGAAGTTCACAACCTGCTTCAAATAAACAAGGTGCAGGATATAATAAAACCAATCATAGAAATAGTACTAGATATGCTTCTATGTACAATAAGAATATCACTACTAGTACTAATGCACATCCAAGACCCAATTATTATAGAAATTCGAATACTTCTATGACTAGAGGTATTTATAATAATTATAGAAGTATGAAAAGGAATATAACTAGAAATTACTTAAGTATTTGGGTTCCTGTAAGTTGGAAAAACAAAGAAAAATATATCGACGATTATTTTGATTCAGTAGTTAATAATGAAAATTTTATCTTTAAAGGTTCCATTAAACCCTCTTGGGTATGGTTACCTTCCGTCTAACCCATGGACCCAAAACAAAGCAAGTGGGTACCAAACTATATATGTTATATTTTTTGCAGGTACACCACAACAAAAAGAATGTTATTCTGTATCTCCTAAAGGTGCTATAATTATTTGTATTCTCTACTACTCTCGATTATTGTGCTTATTATGGTATTTATTCTTTTTAATCAATGACAAAGGGGGAGAAATATTCTCTTATGATTATTCGTATCATTCATGTTACATATACTATCATTTAAAATTATGTGCTTAACATGGTAATGGTATATGTGATCTAACATTTGTTAATGTAGGAATCAAAAGGTAAGATTATTTATATTATGAACTAACAAATGTTGCAGAAATTCAGGGGGAGCTTTATATTTAGAGGGAGAAAATCCAAGGTGTTGTCATCAATCAAAAAGGGGGAGAATGTTGAGACAAGATTTTGTTCGATGCCTATAAAGGTGCAGAGAAGATCATTTCATAGAGATAAGGTTTTTTTACTTTGAGTCATGTTAGAAATATGTTAAAATCTATCCTCAGAGTATAACACGAATGCACAAAACAATATCATATCTTCGTTGCTGAAATCTGTATATTTGAGGAATTGAAAAGCCACAGAAAAAGCCCAAACGGTCCAGGCTCCGACCGGGAAAGAGTGCAGAGTGATATAGACTATGGACCGAGGTCCTCTGGTTCATAGCCAGAAAACGGTCGACCACCCAAAAAAGGACCAGTCGACCGGTTTTACTGTGTTTGCACATAACAGCTATTTTTTTGATTCTTTAAATTTCCAGAAACTTAACCAGTCGACAGGTGATTTTCAAAGACCGGTTTCGAACAGCAAGCCTTTTTATGAAGGGTTGCTTCCATTCATCAAGAGTTTTCTCTTCAATTTTCAATGGAAACGGATGCAATCTTTTGTAGAAACTCTTCATGAAGGAATGCAACTATTCTACACTATAAATAGACTTGAAATCATACTTTCAAATCACCGATTCTTGCTCTAATTTCTGATCTTACTTTCTAAATACTCTTGCATTCTAAAAGCTCTCAAATACTTCAATTGCTTATTGAATCATTGAAATTATTTCATATCTCTTGACTCAATAAGTAATATACTTCCTTCAATCTTCACATACACATTATATACTTGAGGATAAGATTATAGGAAGGGTGTACTACAAGTGACAAATCCGTGTTATTAAGAACACACATTGTCAAACTACAAGATTATTCATCTTGGTTGAAGTCCTGTGTGTGATCAGGCAAGTGTTGAAGTCCTCGGTGTTATTAGAGGCGTGAAATCTCGTTCGGCTGCTCAGGTGTTGTATACCTGTTCCTCCGGGTGAAGTGAGGTTGTTAGTGAAAATCCAGAGAGAGGTCTGGGATTGGACGTAGGACGGTGCTCCGAACCAGTATAAAAAGCCCTGGTGTGATTTTTCCATTTTTACTGCATTTACTATACTACTGTTCTGTGATTAGCTATTACTTTATACTTGAATATTGTTTGTCATATTACACGATCCTTGTGTGTATATTATACTTAGCAAGCACACACGCACTTTCAACTGGTACCAGAGCCAGGTCATCTTATAACCGTAACACAGTTATTTGATATATTCTTATAATATGGCAAATAACCCAAGTTCTAGCACTCAAAACACCATTTACATGGAAGGTCAATCAACACAAAGACCTCCATTCTTAAATGGCCTTAATTATAGCTATTGGGCAACACGTATGTCATTTTACATGCAGTCAAATAGCTATGATGCCTGGAATGCTACACAAAAAGAAATAGTGATTCCTACAACTGAATATTCAGAATGAACACAAGCTGAGAAAACGGCAACAGTCGTAAATGCAAAAGCAATAAACATGTTGTTTTGTGCATTAGACCAAAATGAATATAACCGTGTTAGTATCTGTACCACTGCATATCAAATTTGGCAAACGCTGAAAACCACTCATGAAGGTACTAACAAGGTTAAACAAGCCAAGATAGCCATGCTGAAAAGTCAGTTTCAAAATTTCAAATTGAAGCCAAATGAGACAATCAATGATATGTATTCGCAGTTTAAAGCTATTCATCATGCACTTATTGGATTAGGGCAAAAATATTCCGATTTTGATGTTGTCTGAACAGTCTTACATTCTCCGACTAGTGAATGGGAAGGAAAAGCATTAGCGATTGAAGAAGCTAATGACCTTTCTGTCATGAAGCCAGATGAACTGATAGGAAATTTAATGTCCTATGAAGCAAATTTGCAGGCTAGAAAGGAACAGAAAGAAGAAGAAAAAATATAGCATTTCATGCCGGAAAAGATGAAGATGAATCAGAATCTGAAGATGAAGATTTAGCTTTTATTGTAAAAGGTTTCAAAAAATTCTTGAAACAACGAAAAGCTGGTCGATATAACAAAAGGAAATCTGGTTCAAATAAACCTTCATCATCAGCTATAGAATGTTTCAACTTCCATAAAAAGGGGCACATGCACAAAGATTGTCCGGAGCAAAAGAAGAAGTCAGAAAATGACAAATTCAAATACAAGAAGGACAAATCAAAGAAACGAGCTTTCTCAGTCACATGGGTTGATTCAGACTCGTCTTCATCAGAGAGTGAAAGTGATTCAGAAGATGAACAAGCAAACATTTGTTTCATGGAAACAGAAGATGAGGTACAAATTCCTACATTTGAAGAAATTATTGATATTAATGCCAAATTGATAGTTAAATTTAATGATATGAAATGACAATGCAAAGAAGCCAAAGCAGATTTGAGTAGAGCAGAGTTTGAACGAGATATGTTAAAAGATGAGAAGAAAATATTAGAAGAAGAACTTGAAAAACTTCAAGAATCATCATCTAATATTGATTCTCAATTATCTCTTTTGAGTCAAGAAATTGAAACTCAAAAAGAGAAAAATGATGCTCTTACTACTGAAAATCATGAGCTTAAGGCAAAAGTCAAATTCTGGACCTAGAAAAGGCAAGTTTACAAACTAAGTTAGATGATATTACTCAAAATGTTTCAAACTTCAACAAAGGTCGAGAAAATTTGACAAAAATCATTGGAAGTTCACAACCTGCTTCAAATAAACAAGGTGTAGGATATAATAAAACCAATCATAAAAATAGTACTAGATATGCTTCTATGTACAATAAGAATATCACTACTAGTACTAATGCACATCCAAGACCCAATTATTATAGAAATTCGAATACTTCTATGACTAGCTGTATTTATAATAATTATAGAAGTATGAAAAGGAATATAACTAGAAATTACTTAAGTATTTGGATTCCTGTAAGTTGGAAAAACAGAGAAAAATATATCGATGACTATTTTGATTCGGTAGTTAATAATGAAAATTTTATCTTTAAAGGTTCCATTAAACCCTCTTGGGTATGGTTACCTTCCATCTAACCCATGGACCCAAAACAAAGCAAGCGGGTACCAAACTATATATGTTATATTTTTTGCAGGTACACCACAACAAAGAGAATGTTATTCTGTATCTCCTAAAGGTGCATAATTATTTGTATTCTCTACTACTCTCGATTACTGTGCTTATTATGGTATTTATTCTTTTTAATCGATGACAAAGGGGGAGAAATATTTTCTCTTATGATTATTCTTATTATTCCTGTTACATATACTATCATTTAAAATTATGTGCTTAACATGGTAATAGTATATGTGATCTAACATTTGTTAATGTAGGAATCAAAAGGTAAGATTATTTATATTATGAACTAACAAATGTTGCAGAAATTCAGGGGGAGCTTTATATTTAGAGGGAGAAAATCCAAGGTGTTGTCATCAATCAAAAAGGGGGAGAATGTTGAGACAAGATTTTGATCGATGCCAACATATAAAGGTGCAGAGAAGATCATTTCATAGAGATAAGGTTTTTTACTTTGAGTTGTGTTAGAAATATGTTAAAATCTATCCTCAAAGTATAACACGAATGCACAAAACAATATCATATCTTCGTTGCTGAAATCTATATATTTGAGGAATTGAAAAGTCACAGATAAAGCCCAAACGTTCCAGGCTCCGACTGGGAAAGAGTGCAGAGTGATATAGACTATGGACCGAAGTCTTCTGGTCCATAGCCAGAAAACGATCGACCGCCCAAAAAAGGACCGGTCGACCGGTTTTACTGTGTTTGCACATAACGGCTATTTTTTTATTCTTTAAATTTCCAGAAACTTAACCAGTTGACCGGTGATTTTCAACCAGTCGACCGGTTCCAAACAGCAAGCTTTTTTATGAAGGGTTGCTTCCATTCATCAAGAGTTTTCTCTTCAATTTTCAATGGAAACGGATGCAATCTTTTGTAGAAACTCTTCATGAAGGAATGCAACTATTCTACACTATAAATAGACTTGAAATCATACTTTCAAATCACCGATTCTTGCTCTAATTTTTGATCTTACTTTCTAAATACTCTTGCATTCTAAAAGCTCTCAAATATTTCAATTGCTTGTTAAATCATTGAAATTATTTCATATCTCTTGATTCAATAAGTAATATACTTCCTTCAATCTTCACATACACATTATATACTTGAGGATAAGATTATAGGAAGGGTGTACTACAAGTGACAAATCCGTGTTATTAAGAACACACATTGTCAAACTACAAGATTATTCATCTTGGTTGAAGTCCTGTGTGTGATCAGGCAAGTGTTGAAGTCCTCGGTGTTATTAGAGGCATGAAATCTCGTTCGGCTGCTCGGGTGCTGTATACCTGTTCCTCCGTGTGAAGTGAGGTTGTTAGTGAAAATCCAGAGAGAGGTCTGGGATTGGACGTAGGACGGTGCTCCGAACCAGTATAAAAAGCCCTGGTGTGATTTTTCCATTTTTACTGCATTTACTATACTAGTGTTCTGTGATTAGCTATTACTTTATACTTGAATATTGTTTGTCATATTACACGATCCTTGTGTGTATATTATACTTAGCAAGCACACACACACTTTCAGCTTTAACTACTAAGTATTATGTACACTAGGATAATAATCTTGCTCAATTCCATTATTCATTGACGTCCTTAATTTGCAATATCATGCCCTACCATCCTTTTCGAAGCTGAAGGCCCCTGTTGGATGTACTTCTCAAGTCGTTGTTTTATAATGGCTCGTGTTGAATTAGGTCATCGCAACCACTTTCAGGTTTTAGACTGCGACCCTGCTTTAGGTCGTTATGACGATTCAAGGCCTTAGGTCGTCATTTCAGTCCTCATCTTTGGATCGCTAAACCCTTAAAGTCCTAGGTGGTTAACCCTTGATGTCATAGGTCATTTATGACCCAAAAACCTTGAAGTAGAAAGACTTCATGAGGAATCAGACTGTTATAGCGACCTAAGGGTTCCTGGTTGCATAAAATGTCCCAGAGTCTGATACCATACAGAGCGACCCAATATTTTAAGGTTGGTAGGGACGATATGATACACCTTGAATAATCTGCTTTCTGGTTTTCCATTCACATCTTAACACTGCTATTCACACATGATGTCTAAAAGAACTGAAGGGACCTCGAGCGACGCCATAACTCGCAAGCATCGTAGGTTGGAAAAACTTCCAATGTCAGAAATTAAAACTACCCATGTTGCCCCTACTTCGGCTGAGCTAAAAGCTATCATAGATAGGCCTGGCTATGCTTCCAAGCCGCACACCTCTGAGCTTGCTGACCGCTTCGAAGGCTGGTGTCTTCAAGGAGTAAACTTCGATCAATTTGACTTGGATATATATCCGTCTGACAAGCGAGATGTCCCCGAAGATTTGGATATTCTAAAGAATCACTCGTTGACGCAACTTGATGCTATTAATATTTGGATGGAAAAGCACCTTGAGGAAATTGGTCAATACCACGCACGCAAATTAGGAGCCTGGAACACCTTTGCTTGCAAGCTCCAGAGGCTGAACAGGGAGAATATTAAACTCATCACCACTTTAGAGAAGGACAAAGCTGTGCTTATTTAGGCTCTTAAGTCTCAGAATGAGATCATTGCTGAACATTGAAGTCCTGGGAGCAAGGTAGAAACGACTGGTACTCCTCCTCCTGCTCAAGGTGGGGAATGATTGATTGATGAAAAGGAGAAGCTTTCTTGTTCGACTTTTGCTATTTATCTTTTATGTGCTTATGCTATAGACCGGTTGTATATGCCAGTGCCGGTCCTCGCTTAACACTCTTGCGATATTTTGCGTCTGATGTCTCTGTGTATGTCTCTGTGTTGGATTTGCGTTGCGGTGACGAAACTGTATTTTGTCCGCCACACTTTAATCTTTTATGCTAACGTCGAAAAAACATTTGCTGTGGCAATCTTTTGGTTTTGAACTCGTATGTCCCACACTACCTGCACTGCAATTAAGATAAACTTTTGCATAATTTCGGACTTGTACTCATTATCAATTGTCCATGTTGATAACGGATTAGCTAGAAATAAACTATAACGAACTTTAACTTGCGTTGAATAAAATGCTAGCCTAGGACCATCTGATTTGACCTTTCAAAACTCATCAAATGTTGTTCGCATAGCCATTGTATTCTAATTCAAATTTGTGTTAATGCTTAAAATCGTCCAGTCAACTTAGGTTGACTGTAGATCCCAAACGCTATCACTTTAATGACTCATATGAGCATGTTCGACACTTTTTGCATCTAGGATTCCAGATGCTACGCAAGTGGATTTTTTCATTCTTCACATTTGACTTTTCTGATGCTACGCGAATGATTCGACACTCTTCACATCTGAGATTCCAGATGCTACGCGGGGTTCGACACTCTTCACAGTTGAGATTTCAGATGCTACGCAAGTGGATTTTTTCATTCTTCACATCTGACTTTTCATATGCTACACGAATGATTCGACACTCTTCACATGTGAGATTTCAGATGCTACGCAAGTGGATTTTTTCATTCTTCACATCTGACTTTTCAGATGCTACACGAATGGTTCGACACAGTTCACATCTGAGATTTCAGATTCTACACAAGTGGATTTTTTTCATTCTTCACATCTGACTTTTCAGATGCTACGCAAATGATTCATCACTCTTCGCATCTAAGATTCCAAATGCTACGTGAATGGTTCGACACTCTTCACATATGAGATTTTAGACGCTATGCAAGTGGATTATTTCATTCTTCACATCTGACTTTTCAGATGCTACGCAAATGATTCGTCACTCTTCACATTTGAGATTTCAGATGCAACGCAAGTGGATTTTTTCATTCTTCACATCTGACTTTTCAGATGCTACACGAATGATTCGACGCTCTTCACATCTGAGATTCCAGATGCTACGCAAGTGGATTTTTTCATTCTTCACATCTGAATTTTCAGATGCTACGCGAATGGTTTTTGGCTGTTTTATCGCTTCACAGGGTGGCCATCATTCCCTTTACCATCTGCTTAACTTAGCAAGCTATTCTGGTTTGGGAACTGAAGCTCTGAACCTCTCACTTTGGGAGGTGCCCCTTTGATAAAAATTTCAGCTCTTCTGTCTGTTTGTCATGGCGCTTGCTCACTGTTTCAATCTTTGCGACTTTCCCGTTCACTTTTCAAGGCAGCGTTTTCCCTATTTATATTTTTGCATTTGCGCATGTTGGAATTCACTGCATTCAGCCCTTGAACTAGCGCTGCCGGGGTTGCGATGATATAGGAGCAAGCGCTCAACAGTTGGCATGCAATATGAAATCATTTTTTTTAAGAAAGTTTCGATTTCGCATATGACTTTGCAAGCGAGAAACTCATTCAAACACATATGCTCTTAGCCGTAGAGCCGACGTTCAATGTATCACCTGCAGGTTATTACAGACTGTTTACAATAAGTTTTGAATATAACAGAAAGTAAAATGCGAAGCAAAGCATGAGTTAAAGCAAGAAGTAGAGCATAAAGTAGAGATATAGCAATGCTGATGGCTTATTTCGAGCCACTCAGGTTGGAGCACCATCAACAACTATTAGTTGATAACCAGCCTTGGATTGGCTTGAACAGAAGCTACTTTGCTTGGACTAGACTGATCATTTGATTCCCTTTGCCCTTGAGGAATTGCAGAAGGATTCAAATCTGGTGAATTCTTCACATACTGCTGCAATCTGTTTTTCCTGATCAATTCCTCAATGAGGTTCTTCAGGTGTCGGCACTTGTTAGTGTTGTGACCAGGTTGGTTGTGAAATCTATAGAAATTTCCCAAGTTTGCTGCCTTGTTGCTTATCCTCATTGGGTTTGGCTCCGCATACTCCTTAGAATTCTTGGTTGCAAGATTGATGTTTTCAGGAGTGTCGTTCAAAGGTGTTAGTTCTGACGATTTGAAAACGCGAGACTTCTTATATGCCTTGTTGTCGTTCCCGTCACTGATTCGCTTCTGGACCTGAATACTCTTTTGGTTGGATTGCATAGCTGCACTTTTAGGAGCCTCAAGGAGTAGGTTACCGTTAATGATCTGAAGGGGCACAGGATTATCGTCTACTCTCATGTACTCCTCTGCTTTTTTATAGAACTTGTCGAGCATAGTCGGTTCATTCATCTTTTTCCACCTTCTGAATTCGCTCATTTTATCTATAGCATCGAGTACAGCCATGAGGACTATGTGTGGCTCCGGGTTCCTTACTTCAGATAGGGAAATATTAAACTGACTAAGGAAGGCTTTGACAGTTTCTCCTGACTTCTGTTTCATAGCCGAGAGTGTTATAGCGTCTTTGGCCTTGGTAGAATACAAGCGGAACTGCTCTTTGAACTTTTTGGTCAGATCGAAGAACCGATCGGTGGATTTGGGAGGCAGATTCATGAACCAGAGTGAAGCGGCTCCTTGTAAATAGAGAAGGAAATACGTGCGTATCATCTCATCTGTTGCCTTGACTGCACTCATATGCCACTCGTATTTGAACAAAAATGTAGTTCAGGTCAACAAGGCCGTTATACAGAGGTAGAGTTGGTGGATTGAACTTCTTCGGACATTCTGCTTCGAGGATTCTCTCGGTGAATGGAGTCCTATCGGGAGAGAAGTCCCATTCCCTTTCATTATCTTTTCTAGCCTGATTCTTTTTCAAAGCTCATTCTATCATATCCGATATGTATTCTTCGGTGCTATGACGCTCTTGAAGCTGAGCTCTTTACCCAACGTTCATCTAGGAATACAGTCTCGATTAGAGAGCTTAGGTGCTTTGCCTTCTCGTCGAGGGGGTGCCCCCGCGATAGGGTTAGTAACCTTTTGAGAACTCACTTCGGAATGATTCTTAGCTTTTGATCTCAATTCTTCGATATTAGCTTTGTCCTTATCACTTGCCCCACCATAATCGTCTTCCACATTATTGTTGCGGTTATGATCGGAAGTGGGTGATTTATCATTCCCTTCGAGATCTATATTCATTTTCGGAGGAGCTGGATTAGATCGAGCATTAAGGATGGAATCAAATTTTTCCATCATCATCTTAGTAGAGCCAACCATTCGGTTATTCACGTTGGCAATAGCAACTTTTAATTTATTTCTGGTCACACCAGCTCCGCTTTCTGAATTTTTGCCAACTTCAAAGCGGTTTGCGAGCGGTGTTTCTTCATTAGCAACGTTATCGGCATCTATCACGTTTATCTAGTGGTCTTCTTAGATTTGGCCATAATTTTAAAGAACGATGCGATTAGAATTTAATGGCAAGGTGTTTAACTTTGTGAGAGTGTGAGAGGAGGTAGGAGATGCGAACACGGCCCCACGATGGGCGCCAAATGTTGATCTCGAAATTTAAATCAACACCAAGGGTGTGTCGAAAGACTTCACCAAATTGGTAAGGAAGAACAAAGTGAGGCCGCAATCAAATGCATACAAAAAGCATAAGAAAAGAAAACGGAGTTTTATAGTGGTTCGATCCAATGAGAATCTACGTCCACTCTCATAAAAGATTCCAGTATCAATATGTTGATTACAAGATTAATTTCACTCTTACAACCAATTTGACACTCTCTCACTTATAGATCTTATCCAAATCCAACAAGGATCTTCACTTGATTTTGGAGAATAAGTGTTTAGAACTACTTGAGATAGTTGTAGAGAAATTTCAGCAGCACTTCGTGGCCCAAGAATCCCCCCTAATGAAGGAATTAAGGGGGTATTTATAGGTGGAGTTCGAACCAGGTGGCAATTTTGTAAATACTATACTCACGTTTTAGGTCGTAAGCGGGCTAGAAGGAACATTATATGGTCCAAACCAAGGCGGGGCATGCCAAATGAGGCGGAGCGGCCCAAAACTTCCTGATACAAAGTGATATGAGCTACGGGAGTGCAAGATGACCCAACTCATTCTGGCTGCAGGTGGTGCGAGCTAAAGGATGCAGAGCAGGCCAGGTTAAGGCGGCATGAGCTTGGACAAAGCGGGATGACCCGAGCACGCTTATAACGAGCTAAACCAGGATGATGTAGTTTGGGCTCTGATGAAGCGGGCTAAAACCTTTAGCAAGCTGGCGATCTAAGAGCCCTACGGGTTAGCAACTGGGAGAATCAAGATGCGCTAACGACTTAAGATGCTCAAACGAGCCAAAGCTTCCTGAACACCACATATTATCTGGGCGACCCAAGACATTATAACGACCTAGAGTATTTGCGTGAGCTAGAGAGCCCATCGAGTTAGAGAACGACCCAAAGGGCCTAACGACCTAAAATCATAAATCAACCTAAACATGCTCATCATTTTCTGGAACATATTTTATGGGTTAACAGTTAGCGTATGGCTTAAATAAACCAATAAAACAATGCCAACTCAGAAAAACAATGCTATAAAAATAATTAACGTTCGTTGCCTTGCGTGTCAGGTACACAATATTATCGAACTTCGTCGACCCACCTGCATACCTGGGTCAACACAGGGGTCGACCCATGGGATGTTACATGTGTCGCCCTAGTCGAACTAATTCATTTTAACTTCATTTTTTGCAAACCAAGTGTCCATTTTGATTAGAAAATTACTACAGACCTAATGGTGCTAGTCTCGTTATCCAATTTTGAACATTATTCTGATTAATATTTAGTTTATAAATCTTTTACATTTAATTATTGTTTATTAAAATTCAGGGTGTTACATTCTCCCTTCTTTAAAGGATTTCGTCCCCGAAATCTCCAAGGCTAGATGAATGTTATAAATATCATCAACTATTATCTACACCCATCTACTCAATCATCAATCACTAACATCCATTATCCTAAGATTTTCTAATGCTTTTCATCAACCTTAGGTGTTGTGTATATGTTCTTAAGCTAATGTAGAATTCGGACGGTCTACTGATTCAATTGACCTCCTTATTGTAATTCCTGTCTGTCTTACATCCAATGTGTATACAATGGAATCCTAATGATACATATAAAATTCTACATGCGTGCAATAACTATTCATTAAAATGCAACATCCAAGCGTTGATTCAACTATTTTTCATCCAAAATAAAAAATAAAAAAATGCACGTGCATCCATATGCAATTATGTAAGTATCCTAGTTCAATCGACCTATAACTAGTGCATAATGTGTGTATATGCATCCACAACATCCATTAGAAAACACTTGCATCCACGTGAATCCGCTCAATCATAACATCTTCTATTAACATGCTTTAAACCATTTCCTACTCTCTAAAAGATGCAGAAATGAATTAAGATCGTACTCTCAAAGAGATGCGAAAAAGAAGAAAGAATCCTATGTTCTAGTTCCCAAGTCGCATCATCACTGTCTTCTCCTCACTGAATCTTAACAAGCTTGATCTATTTATTCTTTAGCTTCTTCTCCTTAGATCCTAGTATCTGAGTAGGAACTCTCATGGCTGATGCCTCCCTCTCAACCTCAACATCCTCTGGAGAACTCGGGTCTACCACAACCGTAGAATCATGCAGACACTTCCGCAAGTTGTAACTGTGTCCCCAATGCCTTTTGTAGGCTTCTCCAAAAATCGCTCTTAAAGATGGGGTCTCGATCACTAACAATACTAGAGGGAAATCCATGAAGTCAAACAATCTCTTTAAGATACACTAATGCCAACCAAGATGCCATCTGCTTACTCTTAACCAGGATAAAGTGAGCACTCTTAGTCAACCGGTCGACTATAACCCAAACACTGGTGTTTCCCTTCCTCAATCTTGGTAATCCATCCATGAAGTCCATCGAGATGCTCCCCCACTTCCACTTTGGAACATACAGAGGCTGAAGCAATCCACCAGGCTTCCTCTGCTCAGCCTTCACTCGTTGACAAGTCATACATCGAGCTACATACTTAGCCACGTCCTTCTTCATCCTTATCCAATGAAAGACCCTTCTCATATCTATATACATTTTATTACCGCCCGGATGGATGGTCATCCGAGATTGATGAGCCTCCTCTAAAACTGATCTCAACAAATCATCAACTCGAAGAACACACACTCTCCCATCACGATGTAGTCACCCTCTCTCATCCACAAAATACTTAATAAGGTGTCATTAGGTCTCTCCTCAACCGCGTCGGTCCATGATATCCACTAACTGTTGATCCTCACGCTGACTAGATACAATCTCCCCTAAAATCGGTCGATGAGATGAACTTCAGACTCTGCCACTCTGCAAACAATGGACTCAAAGTCATTATTTGCCTACTTAACGCATCTACTACTACATTCCCCTTCCCTTCATTATATGTTATCCCGAAGTCATAAGATGCAAGGAACTCCATCAAATGATGTTGTCGCAAATTAAGATACTTTTGCGAGAACAAGAACTTGAGAGATTTATAATCTATGTAAAGCTCAAACTTTGCACCTAATAAATAATATCTCCAAGACTTAAGCGCAAACACTATCGCTGCTAGCCCCAAATCATGGGTAGGATAGTTCTTCTCACATACCCTCAACTGCCTACTCCCGTAACAGACAACCCTACCCTCATGCATAAGCACCACATCTAAACCTGTGTCGCAAGCATCCGTATATACAGTGAACACCTTTGTACCATCACGAAGAGTCAATACTGGAGCTGATGAAAGAGCCTTCTTCATTCTCAAAAATGTATCCTCGCAGTCACGTCCCAAGAAAATACTAGGTTCTTCTTTGTTAGGTAGGTAAGCGGAGCTGAGATCAACGTAAAATCCTTAATGAACTTCCGATAGTATCCCACCAAACCCATAAAGCTCATTACTTCTGTCGCACTCTTGGGGATTTCCAGTCCTGAACTGCAACAACTTTAGCAGGATCCACCGCTATACGATGGCTAGAGACAACATGCCTCAAGAACCTTACCTCCTTCCACCAAAAGTGTCACTTAGAAAACTTCGCCTTCAGCTGATGTGTATGGAGAGTATGGAGGACCTCTCCCAACTGTAAGGTGTGCTCCTCCTCGCTTCTCAAGAATACCAAGATATCATTAACAAATACCACCATGATCTTATTCAGATACTCCCGAAATTCCCTGTTCATCAAATCCACAAATTACGCCTGTGCATTAGTTAGCCCAAAAGGCATAACCAGCCACTCAAATAATACATTAGGAGTCCTAAAAGCAATCTTGTCTATGCTATCATCCGCCACCCTAAGCTGATGAAAACCTATAGCTAAATCCAACTGCGAGAAAACTGAAGCGCCCACTAACTGTTAACAAGTCATATATCTGTGGGAATGGGCTTCTATTCTTCTTCGTGAGATTTTTAAACTCTCTGTAATCCACACCTAGGAAGAGATAGCCTTCTACCTTAATTTTGAAGATGACTGATGCTCTCCACTCGGAAATAATCCATCTAATAAACCCTTTCTCGAACAACTTTCTCACTTGCTTACTAAGCTCCCTTCTCGCTCTCGGAGCCATGTAGCGCAGTAGCAATGCAACAAGGTTAGCCTTCTCCATGAAGTATATCCAAAAATCTATCTTGCACCTAGGAGGTATCCATTTATCTCCTCGAATACGTCTAAAAAGTATCTAACTACAAGCACCAAACTGAGATCATCGATAGAAGCATCTAGGGAATCCGAGAAATTAAGCATGACTGACCCTCGCGGGTCGCAAGAACTCTCGAGAGTCCTACCATGGCATGTCAAAATTTTAATAAATCTCCTCTTGCAGTTAAGGATGGCACTATAAATGGCCATCCAATCCATCCTAGAATGAGCCCGTAACTCAAAAAACCCAGTACATACGCGTCACACTCAAACTCAATGCCAATAATAGAAATCCTCAAACCCTTACACATCATAGATAGGTGAGTCGTACCTCCTATGAGGTTTGAGATAACTTCTGGATCATAAACTATAGAAGTATCTAAGTGTAGACTATCAGCAACAAAACTGTATATGAAAGAATAAAAAGCACTGGAATCGAACAAGTTCCTAATGGGAAAGTAGAAAAGAGAAATCAAACCTTTTATAGTGACCTTCCTACTATTGTCTTGACTGTTGCTACCAGTCTGAGTCGCCTCAAGTGGATGAACCTGTGCTCTAGATGAACCTGCCTCTTGCCCCTGCTTCTGAGGGAACTGCCTGCTATAATGTCCCATCCATCAGCACTGAAAACAAGCACCCTTCTTAGTTGTCTTCTTACAATATTTGATGAAGTGCCCCATCATACCACATCCATGACACTTCACTTCTTTCTTGATTTGTGCTTTATCTGGCTTCTCTCCCTTTTTCATTACACCTTTCCTAGGCCACCACTTTTTCTTTCCAATACCTATCTTGGCTACCTCAGTCTTATCCACCTGCTTACTCTCCTTTCCATCCTCATGCTTAAGAGATATATCCACAAGCCTCTCAAACGCATCCCCCATCAGAATATGCGTCCGTGCTAATCTTTGAAGGAGTTGGTTCAGTCCCCTCGCAAACCTCAAAGCCTTCTTGTGCGCATTATAACCAGATCTAAGCCAAATTTCGCCAACTCATTGAAGCTATTTACATACTCTTTGACTGACATACTACCATGTCTCGGACTCAAGAACTTTTCCAACTGCATCCCTTCTTCAGCTTGCCATAAAAACTTCTTTTCAAACTTATCCTTGAACTCATCCCATGTTTCTATGACACAGTCGGCCTCATCTACTTTCCACCAATACGAAGACTCTCTTTTCAGTTGACAAGTGACCAACTGGATTCTCCTTTTTTCATCAAGCTTTAATAATCCAAACACACAGTCGGTCTCTTTTAGCCAATTACGAGCATCAACAAAACTCTTCGATCCAAGAAATGGCTTGCCGCCTATAGCATAGAAATGCTTAAAAAGCTTAGAGAAATTAACCGCTGGATTTAGCGGAACTACCACGACTACAGCTGGAGGTGGGGCATTTCCTCGCCCTTCGGCACATGCCGTAGCTTCGACATATCTACGGAACCATGCCGAAATAGGAACACCCTCTGGAAAATTAGGAGCCTCCGATATGCTGAAAAGAATTAGATAATGATTCAAAATGGGATCAAGAAAATATTTTAATTGACTTGAGGGAATATTTTTCAAAAGTAAGTTGTACTTGAAATTTTTTACTTTTGAAAATACTTTTTCAAAAAAATTTATCTGATCTTGTAACCTTAGGCTCTGATACCGCATGTGACACCCCATACCCCTTGACGTCACCCATATGAGGATGCGTTAAGGTTTATGAAGTGCTTAGGTATAAAGTAACAACATAAAGACTAAAATTCACAAGACGGAAATATAAAACATAGCGGGAACTTTAAAACATTTAATAAATAAGCAAGTCAAATCACAATAATTATTATATTTCAAAATAATAAATAGTCATCATTATAAAACAAACATATTGTCTCATAGAAAATATCAGAGTACATAAGTAAAACCATAAATATCATCCCTCTTATAAGTCAATACGATGATCAGAAGGCAAGAAGTGAAACAATAGATGAATCTGAAAAGAGCCTGAATCCAAGATGAACTGAATAATCAAGAATCACCGCAGAGACCCTCCACCCTACAAGCCTGGGGGGAAGAAATAGAGGAGGAGTAAACAAACTACGTTAAACATAAGTATGGTGAGTTCAAGTAATTTCTAGCATGAGCATAAGATAAGGAAGCATTTAGACAAATGAATATTTCTAAGAGCACCACATATACAAGCACAAATGAAATAGCAGGAAAGATAAACATGAATAAAGATAGACTTCTCATTCATATCCAAGACTTTTTGCACCAACTACCGGGATATGACAATTAGGTTTTACCTAATTTCTACCTGTCGATCGGCTCTTGTACCCATAATGTGATTGTAACACCGCACCTCCGCTAGGGTCACTCACAAAGGGAATGCACTAGTTTTGGAGGAGCGTTATCGAGGTAAACAAACACAGAAATATTACAAGACAGAACATAGATAAAACAGCGGAAGAATCAAAAGATAAATTTCATTACTTTCAAAAAGAGTCAAAATCTTTAAGATCCAAATTACCAAATAGCCAAAGTCATTATTTTCCATTACATCAAATTCTGTCTTGCATAAATAAAAAGCATAAACTTAAAACAACAAAAGTAGCTTAATTCCCCAAAGGTAGCAGAAATGCAGCCATAGCATAGCTCAAGATCAAATCGTACATGAGCTGAACTAAAAGCAAGTGAAATCCAAGCTAAATGCTAGAGTTTCCTCCTTGAGAACCGGGGGGGAACGAAAGGAAAAGAGGCGAAAGAAAATGGGTCAGTCATAAAGACTGGTAAGTCCTAGTGACTTTCAGCATAAAAAAAGGTAAAGGTAACATGACATGTATAAACTGAAAGTAAACATAAGGATGATGACAAGATGGGCAAGATAGACTAAGATAACATGATAAATCAAGTATAGCATCGCATGTTCAAGGTTCGTTGCACCGACTGTACTAGTATCCCTACCCATGTCAAATGTTAACCATGAAGTGATCCCTTAGCCCAATATCATGAATGACCCATTACTAGGTCCAACGGAACGATCCACCAATCGACCGGCTCGCTAAAAGTTCTAGCTCGTCGTGTGTCTTTGTCATACGACCCTATCATGAATGTAGTCACCTGTGCTAGGTCCACCATAGGGTGTATCAAGACCTAGGGTTCCAACCACCGACACGAATCAAGCATGCACAGGTAAACCTACTGATGCCCAATGCCGCCTTTTTCAACTCCGGACTACATGCACGACCATAGTCCGCCTGAACCTACACTGGCGCACCAACTCAGCCGTCGTTCTGGTCGCTTGCAATCAGCCCAGTAATCGTACCCCACCCTTCCTAGTTCCAAGGTACCATGATACATCTAGTGGGTTACTGCTGAAATGGACCGCGTAACTAGGGTTTCCGTCCAATAGGTTAAGTGTTGTCATTTAAATTCGTGACTTAACCCTTATCAGTCTAGCATGTCAAGTTGGTTAAGTGTTGTCATTCGAGTTCGTGACTTAACCCGCCTATGTGTCATGTCAAATTTAACTAAGTGTTGTCGTTCAAGTTCATGACTTAGCCCTACGAATCATGTATCAAGTTGGTTAAGTGTTGTCTTTCATGTTCATGACTTAACCCTATCATGTGGCATTAATTCATTAATGCACCCCAACCTCTCACATCAGACCTGTTGTTGTGGTCACTGGATATGCCGGGCGGTTCCGGGCAGATTTACACTATAAAGTCTGACCTCGGGTTTCAAGCGTGATATGACCAACTACCCACATTGGATCTTATTGTTTGCAGTAACTGGATTTGCCGGGCGGTTCCGGGCAGAATTACACTGCAAACTCAACCCAACCTCGAGTTGGCCATTTTCAAGTTCATTCTAGTGTCATGTCCATGTTCAAATTTTATATCAAGTTCGTGTCAAGTTTCCAGGCAAGTTTCATGTCCATATCCAGATTCAAGTTATAACAATGTTCATGTTTCAATTTATGCCTATTATCAAGTTCATGATTCATGTTCATAACCAATTCATGTTTTGCCTAATCTACCCAAATCGTATTCCCATCGTATGTAAACGTGAATCGATCTATATTACAAGTAAATCCAAATCCGTAAATAAAGGGAATAATATCAAAACTATGATAGGCAAAAAGGACGAGCATAAAGTGATAAAAGGGATTACAAGTCTAGCATGATCTAACTTGAGATAACTAGTTACAACATCACTGGCATATGGAATCGTAGCCTCAAAACATTAGGATTTCAAATCTAGTATGATAAGGTGATAGTCATGATAAAAGTTGACATAAGGTGATAGTCCCAAACTTGTGAATAATAACTGATTCAACATCACAGGCATGATAATATTATGGACATGAAAGGATTCGATTTACAACATGAATAGGCCCAAATTAATCTCATAGCAATATTCCCAAAAGTCAAGATCCTAGATGAACAAGAATAGATATGAATCAATTATCATACATAGATGCAATTCCAATTTATAACATGAATAGGCCCAAATTAATCTCATAGCAATATTCCTAAAAGTCAAGATCCAAGATGAACAAGAATAGATATGAATCAATTATCATACATATATCTAATTCCAAATTATGTCATGTCCATACTAAGTTTATAGTTTTTATCTAAAAGTAACTTGGACTTATAGATCGTGGTCTAAGGAATTGAGATGCAGAAGTTGAATCTATAAACTAGTCATCGAATAGTTGAATCGTTGAATCTTGATTTGATTGTAGAAGCAAATCCCCAATATGCAATTCCTAGTCGTAGTCTTCAAGAAATGGTCTTCGTGTTTTATTTTAATTTATCTTAATTTAATTTAGAGTAAGAAGAAGAAGCCATGTCCATCAAGAATTTGTGCAGCATATGGTTAGAGAAGAATGGTATAAAGAGAATGAGGCTAGGAGGCTGTTTATATAGGATTAGGCAGACGAATCTAGATAGAAAACGAGACCAGATACATCAGAATGAACCCAGGCTCATAACTGGGCTTCAGCACCAGGTCAACCCCTAGGTCGACCTGGTCCCTGGGAGGTCGACCATAGTGTCGACCCCCAGGTCGACCTGGTCCTGGGCGGGAAAATTCCCGCTCAGTCTGCGCTGGAGTTTAAATTCGAATTTCGAGTTGTTTTTGATTCTGAAAATTCCTAAAACTTCGGAGGGTCATATCTCCCTCATACGGACTCCGATTCTCGAAAACTCGGACTCGTTTCCAAGCAGAATTTCGAGACGAACGCAATTGCGCGACCCATTTCCCCTAATTATTATTTTAAAATTTAATTCTGCCTTGATTTATGGTTTTAACATGTTATTAAAATTATGGTTGTTACATTCTCCCCTCCTTAAAGGATGTCGTCCCCAAAATCTTCAAGTTAAGAAGAATGCATCCTATCATCCAATCAACCAACTACTCACCCATCATCCACAAGCAACCATTGTCCTTAAAAGATTTCTAATGCTATATGAACATATGTGTGTATATGTTCCTTATCTAATGCAAATGATCAGGCCTAATTGATCTTCTTAATGCAAAATATGTTTAGTGCCATAAATCCAACATGTATGCAAATAGTCCTAGTCACATAAACACTACACGTGTGCACAAACATCCATCCATATGCAACATTCACATGATAACACATTCAATTTCATCCATAAACAAGTATAAACACTCATGTATATGCAATATGAAAATGTGTCTGAGCCGATCTAGTGCCTAATGTATGTTATGCAACCACGAGCAACCACTTGCAACCATTTGCAAACATCAAACATAACATGTTTCAATCACTTGTTTACATCCAAAAGGTTTCTAATTAAGGTTCTTAGGATAGGATTGAGAAGATAAATAAGATAAAACAAAGCATCAAGGAGAAGAAGTTAAAGATGTACCCCCAGAAGGTCCTGCTTGCGGAGCTTGCCCTTGCTTCTTAGGGCAGTTCTTGCTGACATGTCCAGTATCACCACACTGGAAGCATGCTCCCATCTTCATCTTCTTCTTTCTACAATCCTAGACTATATGCCCCTCAATACCACAGAAGTGGCATTTTCTTTTCTCATGTGTCTTGTTATCATTATTGTTGTTGTTGCTCTTGCCTCCTTTCTCAGAGTCTACCTTCTTGTTTTGAGACTCATTCGCCTTGACCTCCTTTTTGCCATTCTTGTCTTCTTCATTTAAGAGCGCCATGTCCACTAACTTTTCGTAAGTAGCTCCCATAGGTATGTGGGTCATAGCCAAGCTGTGAAGTGGCTCATTCAATCCCTTGACAAAACAGAGAGCCTTCTTATGAGGAGTATTCACTAAGTCCAGTTCAAATCGGGCCAGCTGATTGAATTGATTGACGTACTCCTTGACCGTTATACTTCCTTGCTTAAGAGATAAGAACTTTTCCAACTGTAGACTTTGCTCAGCTTGTGAGAGGAATTTCATCTCAAACCTTATCCTGAAATCCATCCATGTTTCAACCGGCCTCTCAGCGTTAGTGACTTCCCACCAATAGGAAGCTTCGACTTTGAGCAACCATACTGCCAACTGTACCTTCTGCCTATCGTCCACCTTGAAGATAACGAACAAAGCCTCTGTTTCTTTGAGCCAGTTCCTCGCTTCTACGAATGATTCAGTTCCCTTGAAATCCTTTCCACCCATGGCCCTAAAATCTATACAGATCTTTGAGAAAGCAATTGCACGAGGAGGGGGCGGAGGGGGAGGAATCGCTGCAGCTGGAGGAGGAATATCTGCTGAGCCTGCATCGTTGGCCCTAGCCTCTAAGTACTTCCTGAACCAGCCAGGTATTGGCACGCCCTTTGGAAAGTTAAGATTCCCAGACATGCTAAAATGAAAAAGAAGAGATTCAAAACGAGGAAACAAAGGATAGTGCTAATGGCTTTTGGGGAATAACCTTTAAATAAAACAAGACTTTTCTTGAAAAATGCTTCTTTGCAAACGGTTTTTGAAAATAGTTTTAGAAGGGTTTTTTTTTAAAAAAACTTTTGCCCAGTCTGGTAACCTTCTGCTCTGATACCAAGTGTAACACCCCACCTCCACTAGGGTCACTCACAAAGGGAATGCACTAGTTTTGGAGGAGCGTTATCGAGGTAAACAAACACAGAAATATTACAAGACATAACATAGATAAAACAGCGAAAGAATCAAAAGATAAATTTCATTACTTTCAAAAAGAGTCAAAAACTTTTACATCCAAATTACCAAATAGCCAAAGTCATTATTTTCCATTACAACAAATTCTGTCTTGCATAAATAAAGAAGCATAAACTTAAAACAACAAAAGTAGCTTAATTCCCCAAAGGTAGCAGAAATGCAGCCATAGCATAGCTCAAGATAAACCGTACATGAGCTGAACCGAAAGCAAGCGAAATCCAAGCTAAATGCTAGAGTCTCCTCCCTGAGAACCGGGGGGGAAGAAAACGGGTCAGTCATAAAGACTGGTAAGTCCTAGCAACTTTCAGCATAAAAACAGGTAAAGGTAACATGACATGTATAAACTGAAAGTAAACATAAGGATGATGTCAAGATGGGCAAGATAGACTAAGATAACATGATAAATCAAGTTTAAATCAAGTATAGCATCGCATGTTCAAGGTTTGCTGCACCGACTGTACTAGTATCCCAACCCACGTCAAATGTTAACCATAAAATGATCCCTTGGCCCAATATCATGAATGACCCATTACTAGGTCCAACGGAACGATCCACTAATCGATCGGCTCGCTACAAGTTCTATCTCGTCGTGTGTCTGTGTCATACGACCCTATCATGAATGTAGTCACCTGTGGTAGGTCCATCATAGGGTGTATCAAGCCCTAGGGTGCCAAATACTGACACGAATCAAGCATGCGCAGGTAAACCTACTGATGCCCAATGCCTGCTTTTTCAACTCCGGACTACGTGCATGACCATAGTCCGCCTGAACCTACATTGGCGCACCAACTCAGTCGTCGTTCTAGTCGTTTACAATCAGCCCAGTAATCGTGCCCCACCCTGCCTAGTTCCAGGGTACCATGATACATCTAGTGGGTTACTGCTGAAATGGACCGCGTAACTAGGTTTTCCGTCTAATAGGTTAAGTGTTGTCATTTAAATTCATGACTTAACCCTTATCATTCTAGCATGTCAAGTTTGCTAAGTATTTTCATTCGAGTTCGTGACTTAACCCGCCTACGTGTCATGTCAAGTTTGACTAAGTGTTGTCGTTCAAGTTCATGACTTAGCCCTACGAATCATGTATCAAGTTGGTTAAGTGTTGTCTTTCATGTTCATGACTTAACCCTATCAAGTGGCATTAATTCATTAATGCACCCCAACCTCTCACATCAGACCTGTTGTTGTGGTCAATGGATATGCCGGGCGATTCCAGGCAGATTTACACCATAACTCAGTCTGACCTCGGGTTTCAAGCGCGATATGACCAACTACCTACATTGGATCTTTTTGCTTGCAGTAACTGGATTTGCCGGGCGGTTTCGGGCAGAATTACACTGCAAACTCATCCCAACCTCGAGTTGGCCATTTTCAAGTTCATTCTAGTGTCATGTCCATGTTCAAATTTCATATCAAGTTCATGTCAAGTTTCAAGGCAAGTTTCATGTCCATATCCAGATTCAAGTTATAACAATGTTCATGTTTCGATTTATGCCTATTATCAAGTTCATGATTCATGTTCATAACCAATTCATGTTTTGCCTAATCTACCCAAATCGTATTCCCACGTAAGTAAACATGAATCAATCTATATTACAAGTAAATCCAAATCCTGAAATAAAGGGAATAACATCAAAACTATGATAGGAAAAAAGGATGAGCATAAAGTGATAAAAGGAATTACAAGTCTAGCATGATCTAACTTGAGATAACTGGTTACAACATCACTGGCATATGGAATCATAGCCTCAAAACATTAGGATTTCAAATCTAGTATAATAAGGTGATAATCATGATAAAAGTTGACATAAGGTGATAGTCCCAAACTTGTGAATAATAATTGATTCAACATCACAGACATGATAATATTATGGACATGAAAGGATTCGATTTACAACATGAATAGGCCCAAATTAATTTCATAGTAATATTCCCAAAAGTCAAGATCCAAGATGAACAAGAATAGATATGAATAAATTATCAGACATAGATCCAATTCCAATTTATAACATGAATAAGCCCAAATTAATCTCATAGCAATATTCCCAAAAGTCAAGATCCAAGATGAACAAGAATAGATATGAAACAGTTATCATACATAGATCCAATTCCAATTTCTATCATGTCCATATTAAGTTTATAGTTTTTATCTAAAAGTAACTTGGACTTACAGATCGTGGTCTAAGGAATTGAGATGCAGAAGTTGAATCTATAAACTAGTCGTCGAATAGTTGAATCGGTCAATCTTGATTTGATTATAGAAGCAAATCCCCAATATGCAATTCCTAGCCGTAGTCTTCAAGAAATAGTCTTCGTGTTTTACTTTAATTTATCTTAATTTAATTTAGAGTAAGAAGAAGAAGCCATGTCCATCAAGAATTTGTGCAGCATAAGGTTAGAGAAGAATGGTGTAAAGAGAATGAGGCTAGGAGGCTGTTTATATAGGATTAGGTGGACGAATCTAGACAGAAAACGAGACGAGATACATCAGAATGAACCCAGACTCAAAATTGGGCTTCAGCACCAGGTCGAACCCCAGGTCGACCATAGGGTCGACCTGGTCCCTGGGAGGTCGACCAAAGTGTCGACCGCCAGGTCGACCTGGTCCTGAGTGGGAAAATTCCCGCCCAGTCTGTGCTGGAGTTTGAATTCGAATTTTGAATTCGAATTTCGAGCTGTTTTTTATTCAAAAAATTTCTGAAACTTCTGAGGGTCATATCTCCCTCATACGGACTCCGATTCTCGAAAACTCGGACTCGTTTCCAAGTAGAATTTTGAGACGAACGCAATGGCGCAACCCATTTCCCCTGATTCTTATTTTAAAATTTAATTCTGCCTTGATTTATGGTTTTAACATGTTATTAGAATTCGGGTTGTTACAGTGATAACCTATGCAAGCTATGAAATTCAGGGTTATCAATCCCGAACCCATCAACTAAAAGGACACAGCCGTTAATCACAGGCGTTACAATGGTTTATCTTCCCAATCATAAAAATGCATGCTCATCATTCCAATGCGCGTGTACCCACCTCGTTTGAACCTCTTACTATCTAGTTCAGTAAAGCATGCCCTAGCCTCTACCAAATCTGAGACTCTATGATAACAATGGGACACTGACTGATAAGGATTCCCAACCAAAATGCAATTGACACAAGTCACCCCTAGACTTGGTCCCTATTCATTATTTTATTAAATCTCGTATCTTCCAAATCATCCCCATGCTACTGGAACAAACCTAAACTAGGATTTCATTATATTATTTGCACTACAAGAGATGCATTATATAGCAGCGGAGCCTGGAAATGACCGCCAACGGCTCCTGGCAATGGCTTCCAACAAAAGCTTATTTCTGGCATTTTTTTGATGTTATAAAAAAATAAAACTTTGGAATCCATTGGTTATTAAGCCGTTGGCAACCGTTGCTAACCATTGGCTGGTCGAGCAGAAATTATAACGGCCCGAGAGAATTCGACGCCCGAATTTTGGTAATAATACATAAACGCGTATTACTTGCCAAAACTCAAGTATCGAAAACATTAGGTAGTTAAATAGAAAGAAATCAGAGGGTGAGATAAGAAAGAAAAAGTAGAATAGAAGAAGAAGAAGATCCAACACAAAATCAGGGTCTCACATCGCAGCGGAACAAAATATAATATAGAAATATATCTTTATAGAGAGTTTTAAATAAAAACTTACAATCATCAGAGTACACCAACACATCTGGACGGTTATATTAATTTGTCCTCATTTACAACACACAATAGAATAACTACTTGATATCATACGTCTGAACACTTCCAGCTCATATCTTCACTACATCCGGTAACCTGAACCTGTATAACCCGGTCAAATCCGAGCATTACAAATGCTGGATCAGTCTGGTGAACCAGAGTGAGAAAACGCACTAAGTTTAAAGGTACTGCACAACTTGATTTTAAAGTCAAAATCTTTTCAAAAGAAAAGGATAATTGTAAGACAAAATCCGCACACAAATACGGAGGGTTTTTACCTTACGATAACCCAAACCTGTAATGGCCCAAATTTCCGTACCCTTTGAGTCGACTAATAACACCACACGCCCAACCCAAATTGCACAGATATACGAATCATTATTAGAAACAAGTTAGAGGATGAGAAATAGAAAGAAAGAAATAATAGAATAGAAGAAAATGAAAACCATAAACTCAGAGCGGAATGAATAAAATATATTAGATAACATAAAATTTGAAATATAATTCAGTAACTTTATATACATACCATCATCAGAGCACAACAGCTATTTCTGGAATAGTTATAAACACCTGTTTCCAGATACGAACATAATACACAGCGGAAAAATATGATAGTCTATAGCTAACTAGTGAAGCCTCCTGCTTCAAACTCCTCCAAGTGAATCTGTAAAATTCCGACTACTTGACTTCCCGTACAAATTTAGGCACCCAAGAGTTTAGGGAAAACAAACAAAATAAACTCTGGGTCAGTCATGGGACTGGTGTGAATAAACTCCAACAATTTGTTTAACTTTCAAAATTCTTTCAGAAGAAATGATAATCGTAAGACCTATCCATACACAAACGCGGATGGTTTTTACCTTACGATAACCAAAAATATTTTTGATATCAAGTCCGATGATAATATAATAGTGCCTACATCAGATAAATAAAATCTAGCGGAACGCTTGCATCTTACGCTCCATATATAATATAAAATAAAAAACCGCAGTGTGCTTATTAGAGATTGGATTCTGACTATGACAAGGTATGGAACCACCTTCCGATAGTGTATCTCTAGAGGGGAATACACTGCGTTCAACAAGAACGTCTTGCAACCCGGCCCACACATGGCTAGCTACTCATTTAGCTTGAGTGTACCAAGCACATTATCACCAACGATTATGATCAGCAACCGTTACCGAAAGCATACAACAGTGAATAGAATAAGAAGCAAATGGAATTTCTCTAGATCAGGTGATAATACCCGTAATGGGAACGACCCACTTGGCCATGCTGCCTGCCCGATTTCTGTCATTTCCTGATTGATGAGGCTTGAGGTCACGATTTCCTTTCGAAACATCTCGCCACCATTTATTTTGAATGCCACATCGTCAGACATTCGTCCATAGACGTTGTCTCGGGATGGACAAAGCAAAGGCACTATCCCATCAATCCATCTTGGGTAATTTCTTCCTAGGATTAACAGAAAAGCCATTGCATTTTACTCCGTCTTCAATTATCTTCAACATAAGTTGATTTGTAACACTCATGCTAATACAAAGTGGTTTTCAAATAATAAATCTGATTCTGGTCTCTCCGTATTGACAACAGAGGTATAAAATAAACTAAAACTTTGATAGCTGGTGATTTAACTATCAAAGGAACATCCATTCAGTTAACTATTAAATGAATTTGGTATGGAAAAATCATTCCAACCCAATCGTGTGATGCCCGCACCATTTCTTCCACCTTTATATAAACAACAAACTCAAGTTCCTCCTTTCAGGAAAATTCAAATATCGCTCTTCCCCAATAACCCATTACCGCGCCCCAATGTCTGACCGAACCCCGCTGTGAGTCACCAACGCCTTCGCCCCACCACAAATTCCATTTGTCGGCGATCCCAGACACCCTCACGACCTCTGTCCATTCGAAATTAGCTTAACCTAAATTTATTAGATTTCGTTTTATATTTTATTTTATATGATTTCCTGTTTGATATCTTACCTGATTTTGTTTTGTTCCCATGATTGAAATAGATGTACAATATTTATAAACAAAGATGCGTAGTAGGCACGGTTGTAAGGCTTTGAGTGCACGGTATATAATAGCTTGAGAAACACGGAATGGGTAGCTTGGTGGTGACATAAAATAGGAAATAGACTACTTTATAGGCTCAGTTAAATTTCAACTTACCATATACGTGCATTAATTCTTTTGAGAGGGTTTAAGTGGTGAACGGTTCACATTGCATGTGCCTTATTATTATTTTTAAATATGCGGTTCCAGGTTATGCATGTGAAACTTTTTAAAACTAGGCATGTGCTCTCGCCTATAACTTACCGTCTCATTAATTGATTTGATATGGCACTTGATGTGAACACCAACTTATTGTAGTTTTCGTTATCGAATGTAGGCGTTCATTTAAATTTTTATACGGCATCAAATATAGCTTGATATAATGTAACCATATTTCATCATAGATTGGAAGACGGTCGCCAAAATAGAACAAAGCATTTGTTTCATTAAGGGGTAAATTGTGCCCTTTTTGATAACGTAATTTCTCATGTATCGGAGTGGACACCAGTGCATATTATAGTGCAGAAACCATTTGAAATTGTCACCAGGCAGGAGAATTACTACTAACGTTTTAAGACACGAATCACTAATAGTGGCACCGTGTACTTTGAAGGAGTTTACTTCAAATTTCATAAAACTATTAAGTTTGTTCTACCGTATTATGTAAAATTCTTCTTATGATACGAGCCGCTACGAACAAAAATAAAAATACCATTATATTGAGCGATGTGCAACGATCCCAAAAGTATAATTAAATAGGCAAGATAACTTATTCTGTGGAGTCCTAAAATTACTGATATAGGGTGTAAAATTCTTAAAAAAAGTTGCTTATTTTCCAAAATAAAATTTTCAAAAAAATTCTACAAATTAAATTATGACTACGTCTCAAAAATCTTGTCCAAATTCGAAATTAATATTTAATTATATTAAATAAACCGTTATGGCTTATACATGACTCCACAATGACTTTCTAAAAATTTGATTTGGATAACTTACAATCTGCACGATGAAATTTCGATTTTTCACTTCCATTAGATAGATATAGTTTAATAGATTCAAACGTTTCTTGTTTCGAAGAAATCTGACTTATAACGAATCATGTATATTAAAGTTCAAAGCGTTAAATTACGAACTACCGTGCCGTTATGAGCTCGATTATATTATAAATTATATGTTATAACGTCGTTCAATTAAATAAATTCTTAATAACAATCGATTTATATTTCTAATAAAATATTTAAATTATTTAGAATTAAATGGCTAAAAATCTGGGTCGTTACATTCCTACCCCCTTAAAAGAATTTCGTCCCCGAAATTACTCAGATAGGAAGAGTGCTATAAACCCTATTGACTACGTTAAAATTATTTGCTTTACTTCATAATTCCCGTTTTTAACATGACCAATTAATTTCAATTAAACTATTAATTTATTATTAGTAACGAAAATTTTCAAAAATTTCGAAAATTTTCTAACCCCTTAAATTCGAAAAAAATGCGGCAGCATTTCCTCTATATAGCTCAATCAGTACAACCACAACTTGCATATCTAGGCATCTCCAGTTCAAAAGAAAAATCAAAAAGTTAAGCAACTTTCCAAATATGCCTCATCAAATCTAAGTAATACCATAAACACGTATCCTTTTGATGAGCATAAATTTTATCCCTTGTGTTCGCTTCCATTCAATATTTGCTCAACATATATCCATTAATTTCCAATCAATCCAATTCTTAGTTTCCAATCTACTAATCAACTTCCCGATTAGTCCACTTCCATTCTGTAATGCGAACTTGATTTCCATTCCAAAATCAATCCATTTATTTTGTTTGGGTTCACAACTTAGTTTCAATAGCTAATATTCAAATAATAATTTAATCCTTTAATTCGAACAAACACAAGATTTTAGATTAATATCCTTACACTCAATCTATATTCATTTCAATTTGGTTTAAACCAATTTGCTTTCCATTGGTTAATACGATGTTATTTACTTCGGTTCTTATCAATGGCAATTCAATTTATATCACTAATTTATGAATCATTTCATAAATTCTTTTGGTCAAGTTTTCATTCAATTGCAACCAAATTTCATTTCAATTGATTTCAAACATCACTTTGTTTAGTTTTGAATGATTTTCATTCAATATCTTATATTTGATTAACCATCCGTCCATATTCATCCAAATTCACTTTTAATTGGCAAGCCACATAAATTTTAATTTTCTTAGAGTCCTTCCATTCCATTTTACCTAACTTAAGTTGAATTTTGATCCATTCAATTTACTTTCGCTACTTTTATTCACTTAACTTGTACATGTGAACTTAAATTCTAGAATTCAAATCCCGCTATTTATTTCAGATTCAGCTGGAAAACATAATTATACACATATATTTATAATCAATTTAATTCAAAACAATTGAATTCTTAAAACTACTTGTTCTTTTCAAACAAATTTTCCATTAACGAATTATTAAGGTAGCAATCCGTCACTCAGAAACTTGAAAATGAATACCGATAATGTCGCGATCCATTATCAGAATTATCTTCTCGCCACTGAAGTGATTTCATTGCTTAATCACTATAAAAGTCCATTTAAAACCATTCATATTCAAAAATTCTTCAAAACAATGCTATATTCTTTTACTTTAGAAAATATTTTCTAAACACCTAGGATTTAAATTCAAATTCTGGTTTGAACTTAAGCTTAGTTTATCTCATTTGTATACATTATCTATATACAAATTATATTTGGCTATATATATAACTAGTTTGATATTTTATAATTTCATTTGATTGCAATAACAATCAGGGAATCCATATACAATAATAATTCAGAAATTATTTCTTTTATATCAAAATAGTTTTTGGGCAAAATTATTTTATTTTCCCATTTTAAAACAATATTGTATCGAACTGGCATGTTCGAGCGTTTAGAAACACTTATCGATGCAGTTGTACATTCTATATCGACCTGAATTCATAAATCACTCAACAAACCAGTCAACGCAATATAAAATAATTTTATATCAAATCTACAAATATGTGCTCATATATATACACTCAAACTCAATCTATTGTATTACTAACCCCATCTCTATTGAATTATGCCACAGAGCCAAGGGAACTACTCAACCATCAGCTCTGATACCAAATGTATTGGCCCGAATTTCCGTACCCTTCGAGTCGACTAATAACACCACATGTCCAACCCAAATTGCACAGAAATATGAATCATTATTGTAAAGAAGTTAGAGGATGAGAAATAGAAAGAAAGAAATATTAGAATAGAAGAAAAAGAAGATCACAAACTCACAGCGGAACAAATAAAAATATATTAGATAATGTAACACCCCGTATTTTCTGTGAACATAAGAATGACAAATTAGAGAATAATTAAATTGTAACAGAATAATTAAGGGAAACAAGTTACGCCATTGCGTTCGTCTCGAAATTTTGCTTGGAATAGAGTCTAAGTTTGCGTAAATCGGACTCCGTATGAAGAAGATATGGCCTTTAGAAGTTTCAGTAAAAACTAGCCCAAAATTCAAAATTCAGATTTCGAAACTCGAAACAGACATCTGGGCTGGACTGGAAAATTCCCGCCCAGGACCCAGGTCGACACTAGGGTTGACCTGGGGGTCGATCTGGGTAAACAGGTCGACACTAGGGTCGACCTCCCCCCCCCCCCCCCTTTCCAGATTCGTGGACAGAAGCATTTTTCTGTATATAGACGCCTGTTCTGACCAGATTTGTGATCCCTATGCTATTTAAACACCCCCCAAACCTAGCTTTCTCTCCACATGATTTCATTCTGCCTATACTCTGCCTCAATTCTAATTTAAAATAAAAATGGCGTTGCTACTCTACTAGAATCAAAACTAGAACTAGTGCATCTTCTTCCAATCTAAATAGAATTAAAAGAGGACAACTATTTTCTAATCTAATCGATAGTCTACGCCAAAGGAGAGCTATTCAGTGTCAGAATACAGATTCCAGAATACAAGAATCATTCCCTTTTTGTGAGTACAGTTATTTTCAAATATGAAATTTAATAATTATCTTGACATTTTTGTGAATCTGGATTTGAGGTTATGCATACTTTTCTGTGGATCTATCTTGTTAATATTATTGTGACTGTTCTGTATCTATTCCCTCTTTTCTTCCTTTTTGTTTATAGCCAAGCTACCACGAGCCTGCGCCAAATCTCATAAGAAATTAATACACGAACGCTAAATTTTGGGACAAATAATGGATAATGCATGACTGATCTTTGACTGATTTGAGAAATGGATATATGTTGTAAATTAGATCTAGATCTGTGTATACTCTGTAATTTGGAAGAAGAGGAATCATTGTATGATAACATATGACTTGAAACTTGGGGACATAATGCATATAAAAGTTAAGATCTGATTTTGAGATGATATAATTTAAAGATCTAGATTTTTGGATTCATGACTTGAAAAAGGAATATGTGACTTAGGCAAAGAGACCTATATTGTAATAGGATAACTATCAATGTGAATACGCCTAAAAGTGGATTTTTGGATATTTGGCATTAAAGGCTATAATTTGGCATAATTCATATGGTATATCATGATTTGGGGGCTTTTAGAGAATATTCTGTACCGTGCAAAGTTTAACTAAAAATTTGGGCATATGTTGTATTATGAATTATGACCATGATTTAGGCATGTAAGTTTAGGCTTAATTTATGATTAGACAAGATATGTAAATAGAATTTTAGAAATATATAATCTGCTAAATCTGTTGAATCGCCTAATCTGCTAGATTTGTTATCTGCTAAATCTGTTGAATCGCCTAATCTGCTAGATCTATTATCTGTTGAATTGCCTAATCTACTAATCTGTTGAATCGCCTAATCTGCTAGATCTGTTATCTGTTGAATTGCCTAATCTGTTGAAGGCTAAATAATTGTAATTTGGGTATGAAAATCCGTAGGCTCGATCTAAGTTTGAATAAAACATGGAAATTTGATTAATCTGATGTAACCTATAAAGAAGTTTAATTTGTTAAATGGACATAATTAGTCTGATATATGTATAATCTGTATTGGAATAAATTGGCTATGACACGAGGTAAGACTCTGTTGGCGGTAGAAGCTTGACCGGAACCAACCGGCTTAACCAGCAACCGCAAACTGTCAGTCTAATGTGAGAGGTCGTAGGCATAACTAAAATATGCTTAGACACGAGGTTAGGTCTGGCTTGTGGCAGAAGTCTGCCCGAAACCGCCCGGCACATCCAGCAGCAACAAGCTACCGACCTAATGTGAGAGGTCTATGCATTAATATTTAATTAATGCAAATTTAAGAGAAATGTGGTGTCTAAAAATGTGTTGGGTGGATAGGGTTAAACCAACTGGACCGATGAATCTAATAAAACCGTTTCGTGAATTTGTAGGCCCAATACAAAGTTAGACAATCTGTAAGTCTGTTAAATCTGTACATCTGTTCAGTTAATCTGAAAACTTGTTAACTTGATTGTCTGATCTGTGAACTAGTAATCTGAACTCTGTTTGAAACTTGTAAACAAATTAATCTGAAATCTGCTAGTCTGGGGACATAAGGTTAGGAGGGGAAATACTTGTGTCATCTATTGTTTGGGACCCATATTAGTCGGTAACCCTTTCTGGTATCAAAACTTTGACCCCACGCTGTGTAGGGGTCCGGGCATGCTTACTGAACTAATTATAAGCGGTTCATTCTGATAATGGCGAGGGGTGTTGATGGTGCGTTCCAACCGGGTCATGTGCGTGCATGGATCCGGTCTGCTCTGAGGATGTAAGACACCGTGGCATCTGTAAATAGGTCTGTGCCAATAGGTTGCTACTTTAGGCAGTGATACACACTAATGTGGGTCCGACACAGGGTATTTATGTATTAGGGAGCCAATTGCTTGGGGGTAGGACTTAGGGTACACTTTGTTCTATTTGTTTCTGTTGATACCGTCTGTTTCTATTGGGTGGTAACACATGTCTGTTTCTACGTGGTACCGTCTATGGGGGTGGTAAAGGCCCATTACTAGTGTAAACCTAATTCTGAAATTCTGTTTCCGTAACTTCTGTCTATTGGGGTGGTAAAGGTCCATTAGTTAGGTGATAAAGGCCCATTATTAGTATTCTGCTTCTGTACCTTCTGTCTGTTCGGGTAGTAAAGGCCTGTTACTAGCATTTTGTTTCTGTAGAAATTATTCTGTTTCCGTCTCGGATTCCATTTCTGATTCTGTTTCCGTACCTTCTGTTTGTTGGGGTGGTAAAGGCCCATTAGTAGGGTGGTAAAGGCCCATTATTAGTATTCTGTTTCTGTACCTTCTGTCTGTTGGGGTGGTAAAAGCCCATTATTAGCTTTCGTTTTCTATACCGTCTGCCTCTGTTCTGGTGGTAAAGGCCCATTACTAGCATTCTGTTTCTGTAGAGATTATTCTTTTTTCATTTCAGTTTCAGCTTAGACATTAGGGTAACACCTAATCCTGTTATATTAGTATTAGTGCAGAGAAGTGAAAACTAAGTAAGAAGCTTAGCTTAGCCTATATCATTCCGTTTCTTCTGTTAACCTGCTATTCCTTTTACGGTTAACTCTCATCCAGTTTTATTTACATGTCATGATACTGTTATCTGTTCATATGCTGAAAGTCACAGGACTCACCAGACTTATGTCTGACCTAGATTGTTTTGCCTCTTTTCTTCCGTTCCCCCCACCCCCAGGTTCTCAGGGTGGAAACATAGGAGCTTGATTCTGATTCTCTCTGCTTAAAGTGTTTGAAGTATTGCTTGGCTTTGGCTCTATCTTTCCATGGCAGTTTATATTGGGGATTATGGCTTTAAAAACTATGCATTCTGAAGGCTTTTGTACAAGACCGATATTTATGTACTTGAATTCCGATATTGTGATTTTGAAAGATATAACTAAACTCATTTATGTTTTTGTTGTAATCAAGTTATAAATTTTTCAAGTACTACTTTATCCATCTTGTAAATTTCTGTTCTTTCTACTAAAAACGCTCCACCAAAGTTAAGGCATTCCCTTTGCAAGTGACCTTAACGGAGGTGGGGTGTTACACTTGGTATCAGAGCTGAAGGTTACCAAATTTGATAAAAAAAATTTGAAAACTATTTTCAAAAAGGTTTTAAAAAGGAAGTATTTTCAAAAGTAGAGTTTATTCTGAAAAACATAATCCCCAAGAGCCATATATCTATCTTTTGATTTCCTGTTTAATCCTTGTTTCCTTCTTTTCTGAGTCTCCAGGGCTCCTGGCTTTCTGGGAGGTAACCTCATCGCGACATGGTTCCGTAGGCATGATGAGACTACGGCGTCTGTCAAAGGGCAAAGAAGTGCCTAATTTCCATCTGTAGCCGCAGTAATTTCACTTACAGCTAATCCTCTTCTGAGCTTCGTAAGGTTTTCCGTGCGATGAGGGCAACTTTGGAGAAAGACTTGTTAACATGTAAGAAGACTGGTTGTTTTCAGTGTGGTGAGACAGGACATCTGATCTAGGATTGCTCCAGAAGGCAAGGGCAAATGGTAGAATCCTCTGGAGGGTAGATACTCTCGTAGTTGGCAGACAGGATAGAGGTGGAATTTTTTTCCTTAGAAAGATTAATTTCCTTATCTGATCATTCTAGCATTTTGATTCTGTAGTTGAGTCTCTACTAGTCTTGTTTCTGATCCCGCTATAGTCTTAAGCCCCGTGAGGGTTACGACCCATCTGTTTGTGATAAGTTGGGGTTTGAAGGTATCTGTGTTGGGCGTTAAGTTGACTATGACGCATACATTCTGGGGTTTTATCGTGCTTAGTTTCCTAAGATTCATTTGATAATCTGATCTGTAGTAGTAGTCTGTAAGTATTTGAATATTTCTGATAAGGTTAAGGGTTTTTACTCGAAGCATGAAGTAGATTTCCAGTTGGACATTTGTTTAATGGGAGTAGTTCTCTGAGTGTCAATTTGATGTTGATTTCGGTCTTCGGGGTTGATACTTAAGGGGTTATTCTCTTAAACCGATGTCTAATGGGAACCAAGCTTTTGTTTTAATTGTACTCGCTTCTATCACTCGACTTTATCCTATTGACTGAATCTTCGACCTTTAAGTAGAAACTAATGGGTGTAAACATGTGTTTGAGACATGTTATGTTTGATGGTTGCAAGTGGATGCAGGTGGTTGCTAGTGGTTGCTCGTGGATGCATATATACACACACTAGGCACTAGATCGGCTCAAAAACACTCTCATACTGCATATGGATGTGTGTGCATTTTTTTAAAATTTTTATGGATGCAAAATGGTTGACTCAGAACATGGATGTTGCATATGAATGAACGATTGTGCACTCATATAGAAATGATGTGTATCAAATTGGAAAATTGCATACATGTTGGACCCATGGCATTGACATAATTCGCATTAAGGAGGTCAACTGAATCAGTGGACCGCCTGATCTTTGCATTAGATAAGGAACATATACACACACTTTTGCATATGTTCATACAACATTAGAAGTTTTCTAAGGACAATGGATGCTTGTGGATGATGGTTGAGTAGATGGGTGATTGGATGGTAGGACACGTTCTTCTTAACTTGAGGATTTCGGGGAAGAAATCCTTTAAGGAGGGGAGAATGTAATACCCCATTTTTTCTATGAACATAAGAATGAAAAATCAGAGAATAATTAAATTGTAACAGAATAATTAAGGGAAATAGGTTATGCCATTGCGTTCATCTCGAAATTCTGCTTGGAATGAGTCCAAGTTTGCGTAAATCGAACTCTGTATGAAGAAGATATGGCCTTCAGAAGTTTCAGTAAAAACTAGCCCGAAATCCAAAATTCAGATTTTGAAATTCAAAACAGACATCCGGGCTGGGCGGGAAAATTCCCGCCCAGGACCCAGGTCAACACTAGGGTTGACCCGGGGGTCGACCTGGGTAAACAGGTCGACACTAGGGTCGACCTTAGGGTCGACTTCCCCCCCTCCCCCCCATTTCCAGATCCACGGACAGATGCATTTTTCTATATTTAGATGCACGTTCTGACCAGATTCGTGACTCCTATGCTATTTAAACACCCCCAAACCTAGCTTTCTCTCCACACAATTTCATTCTGCCTATACTTTTCCTCTATTCTAATTAAAAATAAAAATGGAGTCGCTACTCTGCTAGAATCAAAACTAGAACTATTGCATCTTCTTCCAGTCTGAATAGAATTAAAAGAGGACAACTATTTTCTAATCTAATCGATAGTCTACGCCAAAGGAGATCTATTCAGTGCCAGAATACAGATTCCAGAATACAAGAATCGTTCCCTTTTTGTGAGTACAGTTATTTTCAGATATGAAATTTAATAATTATCTTGACATTTTTGTGAATCTGGATCTGAGGTCATGCATACTTTTCTGTGGATCTATCTTGTTAATATTATTGTGACTGTTCTATATCTATTCCCTCTTTTCTTCCTTTTTGTTTATAGCCAGGCTACCACGATCCTGCGCCAAATCTTATAAGAGATTAACGCACGAACGCTAAATTTTAGGACAAATAATGGATAATGCATGACTGATCTTTGACTGATTTGAGAAATGGACATATGTTGTAAATTAGATCTAGATGTGTGTATACTCTGTAATTTGGAAGAAGAGGAATCATTGTATGATAACATATGACTTGAAACGTGGGGACATAATGCATATAAAAGTTAAGATCTGATTTTGAGAGGATATAATTTAAAGATCCAGATTTTTGGATTCATGACTTGAAAAAGGAATATGTGACTTAGGCATATAGACCTATATTATAATAGGATAACTATCAATGTGAATACGCCTAAAAGTGGATTTTTGGATATTTGGCATTAAAGGCTATAATTTGGCATAATTCATATGGTATATCATGATTTGGGGGCTTTTAGAGAATATTCTGTACTATGCAAAGTTTAACTAAAAATTTGGGCATATGTTGTATTATGAATTATGACCATGATTTAGGCATGTAAGTTTAGGCTTAATTTATGATTAGGCAAGATATGTAAATAGAATTTTAGAAATATATAATCTGCTAAATCTGTTGAATTGCCTAATCTGCTAAATCTGTTATCTGCTAAATCTGTTGAATCGCCTAATCTGCTAGATCTGTTATCTGTTGAATTGCCTAATCTGCTAATCTGTTGAATCGCCTAATCTGCTAGATCTGTTATATGTTGAATTGCCTAATCTGTTGAAAGCTAAATAATTGTAATTTAGGTATGAAAATCCGTAGGCTCGATCTAAGATTGAGTAAAACATGGAAATTCGATTAATTTGATGTAACCTGTAAAGAAGTTTAATCTGTTAAATGGACATAATTAGTCTGATATCTGTATAATCTGTATTGGAATAAATTGGCTATGACACGAGGTTAGACTCTGTTGGCGGTAGAAGCCTGCCCGGAACCAACCGGCTTAACCAGCAACCGCAAACTGTCAGTCTAATGTGAGAGGTCGTAGGCATAACTAAAATATGCTTTGACATGAGGTTAGGTCTGGCTTGTGGCAGAAGTCTGCCCGGAACCGCTCGGCACATCCAGCGGCCACAAGCTACCGACCTAATGTGAGAGGTCTATGCATTAATATTTAATTAATGCAAATTTAAGAGAAATGTGGTGTCTAAAAATGTGTTGGGTGGATAGGGTTAAACCAACTGGACTGATGAATCTAATAAACCCGTTTCGTGAATCTGTAGGCCCAATACAAAGTTAGACAATCTGTAAGTCTGTTCTGTTAATCTGAAAACTTGTTAACTTGAGAACTAGTAATCTGAACTCTGTCTGAAACTTGTAAACAAGTTAATCTGAAATCTGCTAGTCTGGGGACACAAGGTTAGGAGGGGAAATACTTGTGTCATCTGTTGTTTGGGACCCATATTAGTCAGTAACCCTTTCTGGTATCAAAACTTTGACCCCACGCTGTGTAGGGGTCCGGGCATGCTTACTGAACTAATTATAAGCGGTTCATTCTAATAATGGCAAGGGGTGTTGATGGTGCGTTCCAACCGGGTCATGTGCGTGCATGGATCCGGTCTGCTCTGAGGATGTAAGACACCATGACATCTGTAAATAGGTCTGTGCCAATAGGTTGCCACTTTAGGGAGTGATACACCCTACTGTGGGGCCGACACATGGTATTTAGTATTAGGGAACCGATCGCTTGGGGGTAGGACTTAGGGTACACTTAGTTCTGTCTGTTTCTGTTGGTACCGTCTGTTTCTGTTGGGTGGTAACACCTGTCTGTTTCTGCGTGGTACCGTCTGCTGGGGTGGTAAAGGTCCATTACTAGTGTACACCTAATTCCAACATTTTGTTTCCGTAACTTCTGTCTGTTGGGGTGGTAAAGGCCCATTAGTTGGGTGGTAAAGGCCCATTAATAGTATTCTGCTTCTGTACCTTCTGTCTGTTCGGGTGGTAAAGGCATATTACTAGCACTCTATTTCTGCAGAAATTATTCTGTTTCCGTCTCGGATTCCGTTTCTGATTCTGTTTCCGTACCTTCTGTCTGTTGGAGTGGTAAAGGCCCATTAGTTGGGTGGTAATGGCCCATTATTAGTATTATGTTTCCGTACCTTCTGTCTGTTGGGGTGGTAAAAGCCCATTATTAGCATTCTGTTTCTGTGCAGTCTGCCTTTGTTCGGGTAAAGGCCCATTACTAGCATTCTGTTTCTGTAGAGAATATTCTGTTTCCGTTTCTGTTTCAGCTTAGACATTAGGGTAACACCTAATCCTGTTATATTAGTATTAGTGCGGAGAAGTAAAAACTAAGTAAGAAGCTTAGCTTAGCCTATATCATTCTGTTTCTTCTGTTAACCTGTTATTCCTGTTACGGTTATCTCTCATCCAGTTTTATTAACATGTCATGATATTGTTATCTGTTCATATGTTGAAAGTCATTGGACTCACCAGACTTATGTCTGACCTAGTTTGTTTCGCCTCTTTTCTTCCCCCCCCCCCCCCCAGGTTCTCAGGGTGGAAACATAGGAGCTTGATTCTGATTTTCTCTACTTAAAGTGTTTGAAGTATTGCTTGGCTTTGGATCTATCTTTCCATGGCAGTTTATATTGGGGATTATGGCTTTAAAAACTATGCATTCTGAAGGCTTTTGTACAAGACCGATATTTATGTACTTGAATTCCGATATTGTGATTTTAAAAGATGTAACTAAACTCATTTCTGCTTCTGTTGTAATAAAGTTATAAATTTTCCAAGTACTACTTTATCTGTCATGTAAATTTTTGTTTTGTCTACTAAAAACGCTCCACCAAAGTTAAGGCATTCCCTTTGCGAGTGACCTTAACGGAGGTGGGGTGTTACAGAAAACATAAACTTTGAAATATAATTCAGTAACTTTATATACATACCATCATCAGAGCACAACAGCTATTTCTGGAACCGTTATAAACACCTGTTTCCGGATACGAACATAATACACAATGGAAAAATATGATAGTCTATAGCTAACTGGTGAAGCATCCTGCTTCAAACTCCTCCAAGTGAATCTGCAAAATTCCGACTACTTGACTGCCCGTACAAGTTTGGGCGCCTAAGAGTTTAGGGAAAACAAACAAAATAAACTCTTAGTCAGTCATGGGACTGATGTGAATAAACTCTAACCATTTGTTTAACTTTCAAAATCCTTTCAAAAGAAATGGTAATCGTAAGACCGATCCACACATAAACACGGATGGTTTTTACTTTACGATAACCAAAAATATTTTTGATATCAAATACGATGATATTATAATAGTGTCTACATCAGATAAATAGAATCTAATGGAACGCTTGCATCTCACGCTCCATATATAATATGAAATCAAAAACCGCAGGGCACTTATTGGAGATTGGATTCTGACTATGACAAGGTATGGAACCACCTTCCGATAGTGTATCTCTAGAGGAGAATACACTGGGTTCAACTAGAACGTCTTGCAACCCGACCCATACATGGATGGCCACTCATTTAGCTTGAGTGTACCGAGCATATTATCACCAAAGGTTGTGATCAGCAACCGTTATAGAAAGCATACAATAGTGAATAGAATAAGAACCAAATGGAATTTCTGTAGATCAGGTGATAATACCCCTAATGGGAATGACCCACTTGGCCATGCTGCCTGCCCGATTTCTATCATTTCCCGGTTGATGAGGCTTGAGGCCACGATTTCCTTTTTGAACATCTTGCCACCATTTACTTTGAATGTTACATCGTCATACATTCATCCATATACGTTGTCCTAGGATGGAAAAACCGAAGGCACCATCCATCAATCCATCTTGGGCAATTTCTACCTGGGATTAATAGAAAAGCCCTTGCATTTTACTCCATCTTTAGTTATCTTCAGCATAAGTTGATTCGTAACGCTTATGCCAATACCGAGTGGTTTTCAGATAATAAATCTGATTTCGGTCTCTCCGTATTGACAACGTAGGTATAAAATAAACTAAAACTTTGATAACTAGTGAGTTAACTATCAAAGGAACATCCATTCAACTAACGATCCTATGTTTCAAATGGAATTTCTACCGATCAACCATCAAACAATATTGGCCCCTTTTAAATCAATTTCTTATTATATTATCATTTCCAATTCCCATTTCCCGCCTTTCATATCCTTTCAGAGCTCGATTTCCTCTCTCGATTCTTGGGAAAAACATTTCCAATGTCCTAATTTCTTTATTCGAGAAAATATCTCTTATTCTAGTTAGAAAATATTTCTAATTATTCACAATCCTTATTTTCTATATTCAGAAAATATACCTTATTAATATCGGAAAATATTTCCATATTACATTTCTTAATTCCTCATTGACCAATTCATTTCATTTTCTATTTTTAGAAACATTTCTAATTATATTTCCAACACCTCCTTTAAATTAAATCGATGTTATATAAAACATCGTTACTATAACTTGACTCATTAATCGTTCATTAACTAATAGTATTACTAACCAATCCTTTCTACCAAACCTTAACCATTTCTCCGTCAATCATGTTGTCAATCAACTTGGGGTATAATTACCTCTCAGACCTTAGTTGAACTACATTCTTAATTTTGAAATAATCAAGGCTCACAACTTTAAATTCCATCAAAAATATTACTTACGAAACTCTCAGTTTCAATTTAAGAATCCATTTCTTTTACGAAATACATTAATTGTAATGATAGCGTTATAATCATTGTTTCCAAATATTTGATTTATAAAACAATTTATTATAACGGTAGCGTTAAAATCACTGTTTAGATTTATAAAACATTTATTATAACGGTAGCGTTATAATCGTTGTTTCCAAATATTTGGTTTATAAAAATATAACTTGCACTTATTAATTTGAATAAATAAATTACAGAGTAAAATAATAATTAAATAAATAAATTTGATTCCAAATGGAAAGTAAAAATAACTACTTCCCTAAATTCGATATAATCGAATTCCAATAAATAACTCTCTCTTGAATAATCTATATTTGTTTTATATTCCGTACATCGGAATTTATCTACTATTTCAGGTTAATTTCAAATTTCAAATTCACTTTTAAATTTATCATTTCCAAATCATTACCAAAATCTTTTATAACCATTCTAGACTTCAATATGTTATCACCATTTATTTCATATTCCGAATTTTGAAATAAAGCTCATCATTTTCTTCTGAAACGGTTACCGATTACCCTTCCTTATTCAAACTACAATTTGGATTCATATTTCAAATCTAAATTCCCTTTAGAGATATTTCATTTGCCAAAATATTTCCTTTTAGCCATTTTTCACTTTAATTGTGAATATATTTCTTTTATATACCTCAAATCAGTTTGATTTCATACTTATAAATAATATCTTAAATACAAATTCTATTTATAACTTCTATTCAGATTTTTCCATACCAATTTCATTTGTATTGCAAAAATCTCATTTATAATTTCCTTATAAATTTGCTAAGTCCAAATCTCAATTCAGTTATTGGTTTCAAAAATGAGTTCCACTTTTCCATATAAATTCAAATTTGAATTTATATTTCATTTTATCTAATGTTAAATAATTCATTTAATTTACAAACTCGTTTCTTGTTTTAATAAAATAAGTTTCTACTTTTTAATTCCATTCGAAATTACACTTCAATTTTTGGAAAAATATATTTACTTTTTAATCTCAAATTTCATTTTTCTATATTTCGAAATATTTTACGATATTTATATACCAAAATTCTAGGCCCAGGGTAATTCAACACAACATAATCAATCACAGTATATATCACAGTAAATAACAAACAATAATATAAATGTTGAGGGATCCAGTTGGATCCCTCCAACCTGTTTCCCTGCATCAACAGATGTTAATCAACATCAATTATATTAATTCCACATCCATATGAAATATCCTCGTAAACAGAACTAATAATCGATCAACTATCAACCATTTCAAACAAACAATCATCTCACAGTATAAAATTACGATAATTAAGTTTGAAACTCGTTTATATAAACATATAAATGACTCAGAGTTAGTGAGTTTACTCACTTTGATTTATTAATCGTTGAATATTGATTAATTTTTGACAGTTCCGATCAGACTTTTTATTTTGCCAAATTCCAACGAGCTCCAAATTATACCGGACCAGCTTGATAGTGCAGTACTTTTTGATACGATTCCAACGGCACCTGTTTCGCATAGTTCTATACACGTATGGACAGGTTATGGTGATTTCAAGTTAGACACTATTTTATTGTCATTAGTAAATTAATAATTTAATTAATTATTACCCTAATCCTCGTTATAATTCGTTAATTACCTGCTCATACTTCTTCTCCTACATGTGAATCTGCTACCCAACACTGCTCATACTTCCCCCCGTCTCGTTCTCTTCCTACCCTCCATAAATTCAACAATCGATTATACCATTAGCTCCTCCTTCTCGTGACCACTTCCACCATCAACTTATTACACTTCGTGTGTTGCTACTAGGGTCCGAACCTTCGACCTGATGTTGCGCTACAGGGGACATGCGAACTAAATTCGCTCCAACCGTCCCCAAACTTTGCCCAGCTATCACCATATCTCCCTACCTGGTGTCAACCTGAAACTGTGACTTCGGCACTATCGCCTGCTGCAGTAAGGAACAACATCACCGAAGACGACGAGAACTAAGCTACCCCCCGACATCCAACTATTTCTGCAACCAACATGCTTACCTTCTACATCAGCATCATTCCAACCCCATCATGTGATGCTCGCACTATTTCTTCCACCTTTGTTTAAACAGCAAACTCAAGTTCCTCCTCTCAGGAAAATTCAAACATCGCTCTTCCCCAATAAACCATCACTGCACCTCAATGTCTGACTGGACCTCGCTATGGGTCACCACCACCTTCGCCCCACCAGAAATTCCATTCGCCAGCGATCCCAGGCTCCCCCACGACCTTTGTCCATTCGAATTTAGCTGAACCCGAATTTATTAGATTTCGTTTTATATTTTATTTTATATGATTTCCTGTTTGATATCCTACCTTGTTTTGTTTTGTTCCCACGATTGAAAGAGATGTACAATATTTATAATAGAGATGCGTGGTAGGCATGGTTGTAAGGCTTGGAGTGCACGATGTATAATAGCTTGAGAAGCATGGAATAGGTAGCTTGGTGGCGACATAAAATAGGAAATAAACTACTTTGTAGGCTCAGTTAAATTACAACTTACTTGTACGTGCATTAATTCTTTTGAGAGGGTTTAAATGGTGAAGGTATCACCTTGCATGTGCCTTATTATTATTTTTAAATCTGCGGTTCCAGGTTATGCATGTGAAACTTTTTAAAGCTAGGCATGTACTCTCGCCTATACCTTACCGTCTCATTAATTGATTTGATATGGCACTTAATGTGAACACCAACTTATTGTAATTTTGGTTATCAAATGTAGGCGTTCATTTAAATTTTATACATCATCAGATATAACTTGATATAATGTAACCATATTTCACCATAGACTGGAAGACGATCGCAAAAATAGAACAAACATTTGTTTCATTAAGAGGTAAATTGTACCCTTTTTGAGAACGTTATTTCTCATGCATCGAAGTGGACGTCAGTGCATATTATAGAGTAGAAACCATTTGAAATTGTCACCCGGCTAGAGAAATACTACTAATGTTTTAAGATACAAATCACTGGTAGTGGCACCATGTAGTTTGAAGGGTTTTACTTCAAATTTCATAAAACTATTAAGTTTGTCTTACCCTATTATGTAAAATTCTTCTTACGATATGAGTCGCTATGAACAAAAATGAAAATACCGTTGTATTGAGCGATGTGCCACGATCCCAAAAGTGCAATTAAATAGGCAAGATAACTTATTCCGTGGAGTCCCAAAAATGCTGATATGAGCTGTAAAATGCTTCAAATAAAAAGTTGCTTATTTTCCAAAATAAAATTTTCAAAAAAAATCTAAAAATTAAATTATAAATATGTCTCAAAAATCTTGTCCAAATTTGAAATTAATATTTAATTATATTAAATAAAGCGCTATGGCTTATACACGACTCCACAACGACTTTCTAAAAATTTGATTTGTACACAACTTACAATCTGCAAGACGAAATTTTGATTTTTCACTTCCATTAGAACGATGTAGTTTAATAGATTCAAACATTTCTTGTTTCGAATAGATACAACTTATGACGAATCATGTATATTCAATTAAAGTTCAAAGCGTTAAATTACGAACTACAGCGCCGTTGCGAGCTTGATTATATTATAAATTATACGTTATGATGTCTTTTTTATTAAATAAACTCCTTATAACAATCGATTTATATTTCCAATAAATTATTTAAAACAAATTTAAATAATCAGAATTAAATGGCTAAAAATCCGAGTAGTTACAAAACCATTTTTGAAATCATATATTTTATTATATTATAATAATATCTAAATACAAATAAATAACAATTTAGCGGAATGCTTGCATCTCACGATCTTCATAGTATATAATCAAAACCGCGGGCGCTTATTGGAGAATGGATTTCCATGGAAAGGTATGGCAACCACCTTTGCGACAGTGTATCTCTAGAGAGGAATACACTGAGTTCAACAAGAACATCTTGTAACTCAGGCTAAACATGACCGACCCCTCGTTTCGCTTGAGAGTACTGAATATATTGTCACCTACGGTTGCTAGCAACATAACCGTTCCCAGGAGATACAGATGCAAAAAGAAGAACAAATATGAATATTCTCTAGATGGTGACAATGTACACTAATGGGAGCGACCCACATAGCCATGCTACCTACCCGATTTTTACCATTTCCCAATTGATGAGGCTTGAGGTCATAAATACCTTTAGAACATTCGGCCACCATTCACTTTGAACGCCACTTCGTCAGTTCCTCCAAATATCACTAATTAACGTCCATAAAAATACTCTAGTAGTTGAGCGAAGAGAATGACCATTCTCCGCCACCAACTATGGTAAGTTTGAAGAAATCAACTAACGTGAATCTTTTGGAAATACTCTGTCATACATTCGTTCATACAAGTCATCCAGGAACAGGATGAACCGAAGTCACCCTCCTACCACATCCTAGGTATCACCCTATAGATCAGTAGTGAGTAGTCCTTGCAATCCATAGATTCTAATCACGACAGAATCACTGTCGAAATGTCTATGGCCGCTAAACCAGAGAAATTCAATAAGCATCTCTTCTGCTCATGAAGATCAACGGTCTTCAATTTCTCCATTTTCAATAATCATCTTCTACGTATTTGCTAGTTCGGAATGGTTTTTGAATATAAATTTGATCCCGATCTTTCCGTACCAACCATCATATAAGTCAGATTTGGTAGTTGGTTATTTAACTATCAAATAAATATTCATGAGAATAAAATGAGTATACTAGTTCAGTTCAACATTACATGGCCTCTTAATTAAAAATAATTAACGAATAGTTAATTTAAAACTTATAAATATCTCGATATTTTTAACAAAGTATTTACTTCTTATTTAACATAAGATTTATTTTCAAAACTATTTCAAATATATTAGAATTAAATCATATATATATATATTCCCAACCTTTGTTTTAACAAATTTCAATTAAAACATTGTTACCTAAAAACAATATCCAATTTATATTCTTAGGATAAAATCATTTCAAAAAATTAACCTTTTTATTTCCTTTTACTTTTGGAAATATCATTATATATATAAATATACATATTCTCAAATCTTCTCACTTCCGTTAGTTCGGAAATCTCATTATAAATATTCTCAAATCCTTTTTATTTCCGTTACTTTGGAAATTTCAATACATATTCTAAAATCATGCGATTAACATTGCGTTATTATTTCATATATGGAAATAATAAATTATTCTTAACTTCTTTCCATTACAATTAATATCATCCTTAGATAATCCCGAAGTCGTTCAAGTTGGGGGTATTTATTTACCTCTCAGAACTTAATCAACAACGTTCTTAACTTTAGATAGACATGAGTTGTAATTCAAAAATTAATATTTATTTTAATACCAATCACATATCATTTAACTATTTTATTTAATATGTGTTATAAAACTTCTTCTTTTTTTAAAGTCTCCTTCTCGAGTATAACTATTATTTCTTAATTCATTGATTAAGAATATATTTACTAAACATCACCTTTTAACTTTCTTTTAAAAGATTTGGTTTATAACTCGTATTTTTATTCCAAAATCCTATTACTCATTCTTTACCAGTTTCACTTTTAACCATCCCATTTCCAATCCATTTAACCATTCCCGCGTGAAAATCTTATTTCAATTTACTTAATTCCATTATTAAGTAACGTTAATTTAAAATTAACACTCTAATACCTCATCTCTTTGTATAAACTTTGTTTATATAATTCTAGTTTAAGATAAACCCTTTTACTCTCAATTTCCTTTTTACTTAATTCAAACATTAAGTAACCATCAATTTAAGCTATCGTATTTGCTTAAAAATCCTTTTTTAACTTCGTTATAGATACTAGGGTTTTAATATAAAACCCGTTCATAAACTCCTTTCACAATTAAATTAGATTCTATTTCAACTTCGATTACTTTTTAAATGAATTTCAAATAAAAGTAATCTCCTAAATTATTATTAATTAAAATAATAATTTACTTTAATCATTAACTATAGTAGCAGTAGTTAATTTCTTAATTAACTAAAATAAATAATAAATTCCTTTTAAAATCATTTTAAAATTAAAAAAAAAATTTGTTAAACTATTTCATTAGATTAATTCAAAACAAATTAATTTAATAATCAACCCAGTTAAAACGGTTGACTTAATCAACTCTAAACATGGTTATCTCGTTAAACAATTCCAATTACTTCTTTCTTTAAATTAATTAATATAATTAATTTAAATAATTCCATTTAATTGTTTCTTAACAAAACAATTATCCTCTCTTAACCGTTAGGTTAATTTCTGATCGTTTCCTTATAAATCTTCTTAACATAAGAATTTATTTTATAAAATCAATTAACAATTAATTATGAACTTAATTAATAAATATTTATTTCCTTTTTAACAAACTTTTATTTAAAATAATAGATTTAAAAATATATCTTCGAATATAAAATAAATTTTATAACTTCACTTTTATCGATTCACCTGAAGGTAAATCAATATTTATAAATGATTGATTTATAGGCCATATACTGCCAATTACTCAACCAATATTACCTATTGGTTTAAATAAAACAAATGTTGAATTTCAGGTCAACGGTCAACAACCAAATCAATCATCTAATCTGAACAGTTCAAATAATGATAATATGAAAATAAATATCATTAAATATATATTAGGAATCCTGTTGGATCCCTCTAACCTGTTTTTTCCTGCATTAAACTAGATTATCTCGCATAAATCCATTCAATTCAATTTAATTGGTAATTTCTATAATAGTAAATAACGATTATTTAACATCAACCAATTAACAAAACAATTTAAGCAATTCAAACAATTAAATACGTTTATTTTATAAACATGACCATAAGGTAAGTTACCTTCATTGGATCCAATCATTAAAATATCGGTTTGGTTTTCCACTGAAATTAAACAACATTTAATTTCATCGGTTCAATCAATATATGAAAATATATTTAACAAACAATCAGCCATTAGCAACCATAGCACACAATTATAAAAATTTGACTTATATAAATATAAGTTGGGAGAACTGAGTGAGTTTAACTCACCTTTATCTGATTCCATTATCACTAAAGTGGTTTGGTTTTTCGTTAAATTAAACGTGTGTTTAATTTAACCGATAGTTCCACCAGTCTCCAGCCCTGTCCAAAATAGTTCTAGAATGTAGAGTTTGGAAATTCGGTCCCAATGCACTTTATTTGGCCCGATTCTGATCAAAAATGCATAATAAAATTATAAACACCCATTTATATATATACACACACACACACACACATTATTTCCTTAATTATAATTAAATTAAGGTTTAATTACTTTTTATTAACCATAACCACCGATTACTCCTTGTTTCCTATATACTTCTGTTGTTCACTACATAAAATATAATGTTTGTTTCAGTATAGAACTTTAATTTAATTCCTTAATCAAATATTATAATTAACTAATTAAATTACCAGGTAACTACAGTTGGTCAAAGGACGATTAAATCTCAATTCCTCGTTCCATAATTTGTTGCCCCAATTTTTCCTATTCTATCCTGATTTAAAAATCATAATATCAGTTCACAGTTTATAATATAATTAATTTATTTAATTATCTATTTACCAAGTTAATTAGTTCACTGATACGATTGCCCTTCCATTCCTTTGTGTTCTTCACTGTGTAAATACCACTCATGAAGGCAAACCAAGCTTCCCATTTTTCAAATTTCAAAATCCAAGCCTTCTACTGCATGGTCAAGCCCACGTCATTATCTATTTTTAGCTATTGTTTCCCGTATTGTCTCTCCATCTTCATGTGTGGGCCCTTCTCCCCATGTTCATCTTTGTTCTACCCAGCTGCCTATAACGCCTGTTCCAATCCACGCAAGCTTCCAACTCCATCACGCATGACCGAAAATCACTACCGCTGCACCTAAAACCAGATCACCCAGAATACGTGTGCCTTCTTTCTCGATGTTCAGCAGCTTACCGAGAAAACTTCTCCAACGTCAGTTGCTTTACTCCTCCCCATTTTTATTCTGTTCGTTACTTTTTTTATAGCACAAGCCACTCGAAAATAAAAACCAATGCAACTGCAAACATCCGCCGCTGCACCCCTATTTCACCATCCACTAGTACACTAGCATCCATTCATCTACACTGCACCGTTTCCAACAGCAAGACCACCACCTCTTCGATCATCGACTTGCCTTTCCCCCTCGAGCAACGGCTTTCGGTTTGTGAGATATGATTTGTTTTCATGAATGGAGCATTTAGATTTAAGGCGTGGATGGGGTGGAAGCTTTGGTTAGAACTGTAAGTGAAGTTTCCATTTTAGCTCTTGCGTGAAGAAAATAAAAATGGCAGAATGAATTTGGTTTTAAATCGAAACAGGGGTTCGGTTTCTATTGTTGTTTGTTGGAAGTAGAAGAAATAGAAATATAGAGTAGAAGAAATAGAAATATGGATTTTTGCATGTGTTATTTATAATATTAGAACCCTTGGCAACCATGGTTCTCAGTACGATGTAGGTTTGTAGGATTCGATAGGGTAGCTTAAATTTTCAATGAGTTGTATTGTCCTTCATATAGGCTACGGTTATAGATTTTCGGCTCTGCATGGTTGAAATAAGGGAAAGCATAAGACTTCGCATGAAAGAATATGGTAGGCTGGCAGTGAAAATACATACTGGATAAAGACATACATGTGCGTTGCAGCGTAATAGGGTAGGGGAGATTAAGGGTAGGCATGTGTATCTGTAAATTTATGCATGCGTGTCTTTTAGTTCAGTGTGTTGTTAAATCGAAATAGAGTTGGTGTTGTGCCTGTGTACTATTTAATTTTCTTTGGTAAGAAGGGATTATGTATATGCGGTATATATAGGTTAGGCATGTATACTCAGCCATATCAATTTGATTAGAAAAGAAAACGTGTACTTCATTTTACTTAAAGGTTAAGTTTAATATTTATTTATTTTATTACTTTTATATGTTGTTAAACCCCACTACTTATAACCGTCAACCGTTATATTCGAACTGACACGCACAAATTCAACCACAATGAAAATGGACATACCGCTACGTCTTAACATTCTGGTCTCAATGAAATTAATTTCGTTGAAAACTGACCCCATTTGCAAAACTACGTTATTTTAACTTTCAATTTATTTATATATTTACCTTTAAATTACACAGACAAATAAAACAACTCCAATTGGCTCCAAACTAAAAATCCAGCAATAGTTAGCTATACGTATTCCAATAAAATTTGTTTCATCGAAAACAGAGGTCGTTTGAAAATTGGCTATTTCTAAGGCTTATAAAACATCGATTAAATATTATTAAAAATCCAGAATAATCAAATAAAATAATAATAAATTATCAATGGCATAAATATCCACATAAAATATTATATACAACTTCAAACTTAATTTATACAATTCAATATCATCATTTTGGGTTAATACGGTATCCAAATTATATTAAAAACCATATAATATATAGAATAAACGTTATCGTTTATTAACGATTTCCATAGCGATTATTTTAAAATTTGAATTGGACATAACTAACAGTTTATAACATGAAATCTGGATTTTTCTCCTCCATATGAAATTCATAATCAACAAGATTTCAACCTTCCTTGTTTCACGAAAATCCAACTTATATTGGGTCATGTATATTCAATTGAAGTTAAAAATTCAATATTACGAACTACCGTGCCATTTCGAGCTTGTTTTATATTATATATAAACTTCACATTCAAATGTCGTTTTAAATGGACGAATTCAATATTAAATCCATTAATATTTCAAATATAATATTTAAAATAATAAATTTAATTAAATATCTGATTACCAAAAATATGGGGCATTACAAAAATTCACCGAACTGCTTTTTTCCTCCTCCGCTTCGTTTTCTCTCAATTTTTTTCCAACTTTCCCCACTTCCCTTCCTCCCCATTTCTAAAATCGACCTCCTCCACTTCGTTAGCCACCTATACTCTCTCCAATAAGTTCAAGGCTCTCTCCTTCCTCCACTATAGGCCCCAATTCATCCCTAATTTTCAAGGTAATAAGCCCTAATTTTATTTGATACCCTAACTATTTCAACATATATACATGTTTTTTTTAACACAGGGATTTTGAGTTAGAGCCATCCAATACAGTCTTAACAATATCAAAACGTGCTTATCAAGCTCGTATGACTTCATGTTGGCCCATGTGGACATTAGTACCAAACATTGTCAAGGAGACAATTTGGCAGGATTTTCTAATACGTGTGATATATTATTTATTACATCAAGTAGTCATGCTCCTATTTAATCAATTCATATTTATGTTATTTTTAAAGAATACAGGGTATGGTGGATCTCCAGGATACAGGTATTGGCCTCATAAAGCGCCACTGGAACAACAAAGTGGCTAAAAATTACAGAGAAACAATGAATAGCGTCAAATTAGTTGGAAAAAACCCGGATTGGATGAGTGCGAAGGTATGGGAAGATCTGCATACTTGGTGGAATTATGAGGAGTTTCAGGTAAATTTGCTGCATATTTAATTTAAATTGTTCTACTTAATTAATATATAAATTAGAATAAAATATTTTTTAAATTAAAATGTATAGGTCGCGTCCGCGAGGAATTCGGCAAATAGGAGTAAGAACCTGGTTACACATCGCGGTGGCCCTAAGTCGTTCCAGCACCATCCCGAGGACCTGACACATTTATTAATTACATAGCTATAGCTAGATTTTAAGTTATAGTTGATTTAACTTTAAGGTCTAATTTACATATGTGTATATTTCAGGAGAGGCAGGGTGGTGTTCCTGTGTCGTACTGGGATTTTTTTAGAGCATACACATGCAGTGAGTCAGATCGACGATACAGAATCAATTTCCTACTCTTGGGAGCATGATGCCAAGGCATATGATGCATATGTAAGTAAAACATAGTTAACTTAAAGTTATAATTTAATCAAAATAGTGTTATTTGAATTCAAATGTATTTTGTTTAACATGATAAGTTTCAACAACAAAGGGCACAGACGGTTGAGGAGACTGGGAGGACCGAGTAGACTATCGAGGATGAGGATAGGATTTTGGATGCTGTCATGGATCCACCAACCTAGAATATAAACTATGGTTTTGGCAATCTATCGGTAATAGGAACTAAAATTTATAATAAAAACTGAAATTTACTTGAATTGCAACTATGAAATACTGAAAATCTAAAATTATACACTGGTTACAACATCTCAGTAGCCATACCAGAAGGCTCAGGACAAGGAGGAGATCACACAGCCACGAGCCCAGATCGTAGAGCTTAATGAGAGTGATCTCCGTCGCGAAGAACAGATGAGCAGCCTAACCAGTATCTGACATAGTTCATTACTCGGTACCATACGTCACCTTCATCTTCCGGTAGAGAGAGTTGAGGTTAGTTTGTTTTGATGTTATATACGTTTTGAGTGTAGGTGAGCATTATGCTTGATACATTATGATGGTTTGTATATATTGATGTTGTGTGGGTGATGATAGTTTGGACATTGTGTTGGATGACTATTGGTGATGATGGTTCGGACACGATGTTGGTGATGACGGTTTGTATATATTGATGCCTGGGATGTATGTACACATATGCTATGTTGATGATGTTGCATTGACGTATTTTGTAAATATTGGTTTATGTTATTTGTTTTGCATGTTTTGTGTTTGATTTTGGTATAATGTTATGCTTGGCTACATATTTTATTGGGACTGTGATGTATATGCTCAAAATGGAGTAGTTTTGATGATTATAAGATTGTGTGTGGCCGAAAGTGAGTAATTTGAAATCGGTAAAAAAATATACCTAGATTTTCAATGGCTCCCAATGGTTGACAACGGCTTACAAGTCCATGTATTTCAATGGCTTCCAATGGTTAGCAACATCTAGTTTTCAACGGTCTTCAACGGTTTCCAATAGGGAGTTGGCCAACATGAAATACATGTAGCCAAGTTTCACAGTTGGAAGTCATTAGAAAATAGTCGTTGATGGCATTGGAATTCGTTGGAAACTGTTGATCCTTATACCAACGGCTTTCCAACGGCCGCCAACGTCCCTTGACCATTGGAATCCATTGTTCCTGTTGTAATTTAGGCCTCTTATCCTCCCCCAATCAGCCCCACGTTGCTGGAAGGACCTAAAGTACGAGATACTTATCTTCCCCAATCGGTCTCACACTGCCGGAACGAACTCCCTCTATCTTAGCTTATTAATTTCATCAATTTTAACTTAACACAATTTAAGTTTATTAATAAGCCTAATATAACCCCATGTTATATTCCTCGGTTGTATTAACATTTATAATTAGTGTTACTCTCTTTGCATAACCCATTCTCATGTTACTTAACGTCCAATTAAGTTTAACTTACTCCAGTTTACATGTTCTCCAGTTACATGTTAAGGTTTTATCCCTAATTTACAGTCCAATCTGATTACAATACTTAATCATTTTCAATATGCCCAAAAATCCCTTTTTATTCAATTCCAACAATATTCCAATTTAACGCATAACTAACGATAAAGGCCTAGGCTTTTTTCTGGCCTAGGCTCAGCGCTAAAAGAAAAGGGAAATGGTCCAAGCTACTCGCAAGGCCTAGACTCGAAATAAACAAAAGCTAATAAAATAGGCATAAGCATAACTATAAATAACTTTAACAAAGAAGGAGATAATAAGAAGGATTACTTTCAAACAATAAAAAAACTGGAAAGGAAATAGATAGTAAATAAATTACAGTAATTTACATAAAAACTAAACATATAAATACTGTAAATAACCATAAACATAAAACTTGCAAATTAAAACACTTAACTATCTAAACATCCGTATGCAAATAACTAATCTAAAATTTACATAAAAACTCACAGGTCTGACGAACAAAGCTTCCGCCGTGGCCTTCTTCTTAAATCTAGCAGAACCTCCACCTCTAAAAGTGTAAAAGTAAATATTAAAACTTAAGAACTTCTTCACTCCTTAAAAATTCAATTATGTTGCCTTTCCTGATTTTGGGGATATGCCTGGGGAAGAAGATGAAGAGAAGAGGTAATGGATGTGAGAAAAAACAAGAGAGGCTCTAGTAGTATATCTATAAGGTTTATTGAATGCCCTCAGCCATTCAAATTTAAGATTATACTTGGTCCAACCATGTCATCGAATCAATAAGAAAGTGCCATGTCAGCATATGGTTTAAAATAAACTAACAAAACAGTGCCAACTCAGAAAACAACGCCGAAAAAATAATTAATGTTTGTTGCCTTGCATGCCAGGCAAGGCACGCCATATTCTTGAACTGTGTCGACCCCCTCGCATGCCTAGGCCGGCACATCTGGTGACCCAGTTCAGCTGGGTCGCCAGTGACTGTTTGTTCCACCTTTTTATTTATTTAATTTTACGAATACTTCTTTAATTCATAACTAATTCATTTTAACTTTGATTTTTGTAAACCAGGTGCCCATTTTGATCAGAAAATTACAATGAACCCAATGGTGCTAGTCCTATTGTCCAATTCTAAATGTTATTTTAATTAATATTTAGTATATTAATCTTTTATATTTAGTTATTTTTTTATTAAAATTCGATGTATTACAGTTTATAACTTGGATTTTTTTCTAATACAAGTAAGAGAATAAAGAAATTCCTTCTGATTTTGGACCATTAGGGTCATACTTATAGGTGTGGGTTGACCTACCTTCCGCCTTATGGGCATCGGTTTGATGCTCCTATGGTGGCTAATGCGAAGGTCTAGTGGAAGTGCTTCCGGTGGCAGATGACTTATGCTTTTGGTATCGTTCGAAATAGCAGTTTGCCTTCCCAAATGTTTGCAAATATGTATCCATTGAGAAACTTCTAGATTCCCCAAATGCATTCCCTTGAAACATAGACTCGTCTAATTTATGGGAGGAGTAAGCTTGCAAGTGATCTCAGCTTTTGGATGTTACTGAACGATTTCCTTTTTTAAATGGAGTGCCTTTTTATGCATCAAATGCTTCCGACGGGGCCAAGTTGCTGAAACATCTACTTTAACCAAATCAAAAGGTGTACTTGGTTTTTCTCTTCTTTTGAAGACCGTTTCCCCGAAGTACATGCCCTTCAGTTGCACCGAAAGAGGCTTTTCTCTTTAATCCTAGATTTGGAAGTAAATTCCAATGAAATGGCATCAGTTGGCCCAGAAGCTCTATGTTCTTGATATCTCTTTACTGTAATTTTTTCTCTTGGTTCTTTTGGATTATTTTGGTGCTAACATATTCATTTTCATTATCTATCCCCTTTGCATTCTTATTTATCCTCCTCTTGGTTTGTTAATTAATCAATTAATTACGGTAGTCATAAATTATATGTTGTTACATAAACGATAGAGCTGAAAACTTCAACATGTATGTAAATTAATAAAGATGTATAATTTTTTGTGTTAATTTTGGGTGTTTGTAAAATAAAATTGGATGTATGAATAAAACCATCCTAAAATAATAGCTTTTTAACTTGAAATATGCTAGTGTGGAAAGAAAGAAATTATTCAACGTTCGAAATAAATATTTATAAAGGCAAAATGTAATTCTTTTAATCATGGAAGTAAGATTTTAGCATTGGACATAGTTGTTCCAAAATGATAATAAGCAGCGACACTCCATTCTAATTATAAAGAATGATATTATATGCATCCATCAAAGCAGTATTTTCACCCTAAGGAATAATAAAATGAATTAGTCAAAATCACTTCAAAAATATGATGCTCTAATAGGCAAAAACTAAGCTAGAAATAAAATGAAAACTTCCATAACAAACAACATTATACCAAACAAAGACTTTAATTCTTAAACATACCGATTTTCTCTATAATGATAGAAAAGTAAGGTAAATAATATAAGCGAAAAAATTGTATAAATTATAAAGTAATGTAATTTTATTTAATGTTTATAGTATAAATATTAATAAATATATTTTTACAATTCTATTATTTTTATGAAATTTAATAATGTTCAACAAATGTTGTATGTGTGTCACATTTTCCTCATTCATAATAATACTTTCTAGTATCATACATCAGTGAACGATGATGAAGGAATAAACAATGTAAGTAAAACCTAATTTGTTGTTTTGAGAAGGCGCCCGGTCGAATCTCCGACGCCATTACTCGGCTGGACAAGATGAATGCTGGGATAGACGAACGCCTTCTTACGCTAAGACGAAACCTGTAACAACCCGCATTCTACGCATCGGAGGATCGTAGAATATTTATTTCTTTCTTATATGAAGCCGTATGGTCATGTAACTTTGGGAAATGACTATTGGGTTCATTTCCCATGATCATGATTTTTGCCGATTCTTAAATAACCATTTTGCCCCTAGCTAGTACTGTTTTGGCCATAACTTTTGACTGGAAAGGAATTTTGATCTGAAACCACTTCCATTAGATTCGTTTGATGGTTTACCTTTAGAGTGGTTATAATAGCCAAACGGACTTACCGTTTGGGAGATATGGCTGAAATAAGGTTTGGAAGGTGAAAAACTGCTTAACCAGGCTAAATAGGGTGATTAGTGAATGGGCCCATGACCCATTTTGGGATTCGGGTTATGGGGAGGCTGAAAAGAGTTAGAGATTCATTCCATTTCAGTTTTCTAGCCTCCACTTACCTCTTAGAAACCCTAAAATGGCCTCCAACCTCTAAATCACCTCCAAATCACTTTCTAATCAAGGATTAAGCTTAGCAACATCAAATCAAGGGAGATCTTCACCAAATCAAGATTAGAGCTGCTGATTTGCATTGTTATTCGCGCCCAAACAGAGATTTATTTCAGATCTAAGGTTTATTTGTGGCTAAGGTGAGTGATCTGCATAGTTCCTCACTAATGATGGTTAATTAAGGGTAATTAATGTTAATTAGCGAATTTAAACATGATAAAATTCTGTAAAAATATTTATAAATTCTTAAATGATGTTTTAGACCTCTGATATGAACTTGGGTTAATTTGGTTAAGTTTTGCTAATCCTATCATTAATTATGCCTAAACATGTTAGGGGAAAATATGGGGTTTTGGCTATGTTTGATTCATTTTAACCTATCATATTGTTGTTTTGGTGTTTGTGGTTGATTATACATGTTGCTATGACTGTATGGTATGCTTTGTGATTGATTAGAATAGTTGGAATGGTCAAAAACGTCGTCGAATGGCGTAAAATGCTCGCTGGAAAAGTTGCAGAAAAACAGTGCAGGTTTTCGGATCGGATCGAAGGAATGGGCTCAGACCGAATAGAGGACTGGGCAAGGGATCACCGAACCGAACCGAGGCTTGGCGCAATGGTAAAGTGTGGCAAAAAGGAAGACCACAATGGTTGAACTGGGATCGGATCGAGCTAGAGAAGGGGGGGTCGGATCGGAGCGGATGGGAATAGGAATGGGGATCGGATCGGATCAGAAGATCAAGCAAGGGACGGAAGGAAGACAGTTGGCGAACCGACCCGATGTGACATGGAGGACCCGAACCGACCCGATGTGACATGGAGGACCCGAACCGACCCGATGTGACATGAAGGACCCGAACCAAACCGACGTACTGCTAAGGGACTTGGAGATCCCCGACCCGAACCGAAGCACTTGGAGGATACCGATCCGAACCAACAGAAGAGAAGGAGAGAGAACCGAACCGATCCAGTGATGACCAATAACCCGAGATGCAAAGGTAATCCAAATGGAAGTTAGAGCTCAGGATCCAGTTGGGAACCAATGAGTTCACTTCATGGTTGGGCTTTGCTGCGGGACGTGTGCTAAGGAGTTGCCGACGTTCATAACTTCGATTCACCACTGAAAAGGGATGATGGGCTATGTATCAGTGCAGTAGAGTCATCACGACTCGAGGGGAAAAGTGATCGTAGCAGGACTACGTATTAGTGCAGTAGAGTCAATATGACTCGAGGGGCAAAGTGATCGTAGTAAGACTATGAGCCAGTGAAGTGGAGCCATTGTGGCTCCATGGGGCAGAGTGGACATAGTAAAGGATTAGTAAGGCTATGAGCCAGTGCAGTGGGGTTTGTACGACTCCATGGGGGCAAAGTGGACATAGCGAAGGATTAGTGGCTATGGATCAGTGTAGTGAAGCTGTTGTGACTTCATGGGGCAAAGTGATCATAGCAAAGTATTGGGTGATCGAAGTGGTGGATATCGTATGCTTTACGCACTGAGTGAGAGATATGAGGATGGTTGCTATGTTTGATTATTTGACATCACTATGACATGCACACCCCACCTCCGTATACTTGTACACCATATATTAGTGGCACCTCAGAGTGTTGTGCAGTATGTAGTACTAACTCTTTGGTTGCAGGTCCAGGTTCAGGTATGGTTTAGTATACCTGTTATTGTTCTGTTTAGTTGCTTATTGCTCATACAAGACTTTTTGTCTGACCCAGAGTTTTATGTCTCTTCTTATTACTCTGGGTGCTCACACGAGCAGACTAGAGACAGGTTAGCTGGTGATGTGCGAGTAGCGGATTCGGAGGCGAGCAGGAGGCTTCCACGTATGATATATATAGATATTCTCCCTGTGTCGTTGCTGGTCACTACTTTGGGCATTAGTAGTGTACCTTTCTTGTTCATCTTTTGAGACAGTTTTTAAAAGTTGTAATAATGTTGGCTTTGGATCATAAGCAGTACTTTGGATTTTCCGCTGCTATGATATTTGTTTTCAACTTATGCACTGTCTCACCTGTTTTATGTCAAGTATGTTGTTATTATATTTTGTTCTATGCGCTGTGAGACATTCTACAGGTTCTTTGTTGATTCTTCATCTTCTTTCTTCCTTTCCTTCTGACGATCTGTCCCGTGCTAACTGGACATGTGTACAGCGCACCCTTAGAGTAAATGTCGGTTGTTGCGGGGCGGGTTGTCACATTTGGTATCAGAGCACTAGGTTGCGTAGTTAACCTAGGGAAAGACACTAGGGAGAGATAGTACGTATATGAGAGTGCGTATATGTGATTACTTTGGTTTTCAAAAGCTATATATATACTATTAGTATAGCTAAGGATGAAGTCGCACTGCACTAGCACCACTAAGGAGATGGTTAATCGTTTTCTCTTTACAGATTGAACGATGAGTCAATACACAAGAGGTGCTGGTAGAGGAGCCAATAATGGGAATGCTGCTGACATGAGGGCGATGTTTACTGACCTCATGAGAGATATGCTTAGGGATGTGCAAGGGGCAGTTCCCAATCCCGGAAATGGTGGTGGTCCAGTAGTGCAGGCGCCTAGGGCCGATTTCGCCAAGCTGTCCAAGGATTACACTAACCTTGGTGGGAAGCCGTTCCATGGAACGGAGTCGGCTACAGATGTTCAGGATTGGTTGGATAGCTGTGATCGTATCTTCGACGACTTGGGTATCGAGGATGCGATGAAGAGAAGGCTAGCGTCTCGTCAGTTGCAAGGGCGAGCGATGAATTGGTGGAATGCTATTAAGACAGCCACTCCAGAGGATCAGGTTACTTGGGATCAGTTTAAGGCTCGCTTTAGCGACAAGTTTATCCCAGCATCTCAGAAGTCGGAATTGTTTAGGAAGTTCTTAGAGCTTAAACAGAATGGTAGAGCAGTCTCGGACTATATTGCTGAGTTCGACACTTTGTCGAAATATGGATTATCCCTTATCGATACTCCTGAGAAGAAGAATGAGAAGTTCATTACTGGTTTGGATGGATACTTGGGAGAAAGGCTTATCAACCATATCAATGAGACTTTTGAATCGATTGTTGGGAAAGCTTTGAGATTAGAGAGTCTTTACCCCAAGTCAAAGACTGAGGTTGCATCTGCAGAAGGGCTGAAGCCGCAAGCAGGCGGTGGAGGCAAGAATAACACTCAGAACAAGAGAAAGCAAAACCAAACTAAGGATGGTCAGAAAAAGAGCAAGAAAGATGTTGAGTGATTCAGCTGTGGAAAGAAGGGCCATTATGCTAGAGAATGTCGGGCCAAGCCAACGGATAGGAAGTGCTACAACTGTAGCCAAGTGGGACATCATAAAGATAAATTTCCACAACCTCTTAAAGAGAAGCAGATTGTGAAAGCATATGCTATCGGTGTTATTCCTTCTTAGTTGAATGCCCCAACTGTGGCGGAGAAAGGAAAGAATGTCTTCATTCAAGGTATGCTTTCTATTCATGATGTACCTGTTCGAGTTTTGTTTGATACTGGGGCCTCATGTTCCTTCATATCTAGTGACCTGGTAGATAGGTTGAGACGGGAACCCGAGATATTCGATAGACCGTTGGTTGTGACGAGCCCGATTGGTGGTTCGACTAACCTTAGTATGATTTGCAGAAATTTGGTCTTATCGAGTCATGGATGTACGTTTATTTGTGATTGCTTTGTTTTGGGCTTTACTGGGTATGGAATTATATTGGGAGTCGATTGGCTCCAAAGATACAGGGTGGTGGTAGACTGTGAAGGCTTTTTGGTGACAGTTAGAGCGGACGATGGGCGGAGGGTAGTGTTTGGTAGTCTACCTAGTGATGGGGTAATGGCTAGTTTTATAAATTCCCTCGACATCCCGCATGGTGAGTTGTCAGATGTGCCCGTGGTTGGCCAGTATCCGGACGTCTTCGAGGACGTGACCGGACTTCCACCACACCGAGAGATTGAGTTCTGTATTGATTTAGTGAAAGATGCCAGACCTATAGTGAAGCCACTTCGTCGTATGGCACCAAGGGAGCAGTGAGAGCTCGGGGTGCAAGTAAGCGATCTTTTGAAGAAGGGATTTATTAGAAGAAGTGTCTCTGAGTGGGGAGCACCAATTGTGTTTGCCACTAAGGCAGACGGTTCCCTTCGTTTGTGTGTGGACTATCGCGAGTTGAATAAGGTGACGAGGAAGAATAAGTATCCTCTACCACGGATAGATGATTTGTTTGATCAACTGGAAGGAGCAAGAGTGTTCTCCCAGTTGGACCTCGCGACAGGATTTCATCATCTACGAGTAGCGGATGAGAGTGTTTCGAAAATGGCATTTAGGACGCCGTCTGGATTCTATGAGTGGTTGGTCATGCCATTTGGGTTGACCAATGCACCAGCATACTTCGTGGATCTTATGAATTGAGTATTCAGAGATCAGTTGAATAAGTTTGTTCTTGTGTTCGTAGATGACATCCTTGTTTACTCAAGGACAGAGGAAGAACACAAGGGACATTTGAGGATAGTGATGGAGGTGTTGAGAAAACACCAATTGAAAGCGAAATTTTCTAAGTGTCACTTCTGGAGGAGGGAAGTGAGATTCTTGGGCCATGTTGTTTCAGAGAATGGTATTGCCGTGGACCCCACAAAGGTGACTATGGTACAGGATTGGTCTACGCCCAAGAATGCAACAGACGTGAGAAGCTTCTTGGGGCTAGCTGGATATTATCGTAAGTTTATCCAGGACTTCTCCAAGATAGCAGCACCGTTGACTCAATTGACTAAGAAGAATCAAGCCTTCATCTGGGACGGAGTGTGTGAGAATGCATTCAAGAGTCTAAAAGTAAAGTTGACGCGTGCACCAGTGTTAGTCATTCCTAAGGGAATAAAGAAATGACGGTATACACGGATGCTTGTGGTACCGGACTAGGTGCTATATTGATGCAAGGAGGTAGGGTTGTAGCTTATGCAAGTCGGCAACTAAAGCCGCATGAGAAAAAGTATCCTACCCATGATTTGGAACTGGCAGCGATTGTGTTCGCATTGAAGATGTGGAGACATTATCTCTTAGGAGAGAGATTTGAGTTGTTTACCGATCATAAATCGTTAAAGTATCTCTTCTCCCAGAAGGATCTGAATCTCCGTCAGCAGAGATGGCTAGAGTTCTTGGCTTCGTATGATTTTGATATCGCATATACACCTGGGAAGGGCAATGTGGTAGCCGATGCCTTGAGTAGGAGACATGCCAGTTTAGGGGCTATGTTTCTTGAATGGAAGCAACTGGAGTATATCGTAGGGTATGATTTCAGACCAAAGTGCGAATTGGATCCAGAGATACTAGCTAGTTTAACGATCAGACCCACCTTGATTGAGCGGATTGGTTCCAGTCAGAGGGACGATCCTAATTTATTGGAAATCATCTCCAAGTTAGAGATGAACATCGACGGTGAGGAGATGAATTTGTATGGGCTTGATCGAAAAGGATGGCTTCGAAAGAATGAAAGACTAGTTGTACCCAACGTGAATGGTTTGAGAGATGAAGTGCTTAGGGAATGTCATCACTCAAAACTAACTATACATCCCGGTGGTGATAAGATGTATCGAGACATGAGACAGACTTACTACTGGGAAGGAATGAAAAGAAACGTTGGGAAGTTTATATCCAAGTGCATGAATTGCCAGCTAGTTAAAGCCGAGCAAAAGAAGCCTAGTGGTTTGTTGCAACCATTAGAAATTCCCGATTGGAAATGGGAGCAAGTCTCGATGGATTTCATTGATGGTTTACCAAGGACTAGATCAGGACATGATAGCATTTGGGTAATTGTGGATCGATTGACTAAGAGTGCAAGATTTAAACCAGTCAAATCGACCAGAACGGCGGCTAAGTTAGCAGAATTGTATATGAAGTTGGTAGTGAGATTTCATGGAGTACCTAAAAGCATTGTGAGTGACCGAGACTCGTTGTTCACTAGTGGGTTTTGGAAGAGCTTACAAGAGGCTCTAGGGTCGGAATTATATCTCAGTACCGCGTATCATCCTCAAACTGATGGTCAGACAGAGAGGATGAATCGTATACTGGAAGATCTCTTGAGAGCTTGTATATTAGATTTTGGTGGATCATTGGATGACCATTTGCATCTAGTAGAGTTTGCATATAATAATAGCTACCAATCCAGTATCGGTATGGTTCCATATGAAGCTTTGTATGGAAGACCGTGCAACTCACCATCATGTTGGACAGAGACTGGCGAGAAGTTTATGCTTGGACCAGATGTGGTGAGGGAAACTTTAGATAAGGTTAAGATCATTCAACAACGGATGAAGGATGCCCAGGATAGGCAGAAGAGTTATGCTGACAAGAGGAGAAAAGACTTAAAATTCTCTATTGGTGACTTGGTGTTTGTCAAGGTTTCTCCATTGAAGAGCGTGATACAATTCGGAAGGAGAGGCAAGTTGGCACCAAGATTTGTTGGCCCATTCCCAGTTCTCGAACAAGTTGGGAATTTGACATATAGAGTTGACTTACCAGAAAAGATGACGGGAGTTCTCAACGTATTTCATGTTTCCCAGCTAAGGAAGTTCGTGCACGACCCGGATTTGACTATTTCACCTGATCAGTTAGAGGACTTCGAAGTGGAACCCGAAGCGGTTGGGAACCGCAAGCCGATTCGTATTGTCGAGCATGATACGAAGCGACTTCAAAGGAAAACGGTGAAGCTAGTCAAGGTTCAGTGGGGTGAAGACGAGAATGACTGTACTTGGGAGATAGAGGAGAGCATTAGGAAGACGTATCCAGAACTCTTTGCCTGGTAAGATTTACTTTGCAATTTAGTTATTCCGCATGCTAGGATAGACTTGTTTTGTATGTTTGATGGTTGTTTTATGGCTGATAGGCATTCGGGGCCCTTTGTGTGTTTTGGTTAGGGAATTTCGGGGGCGAAATTTCTTAAGGGGAGAAGAATGTAACAACCCGCATTCTACGCATCGGAGGATCGTAGAATATTTATTTCTTTCTTATATGAAGGCGTATGGTCATGTAACTTTGGGAAACGACTATTGGGGTCATTTCCCATGATCATGATTTTTGCCGATTTTGAAATGACCATTTTGCCCCTAGCTAGTACTGTTTTGGCCATAACTTTTGACTGGAAAGGAATTTTTATCTGAAACCACTTCCATTAGATTCGTTTGATGGTTTAACTTTCCGTAGAGTGGTTATAATAGTCAAACGGACCTACCGTTTGGGGGATATGGCTGAAATAAGGTTTGGAAGGTGAAAAACTGCTTAACCGGGCCAAATAGGGTGATTAGTGAATGGGCCCATAACCCATTTCGGGATTGGAGTTATGGGGAGGCTGAAAAGAGTTAGAGATTCATTCCATTTCAGTTTTCTAGCCTCCACTTACCTCTTAGAAACCCTAAAAACGGCCTCCAACCTCTAAATCACCTCCAAATCACTTTCTAATCAAGGATTGAGCTTAGCAACATCAAATCAAGGGAGATCTCCAACAAATCGAGATTAGAGCTGCTGATTTGCATTGTTATTCGCGCCCAAACAGAGATTTATTTCAGATCTAAGGTTTATTTGTGGCTAAGGTGAGTGATCTGCATAGTTCCTCACTAATGATGGTTAATTAAGGGTAATTAATGTTAATAGCGAATTTAAACATGATAAAATTCTGGAAAAATATTTATAAATTCTTAAATGATGTTTTAGACCTCTGATGTGAACTTGGGTTAATTTGGTTAAGTTTTGCTAATCCTATCATTAATTATGCCTAAAAATGCTTAGGGGAAAATATGGGGTTTGGCTATGTTTGATTCATTTTAACCTATCATATTGTTGTTTTGGTGTTTGTGGTTGATTATACATGTTGCTATGACTGTATGGTATGCTTTGTGATTGATTAGAATAGTTGGAATGGTCAAAAACGTCATCGAATGGCGTAAAATGCTCGCTGGAAAAGTTGCAGAAAAACAGTGCAGGTTTTCGGATCGGATCGGAGGAATGGGCTCGGATCGAATAGAGGACTGGGCAAGGGATCACCGAACCAAACCGAGGCTTGGCACAAGGGGAAAGTGTGGCAAAAAGGAAGACCACAGTGGTTGAACTGGGATCGGATCGAGCTAGAGAAGGGGAATCAGATCGGAGCGGATGGGAATAGGAATGGGGATCGGATCGGATCAGAAGATCAAGCAAGGGACGGAAGGAAGACAGTTGGCGAACCGGCCCAATGTGACATGGAGGACCCGAACCGACCCGATGTGACATGGAGGAACTGAACCGACCCGATGTGACATGGAGGACCCGAACCGAACCGACGTACTGCTAAGGGACTTGGAGATCCCGACCCGAACCGAAGCACTTGGAGGATACCGATCCGAACCGACAGAAGAGAAGGAGAGAGAACCGAACCGATCCAGTGATGACCAATAACCCGAGATGCAAAGGTAGTCCAAATGGAAGTTAGAGCTCAGGATCCAGTTGGGAACCAATGAGTTCACTTCATGGTTGGGCTTTGTTGCGAGACGTGTGCTAAGGAGTTGCCGACGTTCATAACTTCGATTCACCACTGGAAAGGGATGATGGGCTACGTATCAGTGCAATAGTCATCACGACTCGAGGGGCAAAGTGATCGTAGCAGGACGACATATCAGTGTAGTAGAGTCATTATGACTCGAGGGGCAAAGTGATCGTAGTAAGACTATGAGCCAGTGCAGTGGAGCCATTGTGACTCCATGGGGCAGAGTGGACATAATAAAGGATTAGTAAGGCTATGAGCCAGTGCAGTGGGGTGTGTACGACTCCATGGGGCAAAGTGGACATAACGAAGGATTAGTGGCTATGGATCAGTGCAGTGAAGCCGTTGTGACTTCATGAGGCAAAGTGATCATAGCAAAGTATTGGGTGATCGAAATGGTGGATATCGTATGCTTTACGCACTGAGTGAGAGATGTGAGGATGTTTGCTATGTTTGATTGTTTGCCATCACTATGACATGCACACCCCACCCCCGTATACTTGTACACCATATATTAGTGGCACCTCAGAGTGTTGTGTTGTATGTAGTACTAACTCTTTGGTTGCAGGTCCAGGTTCAGGTATGGTTTAGTATACCTGTTATTGTTCTGTTTAGCTGCTTATCGCTCATACCAGACTTTTTTTCTGACCCAGAGTTTTATTCTCTTCTTATTACTCTGTGTGCTCACACGAGCAGACTAGAGACAGGTTAGCTGGTGATGTGCGAGTAGCAGATTCAGATGCAAGCAGGAGGCTTCCACGTATGATATATATAGATATTCTCCCTGTGTCGTTGCTGGTCACTACTTTGGGCATTAGTAGTGTACCTTTCTTGTTTAGCTTTTGAGACAGTTTTTAAAAGTTGTAATAATGTTGGCTTTGGATCATAAGCTGTACTTTGGATTTTCCGCTGCTATGATAGTTGTTTTCAGCTTATGCACTGTCTCACCTGTTTTATGTCAAGTATGTTGTTATTATATTTTGTTCTATGCGCTGTGAGACATTCTACAGGTTCCTTGTTGATTCTTCGTCTTCTTTCTTCCTTTCCTTCTGACGATCCGTCCCGTGCTAACTGTACATGTGTACAGCGCACCCTTGGAGTAAATGTCGGTTGGTGCGGGGCGGGTTGTCACAAAACCCAAAACCTTTCCTTACGTGAAAGTGAATCCAACGTCTTCCTTACGCGAAGATGAAACCGAAAGCCTTTCTTATGCCAAGACGCCCAATCGGATCTCTAACGCCATTACTCGGCCCAAATGGGATGAACGCTAGGGAAAAAAAACCAACATCTTCCTTACGCAAAGACCAAATCAAAACCTTCCATATTTGAAGGTGAACCCAAAGTCTTCCTTACGTGAAGGCTCTCAATCGAATCTCCAATGCCATTACTTGTCCGGGTGAGATGAACGCTGGGGCAAATGAAAGACCTTCCTTACATGAAGGCAAAACCAACATCTTCCATACGCGAAGACCAAACCAAAACCTTCCTTACGCGAAGGTGAACCTAAAGTCTTCCTTACGTGAAGGCTCTCAATCGAGTCTTCGACGCCATTACTTGGCCAAGTGAGATGAACGTTGGGGCAAATGAAAGACCTTTCTTAACCAACGTCGTCCTTACGCAAAGACCAAACCAAAACCTTCCTTACGCGAAGGTGAACCCAAAGTCTTCCTTACATAAAGGCTCTCAGTCGAGTCTCCGACGCCATTACTTGGCCAGGTGAGATGAACGTTGGGGCAAATGAAAGACCTTCCTTACACGAAGGCGGAACCATGGTCTTTCTTATGCAAAGACAAATCAGGAACTTCCGTACACAAAGGCACCTAGTTGACTCTCCGATGCCATTACTCGGCTAAGATGAGATAGACACTGGGATAGGCTAAAGTCTTCCTTATGCGAAGGCATCCAGTCAAGTCCTGAACGCCATTACTCGGCTAGATGAGATGAATGTTGGAATAAACTAAGGACCTCCTTATGCAAGGGCATTCATAGTTAAGAGAAAGACCTCTCCAAAGAAGAAGCATATGATCAGCTACTAAAGCCGGGTTTCCTAGATATATTGGCCAACTTGGAAGCTTTAAATATGCTAGTAAAAGCAAAAAGAATTTGCCAACAAATTAAAAGCTTTTAATGCAACAATTTGAATCAAGGAAATTCGGCAAAGTTAATCACACTCATCTTATGCGATTCATGACGACCCATGGTATGGGGGAAACACGACCACTTTAAGATTGGACAACGTTCGAAAAACATACCATGGGTTCATCACGACATCAAAATAACCATAAAACAAGCCTGCACTTGACAAAGAAGCAAATGCACTTGGAAATAAGTGAGCTAGAGCGTGTACGGAAGATCTTGCCTTAAAAGCTTCACAAAAGTCCTTTCCTTCGAAAGTAGGGCATCTGAAAATTTGACAAATTCGATACGTTCGATGTGTCGATAAGACTCATTACGCTGATAAAGATCAACCTTGGATACCCAACTGGTCATTGGTAATTAGTTGCGAATCTCATAAAGGAGAAAAGGTAGATACATTGGTCAAATCAAATCAAAAGCAATCTCTTGTGAGAATGAATTCCCTTGCTAAGCAAACCTAGAGTCCCACAACATAAAAGTTTCTTCATCTACAAAGCTCCAACCATAAATAACTCAAAGAACCCGATGGTATTCTGCTTCAAACCTGATGATAGGTGATGCTTAAAAGGTGACTGTGCGAATATCACATAGTTGGAATCCAATAGAGTATTCCAAAGGAAATGAAGCGAATATCCATCAGAAGTGTCAACATGAGTTATAAAAAGAAGATTGAGCAATAAGCATTGCACTGGGGCAAGCCGTTATGCGATTGAGATTCAAAGTTTTATATAGCTCGGGATAATCCACAATATCAAACACTGTTGAAAGGGACAACAGTACCATGAGGATACTACAGCAAAGTCGAAAGGCATGCGATCCACAAATTCCTCTTTCCCGACAATTTTGCGGCAAACTCGGGAATGTCAAACTGAATACACGTTTGATTAAAAACATATTGGGTGGGTACATAATCGTTTCTCTCCAGCAAATTGTCAAGAGGACGAGGAATAACTAAATAATGATTTGTCGACAATCCAGTAGTTGTAGTAGCTCTAGCCTCAGAAACACAAGTTAAAGCTCCAGTTTGAGCAGAAGTGATTTCCTTCCCAGAACGATAATTAGTCTTCTGTATGGTATTCACATTGCGCATGGAACTTCATTTTTAAATAAAATCCAGTCGATAGAAAAATATTGGCCCAGAAATGTGCAATGTTTTGTTGTGACAGAACAGGTTGTAGCGATATAAAAAACGGGGTGTGCGTAGCACGTCAATTACAAGTTCTACTTGTCGGTGTTTGCCTTAGAAAATCAAAAGTTAGATTCAAAATATAGCAAAGTTTTAATTAAAATCCGAGACCAAATTTGATGATCAAGCACAGCAGCCTAGGCGCAGCATACAAGCAAAGGCATAAAGTGGTAATATAAGCTTCAATTTAGAATAATCTAGCAATTTCAAAACTTAAATGTGCAACAGCACAATGCAAGTTCTTGGCGTTCAGCATCAAAAAAAAGTTGAGAAAAAATTATGTTTGATTTGCAAAATCCTTTAAAGGCAATAAGATACTCAATAGTATTTCGATCAAACATGTTGTCTAAAATATTACGATGCAAAACCCACGTAAAGCTCAACATGTGCAGATCATCATATCAGTGCAAAATACTCATACAAATCCAAGGCATAATTTGTGCAAATGAATGGTCAGAACAGGAATTCGAATGACAAACTATTAAAGCAACAAAACTGAAGCACATAAAATGGCAATGCAGATTTTAGGTCCTTGACAAGCAAAGAAAAAACAATTTGTCAAAACTAATTGCAAGCTCAAAGGTCAAAGACATGCGGAGCTAGAACATGAATCACAGACATGCAGTGGTATTAAATTCACACCAAATAGATGATGAAACTTAAATAACAATGTGCCCAAATCCACATTTTGCAGAGGAAAATTGGGTTAACAAAGTTGATTCAAAAACCTGTGTAAAAATAAAAATGTGCAGACTGAAGCCTCGACGAAACTGTTTAAAGGCATACACAATGGTTCAAGTATTTTACAACAAATTTCAATCTAAATCTGTTGAATAATATCATTAAATTGTGTGCAAATTAATGGTTAGAACCAGATTTATGTAGCTGTTGAATCAAGAAGTTCGCGTGCATCTCAGTGTTGTCGAACTCAATAAAATCCGTGTGTTCAATAGCTTTAACAAATCAAGCTAATCAGTATGTGTAATTAATAAAAAGGGCGTGTAAATGTTGATTCATGTACATAAATATGAATAGGTCGAACGCAACAATTACAGTCAAAATCAAACAATAGTTTGATCGAGCATGTTATTTACAACACTGCAATGCAACATCCAAGTGCAAATCAACGTCAAAAATCCAAAATACACTTAATGGTAGGAAGCCTACTTAGATACATGCGCCAAACTCTTGAACTCGAAAACCAGAACTGAAACTGGAGTACAAATTGCAATTTAAATAGATCCAAAATTTCACAAACAATTCATCAAAGTGGTGCATATACAGTCCGGTAATGGAAATCGACTCAAACCCTAAACTTGAAATAGCAATTTTCAGATTATGGAAAAAGCCGAGAACACTCAAAGATCTGACGTGGTTACAATAATCCTTGTCCACCGGTGATTGAAAAAAGTAAAAATGATTTTTTGTGGCGAGGATAAAATATAAATGAGGCTCAGATATGAAGGAAGAACACACACGGTTTGACTTCAAATCGATTTGAGCTTGGTGAAGATTCAGATCGAAAGTAGAAGGTGAGATTTTTGTTGCTTGATTTTGTTAAATGCTTTGAAGACTTAATCAATAAATGAGGCACCGTGAATCATCCATGAGATTTTTCTCAGAAAAAACTTTGAGCGCCATTAAAATGCTTTGTGAATCGGTGGAAAGGTTATGAAATGATGTAGCTCCAAAGAGATTATATATATGAAGCGGTCCACCGAAGCAATGTTTTTTACCCGATCCATCTATTGAGATTTTCCCCGACCCATGACAGAAAAGACTGCGCGTATGCGCCTTGGTCCGAAACATAATGAAAGCTCGATCCATATAAAATAATATAAATACATAATAATAACTGATCCATTGAGTTATACGTGTTCCAATTAAAGTAAGATATTTTGCATTCATCTAAAGCATTTTCCAATGTTTCACCACTATGTGTTGATGAAAATTGCATTAACGTTCATTTCGAAGCTTGCATTTTTCATAAATAAAAAATACAAGCTCCTAGGGCCATATGTTAACCCTGCTTATAACATGGCTTAGATTTCGTTAGTCAAATACATATATGGAGAAATATTGTTTACATGCTTTATGTATGATTGACCGAAGTGTTTTAATATTTGAATTGATTGTTAGCTTAAAATAATGGTTCTAATTATTTTTATGTCAATGGATCGGGCTAAATATGTGTTCATGGATTGGGTTAAATTTAATACCATGGATCGGGTTTAAGTTTTATAGTTTGGATCGGGCTAAACGATATGCACCAGGATGATGTGATCAACACTGCAAATAGATGGTTTGGCACAGCGCTGTGCCATGGGATCCGCATGAATTCATGGATCGGTTATCTTCAATCATACACAAGGATCGAGCAGAAAATGTTTTGAAGGATAGAACATTTTCTCTAATAGCTGGTGCATGCAAAACTTCATGCACACGTGGCAATTAATGAATCATGCATGGCTGAATGTGAACATTCTAGTATAGGGGAAAGCACATAAATGTGTCATGTGACATATGCATGGACCGCTTGAAACAGATGGCGCAGGATATAATGCATGTTTCATAAAGCTTGACATTATAAATGTTTAAATATGATTTGGTTCCATATTTTGCATAAAAATGGAGAGGGCATAAAAATATCCGTGGACACGTCAGCATGCAAAATCACATGTGCCAAAACAAAGTACTGCCATGGTAAAAAGTTGTGGCCAAGGCACCGCATGAGAAAAGGCTGTTGTTTCCATGGAACGGACACATGAAGACCCATTGGATTGAGTGAAATAACGTTTCCAAGGCAACTTGTACAATGTGATAAAAAAGTGGGTTTAGCAGAGCGCGCCATGAAGGATCCACGTAACATTCAAGAGTTCGCTAATTAAATGTATGCAAGGATCGGCTATTATCTTAATACGGTGGTAGTGTTTTATATATGAAGGAAACGTGCACATGTATTAAAGGGACCATGTACACGCTTATAACAATATGGACCATGCATAGAATAAAATGGCGGATTAGTGAAATAGAATTTATATATGCATGGGTCGGGTAGAAATTATACATTGTATAAAACGTACCAGTTATAATAAAGTGGCACACACAAGTATGGATCAACATATTGTTCATTTGTGGATTAGTAACTCCTTAGCTTATGGATCGGGCATTGCATAAAAGGCGGTGACAGTATTGTAATAATGATGGTCTGGGTACAATTGTCATAATGGATTGGCATAAAATATAAGAGTTGGATCAGGCATAATTAATATGCATGGGTCGGCAACATACTTTATAACATATTTTATTTGAAGATGGACCAATAGTTTATAACTGCATATATGGGTCAAAATCTTCGAATAGAGAAATCTAGCATGAATTATTGGTAGATACGTGAATTGCTCATTCAAATATGAAAGGAAGATATGGATCGGTCATTTGTGTAAGAACAATACAAGCCGATCCATATACATTGTGCGCACTATTCATATGTCTGCCACTCCACTTCAAGCTTCCCTTATAAATACTCCGTCATTTCGCCTATGTAATGGGGATCGAATTTTCTCTCCATGAAGTGCTGCCCAACTCATTTTCTACCACTCCAAATCACTCCAACCTCCATTAAAGTTTTTCCAAGCTTAGTTCAACATCTCAACCACCATAAAACCATCGAAGATCGTCTAAGTGCTCAAATTGTAGAAGATCTACTCCAACAATCATTTCAATCAAACAGATCTCACATTTCCATGGTGAAATTGAGTGGATCCAAAGATTAAAGAAAAGGAGTAGAGAGAAATATTGTAAAAGAGAGAAAAAGAATGAAATTAGAGAAATTATGTACCTTGTAACATTGAAAGTGATAATGAAAGCACTCTTCGAAGTGAACGTAGGCCAAATCTAGGCTGAACCACTATAAATCCTCTTGTTTTTACTTGCTTTTTGTGTTTGTGGCTACCACTTTTCTAGATCAAAATTATTTGTGAAGTGTTGAATTACACCTTGGGGTGTTAGTGCCATATTTAGCATTAACATTTTTGGTGCCCACCGTGGGGCCACATCCACATCCTAAAGGTCAAGTGCTTTATGAGATTTCGAAATTGAAGACTTGTTTTTAACGATAGATTCTAAAAATTTTAAATCCAAGCCAGTCGGGATATTATCTTCAAAGTTCAAGAGTTTTTCCAAGAAAATGCCACCGAAGAAGCCGGTTAGTAAGTCCGTAAGAGCTTCGGGCTCAGGGAATGTCACGGATAATCCCACAACTTCGCAAACTAATCTTCATGAAGTTGGTCAATCCTCAGGGGAAGGAGCTGGTGTGACAAGGAATGAATTGAATGAAGTCGTTAATGAAGTCAATAATGAAGCCGTTGTCAGTTTGACTCAACAGATGGAGATCTCAAACAAAGCTATGATGTATAGAATGGAAGCTCTTTTTGCTACTCAGACCAATGCGACAAAGGCAAACGTTAATGTCAACCTTATAGAGAACACCTCAAATGCCAATCCTGATAGTTCCATTCAAGAGATCGATGAGTCAGATAATGTGGAGAATGAAGAATCTAAACCAATTGCTGAGAACCATTCCATAGGAGGAAGTTCTCGAACCATGTATGGTCTCACTAAAGGAGCACCTCCCCAAGAAGGAGATCCAATGTAGCGACCCGAACTTACCCGGTCTCCAAAGATATGAGAAAGAACGAATTACTGTGAGGACAAGACAAATCAGAACGCAGACGGAAGAACATTTCCTTGTTATTACAACAATGCATCAGATACAAGAATATACAGAGTATAATTGAATAAATTACATTCGATAAATATCAGAGATTACAATAAATTACATAGCAGCGGAAAAATAATACAAAGCACAACTGAAGGTGACATACGGATACAGAGCTTTCCGGATATCATTCCAGCTGTAAACCAGGATCCTGTGAATATAAATCTGCAAAACCAAAACTACTAGCTGCCCGTGCGGAAAATAGGGGCACCCAGAGTTTAGGTTAAAACAATAAACTCCAGGTCAGTCATGTGACTGGTGTGAGAACTAAAACAATTATTTAAAGCTTTACTTTAAAAGAGAGTAATTCAAGGGACCACGCCGTATAACATGGAACGGGTTTACTCCCAAGAATACCAGTGCATAGAATAAACAACGCAATGCTTTTTCGAAAAATGAAGCTATTATAAGGCCCAGGTCCCATCACACAATGCAACGCAAGCCGAAGGATAGGGTTTTCCCTTATAATAGCCAAACATGCTTGGTACGTTTAAAACAAACCATTTGATACTATAATAAGTGTATAGTGTCAAAACAATTTCAATCATAAATATAAATCATAGACGGCATGGGTACCATATATCATGTCGCCATACTAGTTCTACAATTAAAACCGCAATACACGTATTGGAAATTGGATTTCCTTCATGAGTCGAGGCAAGGGGCAGGCTCCTCTCCGCGTTCGAGACACTCTAGCAAATGTCTCAGGGCTACGCACGCTGGGCAACCCTGGGATCCTCCAAGGCCGGTCCTCACTTACGTTAGAGGATTGGCAATTCCTGAACACACGTTTCTCGGCCCTATAGGACCTATAATCGAGGCGCCTCGCATCCAAACCACAAAGGTGAAAAGTATATAAATGTCAGGGCTGGTAGGTCACTGACACCACCCATAGCTAGAAAGAAACGTCGTGCACTCCTTGGGTCCTCATCCCGTTTTTGACTCATACCGAGGTGTGAGGCTCGCGAATTCACGTTATACACAAAGCTGCCACGTAGGCCGTGCTTTGATCATCAACCACAAGACTTTGCTTTTCAACAGAAGCCTTGATCATTGCATCTTAGCGTGCCACATAGGCAATTCATGCCATGTGATTGATATCTATCGATATATAACCTCTAAGCTCGTACGTCTCAGAGAAGGGCGTTAAGCAAGAGAATAAATTCTCCGCCGCCAAATAGATATATATTTAACAGAAATCAATCAACACAGAATAAAATCCAATGTCAGACACACAATCCATTTACAAGTTCGTTCTGGGTCTGAATGAAACCGGAGGCACTTTCCTCGCATATCCATCCATCTCCAAGTACGTCTAGACGACCACCAACTATTTCCATCCTCTTGGGTGTACAACCCAATCAGGATCGTCAGTAATAATCCAAACGATGTGAAGACTTCCGGTCTTCAACCACCGTCTTCATCTTCGACATATCGTCGAATCGGTTATTCAGAATGGGTATAAACCCGGCCTTTCCGAACAACCCGCGTATATTAAAAACAAATGTTACACAAACACAACATACGCCTCATTCCAATTCAGAATATTCTTTTATTCACAAAATCACATTTTTAGGGAAAGGTTCCCATTAATTTTATCCAAGATAAATTCTTTAAAATTTATCCTTTAATCTTCCTTTGGATGTCATTTCAAACCAAATTATGGTTTTCCAAACTAGTCGAGATTAGTGAACCACAACGAAGTAATTATTTATTTTATTTCCCAATCCCAACCTATTCATCCCATGAAGCAAAACTGGTAATACTCCATATCTAATACTATGGTGTTATCGGTAAAATTAATTACCATTTCACGTTCAAATCTAATTAAAGATTTAACTATCGCTTTGGAGCAAAACTGGCGATACTCCATTCTCGCTCATTTCTAAATTTGATAATTTAGATTATAGATTCACATTTCAACTTAATTGCAGATTCGTTAAAACTCCTTTTACTGGGTTAAAGAACTAGGTGTTATTTAAAACACAGTTCACGACAAACCCAAATCACATTCTATTTATTATCGGGTTAAAGAACTAGTGTTATTTAAAACACAGTTCACGATAAACCCATTTTTAATCCAATCAAATATATTAGAAATTCCGATTATTTAAAACCCCTTTTTAAATCTAATTTATTTATTTAAAAATAATTGGGTTTTAAATTTAGTTCAAAACTAGTTCATTTCGATAAAAATCCATTTTTATCATTTCAAATATGGAGTTTTTTCACCCCAATTTTTCCCAAATCATTTCATATGATTTTACACAATTTATTACTATTTTTAATAATTTTATCAAGGCCCGTACAGTCGATTTCCATCAACGGCCATCGAACTGCACTTACAACGACCTTTTTCAAATTTGATTTGGACGTATCTCCAAATCCAACCGTTAGATTTCAAATTTCTAATATTCGTTAGAAAGCTCTTTTCGATAAGAACCCAACGGTTCCGGTTTTAGGAGAATCCGACGGTCGGATCTCCCGTAATTGTAGCGACCCGAACTTCCCCGGTCTCCGAAGAGATGAGAAAGAACGAATTACTGTGAGGACAAGACAAAACAGAACGCAGACGGAAGAACATTTCATTGCTATTACAACAATTCCATCAGAATACAAGAATATACAGAGTATAAATGAATAAATTACATTCAATAAATATCAGAGATTTAAATACAGTACTGCAGCGGAAAAATAATACAAAGCACAACTGAAGGTGATATACGAATACAGAGCTTTCCGGATATCATTCCAGCTGTAAACCAGGTTCCTGTGAATATAAATCTGCAAAATCAAAACTACTAGCTGCCCGTGCGGAAAATAGGGGCACCCAGAGTTTAGGTTAAAACAATAAACTCCAGGTCAGTCATGTGACTGGTGTGAGAACTAAAACAGTTATTTAAAACTTTACTTTAAAAGAGAGTAATTCAAGGGACCATGCCATATAACACGGAACAGGTTTCCTCCCAAGAATACCTGTGCAAATCAATAAACAACGCAATGCTTTTTCGAAAATGAAGCTATTATAAGACCCAGGTCCCATCACACAATCCAACGCAAGCCGGAGGATAGGGTTTTCCCTTATAATAGCCAAACATGCTTGGTACGTTTAAAACAAATCATTTGATACTATAATAAGTGTATAGTGTCAAAACAATTTCAATCATAAATATAAATCATAGACGGCATAGCATCCCATGCTACTATGTCGCCATACTAGGCTCTACAAATAAAGCCGAAATATCTCGTATTGGAAATTGGATTTCCGTCATGAGTCGAGGCAAGGGGCAAGCTCCTCTCCGCGTTTGAGATACTCTAGCAAATGCCTCAGGGCTACGCACTCTGGGCAACCCTGGGATCCTCCAAGGCCGGTCCTCACTTACGTTAGAGGATTGGCAATTCCTGAACACACGTTTCCCGGTCCTTACAGACCTATAATCGAGGCGCCTCGCATCCAAACCACAAAGGTGAAAAGTATATAAATGTCAGGGCTGGTAGGTCACTGACACCACCCATTGCTAGAAAGAAACGTCGTGCACTCCTTGGGTCCTCATCCCGTTTTTGACTCATACCGAGGTGTGAGGCTCGCAAATTCACGTTATACACAAAGCTGCCACGTAGGCGTGCTTTGATCATCAACCACAAGACTTTGCTTTTCAACAAAAGCCTTGATCATTGCATCTTAGCGTGCCACACAGGCAATTCATGCCATGCGATTGATGTCCATCGATATACAACCTCTGAGCTCGTACGTCTCAGAGAAGGGCGTTAAGCAAAAGAATAAATTCTCCGCCGCCAAATAGATGTATATTTAATAGAAATCAATCAACACAGAATAAAATCCAATGTCAGACACACAATCTATTTACAAGTCCGTTCTGGGTCTGAACGGAACCGGAGGCACTTTCCTCGCATTTCCATCCATCTCCAAGTACGTCTGGGCGACCACCAACTATTTCTATCCTCTTGGGTGTACAGCCCAATCAGGATCGTCGGTAACTACCCAAACGATGTGAAGACTTCCGGTCTTCAGCCACCGTCTTCATCTTTGACATATCGTCGAATCGGTTATTCAGAATGGGTATAAACCCGGCCTTTCCGAACAACCCGCGTATATTAAAATGAATGTTACACAAACACAACATACGCCTCATTCTAATTCATATTCTCAGGGAAAAGTTCCCATTAATTTTATCCAAGATAAATTCTTTAAAATTTATCCTTTAATCTTCCTTTGGATGTCATTTCAAACCAAATTATGGTTTTCCAAACTAGTCGAGATTAGCGAACCACAACGAAGTAATTATTTATTTTATTTCCCAATCCCAACCTATTCATTCCATGAAGCAAAACTGGTAATACTCCATATCTAACACCATGGTGTTATCGGTAAAATTAATTACCATTTCACGTTCAAATCTAATTAAAGATTTAACTATCGCTTTGGAGCAAAACTGGCGATACTCCATTCTCGCTCATTTCTAAATTTGATAATTTAGATTATAGATTCACATTTCAACCTAATTGCAGATTCGTTAAAACTCCTTTTACTGGGTTAAAGAACTAGGTGTTATTTAAAACACAGTTCACGACAAACCCAAATCACATTCTATTTGTTATCGGGTTAAAGAACTAGTGTTGTTTAAAACACAGTTCACGATAAACCCACAAATCAATTCTAGTTCAACTCAAATCAAGTATATTAGGAATTCTGATTATTTAAAACCCCTTTTTAAATCTAATTTATTTATTTAAAAACAAAAAAATCGGGTTTTAAATTGAGTTCAAACTAGTTCATTTCGATAAAAATCCATTTTTATCTTTTCAAATACGGAGTTTTTCACCCCAATTTTTCTCAAATCATTTCTCATGATTTTACACAAATTATTGATATTTTTAATAATTTTATTAAGGCCCGTACAATCGATTTCCAACAACGGCCATCGAACTGCACTTACAGCGACCTTTTTCAAATTTGATTTGGACGTATCTCCAAATCCAACCGTTAGATTTCAAATTTCTAATATTCGTTAGAAAGCTCTTTTCGATACAAACCCAACGGTTCCGGTTTTAGGAGAATCCGACGGTCGGATCTCCCGTAATGTCCGTTTGAAATAAATGGTCGAAATCCACGAACTGCCGCAGCGCGGTGCGTTCCATTCAGGCCATTATATTATATATATAATATGTATTTCATCGATTACTATTCAAAACGAATTTTATAAATAGTTTTGAATTCGTTTCAAAAAAACAATTTCAACTTCCATTTCAATCCAAAGCAAAATTGAATTCTTCTTTATAAATTCGTTTTAAAGTTCATTTCTATTCAATTCAAATTTCAATTCAATTTGAATTCATTTCAATTCGGTTTCAAAGTCGTTTTCTATTCGATTCAATTCAAATTGGTTTCAAAGTCGTTTTCTATTCGATCCAATTCAAATTGGTTTTCTATTCGATTCAATTCAAATTGGTTTTCTATTCGATTCAATTCAAATTGGTTTCAAAGTCGTTTTCTATTCGATTCAATTCAAATTGGTTTTCTATTCGATTCAATTCAAATTGGTTTTCTATTCGATTCAATTCGAAATCGTTTTCAATTCAATTCAGTTCGAAATCGTTTTCAATTCAATTTATTTCGAAATGAATAAAATCGATATAAATATCGTTCACGTCAAAATGGCGTCAATCTAATCAACACGGCTTAATGTATTTCTATTTTCAAATATTCTATTCCAAGCATTTCCTTTTCAAACATTTCTATTTCAAATATTTCGTTTTCAAATATTCCTAACTCAAATATTTCGTTTCAAATATTTCGTTCAACACATGACTAATCTCAACGGATGAGTACTGTCAACACATGAACCTTTATTTTATATTGATAAAGAAGTAATTTTTATTATTAAAATATTTCGTTCAACATATGACTAATCTCAACGGATGAGTATTGTCAATACATGAACCTTTATTTTATATTGATAAAGATGTAAATTTTATTATTAAAATATTTCGTTCAACACATGACTAATCTCAACGAATGAGTACAGTCAACACATGAACATTTATATTATATTGTTCTTTATTTTCTAAATTGGAATGGGGCCCAATCAATTACCATATAAAGTTAATTATATGGATTCCATACAACACATGTATATAATAGCAAAAATAAATAATCAACCATCAACCAAAGTGCACTACACTGTATAAGCATCAAACATGGATATCTAACGCTTATAACAGCCTGTCAATCAATCGATCGACCTATTTAATCAATCAGGATGAGTGAACTTCAAATTTCATCCCAACACCCGTGTGGGGTTTCAAACAATCAAACACAGATTTTAGTTGTGCAGTTGGGCGATGTGTAAAATTTATCGACCCAATCAATGGCCTTCAAATAGGTGTACATAAACAAACCGTCCGGTTTGTAAATGAATATTTATTTATTCACATTCACTATATTCATATTCACGTTAAAAATTATATTTTTGACGATAAAACATTTTATTTTAACATATGAATTTATATTCAATTCATTCTTTAAATAAAATGATATTTTTATTTTTTTAACTTATTTTAGAAAATTTCGGCGGCATAACGGCACGATACTAGAAACGGGACGAGGCCTAGCCTTATCCCCGGTCTAGTGAAGGCCCACGCCATTCACACATCAATCAAATTCACCCATTTCACCAAACAATTCAATTTCAATCAAATAATCTAACTTATTTTTGCAATCAAACAAACAAGTCCATGGTCTATGGACGATTGTGTCGGGTGCTACTAAGCACCGTCTGCATCCTAGTATATATATATATCTAGAAAAAGAAATTGAAAGGTGAGAAATTCTCACAGATAGCTATTCCAACTTCACGACATTTCCTTTGCAGAAACCTTCGTTGTTCTCGCCTTTTTGTCATCCTCGTTGCCCGTAGCCACTACATATATAAAAATCACAATTTTATATACAGATGTCTTTAAAATAAAAATCACATTTTTATTCGTTCACTTTCAATTTAAAAATCATATTTTTATAATCACTTCATATATTTAAAAATCGAATTTTTACTTCGCTATTCAATATATAAAAATCAAATTTTTACTACCTCGCTATATGGATAAAAATTCCATTTTCACACCGCTACTATATAGATAAAAATTCTATTTTTACCTCGATATTCTCTATATAAAGATTTCTCCTTTTCCAATATAAAGATTTCGCCTTTTCAAATATATCATTATAAAAATCACATTTTTATTTTTCTACACATATAAAGATGCTATTTTTAATATTCCTATCATGTAAAAATTATATTTTTAATTCTCTACATAAACAAAAATCATATTTTTACACCTTCTATATAGTAAAGACTATATTTTTTATACTTTAAAAATATAAAAATCATATTTTTAATACTTTAAAAATATAAAAATCATATTTTTCTACCACCAAATCATATATTTTAAAAATTGAATTTCTATTTCAAAATCCTATATAAAAATCAAAACTTTGGTAAATAGAAATCAGTTTTAAAATCTATATAATTTCAGTTTAAAACAAACTATATAATTATAAAAATAAATAGAAAGAGCGAAAAAAGGAAACTCACTGAAAAAATCAGAAGAGGAAGGGGGAAAGAGTTTTCAGTCGAAGGAGAAGAGGGGGGCGTCGGTGGTTGTCGCGCCGCTGGGGGGAGGGGGGGAGAGGTCTTCGCGAGGCGGCGGCGGGTTCGAAACTGGGGGGGTGCGTCGCGATAGGGGGGGTGCTGTTGCGGCGGTCTTCGATGGAGGGGAGGGGGGGTCTGTCGCGCCATCGCGACGGCGGCGAGGAGATCATCGGGGAGGGCGGCGGCTCCTCCCCGCTTCGACTTCTTCTTCTTCTTTTTTCTGTTAAAAATCGATTCTGGATGATAAGAGGGGGGCCAGCGTATAAGGGAAGAGGGTGAGGAGAGAAAGAATTTTAATTTAATTAATTTAATTGCAAAAAGTTGACTTTTATATACGACCTCTAAACGAGGCCCATCGCCTGTCGTCCATAGCGTTTCACCCCCATTCCGAACACAATGGGACATGTTTCGTAGGTTGATTCGATCGTTTCAATCAGTTTCCGCTGAATTTACATTTAAATCGCTATATTGAATTTTAAACGTACATTTCAAATTACCGGGGTCACATACTAACTCTAAAAATTCTCGAAAAATATTTTCTAGCTTCGTATTGACGATACGGTCCTAAGAAAACTAGTTTCGTCGAATTCTGAGACCGTTTGAAAAATGGCCATTTTCCAGTCGATTAAAATCAACTGAAATTGGTCAAACGCATTTTCCTTTGCCACGCTCACATATTGATTCGAAAAATTATGAAATTTGGAATCTAGCAATAACTTGACACTGCGGATCCAACAAAAGTGGTCTCGTCGAAATCCGAGGTCGTTTGCAAAATTCCCATTTTTAAGGGCCTGAATTCCATAGCGACTATTCAGAATTTTCAACTGGACATATCTTTTGTTTCCCGCTATGAAATTTTGATTTTTCGGATTCGTTGGAAAGATATTATCAATTAGATCCTAATGTTTTCGGTTTCACTAAAATCCAGATTGTTTTGCACCCGGTACGTTCAATTGAAGTTTGAAATCGAATTATCGAACTACCGCGCCATTTTCAATTCTATTTATAATTATATAAAAATATTTATATTCTAACGACGGCGTATATAAATATATACGTTCAAATTATATTCAAAATAAATTTATCGTCGATTTTATTTAAAATAATCCATTTTAAATATTCAGAATTCGCTAAAATTTCCAAAATAAAAATTTTAAACTGGCTCAGAATTTTGGGTTATTACAATCTCCCCCACTTAAAACTTTTCGTCCCCGAAAAGGAACAAAGTCGAAAGTGGTTTGATTAATCAACTCTACGTTCGATCTGGCTTCCATTCTCCAACTTTTCAGTTTCTGAGAATTTTCAAATTTTCAAAAATTTGGCTAACACCCTAAATTTTCGAAAAAATTCGCCATAACCTCCCCTGCACCGGGAGCCACGGGAAAATCCCGAAATTGCCATATAGGCCTTCTGATCTCAAAAAGAAAAAGAAAAATCCAAGCGGCTAGCCAATAGGCTCATAAAATCATCATCACCCAAACAAAACAGTAAATTATGTAGTAAACATGTACCTATTTGTCGGGCAAACAAATTTTATTCTTCCTCTCTAGCCTCCTTGCTATGACCTGTTCAAAAGATATACATGTATGCAAGCAAATGCGACCAATTTTCAATACATTTCAATATTTGGTTCAATTAGGCATAATGGTTCAAAATTAGCAAACAAATAAACAAACAACACAAACATCAATCAATTAGTGAATTAATGTTTTAAATTCATAAATTTGATACATATACAAAAATCATGTTTTTGATGCCAATTCACAACAATGTGTTCTAGTTATATTAGTTTTGGTTCTCACACCAGTCTAATGGAAATATATAAAAAATCACAACTTCGAAACACGAAAACAAATTCTGATGATGATATATCAATCATCAGAATCATCTCCGGGTGTCTAGAATGTGATTCTATATCTATCTAATATATTAAAACTTCGAATATACGTTCATGACGCATATATGCAAAACCTTTATATACTAGATTGCCCAAATTCAAAATAAATAAATATTCAAATACGTATAAGACGATTTAAATTTTTAAAACAAAATTGTTTTCATTTGAAAAATATACTCTTCACACTCGTTCTAGGATACTACTGATCCTATCTCTAACGAGTCATTCTAATTGGATATTACTAATCCAATATCTGATGAATTCTTTCGTATGGTTCTAATGTGTCTTGTTCTCGAGCTCTGTAAACCAAAGCTCTGATACCAAATGTAGCGACCCGAACTTCCCCGGTCTCCGAAGAGATGAGAAAGAACGAATTACTGTGAGGACAAGACAAAACAGAACGCAGACGGAAGAACATTTCATTGCTATTACAACAATTCCATCAGAATACAAGAATATACAGAGTATAAATGAATAAATTACATTCAATAAATATCAGAGATTTAAATACAGTATTGCAGCGGAAAAATAATACAAAGCACAACTGAAGGTGATATATGGATACAGAGCTTTCCGGATATCATTCCAGCTGTAAACCAGGATCCTGTGAATATAAATCTGCAAAACCAAAACTACTAGCTGCCCGTGCGGAAAATAGGGGCACCCAGAGTTTAGGTTAAAACAATAAACTCCAGGTCAGTCATGTGACTGGTGTGAGAACTAAAACAGTTATTTAAAACTTTACTTTAAAAGAGAGTAATTCAAGGGACCATGCCGTATAACACGGAACGGGTTTCCTCCCAAGAATACCTGTGCAAATCAATAAACAACGCAATGCTTTTTCGAAAATGAAGCTATTATAAGACCCAGGTCCCATCACACAATGCAACGCAAGCCGGAGGATAGGGTTTTCCCTTATAATAGCCAAACATGCTTGGTACATTTAAAACAAATCATTTGATACTATAATAAGTGTATAGTGTCAAAACAATTTCAATCATAAATATAAATCATAGACGGCATAGCATCCCATGCTACTATGTCGTCATACTAGGCTCTACAAATAAAGCCGAAATATCTCGTACTGGAAATTGGATTTCCGTCATGAGTCGAGGCAAGGGGCAAGCTCCTCTCCGCGTTCGATACACTCTAGCAAACGCCTCAGGGCTACGCACTCTGGGCAACCCTGGGATCCTCCAAGGCCGGTCCTCACTTACGTTAAAGGATTGGCAATTCCTGAACACACGTTTCCCGGTCCTTACAGACCTATAATCGAGGCGCCTCGCATCCAAACCACAAAGGTGAAAAGTATATAAATGTCAGGGCTGGTAGGTCACTGACACCACCCATAGCTAGAAAGAAACGTCGTGCACTCCTTGGGTCCTCATCCCGTTTTTGACTCATACCGAGGTGTGAGGCTCGCGAATTCACGTTATACACAAAGCTGCCACGTAGGCGTGCTTTGATCATCAACCACAAGACTTTGCTTTTCAACAAAAGCCTTGATCATTGCATCTTAGCGTGCCACACAGGCAATTCATGCCATGCGATTGATGACCATCGATATACAACCTCTGAGCTCGTACGTCTCAGAGAAGGGCGTTAAGCAAAAGAATAAATTCTCCGCCGCCAAATAGATGTATATTTAATAGAAATCAATCAACACAGAATAAAATCCAATGTCAGACACACAATCCATTTACAAGTCCGTTCTGGGTCTGAACGGAACCGGAGGCACTTTCCTCGCATATCCATCCATCTCCAAGTACGTCTGGGCGACCACCAACTATTTCCATCCTCTTGGGTGTACAGCCCAATCAGGATCGTCGGTAATTACCCAAACGATGTGAAGACTTCCGGTCTTCAGCCACCGTCTTCATCTTCGACATATCGTCGAATCGGTTATTCAGAATGGGTATAAACCCGGCCTTTCCGAACAACCCGCGTATATTAAAACGAATTTTATACAAACACAACATACGCCTCATTCCAATTCATATTCTCAGGGAAAAGTTCCCATTAATTTTATCCAAGATAAATTCTTTAAAATTTATCCTTTAATCTTCCTTTGGATGTCATTTCAAACCAAATTATGGTTTTCCAAACTAGTCAAGATTAGCGAACCACAACGAAGTAATTATTTATTTTATTTCCCAATCCCAACCTATTCATTCCATGAAGCAAAACTGGTAATACTCCATATCTAACACCATGGTGTTATCGGTAAAATTAATTACCATTTCACGTTCAAATCTAATTAAAGATTTAACTATCGCTTTGGAGCAAAACTGGCGATACTCCATTCTCGCTCATTTCTAAATTTGATAATTTAGATTATAGATTCACATTTCGACCTAATTGCAGATTCGTTAAAACTCCTTTTACTGGGTTAAAGAACTAGGTGTTATTTAAAACACGGTTCACGACAAACCCAAATCACATTCTATTTGTTATCGGGTTAAAGAACTAGTGTTGTTTAAAACACAGTTCACGATAAACCCACAAATCAATTCTAGTTCAACTTAAATCAAGTATATTAGGAATTCTAATTATTTAAAACCCCTTTTTAAATCTAATTTATTTATTTAAAAACAAAAAAATCGGGTCTTAAATTGAGTTCAAACTAGTTCATTTCGATAAAAATCCATTTTTATCTTTTCAAATATGGAGTTTTTCACCCCAATTTTTCTCAAATCATTTCTTATGATTTTACACAAATTATTGATATTTTTAATAATTTTATTAAGGCCCGTACAATCGATTTCCAACAACGGCCATCGAACTGCACTTACAACGACCTTTTTCAAATTTGATTTGGACGTATCTCCAAATCCAACCGTTAGATTTCAAATTTCTAATATTCGTTAGAAAGCTCTTTTCGATACGAACCCAACGGTTCCGGTTTTAAGAGAATCCGATGGTCGGATCTCCCGTAATGTCCGTTTGAAATAAATGGTCGAAATCCACGAACTGCCGCAGCGCGGTGCGTTCCATTCAGGCCATTATATTATATATATATAATATGTATTTCGTCGATTACAATTCAAAACGAATTTTATAAATAGTTTTGAATTCGTTTCAAAAAAACAATTTCAACTTCCATTTCAATCCAAAGCAAAATTGAATTTTTCTTTATAAATTCGTTTTAAAATTCATTTCTATTCAATTCAAATTTCAATTCAATTTGAATTCATTTCAATTCGGTTTCAAAGTCGTTTTCTATTCGATTCAATTCAAATTGGTTTCAAAGTCGTTTTCTATTCGATTCAATTCAAATTGGTTTTCTATTCGATTCAATTCAAATTGGTTTTCTATTCGATTCAATTCAAATTGGTTTCAAAGTCGTTTTCTATTCGATTCAATTCAAATTGGTTTTCTATTCGATTCAATTCAAATTGGTTTTCTATTCGATTCAATTCGAAATCGTTTTCAATTCAATTCATTTCGAAATCGTTTTCAATTCAATTTATTTCGAAATGAATAAAATCGATCTAAATATCGTTCACGTCAAAATGGCGTCAATCTAATCAACACGGCTTAATGTATTTCTATTTTCAAATATTCTATTCCAAGCATTTCCTTTTCAAACATTTCTATTTCAAATATTTCGTTTTCAAATATTCCTATCTCAAATATTTCGTTTCAAATATTTCGTTCAACACATGACTAATCTCAACGGATGAGTACTGTCAACACATGAACCTTTATTTTATATTGATAAAGAAGTAAATTTTATTATTAAAATATTTCGTTCAACACATGACTAATCTCAACGGATGAGTACTGTCAACACATGAACCTTTATTTTATATTGATAAATATGTAAATTTTATTATTAAAATATTTCGTTCAACACATGACTAATCTCAACGGATGAGTACAGTCAACACATGAACATTTATATTATATTGTTCTTTATTTTCTAAATTGGAATGGGGCCCAATCAATTACCATATAAAGTTAATTATATGGATTCCATACAACACATGTATATAATAGCAACGATAAATAATCAACCATCAACCAAAGTGCACTACACTGTATAAGCATCAAACATGGATATCTAACGCTTATAACAGCCTGTCAATCAATCGATCGACCTATTTAATCAATCAGGATGAGTGAACTTCAAATTTCATCCCAACACCCGTGTGGGGTTTCAAACAATCAAACACAGATTTTAGTTGTGCAGTTGGGCGATGTGTAAAATTTATCGACCCAATCAATGGCCTTCAAATAGGTGTACATAAACAAACCGTCCGGTTTGTAAATGAATATTTATTTATTCACATTCACTATATTCATATTCACGTTAAAAATTATATTTTTAATGATAAAACATTTTATTTTAACATATGAATTTATATTCAATTCATTCTTTAAATAAAATGATATTTTTATTTTTTTAACTTATTTTAGAAAATTTCGGCGGCATAACGGCACGATACTAGAAACGGGACGAGGCCTAGCCTTATCCCCGGTCTAGTGAAGGCCCACGCCATTCACACATCAATCAAATTCACCCATTTCACCAAACAATTCAATTTCAATCAAATAATCTAACTTATTTTTGCAATCAAACAAACAAGTCCATGGTCTATGGACGATTGTGTCGGGTGCTACTAAGCACCGTCTGCATCCTAGTATATATATATATCTAGAAAAAGAAATTGAAAGGTGAGAAATTCTCACAGATAGCTATTCCAACTTCACGACATTTCCTTTGCAGAAACCTTCGTTGTTCTCGCCTTTTTGTCATCCTCGTTGCCCGTAGCCACTACATATATAAAAATCACAATTTTATATACAGATGTCTTTAAAATAAAAATCACATTTTTATTCGTTCACTTTCAATTTAAAAATCATATTTTTATAATCACTTCATATATTTAAAAATCGAATTTTTACTTCGCTATTCAATATATAAAAATCAAATTTTTACTACCTCGCTATATGGATAAAAATTCCATTTTCACACCGCTACTATATAGATAAAAATTCTATTTTTACCTCGCTATTCTCTATATAAAGATTTCTCCTTTTCCAATATAAAGATTTCGCATTTTCAAATATATCATTATAAAAATCACATTTTTATTTTTCTACACATATAAAGATGCTATTTTTAATATTCCTATCATGTAAAAATTATATTTTTAATTCTCTACATAAACAAAAATCATATTTTTACACCTTCTATATAGTAAAGACTATATTTTTTATACTTTAAAAATATAAAAATCATATTTTTAATACTTTAAAAATATAAAAATCATATTTTTCTACCACCAAATCATATATTTTAAAAATTGAATTTCTATTTCAAAATCCTATATAAAAATCAAAACTTTGGTAAATAGAAATCAGTTTTAAAATCTATATAATTTCAGTTTAAAACAAACTATATAATTATAAAAATAAATAGAAAGAGCGAAAAAAGGAAACTCACTGAAAAAATCAGAAGAGGAAGGGGAAAGAGTTTTCAGTCGAAGGAGAAGAGGGGGGCGTCGGCGGTTGTCGCGCCGCTGGGGGGGGGGAGGTCTTCGCGAGGCGGCGGCGGGTTCGAAACTGGGGGGGGCGTCGCGATAGGGGGGTGCTGTTGCGGCGGTCTTCGATGGAGGGGAGGGGGGGTCTGTCGCGCCATCGCGGCGGCGGCGAGGAGATCATCGGGGAGGGCGGCGGCTCCTCCCCGCTTCGACTTCTTCTTCTTCTTTTTTCTGTTAAAAATCGATTCTGAATGATAAGAGGGGGGCCAGCGTATAAGGGAAGAGGGTGAGGAGAGAAAGAATTTTAATTTAATTAATTTAATTGCAAAAAGTTGACTTTTATATACGACCTCTAAACGAGGCCCAACGCCTGTCGTCCATAGCGTTTCACCCCCATTCCGAACACAATGGGACATGTTTCGTAGGTTGATTCGATCGTTTCAATCAGTTTCCGCTGAATTTACATTTAAATCGCTATATTGAATTTTAAACGTACATTTCAAATTACCGGGGTCACATACTAACTCTAAAAATTCTCGAAAAATATTTTCTAGCTTCGTATTGACGATACGGTCCTAACAAAACTAGTTTCGTCGAATTCTGAGACCGTTTGAAAAATGGCCATTTTCTAGCCGATTAAAATCAACTGAAATTGGTCAAACGCGTTTTCCTTTGCCACACTCACATATTGATTCGAAAAATTATGAAATTTGGAATCTAGCAATAACTTGACACTGCGGATCCAACAAAAGTGGTTTCGTCGAAATCCGAGGTCATTTGCAAAATTCCCATTTTTAAGGGCCTGAATTCCATAGCGACTATTCAGAATTTTCAACTGGACATATCTTTTGATTCCCTCTATGAAATTTTGATTTTTCGGATTCGTTGGAAAGATATTATCAATTAGATCCTAATGTTTTCGGTTTCACTAAAATCCAGATTGTTTTGCACCCGGTACGTTCAATTGAAGTTTGAAATCGAATTATCGAACTACCGCGCCATTTTCAATTCTATTTATAATTATATAAAAATATTTATATTCTAACGACGGCGTATATAAATATATACGTTCGAATTATATTCAAAATAAATTTCTCGTCGATTTTATTTAAAATAATCTATTTTAAATATTCAGAATTCGCTAAAATTGCCAAAATAAAAATTTTAAACTGGCTCAGAATTTCGGGTTATTACCGTAATGTTCGTTTGAAATAAATGGTCGAAATTTACGAACTGCCGCGGCGCGGTGCGTTCTATTCAGGCCATTATATATATATAATATATATATATATATTATATATTTCGTCGATTACCATTCAAAACGAATTTTATAAATAGTTTTGAATTCGTTTCAAAAACAATTTCAACTTCCATCTCAATTCAAATCAAAATTGAATCCTTCCTTATAAATTTGTTTTAAAATTCATTTCTATTCAATTCAAGTTTCAATTCAATTTGAATTTATTTCACTTCATTTTAAATTCAATTCGAATTCGTTTTCAATTCGATTCAATTCAAATTTGTTTTCTATTTGATTCAATTCAAATTGGTTTTCTATTTGATTCAAATTCGTTATATGTTCGATTGAAATCAAATTCGTTATATATGCAATTCATTTCGAAATCGTTTTATATTCAATTCATTTCGAAATCGTTTTATATTCAATTCATTTCGAAATCGTTTTATATTCAATTCATTTCGAAATCATTTTATATTCAATTCATTTCGAAATCGCTTTTCAATATTCATTTCGAAATCGCTTTTCAATATTCATTTTAAAATCACTTTATATTCAATTCATTTCGAAATCGCTTTTCAATATTCATTTCGAAATCGCTTTTCAATATTCATTTTAAAATGAATAAAATCGATATAAATATCGTTCACGTCAAAATGGCGTCAATCTAATCAACACGGTTTCATATATTTCTATTTTCAAATATTCTATTTCAAATATTTCTATTTCAAATATAATTCGTTCAACACATGACTAATCTCAACGGATGAGTACTGTCAACACATGAACCTTTATTTTATATTGATAAAGATGCAAATTTTACTATTAAAATATTTCGTTCAACACATGACTAATCTCAACGAATGAGTACAGTCAACACATGAACATTTATTATATAGTGATAAAGATATAAATTTTATTGTTAAAATATTTCGTTCAACACATGACTAATCTCACGAATGAGTACAGTCAACACATGAACATTTACTTTATAATATTCTTTATCTTCTAAATTGGAATGAGGCCCAGTCAATCACCATATAAAATTAATTATATGGATTTTCATACAACACATGTATATAATAGCATTGACAAATAATCAACCATCAACCAAAGTGCACTACACTGTATAAGCATCAAATATAGATATCTAACGCTTATAGCAGCCTGTCAATCAATCGATCGACATATTTAATCAATCAGGATGAGTGAACTTCAAATTTCATCCCAACACCCGTGTGGGGTTTCAAATCAACAAACACAGATTTTATTTGTGCAGTTGGGCGATGTGTAAAATTTATCGTCCCAATCAATGTCCTTCAAATAGGTGTACATAAACAAACCGTCCGGTTTGTAAATGAATATTTTATTTATTCACATTCACTATATTCATATTCACGTTAAAAATTATATTTTTAACGATAAAACATTTTATTTTAACATATGAATTTCTATTCAGTTCATTCTTTAAATAAAATGATATTTTTATTTTTCTAACGTATTTTAGAAAATTTCGGCGGCATAACGGCACAATACTAGAAACGGGACGAGGCCTAGCCTTATCCCCGGTCTAGTGAAGGCCCACGCCATTCACACATCAATCAATCCATTCCATTTCACCAAACAACTCAAATTTCAATCAAATAATCTAACCAATTTTTGCAATCAAACAAACAAGTCCATGGTCTGTGGACGATTGTGTCGGGTGCTACTAAACACCGTCTGCATCCTAGTATATATATAACTAGAAAAAGAAATTGAAAGGTGAGAAATTCTCACCAATAGCTATCCAATACCACGAATCTTCCTTTGTAGAAACCTTCGTCGTTCTCGCCTTCTATCACTTTCGTCGCCCGTATTCTCTACATATGTAAAAATCGAATTTTCACTTCGCTATTCAATATATAAAAATTGAATTTTTACTTCGCTATTCAATATATAAAAATCATATTTTTACTTCGCTATTCAATATATAAAAATCATATTTTTACTTCGCTATTCAATATATAAAAATCTCGCCTTTTATCTATAAAGATTTCTTCTTTTCAAATTCATAGACTTCGCCTTTTCAATTCCACCACTATAAAAATCACATTTTTATTTCAACGTATATATAATAAAAAAAATCAGATTTTTATTTCTCTACATATACAAGGATGATATTTTTATATTCTCTATCACATAAAGATTATATTTTTGATACTTTAAAAATATAAAAATCATATTTTTAATACTTTAAAAATATAAAAATCATATTTTTACATCTTCTATATAGTAAAGACTATATTTTTAATACTTTAAAAACCACTTCTTTTTCCTAGCTAATGAACGAATAAAAATCTTTCTTTTACTTCGATAAAAACCATAGCTTTGCTTTAAAATAAAAATCATGTTTTTATTTACACTTCTATATAGAAGTCACGCTTCTTCTATATAAAAATCATATTTTTCTACCACCAAATCATATATTTAAAAACTGAATTTCTATTTCAAAATCCTATATAAAAATCAAAACATTGGTAAATAGAAATCAGTTTTAAAATCTATATAATTTCAGTTTTAAACAAACTAAAATAGAAATAAAAATAAATAGAAAGAAAGAAAGAAAAAAAAAAGGAAACTCACTGCTTTTTATTTATTGAAGGTTGGAGAAGAGGAGCTCGCAGGGGGGGTCTTTGCTACGTCGTCGGAGGTGTGCTCGAGGAGGCGGCCTCTGGTGTTCGGTTGTGGCTCGGTGCAGTGGGGCTGTGGCGCAGGGAAGCGTGGGTGGCAGCGGTAGGTTCCGGCGGGTCTGGGTGCTTCGATTTGGGGCTAAGCGTGGAAGTGGGGGTTCACGCGATGAGGATGGTGGAGGGAGGCAGAGTAGAAGAGAGAGGGTGCGGGGTGGTGGCGCGACAGTCAGGGTGAGGGGCGGAGGCTTTTCGTCGATCGAATTTGGGGGGGGGGGGTTCCTGAACGATTGGTTTACTTTAATTTAGGGGGGCTAGGTTTAGAGAGGGAAGGATGGGATCATATTATTTATATAATTATTTTATTAATTATTTTATTCCATGAAAGTTGACTTTTCATCCGACCACCTAACGAGATCCAACGACTGTCACCCCTAGCTAATTACCCCCATTCCGGACACAATGGGATATGTATCGTAAGCTGATTCAATCATTTCGATCAGTTTTCATCAAAATCAACATATAACTCTATATATTGAATTTGAACGCGCATTTCAATTTACCGGGGTCACATACTAACACGAAAAATTCCATAAAAATATTTTCTAGCTTCGTATTGACGATACGGTCCTAACAAAACTAGTTTCGTTGAATTCTGAGACCGTTTGAAAAATGGCCAATTTCCAGTCGATTAAAATCAACTGAAACTGGTCAAACGCGTTTTCCTTTGCCACGCTCACATATTGATTCGAAAAATTATGAAATTTGAAACCTAGCAATAATTTGACATCACGGATCCAACAAAAGTGGTTTCGTCGAAATCCGAGGTCGTTTGCAAAATGTCTATTTTTAAGGGCCTGAATTCCATAGCGACTATTCAGAATTTTCAACTGGACATATCTTTTGATTTCCGCTATGAAATTCCGATTATTCGGATTCGTTGGAAAGATATCATCAATTAGATCCTATTGTTTTTGGTTTCACTAAAATCCGGATTGTTTTGCACCCGGTACATTCAATTGAAGTTTGAAATCGAATTATCGAACTACCACGCCATTTTCGATTCTGTTTATAATTATTTATATTCTAACGACGACGTATATAATTATATACGTCAAATTATATTCAAAATAAATTTCTCGTCGATATTATTTTAAAATAATCTATTTTAAATATTCAAAATTCATTAAAATTGCCAAAATAAAAATTTTAAACTGGCCTAGAATTTCCGGGTTATTACAATCTCCCCCACTTAAAACTTTTCATCCCCGAAAAGGAACAAAGTCGAAAGTGGTTTGATTAATCAACTCTACGTTCGATCTGGCTTCCATTCTCCAACTTTTCAGTTTCTGAGAATTTTCAAATTTTCAAAAATTTGGCTAACACCCTAAATTTTCGAAAAATTTCGCCATAACCTCCCCTGCACCGGGAGCCACGGGAAAATCCCGAAATTGCCATACAGGCCTTCTGATCTCAAAAAGAAAAAGAAAAAGCCAAGCGGCTAGCCAATAGGCTCATAAAATCATCATCAACCAAACAAAACAGTAAATTATGTAGTAAACATGTACCTATTTGTCGGGCAAACAAATTTTATTCTCTGCTCTAGCCTCCTTGCTATGACCTTCTTCAATATAAGTATATGTATATGCAAGCAAATGCAACCAATTTTCAATACAATTCAATATTTGACTAAATTAGGCATAATGGTTCAAAATTTATCAAACAAATAAACAAACAACACAAACATCAATCAATTAGTGAATTAGAGTTTCAAATTCATAATTTTGATATATATACAAAAATCATGTTTTTGATACCAATTCACAACAAAGTGTTCTAGCTATATTAGTTTGGTTCTCACACCAGTCTAATGGAAATATATAGATATCACACCTTCGAAACACGAACACAAATTCTGATGATGATATATCAATCATCAGAACCATCTCCGGGTGTCTAGGATGTGATTCTATATCTATCCAGTATATTAAAACTTTGAATATACGTTCATGACGCGTATATGCAAAATCTTTATATATTGGATTGCCCATATTCAAAATAAATAAATAATCAAATACGTTTAAAATGGTTTAAATTTCAAAACAAAATTGTTTTCATTTGAAAAATATACTCTTCACACTCGTTCTAGGATACTACTGATCCTATATCTAACGAGTCATTCTAATTGGATATTACTAATCCAATATCTGATGAATTCTTTCGTATGGTTCTAATGTGTCTTGTTCTCGAGCTCTTTAAACCAAAGCTCTGATACCAAATGTAGCGACCCGAACTTACCCGGTCTCCGAAGAGATGAGAAAGAACGAATTACTGTGAGGACAAGACAAATCAGAACGCAGACGGAAGAACATTTCCTTGTTATTACAACAATGCATCAGATACAAGAATATACAGAGTATAATTGAATAAATTACATTCGATAAATATCAGAGATTACAATAAATTACATAGAAGCGGAAAAATAATACAAAGCACAACTGAAGGTGACATACGGATACAGAGCTTTCCGGATATCATTTCAGCTGTAAACCAGGATCCTGTGAATATAAATCTGCAAAACCAAAACTACTAGCTGCCCGTGCGGAAAATAGGGGCACCCAGAGTTTAGGTAAAAACAATAAACTCCAGGTCAGTCATGTGACTGGTGTGAGAACTAAAACAGTTATTTAAAGCTTTACTTTAAAAGAGAGTAATTCAAGGGACCACGCCGTATAACACGGAACGGGTTTACTCCCAAGAATACCAGTGCATAGAATAAACAACGCAATGCTTTTTTGAAAAATGAAGCTATTATAAGGCCCAGGTCTCATCACACAATGCAACGCAAGCCGGAGGATAGGGTTTTCCCTTATAATAGCCAAACATGCTTGGTACGTTTAAAACAAACCATTTGATACTATAATAAGTGTATAGTGTCAAAACAATTTCAATCATAAATATAAATCATAGACGGCATGGGTACCATATATCATGTCGCCATACTAGTTCTACAATTAAAACCGCAATACACGTATTGGAAATTGGATTTCCGTCATGAGTCGAGGCAAGAGGCAAGCTCCTCTCCGCGTTCGAGACACTCTAGCAAATGTCTCAGGGCTACGCACTCTGGGCAACCCTGGGATCCCCCAAGGCCGGTCCTCACTTATGTTAGAGGATTGGCAATTCCTGAACACACGTTTCCCGGCCCTATAGGACCTATAATCGAGGCGCCTCGCATCCAAACCACGTGAAAAGTATATAAATGTCAGGGCTGGTAGGTCACTGACACCACCCATAGCTAGAAAGAAACGTCGTGCACTCCTTGGGTCCTCATCCCGTTTTTGACTCATACCGAGGTGTGAGGCTCGCGAATTCACGTTATACATAAAGCTGCCACGTAGGCCGTGCTTTGATCATCAACCACAAGACTTTGCTTTTCAACAGAAGCCTTGATCATTGCATCTTAGCGTGCCACATAGGCAATTCATGCCATGTGATTGATATCTATCAATATATAACCTCTAAGCTCGTACGTCTCAGAGAAGGGCGTTAAGCAAGAGAATAAATTCTCCGCCGCCAAACAGATATATATTTAACAGAAATCAATCAACACAGAATAAAATCCAATGTCAGACACACAATCCATTTACAAGTTCGTTCTGGGTCTGAACGAAACCGGAGGCACTTTCCTCGCATATCCATCCATCTCCAAGTACGTCTGGACGACCACCAACTATTTCCATCCTCTTGGGTGTACAGCCCAATCAGGATCGTCGGTAATAATCCAAACGATGTGAAGACTTCCGGTCTTCAACCACCGTCTTCATCTTCGACATATCGTCGAATCGGTTATTCAGAATGGGTATAAACCCGGCCTTTCCGAACAACCCGCGTATATTAAAAACAAATGTTACACAAACACAACATACGCCTCATTCCAATTCAGAATATTCTTTTATTCACAAAATCACATTTTTAGGGAAAGGTTCCCATTAATTTTATCCAAGATAAATTCTTTAAAATTTATCCTTTAATCTTCCTTTGGATGTCATTTCAAACCAAATTATGGTTTTCCAAACTAGTCGAGATTAGCGAACCACAACGAAGTAATTATTTATTTTATTTCTCAATCCCAACCTATTCATCCCATGAAGCAAAACTGGTAATACTCCATATCTAATACTATGGTGTTATCGGTAAAATTAATTACCATTTCACGTTCAAATCTAATTAAAGATTTAACTATCGCTTTGGAGCAAAACTGGCGATACTCCATTCTCGCTCATTTCTAAATTTGATAATTTAGATTATAGATTCACATTTCAACTTAATTGCGGATTCGTTAAAACTCCTTTTACTGGGTTAAAGAACTAGGTGTTATTTAAAACACAGTTCACGACAAACCCAAATCACATTCTATTTATTATCGGGTTAAAGAACTAGTGTTATTTAAAACACAGTTCATGATAAACCCATTTTTAATCCAATCAAATATATTAGAAATTCCGATTATTTAAAACCCCTTCTTAAATCTAATTTATTTATTTAAAAATAATTGGGTTTTAAATTTAGTTCAAAACTAGTTCATTTCGATAAAAATCCATTTTTATCTTTCCAAATATGGAGTTTTTTTCACCCCAATTTTTCCAAAATCATTTCTTATGATTTTACACAATTTATAACTATTTTTAATAATTTTATCAAGGCCCGTACAGTCGATTTCCATCAACGGCCATCGAACTGCACTTACAACGACCTTTTTCAAATTTGATTTGGACGTATCTCCAAATCCAACCATTATATTTCAAATTTCTAATATTCGTTAGAAAGCTCTTTTTGATACGAACCCAACGGTTTCGATTTTAGGAGAATCCGACGGTCGTATCTCCCGTAATGTTCATTTGAAATAAATGGTCGAAATTTACGAACTGCCGCGGCGCGGCGCGTTCTATTCAGGCCATTATATATAATATATATATATATATATATATTATATATTTCGTCGATTACCATTCAAAACGAATTTTATAAATAGTTTTAAATTCGTTTCAAAAACAATTTCAACTTCCATCTCAATTCAAATCAAAATTGAATCCTTCCTTATAAATTTGTTTTAAAATTCATTTCTATTCAATTCAAGTTTAAATTCAATTTGAATTTATTTCACTTCGTTTTAAATTCAATTCGAATTCATTTTCAATTCGATTCAATTCAAATTGGTTTTCTATTTGATTCAATTCAAATTGGTTTTCTATTTGATTCAAATTCGTTATATATTCGATTGAAATCAAATTCGTTATATATGCAATTCATTTCGAAATCGTTTTATATTCAATTCATTTCGAAATCATTTTATATTCAATTCATTTCGAAATCGTTTTATATTCAATTCATTTCGAAATCGTTTTATATTCAATTCATTTCGAAATCGCTTTTCAATATTCATTTCGAAATCGCTTTTCAATATTCATTTTAAAATCACTTTATATTCAATTCATTTCAAAATCGCTTTTCTATATTCATTTCGAAATCGCTTTTCAATATTCATTTTAAAATGAATAAAATCGATATAAATATCGTTCACGTCAAAATGGCGTCAATCTAATCAACACGGCTTCATATATTTCTATTTTCAAATATTCTATTTCAAATATTTCTATTTCAAATATAATTCGTTCAACACATGACTAATCTCAACGGATGAGTACTGTCAACACATGAACCTTTATTTTATATTGATAAAGATGCAAATTTTACTATCAAAATATTTCGTTCAACACATGACTAATCTCAACGAATGAGTACAGTCAACACATGAACATTTATTTTATAGTGATAAAGATATAAATTTTATTGTTAAAATATTTCGTTCAACACATGACTAAACTCACGAATGAGTACAGTCAACACATGAACATTTACTTTATAATATTCTTTATCTTCTAAATTGGAATGAGGCCCAGTCAATCACCATATAAAATTAATTATATGAATTTTCATACAACACATGTATATAATAGCATTGACAAATAATCAACCATCAACCAAAGTGCACTACACTGTATAAGCATCATATATAGATATCTAACGCTTATAACAGCCTGTCAATCAATCGATCGACATATTTAATCAATCAGGATGAGTGAACTTCAAATTTCATCCCAACACCCGTGTGGGGTTTCAAATCAGCAAACACAGATTTTATTTGTGCAGTTGGGCGATGTGTAAAATTTATCGTCCCAATCAATGTCCTTCAAATAGGTGTACATAAACAAACCGTCCGGTTTGTAAATGAATATTTTATTTATTCACATTCACTATATTCATATTCACGTTAAAAATTATATTTTTAACGATAAAACATTTTATTCTAACATATGAATTTCTATTCAGTTCATTCTTTAAATAAAATGATATTTTTATTTTTCTAACATATTTTAGAAAATTTCGGCGGCATAACGGCACAATACTAGAAACGGGACGAGGCCTAGCCTTATCCCCGGTCTAGTGAAGGCCCACGCCATTCACACATCAATCAATCCATTCCATTTCACCAAACAACTCAAATTTCAATCAAATAATCTAACCAATTTTTGCAATCAAACAAACAAGTCCATGGTCTGTGGACGATTGTGTCGGGTGCTACAAAACACTGTCTGCATCCTAGTATATATATAACTAGAAAAAGAAATTGAAAGGTGAGAAATTCTCACCAATAGCTATCCAATACCACGACTCTTCCTTTGCAGAAACCTTCGTCGTTCTCGCCTTCTATCACTTTCATCGCCCGTATTCTCTACATATGTAAAAATCGAATTTTCACTTCGCTATTCAATATATAAAAATCGAATTTTTACTTTGCTATTCAATATATAAAAATCATATTTTTACTTCGCTATTCAATATATAAAAATCATATTTTTACTTCGCTATTCAATATATAAAAATCTCTCCTTTTATCTATAAAGATTTCTTCTTTTCAATTTCATAGACTTCGCCTTTTCAATTCCACCACTATAAAAATCACATTTTTATTTCAACGTATATATAATAAAAAAAATCAGATTTTTATTTCTCTACATATACAAGGATGATATTTTTATATTCTCTATCACATAAAGATTATATTTTTGATACTTTAAAAATATAAAAATCATATTTTTAATACTTTAAAAATATAAAAATCATATTTTTACATCTTCTATATAGTAAAGACTATATTTTTAATACTTTAAAAACCACTTCTTTTTCCTAGCTAATGAACGAATAAAAATCTTTCTTTTACTTCGATAAAAACCATAGCTTTGCTTTAAAATAAAAATCATGTTTTTATTTACACTTCTATATAGAAGTCACGCTTCTTCTATATAAAAATCATATTTTTCTACCACCAAATCATATATTTAAGAATTGAATTTCTATTTCAAAATCCTATATAAAAATCAAAACTTTGGTAAATAGAAATCAGTTTTAAAATCTATATAATTTCAGTTTTAAACAAACTAAAATATAAATAAAAATAAATAGAAAAAAAAGGAAACTCACTGCTTTTTATTTATTGAAGGTTGGAGAAGAGGAGCTCGCAGGGGGGGGGGGGTCTTTGCTACGTCGTCGGAGGTGTGCTCGAGGAGGCGGCCTCTGGTGTTCGGTGGTGGTTCGGTGCAGTGGGGCTGTGGCGCAGGGAAGCATGGGTGGCAGCGATAGGTTCCGGCGGGTCTGGGTGCTTCGATTTGGGGCTAAGCGTGGAAGTGGGGGTTCACGCGATGAGGATGGTGGAGGGAGGCAGAGTAGAAGAGAGAGAGGGTGCGGGGTGGTGGCGCGACAGTCAGGGTGAGGGGCGGAGGCGTTTCGTCGATCGAATTTGGGGGGGGGGAGGGTTCCTGAACGATTGGTTTACTTTAATTTAGGGGGGCTAGGTTTAGAGAGGGAAGGGTGGGATCATATTATTTATATAATTAATTTATTAATTATTTTATTCCATGAAAGTTGACTTTTCATCCGACCACCTAACGAGATCCAACGACTGTCACCCCTAGCTAATTACCCCCATTCCGGACACAATGGGATATGTATCGTAAGCTGATTCAATCATTTCGATCAGTTTTCATCAAAATCAACATATAACTCTATATATTGAATTTGAACGCGCATTTCAATTTACCTGGGTCACATACTAACTCGAAAAATTCCATAAAAATATTTTCTAGCTTCGTATTGACGATACGGTCCTAACAAAACTAGTTTCGTTGAATTCTGAGACCGTTTGAAAAATGGCCAATTTCCAGTCGATTAAAATCAACTAAAACTGGTCAAACGCGTTTTCCTTTGCCATGCTCACATATTGATTCGAAAAATTATGAAATTTGAAACCTAGCAATAATTTGACATCACTGATCCAACAAAAGTGATTTCGTCGAAATCCGAGGTCGTTTGCAAAATGTCTATTTTTAAGGGCCTGAATTCCATAGCGACTATTCAGAATTTTCAACTGGACATATCTTTTGATTCCCGCTATGAAATTCCGATTATTCGGATTCGTTGGAAAGATATCATCAATTAGATCCTATTGTTTTTGGTTTCACTAAAATCCGGATTGTTTCGCACCCGGTACATTCAATTGAAGTTTGAAATCGAATTATCGAACTACCGCGCCATTTTCATTTCTGTTTATAATTATTTATATTCTAACGACGACGTATATAACTATATACGTCGAATTATATTCAAAATAAATTTCTCGTCGATATTATTTTAAAATAATCTATTTTAAATATTCAAAATTCATTAAAATTGCCAAAATAAAAATTTTAAACTGGCCCAGAATTTTCGGGTTATTACATCCAAGGCCCTAGATCCTGAATCGAGATCGTTCGCTTAAACAAACATCCGACAAAGGTGATGGCGCCCGCTCTGTGAGTCAACACGGTAAAGAAGAGTGCCTTTTGGAAATGGTGAGGTAGATCATGAAAGAGAACATGGAAAGAGATGATGAAAGAAATATTGGAAGTTTTCCCCTAGTAAGCCTCCACTCACTATAAGAATTCGTAAGGCCAAGTACCCAAAAAGGTTTACTCCACAAACGAATTTAGCTTATGATGGGACTGGTGATCCCAATTTGTTTTTACACAAATACGATCAAAACGTGGATGGTGCAAGAGCCACCAATTAGATCAAATGCTTATACTTCCATGTCTATCTCGAAGGAGTGGAATCGCTCGGGTTCACCAGGTTTCCACCAAAATCCATGGATAACTTTTCTGTCTCGGCAAAGAAATTCAAAGAGCAGTTTACGCTGCAAACCACCAAAGTCAAAGAAGTGATGCCATTCAATGACTTGGAGCAAGGACCGGGAGAATTGGTTAAAGCCTTTCTGACTAGATTTAATGCTGCTGTAGTAGAAGTGGAAAATCTAGAACCTCGATTGGTCTTGATGGTTGAGCCGGGCTATCAACAAAAAGTCAAAGTTCAGGAGATGGATCAAGATGAAAAAACCTATAACTCTGGAGAAATTCTGTAAGAAAGAAGAAGAATTCATCAGTGTGGAGGATGACCCTTCCCTTGTTCAGAATGTTGCTAAAAGCAGTGCCGCGGAAGATAAGAAAAGTAATAATACTCAAGGTGACGAGAAGAGTGCCGGGGGTCTGAAAAGGAAAACTGAGGATAACGGAAAAGCAAAAAATGATAACAAATGATTCTGCTTTATCAATACCGAAGAGTTAACTCCTCTAAATGATACTCCGGAAAACATCTTCTTTGCCACCAAAGATGCAGGATATTATCCAACTCCATGACCAATCAAAGTAAACGATAAGGAAACTATCTCTGGAATGTTCTGTCGCTACCACAACCGGCCTGGTCACAATACTAATGAATGCAAATACTTAAAGAACCTGATTTAGAAATTGATTAGGAAAAATAAGCTGCAATAGTATGTGAAAAAGGCCGCTAGTAACTAACACCTCTTCGGCCGCTCAGTGACGAGTTAAAGCTAATGACAGTTGATAGGGTTCAAATGTTCAAAGCCTGGAATAATGACCATTCGTGTCAACTCTTTGCTAAAAAGATTGTTCGTTTCCTATGAAAATTGTTGTAATTTCTTCTTACAAGTACAAACCCACCATGACTGGGGGCATTGTATCCAAACATTCACTATTTTTGCTATTCATAAAACTTGCACTCAATCAACTTTTACGATTCCTTGCAAAATTTTACTGCCAGCTTAGAATTGCATGGTTCTAACATTAATTTAATATTGCAGGCTATCCAAGGAGTGCTTGCTCCCTCACAGCTCGACAAGACCGTGTGAACCTTACAACACATCCTGAAGATGACAGCTCAAGTGTCAAGTGCAACAAGCAGTATTCCGCACATAAGTGAAGATGTAATGCACCGCCTTGTGATCAACAGGGGGAATCACTTAAGGTCAAGCAGCAAGGAAAGGAGCAAGCAAAGCACTCAACAAGATCGCCAAAACCAGATTGACTCGACTCGATTGCGACAAATGTTGAGTGGAGACCAAACACCCTCCTTACGTAAAGGCGCCCAGTTGAATCTCCAACGCCATTACTTGGCTGGATGATATGAACGCTGGGGAAATCCAATGTCATGCTTACGCAAAGACGAAACCAAACGCCCTCCTTATGTGAAGGCACCCAGTCGAATCTCAGACTCCATTACTCGATCGGACAAAATGAATGCCGGGATAAACCAACGTCTTCCTTATGCGAAGACGAAATCTAAAACCTTCCTTACGCGAATGTGAATCCAACATCTTCCTTACGCGAAGACGAAACCAAATGCCCTCTTTACATGAAGGCACCCAGTCGAATCTCCATCGCCATTGCTCGACCGATGAGATGAATGTTGGGATAAACCAATACCTTCCTTACGCGAAGAAAAAACCTACAATCTTCCTTACACGAAAGTGAATTCAATGTCTTCCTTAAGTGATGAAGAAACCAAAAGCCTTTCTTACGCGATGGCGTCCAGTTGAATCTCTGATGCCATTACTCGGCTGGATGAGATGAACGCTGGGCAAAACCAACATCTTCCTTACGCGAAGATTAAACCAAGACCTTCCTTAGGCGAAGGTGAACCCAAAGTCTTCCTTACATGAAGGCTCTCAGTTGAGTCTCTGACGCCATTACTTGGCCAGGTGAGATGAACGTTGGGGAAAATGAAAGACCTTCCTTACGCGAAAGCAAAATCAATGTATTCCATACGCGAAGACCAACCCAAAACCTTCCTTATGCGAAGATGAACCCAAAGTCTTCATTACGTGAAGGCTCTTAGTCGAGTCTCCGATGCCATTACTTGGCCACGTGAGATGAATGCTGGGGAAAATGAAGACGTTCCTTACGTTAAGGCAAAACCAATGTCCTCCTTACGTGAATACCAAACCAGAACCTTCCTTACGAGAGGGTGAACCCAAAGTCCACCATACGTAAAGACTCTCAGTCGAGTCTGCGACGCCATTACTTGGCCAGGTGAGATGAACGCTGGGGTAAATGAAAGACCTTCCTTACGTGAAGGCAAAACCAAGGTCTTTTTTATGCGAAGACAAATCAAAAACTTCCTTACGCAAAGACACCTAGTCGACTCTCTCCATTACTCGGCTAAGATGAGACAAACAATGGGATTGGCTAATGTCTTCCTTATGCGAAGGCATCCAATCAAGTCCTTAATGCCATTACTCGGCTAGATGAGATGAATGTTGGAATAAACTAAGGATCACCTTATCCAAGGGGCATTCACAGTTAAGAGAAAGACCTTTCCAAAGAAGAAGCATATAATCGGCTACTAAAGCTAGGTTTCCTAGATATATTGGCCAGCTCGGAAGCTTTGAATAACCTGGTAAAAGAAAAAAGAAAAAGACTTTTCCAACAAATTAGAAGCTTCTAATGCGACAATTTGAATCAAGGAAACTCGGCAAATTTAATCACATTCATCTTATGCAGTTCGTGATGACCCATGGTATGGGGACAACACAACCACATTAAAATTGGACAACGTTCGAAAAACATACCACGGGTTCATCACGACATCACAATAACCAAAAACTAACTTTCACTCGACAAAGAAGCCGATGCACATGGAAATAAGTGAGCTAGAGCATAGAAAAATGGGAAGATCTTGTCTTAGAAGCTTCACAAAAGGTCCTTGCCTTCGAAAGTGGGGCATCTGAAAATTTGACAAAATCAATATGTTCGATATGTCAATAAGACTCATTACGCCGACAAAGATCAACCTTGGATATCCAACTGGTCATTGGTAATTAGTTGCGAACCTCATAAAGATGAAAAGGTAGATACATCGTTCAAATCAAATCAAAAGCAATCTCTTGTGAGAATAAATTCCCCTGCTAAGAAAACTTAGAGTCCCTCAACATAAAAGCTTCCTTATCTGCAAAGCTCTAATTGTAAATAACTCAAAGAACCCGGTAGTAGTCTGCTTCAAACCTGAGGATAGATGATGCTTGAAAGGTGACTGTGCGAATATCACATAGTTTGAATCCAATAGAGGAGTAATGCTTCCCAAGGGATTGAAGCTAATATCCATCAACAGTGTTAACATGAGTTATAAAAAGAAGATTGAGTAATAAGCAGTGCACTGGGGCAAGTCGTTTTGCGGTTGAGATTCAGTGTTTTATATAGCCCAGGATAATCCACGATATCAAACACTGTTGAAAGGGACAATTGTACCACGAGGCTATTGCAGCAAACTCGCAAGGCATACGATCAACAAATTCCTCTTTCCTCAACGATTTTGCGGCAAACTCAGAAAATGTCAAACTGAGTACGTGCTTGATTAAAAACATATTGAGTGGGCATATAATGGCTTCTCTCCGACAAATTGTCAAGAGGAAGAGGAATAACTAAATACCGATTCATCGACAATCCAGAAGTTGTAGTCGCTCTAGCCTCAGAAACCCAAGTTAAAGCTCCAGTTTGAGCAGAAGTGATTTCCTTCCCAAAACAATAATTAGTCTTCTGTATGGTATTCACTTTGCGCATGGAACTTTATTTTTAAACAAAATCTAGTTGATAGCAAAATATTAGCCCAGAAATGCGCAATGTTTTCTTGTGACAGAATAGGTTGTAGCGATAAAAAAAAGGATGTGTGTAGCACGTCAATTACAAGTTTTTCTTATTGGTGTTTGCCTTCGAATATCAGAAGTTAGATTCAAAATATAGCAAATTTGTAATTAAAATTTGAGACCAAATTGGGTAATCATGCATAGCAGCCTGGGCGCAGTATAAAGCAAAGGCATGCAATGGTAATACAAGCTTTAATTTAGAAGAATTTTGCAATTTCAAAACTAAAATGTGCAACAACACAACACAAGTTCCTAGTGTTCAGCATCAAAGAAAACTTGAGAAGAAATTATATTTATTATGCAAAGTCCTTTAAAGGCAATATGATACTCAATATTATTTCGGTCAAACATGTTATCTACAATATTGCGATGCAAAACCCACGTTAAGATCAACATGCACAGATCATCAGACCAGTGCAAAATACTCATACAAATCCAAGGCATAATTTATGCAAATGCATGGCTAGAACAGAAAGTCGAATGACAAACTGTTGAAGCAACAAAACTGAAGCACATATAATGGCAATACAGATTTCAGGTATCTGAAAAGCAAAGAAAAAACAGTTTGTCAAAACTAGTTGCAAGCTCAAAAGTCAAAGACATGCGGATTTGGAACATGAATCACAGACATGCAGTGGTATTAAATTCACACCAAATCGCTGATGCAACTTAAAGAACAATGCACCCAAATCCACATTTTGCAGAGGAAAACCGGGTTAACAAAGTTGATTCAAAAACCTGTGTAAAAATCAAAATGTGCAGATTGAAGCCTCGACGAAACTGTTTAAAGGCATACACAATGGCTTAAGTTTTTGACAACAAAATTTCAATCCAAATCTCTTGAATAATATCATTAAATTGCGTGCAAGTTGATGATTAGAACCAGAGTTAAGTAGTCGTTCAATCGAGCAGTTCGCATGCATCTCAATGTTGTCGAACTCAATAAAATCTGTATGTTTAATAGCTTTAACAAATCAAGCTAGTCAGCATGTTTAATCGATCAAAAGGGCGTGCAAATGTTGATTCATGTACCGAAATATAAACAGGTCGAATGCAACAATTATATCAAACTATAATTTGATCGAGCATGTTGTTTACAACACTGCAACGCAACACCCAAGTGCAAATCAGCATCAAAAATCCAAACTACACTTAATGACGGGAAGCCTGCTGAGATACATGCGTCAAACTCTTGAACTCAAAAATCAGAATTGAAAGCGGAGTGCAAATTGCAATTTAAATAGATCCAAAATTTTATAAACAATTCGTCAAAGTGGTGCATATACAGTCCGGTCATGGAAACCGATTCAAACCCTGAACTTCAAATCCATACATCCGAAAGTGTTTGAGCAATTTTAAGATTCTGGAAAAAGCCAAGAACGCTCAAAGATCTAACACGGTTACATGAACCCTTGTCCACCAATGATTGAAAAAGGTAAAAATGATTTTTTGTGGTGACGATAAAATATAAGCAAGGCTCATATCTGAAGGAAGAACAACATGGTTTGACTTTGAATCGAGTTGAGCTCGGTGAAGATTCAGATCGATAGTAGAAGCTAAGATTTCTATTGCTTGATTTTGGTAAATACGTTGAAGACTTAATCAATAAATGAGGCGTCGAGAATCATCCATGAGAATTTTCTTAGAAAAAACTTTGAGCCGCCTTTAAAATGCTTTGTGAATCGATGGAAAGGTTATGAAAAGATGTGGCTCCAAATAGATGATATATATGAAGCAGTCCACAAAAGCAATGTTTTTTACCCGATCCATCTATTGGGATTTTTCCGGCCCCGTGGCAGAAAAGATTGCGTGTATATGCCCTGGTCTGAAACATAATGAAAGCTCGATCCATATAAAATAATAATAAATGCATAATAATAACCAATCCATTGAATTATACATGTTCCAATTCAATAAAATATTTTGCATTCATCTAAAGTATTTTCCAATGTTTCACCACTATATGTTGACGAAAATTACATTAACTTTCATTTCGAAGCTTGCGTTTTTCATAAACAAAAAATACAAGCTCTGAGGGCCAAACGTTAACCCTGTCAATATATGGAGAAATAATATTGTTTAAATGCTTTATGTATGATTGACCAGAGTGTTTTAATACTTGAATTGATTGCTAGCTTAAAATAATGGTTCAAATTATTTTAATGTTAATGGATCGGACTAAAAATGTGTTCATGGATCGGGTTAAATTTAGTAACATGGATCGGGTTAAAGTTTTGTAGAATGGATCGGGCTAAATGATATGCACCAGGATGATGTGTTCAACACTGCAAAAATATGGTTTGACATAGCGCCGCATCATGGGATCCGCATGAATTCGTGGATTGGTTGTCTTCAATCATACACAAGGATTGGGCAGAAAATGTTTTGAAGGATCGGGCATTTTCTCTAATAGCTAGTGCGTGCAAAACTAGATGCACACATGGCAATTAATGAATCATGCATGGCTGAACGTGAAATGTTCCAGTAAAGGGGAAAGCACATAAATGTGTCACGTGGCATATGCATGGACTGTTAGAAGTATGTGATGACCACCCATAACTCCTTTAGTTAACAAGAGGAATAATGCGCTAAAAGATGTGAAGGTAGCTGTGGACAATCATGAAGATATTATAACATCATCGGAACCTGTCGTACAACTCACAGCGCAAGGATAAAATATAATAGAACATATATAACATGCAATATTAGTGAAGCATATTAGAGCCGAAATTACCAAACTTTCATAACAACTAGAAAATATATCCAACACCAAGATTTCAACATAAGTCAATATGGATTTGCATCACAACAACTAATAGCGGAAACAAGTACTAGATAGTAATAAAACAGGTACGTCAGCCTCTAGCTCGCCACCGATCAGCATCATCGTCTCACCAAACTATCACCTATCACCTGCTACTCAGTCTACCCACCCACAACCAGATGAACAACCCATGGTAATAAGAGGAAACATAAAACCACGAGTCAGACAACAGTCTTAGTGAGCGATAAAACAGCTATCTAACATCGTCAATAAAGTATATGAGAATAGGAATATAACAACAAATTTACCCACAACACCAGAGAAGAGCTAACCCCGTCTTCCCCACATCGGACAGTGATAGCCTTTACATCAAACAATTCAAACATACATCCATGGTAACCAGAATAATCGTTCATTTATGGCAATCAGAAGCAAACACCACTAGCATTCGTGGCATCCACATTATATATATCTCATGTAAACCATCCTAATCGAGTTCAACATCCCTCAAGAACAAGCCCCAGAGGCCTAAACAAATATCAGATAAGCACTCAAGAAACATCTCCTTCGACGTTGGACAATCTATGTGAGATGGTACAAACATAGTAACTGATCATCCATGACAGACTACGGCTATCACCGCCAATCCTGCTTTGAAACTATCGTTAATCGCATGACGGCCAACCTTGCCACATGTCAAGGGCTAATGGTAACCCAAATTCTAGCATGAACTCTGTTGGCTAGCTTTTGGACCAAGCCACCAAGGATTTAACCATTTATATCTAACGGGAAAGGCTAATGTTCTTACGGTTCAAAATATATATACTAGCTCATCAGAATGGCTCTCTACCCAGGCTTGCAAACCGGTTTGTGACCTCCCCCCTCACCACTGGTTCGTGGCCTTGCTCTCCGACCCGCTCGTGGTCCACCATCATGACCCGGCTTTCACATAAAGGTCGCGAACCGACCCTATATTAAGGAAAGGATGGCTTGGACTTGGTCAATGCTCATCAAACCACAAACAGAAATTCGAGCATCTAGTAACACATGTCAATAACGACCATATTGACCACTTCTCCACTCACTTACGAATGGCTCCGAGATTTTTTGGATGGACGCCACGTGTCCTCACGAACCGCCTACTGGAGTTGTCTATAAATAGCCCAACACTTAGCATTTTTGGGGATCATTGGCAATTGAGTGCTTCTATTCCACCATTATCACATTTCTTCCATTCTTAATATAGAATTAACTCTATAATGTTGAGTGAATTATCATTGTAAAAGTGAGACTGAAAGAAATTTGTGATTGTACTTACATTCAAACGTATAATCAGAATCATATAAAGTGGACGAGGCTCTTCAACGCCGAACTACTATAAATTTGGTGTGTTTGTTGCATTTTATTTCATTTCTAGTTTTAATTCTCTACGATATAAGACAATTTAGGTGTTAGAACCACTTTTTGGTCTAACATTTTGATGCTTTCACTGAGAAATGAATTATCAACGTATCAGATTGTTGTTCTACTATTTGGACCTCAGGAGGTGGTCACGAACCACCCCCAAGAGGGGGTCATGACCCGGTCCCAGGAAGGGATCACGAACCGCCCTCAGGTAGGGGTCACGAATCGCCCCCAAGAAGAGGTCACGAACCGGTCTCAGCAAGTGACCACGACCTGGCCCGGAAAGGAAATTATGACCCACTCCACCGATGCTGATGCTTTTGCTCGACCTGGATCAAGTGCCCCAAATCCTGCTGTGAACACTAACGATCAACTACCTGCCTCTACCCTGGTAACAAAAGGAGATTTTTTTTGTGTACTCGACATGTTGGAAAGGACAATGATGCTCTGGAGGCTCAGAGACGCGAGAGTTCCTTGATGCGGGAGAATATGACTACACTGAGTAGGAAAATAGATGAACTCCGAAGGCAGAGAACACCTTCACATGATCATCGTTTTACCCCAAATTATTCATTTTCGTCATAGGAGCATCCAAGACCCTAGCGACGGTCATTAGAAAGGCCTGAAAATGTGGAATAGCTTCGATTTGGGTCACTTCCTTCTCGAGAAGAAACAACGCTTACTCTGGGGCCCGACAATCATAATTTGAATAATCCCACTTTGTTACCAATGGAGGGATCTCGAATGTTACCCAAGAGTCAAAACACTATTATTCCTATTAAAAATCAACCAATACAACCCCCTTGCCGTATGACAGACCGTGCCCATAGGGTGCAAAGAAGTTCTGCTCAGGTTCTGAACTGGATGACGATGCACCAAAGAGATGTTGGACACCCCCGTAGAGCAAGAAGCGCTGACCCTGAGTCCACCTTGACTAATGCTGACATCGAGGCGATGATGAGGCAGATCATGGCGACAGCCGAGGACAAAGAAATGAGGACTGGGGTATAGACCGCAGTCATATGCCTTTCACTGACGACATATTAGACGTCCAATTCCCGAGGCGATTTAATATGCCAACTATGAACCGTTATGCGGGTAGGACAGATCCCGTTCAACACATGATGAGATATTCATGGTAGATGAATGCCGCTACTGCTCCAGACGCAGTAAAATGCAAAGCGTTCCTGGTCCTCCTAGAAGATGTTGCATTAATGTGGTTTGTTCGGCTACCGCCACGATCAATTTCCAGCTTCAAGGAATTGAGCGAAAAGTTTATAAATCAGTTCCAACTTCATGCTCCAAGGTCCAAAAATGTCGTTGAACTTTCCCTTATTAAGCAATGCCCCAATGAAACTTTGACGTCATACTTTGACCACTTTAATTTAGCAGTAACGAAGATAAGAGACCCTCACGAGCAGTCCGCCTTGATGGCATTAATTGATGGAGTAGATAAAGATACTGACTTTGGTAAATACTTAGCTGGAAAACTGCCATTGACCAAGGAAATATTCTATGAGAAAGTTAATATCCGTCTATGTCAAGAAGAGATATATGCCAATCGAAAGAGGAAAGCCACTGATAAGGAAGATATACAGAGTAATGTGGACATTAAACAGTTTGACGATAGCTCTAGGAAGGTAGAGGTCAATGTTGGAAATAAGAACCAAGGTAATGGCCGCCAGACTGGGAACGGCAACAGGAAAAAGAATTGGGAAACGACTCGCAGAAGAGGCCTCGGTTCAGAACTTTTGAAAACTTCACACCTTTGAATGACACGCTGGAGAATATCTACCTGGACATTTATAACATTCTCCAATACAAGAAGCCTCCGCCAAGGGATTTAACGGAAAATCAGCGTGAAACAGGGAAATTCTGCCTTTTTCATCAAACCTATGGGCATTCGACGAATGAGTGTCGACACCTTAGAGATGTGGTAGAGAAACATCTTAGATAAGGAAAATTGGACGAGTATAAGGCAGCCCCGAGAAATCGGAGGCAAGGTAGTCTAGAGCCGAATAAAGGGCAACAACCCCAGAGGGCTACCGCTCAAGAGAAGGGTAAAGGCATCATCATCAGTACTATAGTTGGAGGACCCCATCCGGTTGGACATAGTAATCTGGCGATGAATCAATATGTTAATGCAGCCAAACGCCCTGAAATAGGAGAGTGCGGTAATCTTGAAGATAGTGCCCTGGTAAAACAACATAAAACGATGTCAGATGATGTCATACTTTGTGATAGAGATAGTATTGGAGTTCAATCCCCTACTGAAGACCCCTTGGTGATCACTACCACCATTGGTCCTACCTTAGTCCATAAGGTTTTAGACAACAATGGGAGTTCAATTAACATTCTATTTAAGAAAGCATTCGATCAGATGAAGCTTGAAGCAAAGGATTTGAAGCCCTGTGAAGGATGGATACGCAGCTTCAATGGACTCTGGGAGAGGGAGACCGCCTGAGAGTGAGAATTCTCCCATTCGTAGTTTTGGATATTGATTCACCCTATAATGCCTTCTTAAGCCGACCAGCCCTTGCGGAGTTCAGGGCCTATTTTGTATCTTGGTGCTTATTACTGAAATTCCCAACTGAATCAGGAATGGGAGTGACTAGGGGTGCAAGTAACCGAACGAGCCTACTATATGGCAGAGTTAAAAATGTTGTGCAAAGGAAAGGATGTAGAGACTAAGGGTGCCTCCCCCTCTAGGAACGAGGATTCAACATAGCAATTAAAGGGGACAATCCTGAAGGAGTTGCCTGGAGACTTGCCTGAGGACATAGATCCCAGAGAGGACAAGGAGCCTGAAGGCAGAATGGCGACACCGAATGAAACAACTGTAGATATTCTGATCGACCATGATGACCCAATGAAGGTTTTAAAGATCGGATCTCAATTAGACCCAATCCGAGCAATGGAACTAACAGATTTTTTGAAAGCAAACCTAGATGTGTTTGCTTGAACTCACGCCGACATGGATGGGATATCTCCTTCAATCATGAGTCATTCACTAAGAATCAATCCAAAGCATCCACTTGTTAAGCAGAAAAGGCGAATGCTTGGCCCAGAGAGGTCGGCTTCCTTGAAAGAAGAAGTTGATAAGTTAAGAAGCAATGGATTTATTAGAGATTAAACTTATCCAGAATGGATTTCCAACACTGTCCTGGTCAAGAAAGCTAACGGAAAATAACACACATGCATTGATTTCTCGGATCTGAATAAAGCATGCCCGAAAGACAGCTTTCCGCTCCCTATAATTGACCAGCTGGTGGACTCAACGGCGGATCACAAGCTTCTCTCCTTCATGGATGCATATTCAGGGTATAACCTGATTCCCATGCATATTCCGGATCAGGAGCATACAAGCTTCATCACAGATTTGGGACTATATTGCTATGTGGTGATGCCTTTCGGCCTGAAGAACACTGGAGCAACATACCAACGTCTAGTGAATTGGATGTTCTATGACCAGATTGGGAAAACGATGGAAGTATATGTAACACCCCACTCCCGCTATGATCACTCACTAAGGGAATGCCATAGCATCGGTGGAGTATTTTAGTGAATATAGAACAGAAAAATTACAACAAGACAGATATAAATAGTACTTGAAATTTTAAAACATCATCTCATAACAGCGGAAGTAAAACATGTCTGGTTACATCATAAAACCACAATAAAGGTCAAGTACAATATCCATCAAAATAAAGAAGTACATAATCCCACTCTCATACAATAGCCAAACAAAAGAAAAGATAACTGGATAACTGGAGCTTTACATCTATCCAAGCTCCTAAAGACTGGAACAGCAATCCGATCAAGCTCCACTACTGCTAGGATCCACCGTAGGACCTGAGGGTTGGGAAAAAGATAAAAACAACAGGGTCAGACATAAGTCTGAGCGAGTCCTATAACTTTAACAATACAATCGTTAAAGTAACCAGAGAAGACATAAACTGATATACGGTAACATATAGGGATGAATGGCTACCCTAAGCAGTCAACTAAACGAAGATAAAGGATAAAGACGCATCTACCCTCCCTAAGGTAAATTACTAAACTGCACCACACCAGTCGTTCCTAACTTAAAGGTTGATCCCACCCAAGGACTTATAAAATTTACTAATTAGTACCTGCGTACCCCTAGGTGACCAAGTAGGCGCCACGGGGCCCTACAATCCACTAGGTGTACACACTACTTCCCATTCGATCGGCTCCCTAACGTAGATACCCGTGCTGGCCCCACCGTGGGATGTATCATTCCCCAATGTGGCAACCTGATGAAACTAAAGGTGCACGGCTTATATCTACTCGATGCAACAACGGCTTACCTACCAGCCCGGGCCCACTCACGCATATGAAGCCCGTTGGACTTGCGTTGCCACCGCTAACCCGTTTGCCTCTTACAGTCAAGCCCAGTATGCGTGTCCCGTCCTCGACATGGGTCGAGCCCACAAAGATACGTATGGGTTACTGGTTGAAATGGGCCTCCACAAGCTACCCACCTAAGCTTGTCCCTTTTTCTAGTATATCCCACTTAACCCTTTAATCATGTTTTAATTACATGTTCTATTTTGGTTAAGTATTCTAATCGTATTTTCTATTGCCACCCAAGGCAACCACTAGATTTTCTCATGCCACCCGAGGCACCCACTTAACCCCTCATGTCCCTCTACATGCTAATGTGGTTAAGTGTTTCTTAATTAATTAATTAAGAACGTAACCTTTGTAAAGACCTCTCACATTAGACTGTCTTTTATGACCGCTGGTTAAGCCGGTTGGGTCCGGGCAGCCTTATGTCATAACAGAGTCTAACCTCGTGTCTTTACATTAATTACGTATTTAGTTTGTGCCTAAGACCTCTCACATTGGGCTAACATTTGTAGCAACTGGTTAAGCCGGTTGGGTCCGGGCAGTTTTACGCTACAACTGAGTCCAACCTCGTGTCTTAGTCAATTAATTACACCTAATTAATCACCCTCATAATTTTATATTAATTATCCCTAATTAATCAAGTTTTCTTAACATGGGTAGACCTAACTTAATAGGTAAATTCCCATGGGGTAGACCTAACTCAATAGGTAAATTCCCAACACATAGTATGGGTACACCTAACCAAATAGGCAAATTCCCATACTATGTTTATTTATTTTGTGTTATGCATAATTATATTAATTTCACACAATCTTATTAACTTATGCATTTAATTACCCCATCGTTCCCACGTAATTTCGTTCATGATATAACACATATAAAAGGTGTCAACTTGCATATGAATGAACATGTTTCAAAGGTGCCATCTTGCATATTAACAAACACATAACTTGCATATGAACTTGCATAACATGTCACATAACTTGCATATAATATGTCACATAACTTACATATTCATTTTGCATAACAAACTTGCATATTAGCTTATAGACTTGCATAATGTGTCATCATGAACTTGCATATTAATAAACATGTAACTTGCATATTTACATACATGTAACTCGCATATTAACAAACATGTAACTTGCATATTTACATACATGTAACTTGCATATTAACAAACATGTAACTTGCATATTAACAAACATGTAACTTGCATATTTACATACATGTAACTTGCATATTAACAAACATGTAACTTGCATATTAACAAACATGTAACTTGCATAGCATATTACCATGAACTTGCATAACATGCATATGATTACATAGCCCACAACTTGCATATTTAGCATCATGCAAACATAACATACATCATATTAAACTTGCATAAGCTTACATACTCAACATGCATAAACATAAGATTAATGCTAACATCATATCATATGATTCAAAGCTCATTAACCCACATACAAAACCATAAATCTCATCACATCTCATCTAATTAGTTTACCAAAAGATCATCAAAGTGATAGAAACTCACAACTAGCAACTTTGAACACCAAATGAAGAAGATTAAGATGCTAAGAAGGGATTAGAAGTTGATTAGAGAGTGATTAGTATGCAACCCTCTTCATAAAATTAGTGGAGGCCATGAGAGATAGCATTTTGCCATAGTTTAGTCACTAGGTTTAATTATGAATGAATTAGGGTAGGTTAGGGTCTTATTTATAGATTAGGCAAGTGTTTTAGGCCATAGGATTAACCCTAGATTCAATCCAAGCCATCAAAGCATGTCTTGGGGAAGAAGTCAAGTGTAGGAACCATCTAGGGCCTTTAGATTAAAGATGGACCATGAGAACCATTCAAATGCAAAATCTGCACTTGAGCGAATCGGCCCACGGGTTGACAGCCAAACACCCTGGATTAACCCCTAGTCGACCCAGCGAGCTCGGGTCGACTTCAAAATTCGGCCGGTTCGGTTATTCCCCTCTCCCAATTCGCTGTTTTGAGCATTTTTGCATATTTATTTATTAAATTTTCAATTATATATATATATATATATATATCAATATATATATATATATATATCTACACAACCCATTTCACTTAATTAAGTATACTTTAATTTGGGAATTTTCGTGAAACTTCGCGAGGCTATATCTTGGTCATACGGACTCCGATTTTCGAAAACTCGGACTCTATTTCGCGTATTTTTCCGAGACGAACACAATGGCATAGCCCGTTTCCCTTGATTCCCATTTTAGAATTAAATTCTGCCTCGATTTATGTTATTACAGGTTATTGAAAATACGGGTTGTTACATTCTCCCCTCCTTAAAGGATTTCGTCCCCGAAATCTTCAAGTTAGGAAGAACGTATCCTACCATCCAATCATCCATCTACTCAAAGCATCATCCACGAGCAATCATTGTCCTTACAAGATTCTAAATGCTGGATGGATATATGCAAAAGTGTGTGTATATGTACTTACCTAATGCGAAAATCAGGCGGTTACTGATACAGTAAACCTCCTTAATGCAAACCATGATAGTGCCATGCATCCAATATGTATGCGAAACCCTATTGACACATACAAATTTCTACATGCGTGCACAACCATACACAAAAATGCATCATCCATATGATAACACAGCCATGATACATCCATCAATCTAACTACCACATCCATTTATGCAATATGCAACATGAAGTGACTGAGCCGATCTAGTGCCTAATGTGTGTGTATATGCATCCACGAGCAACCACTAGCAAACAATTGCATCCATATGCATCCATCAACCATAACATGTTTCAAACACATGTTTCAACCATAGGTTTTACCCTATCTAAAGGTCATAGGTATTAGCGAGAGGATATACTAAAGATAAGATAAGTACTAGACAAGCAATAAAGGAGAAGTTAAAAGACATACTCTCAAAAAGAAATGGATACAAAGAACGCATCTTTGCTTCCGTCTCCTAAGTAGCATTGCTTTCGTCATCTCCCCATTGCACTTTAACTAGCTGAACTTCTCTGTTCCTCAACTTCCTAGTTTCTGACCCAAGGATGCGAGTAGGAGCTCGTCGAATCGTCGCATCACGCTCTACCTCTACATCTCTAAGCAAGCTCGGCTCTACCACCTCCGCGGTCTCATGTAAGCACTTCCTCAAATGTGATACATGGAATACATCATGAACACCACTAAGTCTGTCGGGCAACTCCACCCTATATGCCATCCGTCCAATCCTTTCCTTAATAGGAAACGGCCCAACAAATCTCGGTGCTAACTTCCCTATGGACCCAAAGCGAACAACATTTCTCAATGGAGATACTTTGACAAAAACCATGTCCCCAACCTCAAACTCAAGATCCGTCCTTCTCCGATCCGCATAAGATTTCTGTCTATCTTGCGCTGCTTTCATCCTTTTTCGAATTAAATCAATCTTCTCTGAAGTCTCTCTAACCATATCCGGCCCAAGCAAGATCCTATCCGTAGATTCCCACCAACATGTAGGAGATCGACAAGGCCTTCCATAAAGAGCTTCGAAAGGAGCCATACCAATACTGGACTGAAAGCTGTTATTATATGCGAACTCCACCAAAGGAAGATGTTCTTCCCATGTACCTCCAAAATCCAAGATACAAAGCCTCAAAAGATCTTCTAAGATACGGTTCACCCTCTCGGTCTGACCGTCCGTCTGAGGATGATATGCGGTGCTCAAACACAACTGAGTCCCTACCGCCTCTTGCAAACTTCTCCAAAACTCACTAGTGAAGATAGGATCTCGATCACTCACAATGCTGGATGGTACGCCATGCAATCTAACAATCTCCCTAACATAGACTGAAGCAAGCCATGGAGCGGTCCTCTTACTCTTTACGGGTATAAAATGGGCACTCTTGGTAAGTCTGTCTACCACAACCCAAATTCCCGTATTGCCCTTCCTCGATCTCGGTAACCCGTCGATGAAATCCATCGAGACACTATCCCACTTCCACTGTGGAACTTCCAATGGGTGTAGCAACCCACCGGGTTTCCTTTGCTCCACTTTAACTTGTTGGCACACTAAGCATCTAGCCACATACTCGGCCACATCTTTCTTCATACCGGCCCAGAAGAAAACTCTCTTCATGTCTTGGTACATTTTGTCTCCACCGGGATGAATAGTCATTCTTGAACGATGTGCATCATCCAAAATAGCCTTCTTCAAACCCTCATCTTGCGGTACACAAAGTCTACCGTCTCTATGCAACCATCCCTTATCATCTATGGTGTATCTACCCAAATGGCTGGACGACTCCCCTCTTATAAGCTTCTCTACCAACACAACCAACTGTGGGTCGTCTCGCTGAGCCTCGCCAATCCGTCTCAAAAGAGTAGGTCTAACCTCCAAGGATGCCAACAAACCAGGTACAAAATCAACAGAAGGTCTGAAGTCAAACAAAGAAAGAAACTCCAAGCTTCGTCGTTCCACGAACAATGGACTCAAAGATAGCCTTTTTCTACTTAAGGCGTCTGCCACCACGTTACCCTTACCAGGGGTATACGCTATCTCGAAATCATAGGATGCTAAGAACTCCATCCACCTTTGCTGTCTTAAGTTTAAATCCTTCTGAGAGAATAAGTACTTCAATGATTTATGGTCGGTGAACAACTCGAATCTCTCACCAAGAAGATAATGGCGCCAAGACTTAAGTGCGAAAACAATCGCGGCCAACTCTAGATCATGGGTAGGGTAATTCTTCTCATGCACTCTCAATTGTCTCCCTCCATAGGCTATTACCCTTCCCTCCTGCATCAAGACTGCGCCTAATCCTGTTCCACAAGCATCGGTATAAACAACAAACGGCTTATTCCCATCTGGAAGCACTAAAACTGGAGCGGTGGTCAAAGCTCTCTTTAACCGTCGGAAAGCATCATCACAATCTACATCCCATGAGAAAACCAGATTCTTCTTCGTCAAGCGGGTTAATGGGGCTGATATCTTCGCGAAGTCTTTGATGAACTTCCTATAATATCCTGCCAACCCCAAGAAACTTCTTACCTCGGTAGCATTTCTAGGAACTTTCCAATCCTGGATAGATACTATCTTTGCGGGATCCACAGCTATCCCTTCCTTAGAGACCACATGCCCTAAGAATCGCACTTCTCTTCTCCAAAAATGGCATTTAGAGAATTTAGCTTTAAGACTATGCGCTCGAAGAGTCTCCAACACTTCCTTGAGATGTAAGGCATGCTCTTCTTCATTCTTGGAAAAGACCAAGATGTCATCCACAAAAACTACTACAAACTTATTCAGATACTCTATGAACACTCTACTCATGAGATCAACAAAGTATGCGGGGGCGTTTGTCAACCCAAATGGCATCACTAGCCACTCATAAAAACCATCCGGAGTCCGGAAAGCAGTCTTCTCTATACTGTCCTCCGCCACTCTTAACTGATGAAACCCTGTAGCTAAGTCCATCTGCGAAAATACTGACGCGCCAACCAACTGATCAAAGAGATCATCTATCCTCGGTAATGGGTGTCTATTCTTCTTCGTGAGCTTATTAAGTTCCCTATAATCCACACAAAGTCTGAGGGACCCATCCGCCTTCGTGGCAAACACTACTGGAGCTCCCCACTCCGATATACTTCGCCTTATGAACCCCTTCTCAAGCAACTCCCCTACTTGCTTATGAAGTTCTCTTCTCTCACGAGGAGCCATGTGGCGTACTGGCAAAGACACTGGTTTGGCATTATCCACCAAATAAATTCGGAAATCTATCTCCCGCTTCGGAGGCAAACCCTTTACTTCTTCAAACACATCCGGATATTCCCGGACTACTCTGACAGAACACAAACTTTCGACCGAAGCATCGAGCGATTCAAGATAACTTAGCAAAACAGATTCCATGGGATTGCAAGAGATCTCGAGAGTGTTACCCAAGCGGGTCATGAGCCTGACAACTCTCCTTTCGCAATCAAGAACGGCACCATTACTGGATAACCAGTCCATGCCCAAGATCAACCCATAGCCCGTGAAGCCCAATACAAAAGCATCACATCTAAACTCAACGCTAAGTATAGAAATCTTCAAACCCAAACATATCATAGACAGATATATGGAGCCCCCAATTGGGTTTGAGACAACCAAGGGATCATCAACTAGACTGGTGTCTAAGTGCAGTGACTCAACTAACGATGATGAGATAAAAGAATGCGATGCGCCAGAGTCAAACAAAGTACGAACTGGATGATCAAACAAAAAAACCAGACTTTCAACGGAAATAGTTCTACCTCTCTGCTGAATCGGTGGAACTGAGAGAACCTGAACTTGCCCCCCTGACTGAGGTGGTGCTATAAGAGCTTGCACCTGGCCTCCTGAGGTAGACCCCGTCTTCTGCCCCTTCTTTGGGCAGTTTTTCACAAGATGCCCTGCTTCACCACAATGAAAGCAACCGGTCTTCTTCTTTTTGCGACAATCCTTACTGAGGTGTCCTGGTGTTCCACAATTGAAGCACTTCTTCTTCGTCTTCTTTTTGTCACCATTGCCTTTTCCGCCCTTGCCTTGTTGTTGCTGTTGCGGTTTCTTCTGATCCCCCTTTTTCTCTGGTGCCTTAGAATTCTTATCATCCTCATGCATAAGTGCCATGTAGACAAGCTTCTCAAAAGTGGCCCCCCATAGGAATGTGAGTCATAGCTATTCCTTGCAATGGTTCGTTCAAGCCTCTAACGAACCTCAAAGCCTTCTTCTCCGGTGTATTCACCAACTCTATGCCAAACCTTGCTAATTGATTGAATTTGTTGACATATTCTTTCACCGTGAGATTCCCTTGCTTCAAATTCAAGAACTTCTCCATAAACAGATTCTCTTCCGCCCTTGAGAGAAACTTAGCCCCAAACCTTTGCTTAAAATCTGCCCAAGAGTCAACAGGGCGTTCTCCATTAGTGACCTCCCACCAGAATGAGGCCTCTCCCTTCATTAACCAAGCCGCCAACTTGACTTTCTTTCCCTCTTCCACTTCAAAGATATCTAGCAACTCTTCCACTTCCTTAAGCCAATCTCTAGCCTCTACGAAAGTCTCTGAACCAAGAAAAGGTTTTCCTCCTATAGCCTTGAACTCCTTGCAAACCTTAGCAAAATTATCCACTCTAGGCTGAGGAGGAGGAGCGGTTGTCTCTGGTGTAGTAGCATTGGCCGGACCCGCAGCCGCGGCCCTAGCCTCTTGCAACCTCCTATACCATAGTGGTATAACTAAACCCTCCGGGATGTTAAGATCTTCAGCCATGCTGAAACGAAAGAGGAAAGATTCAAAAAGGAGATTCCGAAAGATAAAGATATGGCTATTGGGGATTATGCTTTTCTTTTTCAAAAACTTTTTCTCTTAGAAGACATGCTTTTTAAAAATACTTTCTTCGAAAATACTCTTAGAAAGTAGTTTTTCTCAAAAATTTTATCTGTTCTGGTAACCTTAAGCTCTGATACCACGTGTAACACCCCACTCCCGCTATGATCACTCACTAAGGGAATGCCATAGCATCGGTGGAGTATTTTAGTGAATATAGAACAGAAAAATTACAACAAGACAGATATAAATAGTACTTGAAATTTTAAAACATCATCTCATAACAGCGGAAGTAAAACATGTCTGGTTACATCATAAAACCACAATAAAGGTCAAGTACAATATCCATCAAAATAAAGAAGTACATAATCCCACTCTCATACAATAGCCAAACAAAAGAAAAGATAACTGGATAACTGGAGCTTTACATCTATCCAAGCTCCTAAAGACTGGAACAGCAATCCGATCAAGCTCCACTACTGCTAGGATCCACCGTAGGACCTGAGGGTTGGGAAAAAGATAAAAACAACAGGGTCAGACATAAGTCTGAGCGAGTCCTATAACTTTAACAATACAATCGTTAAAGTAACCAGAGAAGACATAAACTGATATACGGTAACATATAGGGATGAATGGCTACCCTAAGCAGTCAACTAAACGAAGATAAAGGATAAAGACGCATCTACCCTCCCTAAGGTAAATTACTAAACTGCACCACACCAGTCGTTCCTAACTTAAAGGTTGATCCCACCCAAGGACTTATAAAATTTACTAATTAGTACCTGCGTACCCCTAGGTGACCAAGTAGGCGCCACGGGGCCCTACAATCCACTAGGTGTACACACTACTTCCCATTCGATCGGCTCCCTAACGTAGATACCCGTGCTGGCCCCACCGTGGGATGTATCATTCCCCAATGTGGCAACCTGATGAAACTAAAGGTGCACGGCTTATATCTACTCGATGCAACAACGGCTTACCTACCAGCCCGGGCCCACTCACGCATATGAAGCCCGTTGGACTTGCGTTGCCACCGCTAACCCGTTTGCCTCTTACAGTCAAGCCCAGTATGCGTGTCCCGTCCTCGACATGGGTCGAGCCCACAAAGATACGTATGGGTTACTGGTTGAAATGGGCCTCCACAAGCTACCCACCTAAGCTTGTCCCTTTTTCTAGTATATCCCACTTAACCCTTTAATCATGTTTTAATTACATGTTCTATTTTGGTTAAGTATTCTAATCGTATTTTCTATTGCCACCCAAGGCAACCACTAGATTTTCTCATGCCACCCGAGGCACCCACTTAACCCCTCATGTCCCTCTACATGCTAATGTGGTTAAGTGTTTCTTAATTAATTAATTAAGAACGTAACCTTTGTAAAGACCTCTCACATTAGACTGTCTTTTATGACCGCTGGTTAAGCCGGTTGGGTCCGGGCAGCCTTATGTCATAACAGAGTCTAACCTCGTGTCTTTACATTAATTACGTATTTAGTTTGTGCCTAAGACCTCTCACATTGGGCTAACATTTGTAGCAACTGGTTAAGCCGGTTGGGTCCGGGCAGTTTTACGCTACAACTGAGTCCAACCTCGTGTCTTAGTCAATTAATTACACCTAATTAATCACCCTCATAATTTTATATTAATTATCCCTAATTAATCAAGTTTTCTTAACATGGGTAGACCTAACTTAATAGGTAAATTCCCATGGGGTAGACCTAACTCAATAGGTAAATTCCCAACACATAGTATGGGTACACCTAACCAAATAGGCAAATTCCCATACTATGTTTATTTATTTTGTGTTATGCATAATTATATTAATTTCACACAATCTTATTAACTTATGCATTTAATTACCCCATCGTTCCCACGTAATTTCGTTCATGATATAACACATATAAAAGGTGTCAACTTGCATATGAATGAACATGTTTCAAAGGTGCCATCTTGCATATTAACAAACACATAACTTGCATATGAACTTGCATAACATGTCACATAACTTGCATATAATATGTCACATAACTTACATATTCATTTTGCATAACAAACTTGCATATTAGCTTATAGACTTGCATAATGTGTCATCATGAACTTGCATATTAATAAACATGTAACTTGCATATTTACATACATGTAACTCGCATATTAACAAACATGTAACTTGCATATTTACATACATGTAACTTGCATATTAACAAACATGTAACTTGCATATTAACAAACATGTAACTTGCATATTTACATACATGTAACTTGCATATTAACAAACATGTAACTTGCATATTAACAAACATGTAACTTGCATAGCATATTACCATGAACTTGCATAACATGCATATGATTACATAGCCCACAACTTGCATATTTAGCATCATGCAAACATAACATACATCATATTAAACTTGCATAAGCTTACATACTCAACATGCATAAACATAAGATTAATGCTAACATCATATCATATGATTCAAAGCTCATTAACCCACATACAAAACCATAAATCTCATCACATCTCATCTAATTAGTTTACCAAAAGATCATCAAAGTGATAGAAACTCACAACTAGCAACTTTGAACACCAAATGAAGAAGATTAAGATGCTAAGAAGGGATTAGAAGTTGATTAGAGAGTGATTAGTATGCAACCCTCTTCATAAAATTAGTGGAGGCCATGAGAGCTAGCATTTTGCCATAGTTTAGTCACTAGGTTTAATTATGAATGAATTAGGGTAGGTTAGGGTCTTATTTATAGATTAGGCAAGTGTTTTAGGCCATAGGATTAACCCTAGATTCAATCCAAGCCATCAAAGCATGTCTTGGGGAAGAAGTCAAGTGTAGGAACCATCTAGGGCCTTTAGATTAAAGATGGACCATGAGAACCATTCAAATGCAAAATCTGCACTTGAGCGAATCGGCCCACGGGTTGACAGCCAAACACCCTGGATTAACCCCTAGTCGACCCAGCGAGCTCGGGTCGACTTCAAAAATCGGCCGGTTCGGTTATTCCCCTCTCCCAATTCGCTGTTTTGAGCATTTTTGCATATTTATTTATTAAATTTTCAATTATATATATATATATATATCAATATATATATATATATATATCTACACAACCCATTTCACTTAATTAAGTATACTTTAATTTGGGAATTTTCGTGAAACTTCGCGAGGCTATATCTTGGTCATACGGACTCCGATTTTCGAAAACTCGGACTCTATTTCGCGTATTTTTCCGAGACGAACACAATGGCATAGCCCGTTTCCCTTGATTCCCATTTTAGAATTAAATTCTGCCTCGATTTATGTTATTACAGGTTATTGAAAATACGGGTTGTTACAGTATATGTTGATGACATGCTTGTGAAATCCAGGCAATCATCCGACCATATCGCTAACCTGGCTGAAATGTTCGTTATCCTTCGACGATACGGAATGAAGCTCAACCCCCTAAAGTGTTCATTTGGAATTGACTCTGGAAAATTCTGGGGTTTTATCATTAGTTCACGTGGAATTGAAATTAATGCAAATCAGACTGCGACAATCAAGAATATCCAAGAACCAAGATAGATTAAGGATGTGCAGAGCCTCGCCAGAAAAGTGGCTGCATTAAGTAAATTTATTTCTAAAGCAACAGATAAGTGCATTCCGTTCTTTGACCTGATAAAGCAAGGTAAACGCAACTTCCAATGGACTCTTAATTGTATTGAGGCCTTTTAGAACCTTCTGACTCATCTGGAAAGACTCCTGATATTGTCCAAGCCAGTCGACCACGAAGATTTATTCGTATACTTGGCAGTATCATCCCATGCAACAAGCTCAGCCTTAGTAAAGGAAGAAGATAAAATCCAGAGGCCAGTGTATTATGTGAGTAAGAGGCTAGCGGCAGCGGAACAAAACTACCCGGATAGAAAAACTTGCGTATAGCCTGCTGATCACATCCAGAAAACTTCATCACTATTTCCAAGCTCATCCTACCACCATATACACTGACCATCCACTCCGACAAGTCTTGAAGAGACCAGAGGCGTCCGATAGGTTACTCAAATGGAATATAGAATTAAGCCAATTTGATCTGAACTTCCAGCCCAAACGATCGATAAGTTGGCAAGTGTTGGCCGACTTTATAGCCGAGTTCACCATTCCTGAGGAGGATACACCAAGTAAAAAAGTTGGTCCCCAAGTATAATAGTTCTAATCTAGAACGTGGAAGTTATATACCGACAGTGCCAAGAATGACAGAGGGTCCAGTGCCGGAGTTGTTCTGGTCACTCCTAAAGGACGGTCGATCTACTATGCTCTAAGATTAGAGTTCCACGCAACGAACAATGACTCCGAGTATGAGGCCCTAATTACCGGACTAAAACTCGCAAGATAATTGGGAATAATAAGGTTGGACATTTCCTATGACTCCAAGATGGTTGTAAACCAAGTTCGAAAGAAGTTTCAAGCCAAGGGGACAAGACTTGTATCATACTTAAGGGAGATAGGAAAACTACTAAGTGGTTTCAAACATGACAGTATCTCTCACATTCCTCGGTTAGAGAACAAGAAAGCGGATAAATTGGCCAAATTGGCTAGTTCTGACAACCTCGAAGACACGAAATGGTCCCGATTGAAACATTGGAAATTCCGAGCATTGATCAGATGGAAATTGATCCAATACTGGAGACTGAATCGGAAAAGGAGTCGTGGATGACACCCATAAAAAACTTCCTGATAAATGGAACGCTTCTAACCAAGAAAAGCGAAAGGAGTGCCATTATTCGTAAAGCCTTAAGATGTGTTATGCAAGGTGAAGTTCTTTATCGGTAAGGGTTTTTTATGCCACTCCTCCGGTGTATGGCCCATGATGACATCGAGCGGGTACTAAAGGAAGTACACGAGGGTGAATGTAGAGACTATACCGGAGGTCAGACTTTGGCTAAGAAAATATTACGGTATGGCTATTTCCGGCTTACTATGAATAAAGATGTGGCTAAATATGCACGGCGTTGCGATAGGTGCCAGAAATTCACCAAGATTCCTAGAGAACCCCCTAGCTGACTGAAGACAATGGTGAGCCCGTGGCCGTTCGCCGTTTGAGGAATTGACATTATTGGAAGCCTACCAATTACTAAAGATGGAGCGAAATTTGCAGTCGTGGCCGTGGATTACTTTACGAAATGGGATGAAGCGAAACCGTTAACCACAATCACAACAAAGCAAGTGATAAATTTCATTGTCAGAAATATCATATGTCGATTGGGGATCCCGAAAACCATTATAACAGAGAACGGGACCCAATTCGATAGCATAGAGTTTCGAGACTTTTGCCAAAAGTATCATATCGAGAAGAGATACACCACCGTAGCGTATCCGCAATTGAATGGACAAGTAGAAGCGATAAACAAAGTAACTAAGTCCATTCTGAAGAAGCGAGTGAAGCGCGCCAGAGCCATGTGGATCGATGAATTACCCTTGGCATTATGGGCTTACAGAATGACCTACAAGTCGACGACAGGTCATACTCCCTTCTCCCTCTCATTTGGATCGGAGGCGGCCATCCTAGTGGAATTGGAAGTAACGTCCCACATAACTACGTATTACAACCCGATGACTAACAACGAGCTAATCCTCGAGTCTTTGGACATGATTGAGGAAAAGGGGATGAAGCGGATCTATGTGTCTTAAGGCACAAGCAACAAGTCGCCCGATATTATAACAGATAAGTTCGGACTCGAACTTTTGAACCTGGTGACCTAGTTCTTAAACGTGTCTTTCCCGACCCTGTCTTCTTGGGCCCAAAATGGGAAGGACCGTATACCATCCAGCAGAAGCTTGATAATGGATCCTTCAAGCCAGCGACCGCGGACGGTAGTGAAATCCCAGAGTGTGGAACGCCTAGCATTTGCGACATTACTTGATATGAATTGTCATTTTTAGTCATTTGTTTTTAGGACCATGTAAAAAGGCACGACTTGCCTAGAAAAGATTGGTTGCATAAACAAAAAATTAGGAAGTGGACGTAGGTCATGATTCGACCAAATAACTATAGAATATCGTGCGTCATTTACTTTTACCGCATTATTTTCATGCTTATTCCTTTGTACATATAAGCTATTATAATTGTGGTGTACATCATAAGCCCTACGATGATTCTAAGGTATGTTGACGTAGAATCTGAAAAACAAAATTAATACTAGTACGCTCCGGCTCTTAACATATAGAGTATCGAGGGGGCAATAAAGTAAATGACACAACCACGAGCACTCTAACTCTCGTGACTTGAGAAAGAGTGTCAAGGATGAGAAAATAAATTATCCACGAGGCATGAAGGTGCTACACGATTAAAAGACCGCCTCGACCCCACTCTACCCTTGGTATCCGACGGTAGAGTATAAAGGCACCAGAGATTGAGCGCCACAAATGAACTCCTACCCCACTGAAGGATTGGGGGGCAAACTGAATGCTGAGTTTGGACTCCCTCCAGGCATCCAACAGGAGAGTATGCAGTCATTTTGATTAAATACCACAAAAGGGCTCCTACCCTGCTGCGGGATCGGGGGCAAGAGTGAAAGCTGAGCCCGAACCCTTCATTTCCGGACATGGGGAGAAATACATAGTTTATACTAATCAATCCTCAACAAGCCCTGGCCAGGCACCATGTTAATGATTGATTGGGGGCATACTTATATGTGCACATCACAATGAAAACAACATGGTATACTACAAAATTTTTGCCTACGGTGATGACTTGTGATGTAGTTTTGTTTATAACTTAGTTATGACTTGAAAATTTATGTACATGACTAAGTATAGAAATTCGTAGGTACACAGCAATGCGAAAGAAACAAAATTTCATTTACTAAATGCAGGTTTATAAAATGAGACTGGACAAAATGCGAGGGCCGCACTCAGAACAATTATAAAGGGCCAGTGGAAGAACTAAAAACAAAACATAAACAAACGAGGTCTATTTGGGTTTCGGGGATGATTTTGTCTTCTTCTCCTTCTTCTGTTTCTCTGGCTCCTCCTTGCCAACATCAAAGATTTCATGCTTTTTCTTTTTCTTCAGAGGAGAGCGCCAGAGGACTGGGATGCAAGCTGTGTAGTAATTGACCTAGATAATTTCATGATCAGTCCAGAACCGGGAGCAGCCGTAGCAAGAGGTGGCACATTTAAAGGCTCTTCCTCGGATTAAGCCTTTAGTTCATCATTCTTAGCCTTCCTCTTAGTCTCTCCTGTGATGGCAACATCCTCCTGCTCATCTCCATTGTCACCATCAGTGTCCTTTATCGCATCGGTTATCTCAACGTTTTTAGAAATCTCTATGCCGGATGGTACGATGGCCTTCTCGACCATCTCAACTTCTACTTGTTTCTCTCAAAGTCCTTCAACGAGCTTAGCACCTGAATCATGAGACACAACATTTATTAATTTAAGAGAGAACACAGTCCTTTCAGCTGTTTGCTCTACAACGCGACGACAAGTTATAATAGCTTTGACAACTTGTGGAGAGAATGTAGAGATACCTTCCACTGATTCCTCGGTAGGGAGAGGAATAGGAACTTCAGGATTTAACGGTTTATCAGGATTATACTCCTCGGCCTCAGCAGCTTTGAGTTCGACAGCAGAGCTAGAACCTTCCTCAACACGATTCTTACCTTTGAGCTTACGCCTCTCCTCCTTCATAGATTATTTAATTAAACGTCTCCCCTCTGCTAGACGCTCGGGTTCCTCACCCTTAAGATAAGCTTTCATGAGCTAATATCCTCATCAATAGAATCAATCTGTAAGCGGTGCTTTTCACCCCCAATGATTTGGTCCCATACATCAACTAAAGTGGTGGGATAGTTCTTAATCCAAGAAATGTCTCGGGTTCGAATGACCTGAGCAAAGAAGTCTATTGATAATTCATCAAATTCTTCTATCTCTTGTTCAGCCATGGCAAGTTTAGTGGTAGCATTGGAAGCAGACTCAAGGGCTTTGTTAGCATGCCCTTCAGCAAGAACTACTCTCTCCTCAACATGAGCCAGTTTGTCCTTCAAACTTGACATTTCCTTCTCCCACGTAGTTTTTCCTTGGCAAAGTGAGTGTGCGACAGTTTCAGCTCAGTGTTGGCTGACCTGAGATCCTCTATCTCTTTCCTCATAGTCTTACACTCCTTGCTATTAGAGTCAAGCTCGGTGTGAAAACGTCTTTCCACTTCCTCGGACTGCTTCTTGTAATTTTCAGCATCCTACCGGGCCAAGGCGAGCTGAGCTTGGGTATCTTCTATTTTTTTTATAGGCTTCATCCCTGGACTTAATGTCATATTCTGCCTTTTCCCGTGCATCCTTTACATCCACTTCAAGATGGAGGATGACCTCGGAGAGCTTCTTGGCATGCTTCTTCATTGCTTTGTATTGTGTAGCCATGTGGCCTACCCGATCCATGACTTATGTGTCCCAATAATCAGGAACCGGTTCAAGATCCGGAACGAAGTGCATCTTTCTGAAGTAGATTTCAGGGAACTGCTCCTGCAAGCACTTCAGTTTTGCTTGATTTTCAGTAGTAATGAACACCGACTGTGTAGTAGTAATGTCAATGTTGCGGTCCGGAAGGAACAAGAGCTGTCTTTCCCTTTTTCAACCCTTTGATTGGGTCCTTATGCTTACCTTTGGCCTTAGGATGATTTTTGGTAGATTCCCATTGAGGACGACCACTCTTCGGAGGGATCAGAACTTTGGGTGGTTGCTTGCCTCCCCCATGCTAAATTTGGTGACTATAGTGCTTCTCAACATCGTGCCTTGAAGGAGAACGAGAGCGCGAGGAATGAGGTCAGCGGGAATCGTAGTGCTTCCTTCTATCTCTCCCGATTGTCGCCGCGGTCATGCTCTGTAACAGGATTGAATCTGGGTGTGTACCCGTGAAGATCACGATGAGAATAGCGGCAACGAATCATTTTTCCTGCAAAAACAACAAGCAAGTATAAGGATTATGGGTCAATGTAGCATATAAATGTCGTGATGTGCGGTGGATATGATGTGTGTGCCTTGTATGATCCCCCATAACAGACCAGGGCCCGGAGACAGGCTTGTCTGTACAGTGTCTCCCTCTTTAATGGGAGTAGGCTCTTCTTCGGAAGTAGGAAAGAACGGCCCTATTCCAAAATCTTCAAAAGTGTAGATATCATCTGGTAAGGGAAGGTTGGATAAATCCCCATGTATTTGTTCTCCTGTTTGTAAATCATGAGTTAGAGGCTTAGTCGGTGTTGGTGTTTTTGGAGAGGGTTGTCTTTCGGGAATGGAAACACCCTTTGGTTCATCGCCTTGAACTTCACCCCCAATATATACGTTCATCTCCTCGTCATCCTGAACACCCATCGGCGAAGGACTTTTGGGAAGCTCGGTTGTTGTTATAATTTTTGTGTCACCTGTCCCTCGACCGAGAGCATTACCCAAGAGCTTGAGTTAGGTTCATGTACTTGTAGGGCTTACCTCCCTGACCAAGCCCCAATCTTATATCGAGAAGATGATGTTTATGGAGATTCTCGTCGATTATACATTTCTTGGTTTTTAGAAAATCCGACTCGCTCTTTATAAGGCGGGACAAACGATCTTCGTAAACTTTGCCCTCATACTTCCTGGGATTGGGAATTGTAAAAAGAAACGAAATATTAGTACAATGGTCCATACAATTGAAGCAGACACTGAAGGATCTAAAACCTACTTGACTTCATCCACTTCCTTGCGCACCCAGCCTGGTGCTTTATGTAGAACCACTCAGATTTAGCATCGCCTAAATTGTTGTGTCTGTCAGTCAGGACTTTCTTAGTGGGGATGGACTCGAAGAAAACAAAATTTAGGGTCCTTGTAGAACGATGTTTAAAGTGGAAGTAGAAGTTCAGGTCCTCATGGAAAAGCTCAGTGTCCAAAATTTCTACGTATGCGATGAACAAGGTATATAGAGTAGCATAAGCATTGGTATGAAGTTGCATGGGGGCAATGCGTAGTCATCTCAGGAGGTCGACGACAATTGGAGGAAACGGAGGAATAGCGCCTATTGAGCACATGACCTTACTGATGGCCATATACCCTTCCGGAGAAGAATGGGGATTATCCTTTTTCTTAGGAGTTTTAACCCCATCCCATGGGATCCCATGCTTTAAACATATTTTCTTTAGTTTTATATCATCAAGGGTGGAAGCTATGAAATCACTTGGATCATCTAATGCTACGGCGCTCTCGAATTCGTCAGGAGCATTGTCATCTCCAATTCCACCTTCGTTTTATTCTTCCTCAACTGATGTGCTTTTAGAGGATGATGTTCTGCATCAATATTTGCTTTATATTCTGATCCAGAAATATCCCAATCTGGGTCTGACGAGAGCACGTCAGGATTGTAATAACTTGAAGATTCCGAGGTTGTACTTTTATCCGATAATCTTGCTGAACACCTGTCAGACATGTCTGCTGTGTTAATAAATAAACATAAAAGACTAGAGTATAGTTGCCCGTGAACCCCGTGTGTGCAGGTGCTGGTGTGTGCCAGTGTGTGCAGTACTAAAAAGGAAAACATGTAGTAAGGAAGATAAGCATGCAAGTAGTCGCTATCTGTCGCCAACTTATGCTCTTGTCTAGTCTAGTTCAATCTGTTCAAAGGGCTCTAATCTAACTGTTCATCGATTTACTCCAGTTTTAGTTGATTCTCAACTGAAATGTATATTAGTGTGTCTGGTTAACTAGTGTTACCCCCAACAAGTTTAATCATAGACAAGAATTAGATTAGAGATAGGCTAACTCATGTGTTTCAGTGGGTCGGCTCGTGGTGGAAGTTTGACTCGTGGTCATAGGACTAAATGCACTAAGAGGGCGCGTGATTCGAAGAGTAGTTCATAGATGCGAGGTCGGCTCGTGCTTACGGTCAACTTGTGAAGGTACGGTGGTTCGCTAGCTCAATGTGCAAGTCCCACTCACAAAGGAATTAGGGCTCGCATAGCGAACGAACTTGTATTTTCAAGATCAAAGTACATGGACGTGTCGGATCGTGCTTTACTGGCTTATGGGTTCTTGTCTCACCATGCCCTCGGATCGAGTTAAGCGGGGCGACCCAAACCATTGCCATATACCCCCATCTTCATGATCCGACCCGTTGCCTTATCCACCACCTTCACGAACCTAACTCTCATTCCTTTCCCACTAGCTCCACGAAGCGCTGGAGACCTCGCATGCACCAATCTCTTATTCTTCCTCACCAGGGTATTATATTTCTCCCTCAAATCACGAACTATAGTTTCATATCCAAGTACTCACTCCGTTACAAGTCCATATTCCATCACTCATCAACCGCTGCACTTGTACATGAAAGCATGCTCGAACTTCGAATCGACGCTTGGGGGTGAACATCGCCTCACCCACGGCAGCGTGCACTTTGAGGTAAGCCAGGGATTGTAAGGGGGTGATACAATGAAAATCGAAGTGAAGCCCGAGGATCAGCTGGCTCGCAAATCAGTTTAACAACAATAAAGAAAATAAGGGAGATCTTTTATTCACAATGACCTATTTGAATTGAAAAGCCAATGAAATTTCAAAAGTAGGGTTTCGATTTGGGAAAGGCAAATTGACTGCGGTGAAAAGTGAATAGAGGAGTGGGTTTAAACTGTTTTACATACTCAGTAAAGGAGTGAGTTGCACGTGCTACACAACTCAGCCCGCTACCATATTAATAAGACGATGGCTCGACCATATGGACCACTAAAACTCGGTCTAGGCGTGCACAAACCCGTTGAGGGACTAGGGTCCACTAACCGCTCGTGAGAGCCCTGGTTCAACCAAGCATGGTGCATTGGGCTCTAGCGAAAGCATGTGGGACTTAAAAGGATCATTAAAGGTCCATACAAGCACCTCGATGGAAGTCAATAAAATAATTTCCTATCAACGATGAAGGGAAATTTGTTGATTTACATGATAAATTATTTGCAGTATAGCTCGAAGTCAGAGACCGACAAGAATATGGCAGAATAATTAGAAACAAATGCCCCGTATTTATATTGGTCTCAAAGATCAAATAACACGGTTTCATGAAATGACGCGACGATATGAACAAATATGACTATTGGTGTTTACCATTTCGAGAACAGAAAGATTTATGATTTCGAAGCACGTCCCATCGTTGATAGAACGTACTTCAAGGGGGCAAAATGTTGGCTAGCTTTTGGACTAAGCCACCAAACATTTAATCATTTATATCTAACGGGAAAAGCTAGTGTTCTTGCGGATTCAAAATATATATACTAGCTCATCAGAATGGCTCTCCACCCAGGCTTGCAAACCGGTTCGTGACCTTCCCCCTCACTAGTAGTTTGTGGCCTTGCTCTCCGACCCGCTCGTGGCCAACCATCATGACCCAGCTTTCACATAAGGGTCGCGAACCGACCCTATATTCAGGAAAGGATGGACATGACTTGGTCAACGCTCAACAAGCCACGAACCAAAATTCGAGGATCTAGTAACACATGTCAATAATGGCCATATTGACCAGTTCTCCACTCACTCACGAACGGCTCTGAGATTTTTGAGATGGACGCCACGTGTCCTCACGAACCACCTACTGGAGTTGTCTATAAATAGCCCAACACTTAGCATTTTTTGGGATCTCTGGCAATTGAGAGCTTCTATTCCACCATTATCACATTTCTTCCATTCTTAATATAGAATTAACTCTATATTGTTGAGTAAATTATCATTGTAAAAGTGAGATTGAAAGAAAGTTGTGATAGTACTTGTATTCAAGAATATAATCAGAATCATATAAAGTGGACGTAGGCTCTTTAACATCGAACCACTATAAATTTGGTGTGTTTATTGCAATTTATTTCATTTCTAGTTTTAATTCTCTACAATTCAAGACAATTTGGGTGTTAGAACCACTTTTTGGTCTAACAAACTACATAAGCCTTTCAACGATACGTGTGTTTGTCCAACCTTGACAACTAGGCCTTTCAACGATACCTAGGGTACTCGACCGACAACCTTCCAGTCTTTTGGGTGCCCCCATTGTAGCCCTGCTTTGAGCCTGCTAGAACTTACGTCAACGATAATTGCTCGACCGTCGCATCTCTATTCATCCAACCTTGACGACTTTTCAAAACTCAAACAACCTTCTCGAGTAATTATTATCCACCATCTTCAACTCACAGCCTTTGAGTTGCCACCTCACTGTGCTGCAACACGGGTTCGCGGGCATCGCCGCCGAATTTTTTTTCCAGACCCTTTTGTTCAAATCTGGGTCGTACCCAATTTTTTTCTTAAAAAATGACCCTGTGCGACCGACCCGAACCCAACATAACTCCCATGCAGAACACGGCATGACTTCTCAAACCGATCACGACATGACTCTCCAAGCCATACACGACATGACTCTCCAAGACGTACATGATATGACCCACCATATCAATTTACACCATGTTATTCACGACATGACTCACCATGTCAGTTTCGACATGACTCCATGCGCCTTGACTTCCTGTGCCTTGAAAAGGAAGAAACAATCTAACTCATGGAAAACGACATGACTCCACCAAAGTAGCTCCAAATTTGACCAAATCTTCGACAAATGACATTAAGGATGAAATCCACTCATCCCAAGCATCCAAATCAATCGTAAACACTTCAACAAATCATCAATAACATCAAAATTACCATTATCATCATTAAATCATAGGAAATGTTCTAAATCATGATAATTTGATAATTAAACCAAAATGATGGATTTAACTTGCATAAACATATGAAGTGACATAGAAATTGTCGATTTAAAGTTGCTAGATTAGATCCTATGGTGATTCACATGAAAATACACTTCCATGATGTAGATATAAGGAAAACGACTTGAAAATGATGAAATTAAGATCATAGAACTTATATACTTGATTGAATCCGCGTGAGAGATGTATATCACTCACCAATTTTCCAAAACAACTTGAAAACAATTAGATCCAAATCCAGACAATGAAGAATTTGCTCTAAAATCTTCGATTCGATGAACTCTCTCTTGGAATGGCGTAGACCTAGCTTCAAACAATGTAGATCTTCGATTCTCTAAGCTTTAATGGTGGAAATGTGTTGGAGATGGAGTAATGGAGGACCTCTAGCTCTTCCAAATGAGAGAATGGGGAAAGTAAACTATTCTCCATGCCTCTTACCCCCTATTTATAGCCTCCACCAACACACTAATTGGCCTCCCCAAATCAGCCCATTACGGCTTACTAAACCTGAACAACCGACTGCTAAATCTTAAAACAACGATTCCACCCAAATCGCTGAGCCAAATCTTTAATGTGACTACTCTACAGAAAGTGAAACATAATTTCCTTTCCTATGGCACAGGTTTCAACACCTGATTCAATCCGAGTAAAAAGTTATCCCCTGTACCAGACTGACATGGGTAAAATGGTCACAAACAAAATTCATAAAATTATGGACATTTCTCACATCTCCATAAACAACATATTAAAATATGATAATGATCCAACCCTCACGGAATAAAATAAAAATATTTTATGATCCTCCGAGACATAAAATGCGGGCTGTTACAAAATAGATGGCACCGGATATAATGCGTGTTTCATAAAGCTTGACATTATTAATGCATAAATATGTTTCAGTTCCATATTTTGCATAACAATGGAGCAGGCATAAAAATATGCGTGAACACGTCAGCATGGATCGGGAAAGATCACATGTGCCAAAACAAAGTACTACGCATGGTGAAAAGGACTGTCCAAGGCACCGCATGAGAAAAGGATGTTGTTTCCATGGAACAGACAGACGAAGACCCATTGGATCGGGTGAAATAACGTTGCCAAGGCAACTTGCTCAATGTAATAAGAAAATGGGTTTGGCAGAGCTCGCCATGAAGGATCCACGTAACTTTCAGGAGTTGGCTAATTAAATGTATGGAAGGATCGGCTATTATTTTAATCCAATGGCAACATTTTATATATGTAGGACACATGCACATGTATTAAAGGGACTGTGTGCATGCTTATAACAGTATGGACCATGCATAAAGTAGAATGGCAAATTGGTGAAATAGTATTTATATATGCATGGGTCAGGTAGAAATTATACATTGTATAAAACGTACTAGTTATAATAAAGTGGCACACACAAGTATGGGTCAACATATTGTTCATTTATGGATCAACAACTCCTTAGCTTATGGATCGGGCATTGCATAAAAGGCGGTGGCATTATTGTAATAATGATGGACCGGGCACAATTGTCATAATGGATTGGCATAAAATATAAGAGGTGGACCGGGCATACTTAATATGCATGGGTCGACAACATACTTTATGTGAAGATGGATCAGTTGTTTATAACTACATATACGGGTCAAAATCTTCGGATGGAGACACATAGCGTGAATTAGTGGTAGATACGTAAACTGCTCATTCAAATATGAAAGGAAGATATGGATCGGTCATTTGTGTAAGAGCAATAGAAGCCGATCCATATACATTGTGCGCACTATTCACAAGTCTGCCACTCCACTTCAAGCTTCCTTTATAAATACCCCGTCATTTTGCACATGTAATAGGGATCGAATTTTCTCTCCACGAAGTGCTGCCCAACTCATTTCTCTACCACTCCAACCTCCATTAAAGTTCTTCCAATCTTAGATTCAACATCTCAACCACCATGAAATCATCGAAGATCGCCCAAGTGCTCAAATTGTTGAAGATCTACTCCAACAATCATTGCAATCAAAGAGATCTCATCATTTCCATGGTGAAATTTAGTGGATCCAAAGAATAAAGAAAAGGAGTAGAGAGAAATATTGTAAAAGAGAGAAAATGAATGAAGTTAGAGAAATTATGTACCTTGTATCATTGAAAGTGATAATGAAAGCACTCTTTGAAGTGAACGTAGGCCAAATATAGGCCGAACCATTATAAATCCTCTTGTTTTTACTTGCTTTTTGTGTTTGTGGCTACCACTTTTCTAGATCTAAATTGTTTGTGAAGTGTTAAATTACATCTTGGGGTGTTAGTGTCATTTTTGGCGTTAACAGTTATCATCCAAACTTTGTTAATTTAGTTCAAGAAAGAACTAGTTTAGTTAACTATTTTATATTTAAAGCAAATGTTAAAAAAAAAGGGTGCTACTATTCATATTCCGGTTTACACTTCCGGCCACCTTTCTATATTTAATACAAATTATTATTTTTTATATTCTTCTCGCCACCATATATTATTCTTTCACTCGGTTATTCACCACCGTACTTCTCCTAAGAAAAACACGTATTTCTCTACAATTTCAAACCCTAACAAAAGCAGATATTCTTTTATGCCTAATAGAGATGGAAAATGAAGATAAAAAAGATGTTAGAATTGCTTAGTTTTTATTGTTTTCTATTATGTTATAGAACATGTTGTTAGGGTTTTTTAATGGTTAGAGTCTTCTATTGCGTTTCAGGATTTTTTTTTTCACTCCGTTGGAAATTTCAAGTTTGGAGGACATTAAATTTGACGACGTTATAATAGAGAATGACAGTGTAAGTTTTGACTTGTAGGGTTTTTATCCGTATAACTTACGTATCTTCTTTTACAAATTGATACATTAACTTTTTTGTCATTTGATAGATGGAGTATTTGAATGATGATAATTTGGACGATAAACATGATGGTTGTGATAATATGATGCAAGATGTTCGATCAAATGACTCAAAAGACACAAACACATGATGTAAGTGAGGAAGGAAGCGTTCGTGTAGAGGAAGGTGCTGTTGGTCTCTACATTTTTAGGTTATTAATTTAGATGATGGCTAGTAGAGGAAATTTGAAATATTTGGGGTGTTTTTAGTTTTGGTGGTCAGAAGTATAAATCATGGTGTAATAGTAGCACCCTAAAAAAGAACCTAGATTTAGCGAATGATGTGGAAAATAGTGGGGCTTAAATAAGATTTATTGTCTATTAACGCTAACTTCAAAAAACATAGGTCGAAAACTGATATGCGCACCAGCGTAGGGGTGAGCAATATTCGGTTCAAACCGAATTAACCGACCAAACCGGTTCATTTCGGTCGGTTTGGTTCGGTTTTAAAACTAAATCGGTTTGAACTCGGTTTGTAAAATATTTTTTTTTCGGTTATCGGTTTAACCGAATTAACCGAACTTGTAATTTATTATCTAATTTTAAGGTATTATAGTACTTTTAAACAATTTGTTTGGTTATATAGCATAAAGAAATTTGTTGCAAATAGATCAAATCTTATCACAAATATAAAATTTACTACATAAAATTTCTCCAAACATGAATTTATGTTTTACTTTGAGTGAATCTATCATTTGAATTATAGTACGTCCTTCAAGTTCGGTTAAATCGGTTACCGACCGAATTAACCGAAATTAATTTGGTTCGGTTCGGTTCGGTTTAGAAAATTTTCGGTTCCAATTCGGTTTGGGGTTTTTTACGTCCAAACTAACCGAACTGACCGAACGCTCACCTCTACACCAGCGGTGATATTGCAGGTTTTTAGCAGGGTTTTAAATGTACGTGGTTTTGGTGGGTGATATAAAATTTTGAATTCGAAAAGAGGTTGGTGGTGGATGTTAATGTTATTCTGATGTGTGCCAATATTCAATTATAAATCTACTGTCGAGATGCCATAATATTCATCCAATTTGGTAATATTCAAATTTAATTGAATATAATATCTTTATCTTTATTAATAGTTTAATATTTTTTGTGTCGTACTTTTATGTTGTAACCGTGAACTACGAAAAATGCCTTTATATTTTAATATCACTTATTAGTAGTTGTAATACATTTTGTGTCACACTTTTTTGATGTAAGCATGTATTACCAAATAAGTGTGGTGTTAAGGGTACCCCAATAAATTCTTTCTAATACCACGACTAAAAAATACCACAAGAATTAGTATTGCACTCTTCTTAATACCACACACTTAAAAAATAGGGGCTACCACACTATTTTACTTTACTATTTTGCTCGATATTCGTTTGTCCTCATTTGTAAAACCAATTAATGAGCTAAACCCTAAATCTATAATCGATCAACGAATTCGATGCCACAACATACAATATTCATGAATAAAGTTTGAATTAAGAAAACTAGAAGAGGAAGTGAGAGATTATGATTTTCATATCATCAAACAATTGAGATATTACCGTGCTAATTTGAATTTTCCCGCGAGAGATGCGAAGAAGACAACGATTACGAGAGATTATGGCATTTAGATTAGCTTAGTACGTGACTAGTTCGACAAATAATGATTAAGTGAAAGATTAGAATGGAAAGGTAATGTGATATTAGGAAACATACAAAATTTAATAAGTTTATTTTTTTAATTGCGGTATTAGGAAGTACATATTGGAGTGCCCTTAGCACCACACCCAAATAATGCCCCAATAATTCAATATCACCTAAATTGTGATATTTTAATATCACCTAAAAGGTGAATCTAACTTTTTTTACAAACTCATAATTCCTTTCTATAGTTATTACCGAATTATAGTACCCTTAAATACACGATCTAATAAATAATTTTCGTTTTTAAATTCAAAACTTTAAACTACCAATATTATCTAATATTAGTACCATCTGCAAGCAAAATGTAACAAGTAAACATTTTGTTTTTTAACAAATTAGTAGAAATAAAAACTTAAACTAACGAATTAGATGTTGCATGTGATTTCAGTGAAAAGAATATGCTTTAACTTTTATGCAAATCAATTTTCTTTTGAATATGTTAAATATATTAAATCTATAGAAATATAATTTACACATAAAATATGTGTTGTAATTACTCGTGAAGCGCCTAGTGTAATGCTCAATAGAAATAGTGTGTTGCTAAAAACACCTAGAGAAGTGCTTCATAATACCACAAATAAAAATAATTAATTCAATAAATTTTATTTACTTTCAAATACAAACTCATTTTATACGACAATTAACCAGAGTGCAAAACAGAACCATCATGCAAAACTGTTATACACGGTAAACAACCATTGACCAACGTCGTTTTCCATGATCATTAACTACCGAACTACTGTTATTCGGTGGTTGTTCGCTGTATGAAAAAAATGGTAGTCTTTAAAATAGTTGGTATTAAAAAGTGTATAACCTAAAATTTTATGTTATTTTTTAGTAATGGTATTAGAAAGCATTTTTTCAGATGATTTTAGCAACATGTTGAAATATCCAATCAGATAATATCCAAAGTAAAGCACTAATTAATTACACGCGGTAACAATTTCACAGTTTATCTCAAAACGTCACCTATTGCCTATTGGTAACCGGTCGAATCCGCTGTTCGCTGAATCGATATCTCTAACCATATAAATTGCCAACTAAGCACAAGTCGGTTGTTCCTCCACAAAATTTTCCGTTCCTTTCTTCTACGTTCCGCTTCCCTCTGCCTCTCCCGCGTGTCACTTTGGGCAGTCTCGTCATTTCAATCGCCAATTTTGGGCGGCGACGCAGGCGGTGGGCATAAATACGTAGCCATCATCTGCCTAGGGTTCTCTCAGATGATTTATTATCCTCTCAGTTCATTTATTTCCGTGTAATTAATACGATTGATTCTTTCCTCTCCAATTCCAATACTTCTGCATTGTCCGAATCAAACTTTAAAGCGAAGCAATCCTTTGGCTATCGCTTTTATTAGTTTTCTTATATCGAGGGTATACGTGGAATTCACGACTGAGTTTTTGTTAATGAAGCTGTGTTTCTGTTTCAGACGCTTCGTTGACCTGATTTCAGGTTTTTTTTTTTTTTTTTTTTTTTTCATTTTCCTTATATTGCTCATTATTATTTTTATTTATTTTCATTTGTTCTCTTGGAGTGATCTTCGCGTTTGTTTAATCTCGTCGGATGGATGTTTGATATGTAGGTAGAGATGAAGATTTCTGACAATTCTCATTTCTTTGCGCTCACCAATTTGCAAATTGGGTGAGTTAAATTCTAACTTACGTTCTTGTTGTTTCACTTGGAGTTGTATGTTAAAATATATCAATGTAGAAGAAAAAGAAAAAAAAAAAAAAAAAAAAAAATTTTCAATAGCTTTTGGCGTTTTATATGGGTCTGGAATCAAAAAGCTCGCAGTTGCTCGTTATTAGAGCATGCTCAGCAGGGTGATTATCTTTGTGAGTGGAAAGCAAAAAAAAAAAAAAAGTGGAAAAGTCCTACTCTTCGAGCAGCGAGTTGGTTTTGTTTTGCTTTTTTATATTTAAAACAAATGGGCTAAACGGTTTTCTGTTTGTCGTTTGAAGTTTATCTATTTTTATTTTATTTTTATAATTAAAATTCTGTTGCGTTAAACGGCAATCAGATTGCCGCCGACACTGAAAAAAATGTGGGGACAAACCCTACTTGAATTCGCTCTTCATGCTGCTATCAACATTGCTGCAGCACGAGGAGCGCAAATTAAGTGGGGATTGCCCCACTTTTTTTTAATATTCCCACTACTGAGAATTCTCTTGTATGGGATTGACATTACAGTGGTGATTAATGAATTAATCAAGGCCATTTAATGGTGTTCAACACTTTTTACAGCTATAGTTGCTGATATATCATGTAATAAGGGTAACTGATTGAATAATTGAATAAGTCTATTGTTCACAGAGGCACAAATTAAAGTAATGAGAAGTTATCTAACTAATAGAGACATATGATAACATTCTTAATCACAAAATAATTCATGCAAAATTACCATTGCCCAACCAAAATGGTACAATAGTTCCTCATAGCTATCTTCTTTCTAAGTGAGTGCAGATGTGTATAGTGATTGGTTTAACACACGAAAAACTCGATGGTGCATTGTAAGCTCAATTGATCTAGTTACGGTACTTAGCTTAAAAGTATGATAAATTTGTAACCTATGCATTCAGAGGAATCGTTAGAATTTTGTAATCTCATAGGATTTGCTTAAACATTTTATATTTCTGAACTTTACGCCAACTCTTTAACTTTACCTTAGCTCTATGCCTTTTGTGTTTTATATTTTTGATCTTTGGTTGATAGACTTCTTCCTCCTTTCATGGCAGCGTACTTTGAATCAAATTAACAGGTTCTTTATTCCAGTTAACAGGTCTACCTGATAGTCAGTAGTCTGTAATAAAACACTTGGATTGTATGCTAGATTTTATCTTTTGGTAGGGATCGTTTGCATTGGCAAAATTATTAATAAAAAGGTAATGTTATGAATTGGGACCAAGTTTTTACCCTACCTTTAAATGCACTGCCAGTGTTCATCTTTGTTATCTCTACAGAGGCTTAATTTTTTTGTAAAGCATGTATATATATCCATGTTAATGCTGTCATCCCCCAACACCCCCCCCCTCCCCGGGGCGAGTACACTTGCTGAAGATGTAAAATGACAATGATGCCAGTCAGTCCTCTCTCTCTCTCTCCTTTTTTTTTTTTTTTTTTTTTTTTGGAATTAGTCATCTACTTGTAGCTGTATCACATGTATCAGAAGTTATGAATACACACACGTGTGTGCAACTATAATTTTGTTTTTTAAGCAATTATGATTCATTGCATTTCTCTATGTATTTGACAGGGATTTGCAGTCGTACCTGTCCCGCTTGTCTCTCTTCTTGCCTCCTGAAAGTAAGAAGTTCTATATATTGGTCGACAACCGTCCATGGTTAGTTGAACAAGATGCACGCTCTGCTCATCTGTGGCAACTGATTGTTACAAAGGTCATACTGACTCTTGGTGTTCTCATCAATATGTCATTAAGCTCAATTGCTAAATGTATGTTTATATTTTCAGTCAAGGTTGTCTCCTTTTGCTAATACAAGGGCTACGAAGGCAAAGAAAGATTTTAGGAAAAAACTTAATTATACCGATGTTTCAGAACCTGAGCCTATTAAACCGAACAAATTATACAGATGGTCTTCGTTGGTTGATGCTGCATTATTTCAACAGAAAAAAGCACTACTTCCAGTGAAGAAGCTGAAGGATACATTTATTTTGAACAAGGAATTGCAGCACATTTTGTATGGATATATCGTGTTTGAAGTTGCATGGTCTGACGTGCGCGGTATTAATTACCTCAATGAGCTTCAGGTAATATATTACTGTTCTATATTAGTTATTAGGTTACCGATCAGAGTGTAGGATAATTTGTCAAAAGGGAAAATTTGTCATCAGTACCTCAGCAAAGTTTTGTCGAAAAAAGCTCCTTCTTAGGCCCTCAATACAAACAAAAACTAGCTAAACTTATCGAAATATATATATATATATATATATATATATATATTGGGATTCAACGGTTTCGTGTCAGATGTATTATCCTTAATATGAATTTTAAGGACGTCAACGTTGGAAATATATTAATATCTTTGAAAACTGTGTCCAATTCTTCTTCAATTGCATTTTACATATTTCTTTGTCAAATTTGATTTTCAAATCACCCAAATTTTGATACCGATCCAAATCCAAATTCATTTCTAATTAAACAGCAAGTTATTTTCACTACATTTTGGATCAGTTCCTAGTTCAGCTTAGATCGATATTCTAATAGCTTCTCAAACCGTGCATTTTATTTTGCTTTTAAACTATATTTTTGATTTGCAACAGCAGTCAACTTGATTGTTAGTTTTCTTCATATGATGTGATCTGTAAACGAAAAAAATCAAATACATTCAGCAAATTTTGCACATATATTTTGTATAGAAAAGTAAATGTGTTCATCTCTTGTAAAAAGATAATGCATTTATCGTTCCCAAAAAAAGATAACGTTTATGCATGAAAAACCATGAAATTTAAACTGAAAATCAAATACATTCTGAAAATTTTGCACATATATTTTGTGGAAAAAAGTAGATGTGTATCTCTTGTAAAAAGATAATGGATTTATCTTTCCCAAAAAAGATAACGTTTATGCATGAAAACCCATGGAATTTAAACCGACTCCGATATAATCCGTATAACAACATGTTTACATTTGTTTACGAACAAGTCTAATGGAAAGATTAGTTACAATTAGTTTTTTTTTTAAAACAAAATACTAGATATAAAAAAAAAAAAAAAATCAGATTTTTGTCAAAAAGATAATTAGAATCATCCTTTTATATGAACCAAACATGTCGGTAGTCATAAATGAAAATGTAATGGACTTCAGTCAGTCTCAAACCTTATCACTTCACCATCTTCAATATCTAGTCTAGAATTCAAAATTGAAAAGGCAAAGGAAAAAAAATCATAAACGAAAATCAAATGCCAAGGAAGACAGCAAAATTCATTCAGAAAAAGGTTTATGGCAAAATGCCATATTCTCTGTTATTTCAGTCACTTTCAGATTTAATGATGGTGGCACGATGCTAAAGCTAGAGGTGTGCGTATGGAGTTTGCAAGAGGTGTTGTGTGAGGCAAAGTTGTTGGGTGACAGAGACGGTTGGTGGCAGCATTAGATCTCCTTCATCTCCCCTGAATCCTCTCTGAAGGTCCACTTTCTGCACCTGCAATTGTGTGATTCAAAGTTATAAACATGATATTATAATTGTTGGATATACATCTCATCCGAGACACTAAGATCTCAACTTGAGATATGAACCGAGATGTCAGACAAAAATTTCGTCTAAAATTCAAGATTTAAAAGGATGGATGGTGACACAATTGAGTTTCATCAGTTGGATTGCGATCATAGTTTCAGAAGATGTGAATTGACGCGTATGTTAACCCAAAAATTGTATCAACATCGAAAATCCAGATGATAAATAAAAAAAGCGAAGACAAAATATAGACAAGATCAAGGTTTTAAATCTCGAATATCGGTCGTGTTTCGTCTCAGGGATTTTAGAAACTTGATCTCGTATCGCGGGGATCTCAGATGAGATGAGTGACTCGGGGGGTTTGTCTCGGATTTCCATCTTGGGTCTGAAAGTATATATTAGAACAATCTCGGGGTATATGATATGTTAAAAAAAAAATAAAAAAAATTACACAATGGTTTTTATGAATGTTATTATAAACATAGTGACTTAAACTTTAATTGCAAAATCACTTCGTTATTCGTAATTTACAAAAGATCATTCATATTCTAAATCATAATATGCTTAAAATAGAAGTATAACACAATGCAAATAGATTAATGCTTATAACATATGATCCATGAACATGAATTATTGTTGGACATAAAACATAAAAAAAGATCCAAAATATTAAAAAATTCAGCTCAAGTATAACATAAAATACATAATTTCAAAAGCAACATGTATGTAAAAAAAGACAAATATGAAAATCATAAGCATTGTAGAACATAAATGAACACATGATATGGTCATTTAACACGCAAAATATTAAACAGTAGGAGATTATCGTGGGTAGATTTGAGTTTTTTTAATTATTGTTTTGGTTCGAGCACAGATTCAATTTTTAACCAGAAAAAACAAGACCTCGGACGATATTTAAATATCTCGTATTGGTCGATATATCATTTGATACTGCAATAGCTCAGGCAATATATTCAAAAAGAGATTTGCTGTTTCACTTCGGGAGGAGTATAAAACGAGATCTCGAATGAGATCTCAGGCGATAATTTCGAGATTTGAAAAGTGGACAAGATTACATAAGAATTTTATAATTGTCCGGCGTAATGACCGGTCTACGTCCACTTCAATTTTTTTAATAGTTTTCTCTCTTCAGATTACTAGTTTCCTTAGGATTATAATAAGTTTAAAATGTTTTATGAAGAGAATAAGAGTGAAGAAAGTCGGACTGAATAATGGTAGATGATCTTTGAAAGATCACATTCTAGTTGTGGGTAAGCTATCATTTATAGAGAAACATGTGGTATGAAGGCAGAAGTCCGAAGTCCGCTTGCATTGGAGTTTTGAAATCGGCCCGAAGTAGCACAAAAGAGCACAAGAACCCCCCCCCCCCCCCCCCCCCCCCCGCGAGCCAAAAAAAAACACGACACCGGGTTGTACAACTTGACATTGAGTTGTTTTTACTCGTCTTTTGTATTTCGAAATTTCGTGTTTCTATCGACGTTGAGTTGATTCTTCCAATCTTCTATTGACCCCGCTTTTTTCATTGTATTATCTTCATTCTTAAAAGTAGCTCGTCAGATTTTTGAAAAATCAGTAGTTCACGAACTATTGGTTTAGTAGAAAAGTTTGTAGAGATCAGAAGTCAATAGGAGGCCAAAGAACAACTCGACATCGTATGGTTCAACCATTGTTATCACGTCGACGACTAGTCGACAAGTCGCTCAAAAAAATTAGACGACACTCGACTTTTTCATTTCGACGGTAATGGGTCAGAAAACCCTAAATCGAGCCCAGAAATCCTAAATTGAGCCCAGAAACCCTAAATTGAGCTAAGTCGAGGTCGATACTCCTCGTCATAACATAAATCGAACATCGATCAAAAAAACCTAATTGCTTTTCGTCTTGGCTTGCCGCTGCTCCTTTGCCCTGCTCATCGTTGCCAGCCCCAGGTAAGTTATATGATTTGTTTTTTTTGGACCCAAAAGTCAAACGTAAACTGTGCTTAAGAATATGGTGACATGAGAAACTAAAGTTTGTAATAGAATAAACTGACTGCTATCCTTTTTAAATTAATATTGTAATGTGTCAAAAAATTACAAATATATGTACGTATTTGTTCCTATTGGATACATTTTAATGTAAATCATACTTCTGTCAAAAAATATGGTTTACTGTAAACCATACTTCTGTCAAATAATATATACTAACATATATATTTTGAAAAACATTCCTCTAAAAGGTAACTACTAACTAATTAGCCAGGCATATGTATTTTTCAAAAGAATTTTAAGTTTTAAATCTGATCTATATTATTTGGAAGAAATGGAAAAAACGCATTTCAAGTTTAATGATTTTAAATGTATAAAAAGAGAGTTTTTTAATGTATTTTTTTTCAAAACAAGCAAAACCAAACAACCACAACACGGATTAAATTTATGTTTTTTTTTTTTGAAAATAATAATTAACTGATTTGTTTTTAATTATAAATGTAGCAGTTGAAGTGGAGAGTAACACATAATATACTTGGCATGAGATGGCTAAAGATCCTAAGAGGAAAGCTATTATGGATATTATGGAAAGCTAGATCAAATGACTAAGATCTATTATGGATATTTGTTGAATTTGAACCTATTATTATGTTATCTTTGTTGAATTTGAACTTATTATAAATTTATAATTATATTTAATTGTATTATATATTTAAGTATAATAAATATATGTATATAAAAGACTTGTCGACTAGTCACGACTAGTCAGACGACTTGTCGACTAGTCTTCTAGACGGTAGTGGCTCGACTTGGCGTCGTGATAACCTTGGGTTCAACGTGGTATTGAGTTGAGAGATTAACTCCTTTTTGCTCCAAATTTCTTGAGTTCAAATCTTAGATCTTTCTGTTCATGCTTACAAGTCATTCTGTCTTCGCTTCAATTTTCTAAGTCCGATCAGAATCTGCATTGTCTCAAAAACAGGTTAACATGTTAGAGCGCATGGCTTACCATAGGGCAGCATTAGCGCATTTTGCTTTTGTGGTGTGGCACATGCGAAAGGCGTACCAAATTGTGTAAATTGGGTAGATGGCTAAATGCAGGCCATATGTTCGAATGTCCCAGCCCATGATGTTTCCCCCCTATTTTGGAATGATATTTTTTTTATAACAAAAAGCAGTGCTCCTAATAGGATTTGAACCTATTTAACTATAGCATAAATTCCATCTTCCATCAATTACACTAAAGCTCTTGTTGTCCAAGATTGTACTGAAAGATTTTTGTGTGGAAATAACAAATAAAACCGTTCGAAAATGTTGACCCGGGCACAAGGGTTTGCTCCAACCCAAGAGCTTGGTGGGCTTTCCTCTAAGCTGGCCTGTGTATATGGGATATCTCATAAAAAATGCATCTTTTATATTTTCAATTTTCCCCATGTCCAAAAGAACAAGAATTAGTTTTTGCTGCATGATTGCATTTTCAATAACGTTTAATGCATGATTTCTCTACACATAAAAATCAATGTTTGAGCAATTGGTTTTTGAAAGCCAAATTATTTTTATGCAATATATTCTCAATAATTTGATTACGTATGTACTTTATTAGTTATTTTAATGTTATATGTTATCTTTGTCTTAACCTTATCGTCATTTCATATAATTTAAGAACCAATTAGCTTCAGTTCTCACAAATAAGTTATAATGTAATTATACGCAATGAATGCACACACATATATGTGTATGTTCATACACATACACACATTGACATGCACACAATATGTGTGTAATGTGTGTGTACAGGTCAAGGATCAACTACTCAATTTAGCTAGATCTCAATCCCTCATTTCTCTCTTAACACTTCACTTATTTACATTAATGTTTAGAAAAATTTATAAAATGCTTGCACACACATATATGTATATATATATATATATATATATATATATATATATATATATATTTATACTTACACACATATATTCATGTAACACACACACACACACACACACACACACACACACATATATATATATATGTGTGTGTGTGTGTGTGTGTGTGTGCACGTGCGTGTGTGTATAGAGGTCAAGAATCGGCCATCCATCAATTTAGCTAGATCTCAATCCCTCCACTTTCCACCACAAGTTCTAATTTTAAATAATTGTACTTTCTCTCTTGACCCTTCACTTTATTATTTAGTTCAGAACTTTGGCTGATATCAAGGGAAATTTGAGGTGTAGCAAAAATGAGGTGTAACATATCCTTGCCTATAAATCCACATGTAAAAGTTATGAATGATTTGTATATTATTCATATGATGTGACATTTTTGCTTTTCAATATATGTTTATTCAGACAAATTGTCCTATAATTCAAATCATAGTCTTTTGTAGTTCGGTAAATATATCTAATAAATATACAAATAACTGAAATATAGTATGCGTTGGAAAATAAACGCACACAATAAATATATCCAGTAACTATATATATGAGAAAGTCTATTTAGACACAAAACTTTGACACAATTGATCTCTACCATTGGATCACCTCCTGAATTACACCCCTTCATATAAGGACAAAAAGATCCAACGGTCGAAGCTTTGTGTCTCTCAATTTATGTCTAATTTTGTGTTTAAATAGCCGTCCTCTATATATACATATGTGTGTGTATATATATATATATACATATGTATATATAGGAAAGTCTATTTGAACACAAATATTTAACACAATTGGTGATACAATTGATTTGCACCGTTGGATAATCTCATGAATTCCACTACTCCATATAAAGACAAAAAGATCCGACGGTCGAGACTTTGTGTCCATTTTGTGTTCAAATAGCCATCCATATATGTGTACGTGCGTGTGTGTGTGTCTATATATATATATATATATATATATATATATATATATATATATATATATATATATATATATACACATACATATATAGCGAGCGTTCAATGACACCCAAAAATGAAGCACCCCTTTGGCCTTTCGTTTTCCACCTTTGATTTATATTAATTAAAGTTAGTGAGATGTGAGAGTTAGTAGAAAGAGAGAAGAAAGAAATGTGTGGTGGAAAAGTGGTAGGCTAAAGGGGTGCTCCATTCCTGGGGTGCCATTGAACCGACCCCTCTCTCTCTCTTTATATATATATATATATATATATATATATATATATATAAGGAGCATTCCGGGGCACCCATGTTTTACAGCAGCCGTACCCTACCATGAGTTACACTAATTCAAATCCAACAATATTTTGTAGATGTTCAATCCACGTTATATTATCATCTATCCAAAATTTGAACTTGTTCCAACATGTAATATATTTGATGTTACGGTTCGAATAAACGTCTGAACGGTGAATAATTAAGCTAAGATTTTAAAAATGTTACGAATGTCGGAATGAGCTTAAATTTTGGATAAATGATAATATATATGTGGATTGAACATCTACAAAAGCACGTGTCATGTCTCAGAGCTCTAGAATGATTTTGTTTCTTTATGCACTGTAAATAGCCAGTATGGTTAATAGAGAAAATTCAATGAAAAGATTTAGAAGAAGATGGCGGTGAGATGGTTAGGTGATTTAGTCTATAAGGAATACAAATGTCCTTAAAACTAACTAAATAGGTAAAAGTGACTGTATTTATAATATTATATTAAAAAACGTCTTTGATCTTTGCACAAGGTTGGCATTGTCATAAAAAGAGAAATGAACGTAGAAGAAGTCAGCAAATTTCCACTGACTTTTTTCAACTAAGATTATCAATTTATCTTATTATTATAATAACAAGAGTGGTTTATTTATTTTATTTTATTTTCCAACAAAGCACTTGTTATGATGCTTTAAGGCTTGAACCAATGAGCTCAAGAACATTTGTCTAGGGTGCATATCTCTAACGACTTGAGCTAGATATATTGACTGAAAATATCGTTGTATTATCTGTTATAATAATTTTAACTGCATAAGTTCAAAATTCAAACTAAAATATAAGCCTTATTATGGTAGGTGGAAGGTAGCAATCAACAAATTTGTATTCCATGCTATATATATATATATATATATATATATAATAATAGTAATGGATTGTTAAATTGCAGAAAAGCATAGTTAGTCTTTGTGTGTGATTGAAGCTTGATTTGTTGAGTATTCAAAAAATTACTTATGGACTGCTGCAACACTGAAAGCAATTTTTTTGGCAATATGCGAATTTATGTTTACCTTTCTACTGTATTTGCAGACTCATACTTCTATGGCGTTGGAGACTAAATCAATGAAAAGATGGGAGTTTGATAGCGTCGAGCAAGCATCCAGTTGCATTTCACTTTGGTTTTCAGGAACTGACTATGAGCGTCTGATTCTAGGGGATTATCTTGATAGTGTCTCAAACAAAGGTGAGAATAGTTCAACAGTGCTGTGAATAATTAAGAATGAAGGTTAACTGTATCCTTTGCCTTTCTTGCTGATTTTTCTAAAGAAGGTTGTTCTGATGTTGTAGAATGTACAAATAAGTATTATAATTTTGCAGTAGTCTGCACTGTATTTATGCCAACATTTTCCAAACACCCGTTCTCATTTGCAGAAGATGTATTCCATGATGCTCAAGAGATCCATGATGCTCAAGAAGATATCGATAGCTGTTACTGTAGTGGTGATGATGCGTCTTTCCCCCATGAGACAGATTTCACCACTCCACCAATTTCTGGTCCATACAAAAGACGAAAGATAATGAGAACTACTACTGAAGTTAATGAAGTGTTCGATGAATCATGCAGCAGGATAGTCAATTCACCAACAAATTGTGTTTCCTCATCTTCATCCAACGACCTTGAAAATGAACATACAAAATCAAGTTTTGAGTCTACTAGCTACAAGGATATTCTTATCTTATTTAGGTTCAATGATCCGTATCTTCCTTTCAAGCTCAGGGATATAATCATGTCTGACCTAAGGCTGCTGACACTTCTAGAATATGGTCTTCCTTCTTGGGTTATCTTTCTTCAATCATATCCGTTATTTAACCAGATATATCGTCCATGGATGTGCCCTCTAGCAAGAGGATTATATGTGCTTATGTCAATTGTCACCGTGCTTATAGGATTTTATGATCTCTACAAGAATGTTCCTTTGTTGAAAGCAACTGCTTCACATCTATTTGGACCCTTTTTTGATTGGATAGAAACATGGGAAATGATATCAAGAATCAGATATTTAGGAACCATGCTCTTTTTACACAATTTTGAAAAAGCTGTACGATGGCTACTAATGGTCGTACATGCGATTAAATCACTATTCTCATTTGTAATGGCACCCTTTATTGCACCCATGGTTGAAATCGCTGAGTTTCTTCTTCCTTTGTGGAACATATGCCTTGAAGTACTCGGGTGGATTGCTGAATTTGTTCTTCCATTTTGGAACTTATGCATAGAAACCATAGGAGGAAGTTGTTCTTTCATAGGGATCATAATTGAATCTTTATATGGTGCTGTCGTGGGCGTGCTAGAGTTTGTGATCTGGCCATTATGGTTTGTTTTAAGTATTATTTGGAACATTGGTATGATTTTGTATCCTTATTGGTTAACCTTTGTACAGGCTCATTGACTTATTGTAGACTGTTTTTGACGTATTTCCACTCGGACTGACTTGCAGCAACACAGATTATTTTGGTGTTTTGTGAAATTTTAACTGCTCCAGCTCGACTGATCCTTGCACTCGCAAACTTAACTGCTATGCTTTCCTTGAATGTGTACTATTTTATTCTGGAAAGCTATTCATCTGCGAGCGGTCTCTTTCAATTTGCATCTGCATCGAAAAAGACAGTAGGTGCTTATGAGCCTTCCATGTGGAAATCACTTTGGAACGATCTTTTCTCTCAGGTTAGCAATATTTTCTGCTGGTTATTTCATCACACGGGGCTGGCTGTACATTAATTTTTGTGTTTGCAGTAATATGCATGCATGTGCATGTATAATTTCTTATATCATGTACCTGTCTTCTTCCAGGTTTTTCGTGCATTCAAAAGTGTTCTTTATGGTTTTGTAGCATTTTGTTCAGCATGCAATCGCCACCGACTTAGGTACACTACACTTGAGCAATTTACTTTTTCTCCTGTGTCACCACCCGTGCCATATGCATAATTTTTACTTTGTGCTGTTGGCCTTTATTGGTATTGTGTTTTTTTTTTTTACATGCGACACATTAATTCATAAACTGCCGTGGCCTGCTACACTTCAAAGTTCCAAGTAAAGAAATGATCAGTTATCTTGGTAATCATAATTTTAACATACTATATGTACATGGGTTTCTTATTAGATATGATTGAACAACCATATTGTATATATTGGTTAGACATATGGCTAATTCCATTCATAACCCGATAATCATTTAACATACACCTCAACAATCACTTATCATATGGCAGAAAATACAGAATATATAGTGAACTAATACACCAAATATTACTTTATAGTTTACATACATCGTTCCTTTTACAAAATTAGTATTTTTTTTTTTTAAAAAAAAATCTTCACTACATTCCCTTTTGAGAATTTCAAATCCCTTAGCACAAAACTTAAAATTCATAATACTAAATTAGGTTAAAATTCTGTACAAAGAATTTTAATTTTTGCCACTAATATTGTTTTTTTTAATAAGTTCTCAACGTTAACAAAATCAAGTCTAATTTTAGAAAATAACTAAATACTTTAAAATTAGTGTGGTTAATTGTGTAAGTTGTCTTAACCGACATTTTAAGTTTCATAATAAAAAATTCATTAAGTTCTTCATTAAAATGCACTAATTTGATCAAATATCATTAGTTTTGATGTTTTAACTCGAAGTCATTAGAAAAAGACCCAAAAAGAAAAAGAAAAATTGCAGTTAGGAAAGAAATGTAAACTATCTGGTAATATAGCTTTTAGCATAACAATTGCAGTTAGGTGGTTTTTGGTGTATGAATAGAGTTTGCCTAGTGATTTTAGATTAGGCTATCCAATTAGTAAATTTGCATTACAATGACTGCGAATTAAATTCCATACAACTTAAAAAACACAAATCATATAGAGTCGATGTAATGACTGCAAATTAGTTTGAGTATAATTCCATACAACTTAAAAAACACAAATATCAGGTAATACAATCCTCGTCCTATATCTCCATCCACATCAGGTGATTTGTGATCAATGGTATGAACTATGCTACTGCATAACAAGTTAGAAATAGATAGAATCTAGTTCGTAATAAGATAGAAATGGATATAAACCTAGTGTATACCAATCAATTGATATAAACCTAGTACTTGATATAAACCTAGTACGTAGCAAGTTTGGAATGATTAGAAACCTAGTGTGTTGCACGCTACGAATCTCCTAAAATCTACAATGATGCACTACATTGGTTGATGAAAGGCTAGTCTAAAACACAATAGGAATAGGTGAAAAATACGGTTGAGCTCCACAAGGCACACATATTTACCGATGCAAGAATTAAAGCTAGTTTGATCCATGTAACCGATGAAAAAACTGAAGGATGTATTTGCTATAAACGGGAAAAAAAAATGTGAGATACATTTTTTTATATAGAAAATCGGAGTGGGGAAGGGAATTAGTTGGTAATAGATTTAGCCTTTAGATTATTGTTGTTTAATATCAACCAAACATTCTTTTAATCAAATAAATTATATTACCATATATGAATTTTAAACAGTGGGAATCATTTACAATTTCCTTGGTCCAATGCAGTATCTATAATCATATTCAAGAGTTCCTCCTTCGGTTCTCACATACTTCAGGCTCTCGAAGCAGATCTCAGAAACAGCTAGATATAATTCCTGTAAGTAATGTAGTCTGTCCAAACCATTTAAATTGTCAAAAGCTGTATGCGAAACTTTTTCTCATAATCCCAATTTTTCTAATCATCTTCATATTTGAGCAAATTCCTGTATAACATCTAGAGTTCTTGTTATTATACTGGCTTAATGTATGCTTTGCTCACATTTTATGTAACTGTTTCATCTTCTACAGGTAGAAGAAACTGGAAGATCATTGGATAGGTTAGTCTTCAAGTATATAATTATTGCCATAATCAGTTAGAAAAGGCAATGCCTGTTACATAGTTTATTGTATCTGTTGTTCAATTTCAGCTTAAGTAATCAACTTACCAATTGCTTTTCTCAGGTTACAGCATCAATCATTGCATAGACGGCGAAGATAAAAGCTTGAAGTTAGTCACGTATGACAGTTTGTTTTCCCCTTTCACGAGACTTTCGGCTCTTGTAAATATTGTATATAATAGAGGGATTTAAAGAAACTTAGATTATTGATTGACATCAATCTAAGATGTCAATCAGCATGAATGGACATACTTCAATACTAGCACAATCAATTGAAATTTCAATATTAAGGCCATTGATTGATATCAATCTAAGATGTCCATTGGTATTGATTGGCAAGCAAGGCCTAATCATTCCTTAATACATCCGCTACACTTTCGGATCTACAACGGAGATATTTCAGACGAGTCTTAAGAGAGGGATCTCAGCCTTAACTCATCCATCTCTACACCTATACATACAAAGGGACATAAGTAAAAATAAGATTAGTTTATTTTTGATTGACAAGAATTTGTTCTATTTTCTTCTCTCAAATCCAACTTTGATATGGGAACTGCTAAACCTGCTTTTCTCCGATCCATGAAATCCAACTTTAATGATGAAATATTGATTGTATCAGCCTTTGGATATTAGTAGAAAACAGAATATCATATTGTAGCATAGACGTTGGAACAGTAAAAAATCTCTGTGTTTTTTTTTTTTTCTTTTTTCCCTTGCATTGTTGTTCGTATTCTGCATGTTTGGAGTTGATATTTTGAAATTAGAATTCACTTAAGTAGACTGTATGTTAAATCCACAATTAAAACCATGATTAACGATATAACATCGAACCGTGTAGAATCGTTGATTCTACACGACTCATATTTTAACCAACATTTTCTGTGTGTTTTCATTGGGAAACACTTGTATCAAGCTAGATGTCTACTTGAAGATCAAATCTATTAGGTCTTAAGAAGAATCTTGGAAAGCATGCGAGAGGAGATGTAAGGGAAAGCGCACACTAAAAAGCATAGTGCAAGTGGTCGATTACCAACACAACAACCAGACGTGTTAAAAGGGCAAGGAATGGTCATACGCGGATCAAGTAAAAATCAACTTCTTATCGATTTATTTCAACCTATTTAATACAAGGGTCCGTCCGATCCAATCAACATATTAAGTTGTGTACCCATTTAATTTATCTAAAACTTTGAATTTGCTACCTACAAGCATTATCACCATGGAGAACTACATACAACTACAAAATGAAGTATCTGAGTGTTGCATGCCATTCGTAATTTATGTGGGAATTCACCAAGCGAAGTCTCTATTCGGAAGAAAACTACAATCTAAACAAAAAAAAATAGCGGCTTTGTGTCTAAGTAGAGTATAAATATAGAAATATAGCCTATTATTTTAAGTACAATTATTAGTCATCATTGATAATTACAACATCCGTTAACAAAACAAAGTATTGGAGTGTTTCATACTACCCGTAATTTTGGTGGGAGTTTATAGTTGCAAGGCAACATAAAAAAGTAATTGCATTCTGAATAAAAAATTAGCGACTTTGTGCCTATGCGAAGTTCAAATATAGAATGTAGTATATTATTTTCTAATTATAGCCGTTAGTCACCATTGAGAAGCATAACGTTCATTCACACGATGAAATATTTAAGTAATCCATACTGTTAATGATTTAGTTGGGAGTTCATCGATTAAAGTTTCGCTCAATTTCAAGACAGTATGAAAAAGTTGCTGCAATCTGAAAAAATAGTGGCTTTGTGCCAAGGTAGAATTTAAGTATGCGAATGTAGGATATTATTTTTTTAAATACTCGTTAATCACCAAGGACTACATCATTTGTTCATAAGACAAAATATTTGAGTAGTTCGTATTGTCCGTAATTTAAGCAGGAGACGTCAACCGAAGTCTCGTTCAATTTTAAGACGATATGAAGTTAATGCATAAGGCGTTATATAGAAGTTACCGCAGTCCAAATAAAAAATCATGGCTTTGTGATTAAGCAAATTTCAAATATGAAAATGTAGTCTATTTATTTCTAAGTATATCGTTAGTTATCACGAATAACTACAACGTTCGTTCGACTGGCCTATCCGTAATTTAAGTGAGAGTTCATCGGTCGAAGCCTGACCTAGCTTCAAGGTAGTGTGAAGAAGTTACAGCCAAAAAGAAATTAGCGAATTCATGCATAAGCAGAGTTCAAATATTGAAATGTAACATGTCATTTTTTTTAAGTACAATCATTAGTCACTATGGAAGACTAAAGATGAAATATTTGAGTGTTTCATACCGTTTGTAATTTAGATCAAAGTTCATTGGTGAAAGTCTTGTCTGATTTCGAGTTAATATGAAAATGTTATTTGAGTTTGAACAACAAATAACATATTCTTTCTAAGCGGATAAATGAATTACCCATTTTTAACCCTTTTAAAATTGGGTTAATCCTTTTATGACCTATTTAATAAAAGTTCATAAATGGGTTGACTAACACGAGTTTTAAGCAGGGTAAATGGGTTGTGTCATGTTGTGACAAGTCTAACAATAACCAGCTAATCCTTTTACAGATGAAGAGAGAGAATTGACATTGGAGTTGATATATAAATAGAGGCAACATAGTGACTGTTGATGGAAGAGTTAAGACAACAATTTGAGTTGATAAGACTAGTCTCTTTAAGGAAATGGGTCCGGTGCAAGAGACTGATAAGATATCAACATAAAGAGGTTTAATTGTGAGTGCGAACATAATGGCTATATAGAATAACCCACATCCTTTATAGGGTACTGAGTATTTGGAGAGTCCACCTCTTAGTTTTGGTGTTTGTTAGAGTGGTGGTTTAAATGATTCATACTAGTGTGTAAAAGTTCTATCTCGGTATATTGCGATAATGTTATCTTTTGTGAAATTCTACGTTGGGTATGGTAGTTTAATCGCCGTGCGTAAATCTTAACAAGGCTAAGTTAGAATAACTAGCCATGTTAGACATATGATTTTGGGTAATGGGATATATTTGTGTATTCTTGACAGTGTTATACATTTTCTACTCATCAGGACTTGTCGTTCTGACCCCCTCCTCATAAAAACTCTCAGGTTTATCTTAGGGACGATAGGTCTTTGCAAGTGTTCAATTTTGGTTTTTTGTTCATTTTCTCTCATGCTCGATATTAATGTGGTGATTCACTTTTAAGGTAGTTGCCTAAGTCGATACTTGTTATCTGACCTTATCTCCGTTGTGAGTTAGTTTTATTGTACTTTGATTATGCCTGTGCTCATTATTTGCAGGTACCAGATTTATACTCTCCATGCTTGGATGGGTTGGAGTTTTGATTTTTGTCAAAATTCGAACTTAGAAATGTGTGGGGTGTTACATTTTGTATCATTGCTTAGGATTAGACGATCAGAGGAATTAACAAATTAGGATTAGTGAGAGAATATATTCGAACTTCATTTCTATTTTCTTTAGTCTTTCTTACTTAACTCTAAATTATTTTGACGATGAGATAGTCGTGAGCCTATTTATTTAAGATGGGTTTAAAACGATTACAAGTTAGAAGTATTTTGAGTTCGAGTTTTTGGCCAACCCGACTTACCCCATGGTGCGTTTGGTGATTTGTCGTGTAGAGCATGAGGACGACATATGGTGAATCCCGTGGATTTGAGCTGGGCGACTGGATGAAAAGCTAGCTACAAGTGAGATAGTCATGATTTCTAGTTTTTGGTTTCGTTGGGAGTTCCAGTCAATTACCTTTTCTTGGTCTTTAAACGGGAAATTCGTGTTAATATACCATATTAATCCGAAAATATAATTACGAGGTATATCCATTCGATACTTCATTTTGGAAATCTGGACAATCTTTTGGGAATTATTTCTTTGATTCCTTGATCTTATACTCGAAGAAAATTCTAACTTTTAAAACTGTTTTGGAAAAGAAAAAGGGATTCGAAAGTTTTAAATTATAGTTTTTGAGAAAATTGTTTGAGAAATAAAGATTTGAGAAAGTAAATAAATTTAAGATTTTAAATTCTATCTATGTTTCAGATTGTTTTGGTTTTGTGGAATTCTAATAAATGATCTTTTTGGTAAAAAGAAGGAATTTGAAAATAACAAGGAATATACTTTATTATTAACACCCAATCCTTGTGGTTTTTAATATTCCTCTTTTTGATATTTTGGATGATTTATGGTAATTATTACAAATTTAAAATCTTGACGATTCAGAACATGGAGGAATTGTTCCAGTCAGTAACATGAGCTAGAAATAAATTAATGAAAACAATAAAATAAATTTATAGTTCGAGACTCTCAGTTTATAAATAAAACTGAATTTCGAAAGGTTTTCAAAAGTTTTCGCTCGAATTAACTAAGGATAATTTCTATTCAACCTGGGGTATTCGATTTCTTATATCATTCGATTTTCTTGTCAGCTAGGTACGGGGAAAATCCGTTTTAAATTTTATTTAGGATTTCTAGCTGAGTTTTCTATTTGGGAATTCGTTCGTTTGTTCAATGGTCGCAACTGTTCTGAGGCGAACAAGTAGTGTTGGGGAATATATTTCTTAACTTAACGGATGGTGGACGTCAGCACGAAATTGCCGGAGTTGAGAAGGCGATATGATTTTATTATAATTCTATTTTAATTTGAACCATCCCATTTGGATCTAGGTTCAGATCCTGCCCCGAAAGGGTCAAGCGGTCGACGACCCTCTTAGGTCCGCGTCGACAGCTCTACCAATCGGACGCGACCCAAACCTGGGAGGAAATATACATATATCGCTTCCAAACCCGAGACTTTCATTTTCTTCTCGCTCCTCAATTTCCAGCCATCAAAACCTATTTCTACCTCCTCCCCAATCTCCAAACTCAAGCCTCCTAGCTCCTTTTTTCTCCAATCACCAATAAAATTCCTGCACCGTAGATCTAGCCCCTTCTATACTCCAGATCTACACTTTTCCTCCACGTTTTTGATGATTTTTCATGGCACCCCTCGAGCTTTCAGTATTCTTGCGCAACACCCTGGTCTCACAGCTTAAGAGGCCACATAGCTTGACCGTAGTGAAAGGAAGATAGCCACCAACTTAGAAACGACAAACTCTGGATTTCACCAGGGTCATTTGGTGAAATTCCCAGATTTCGCTCCCTTCCACCTTAAGGAATTGTTTGTCGCCACAGGCTAAGCACTGATCCTTCATCACGGAATTTTAAGCGCGAGTGCTACTCGCGTTGCAGTCGCATTTTCGACGCTTAGATGGCTGTTTATTTTGATGAGGGCGTTAGTCTGATTCGGTCTAAGGTGAAGGGCACTCCCATCGGGTTCACTGATCAGGAATTATCCTAAATTTTGAGATTTCCGCGGTCGGAGCGGATTTGGATTATATTGACACGACTGACCCTCAGATCCCTCAGCGTATCTTTCTTAGAGATGTTGATGTTTGAAACACCGACAATTTGCGACCCATCATCCGTCTTGTTGTGCGCGTCAACTAACACAAAATCATTCCTAAGACGGAAAGCCTTGAGCAAATTTATCCCTCGGTATGCCGAGTCACCTATGCTAACATTGGCAGCCTAGCCGTTAACTGGGTTTGCACATGGATGATTCACTTAGCCAAGCCTCCAGCCAACACTCTGAGGACCCACTTCCCTTACAACCATCTTCTCACCCGTGTGTGAATCGTCGAGGGAATCTGTTAATAAGAAGACCCATGCCACCATCAATCGTGCCACTATCCAAAGGATGGGCATTCAGTTGCTTGTAGCTCCAGCTCCAGTCCAGCAGTAACAACCAGGTGCAGCAATCCACGAGAGCCCAGAGCTTTTCGCTCTCTACTAGATCTAGGTTGAGCTCCGTGAGATTCTCAGGGAGAAGCGTCAACAGACGCACAAGATTGGATGTATTTCTTCTTTGCTACGATCCCAGAGAGGACGTGGCAATGGATCGAGTTTCAGTCGTGGAGCTCAACCTTCTCATAACATATAGACGTCATCGTGTGTATCTTGTGTATCTTTCCCTTTCCAGCATTGTATCTTTGTTTGCCTTGTAGTGGTGTGCTTATAACTGTTAGTGTGTTGTCTTTGAATTTGCATGACGGTTAGTGGGACTTTTGTTGTTTGGAAATATTGGATGTCACTCGCGCTTTTCTGTAATTTGAGCCAGAAATGAATTCCCATTTTTCTTATCTAACTAACAGTTAGAGCTGAAAAGAATAGAATTCTATGACAGATAATTTTAGCGAATGACGGGTTTTTGCGTTGACTCGTCATGAGTATTATTATTATTTATTGCCTGCTCCGTTTAAGCTAAAATTTATTTTTGAGTTTTATGTGTGATTTCAGTTTTCGCATTTTTCTATATAACCGACTTCCTTTTCCACTGAAATATGACTTGAGTCATTTAAGTTTCCGCAAAATATTTTTTAGAACTTTCTTCAAATGTTGTCTGAAAAAAGTCCTTTTAAAATTTAAATATTTGGTCTGATTTGCTTCCTTTTCATTTTATTATAAACCCGATTTATGCAAAAATACGAATTTGGGTATGGTAAATTGCATATGTTTAAACATCTATTTTGTATAAAAGTAGATGGTTTATAGTAAAACATACATTACCAAAATCTTAGTTTTTGTACAAAAATCTTATATGAAAAGCAAAGAAGTACCAAAAAGGAATTCCAAATTTTACATGAATTTTAAAGAAGCGTAAATTCATTTTTACGAAAATTTCGATTTTGTGGTCATGTGTAAAGCGTAAGGAAGATTTTGAATGATTTGTTTGTGCATTTTAGCGGTGCACTACGGGCAACAATGCATCAAAAATATTAATGATAACAAGGGAAATGTTATATTAGCTGTAGAAATGTTGTTCTCATACCTTGTCGACGACGTGCGCGTGTTGTTGTTTAACTCATTTTACGTTTTAGCGCTTATTTTAAGCCTCCTTTGCACTCTACGTATGGAATTTTTTTGAGTAATTTGAGGTAATTGAGGTAAATTTCCACTGCAGGACGGGATTGGAAAATTTGTAAGCAGTAAGAACGTTGAATTCTCCATTTTAATTTTAATTTTCCCGCATAGGATAATTTAGTATAAAGCGATTTAGATGCGTCGACAAATTTGATCTTAGGGTTTGGATGCAAAATTGGTTGCTTTACATTTCTATTCGTGGTTGTATGAAGGTTTTGGATGAAAAATGTTTTCAAAAATTGTATTCATATAGAACTGCTAGTATATTTTAGGATGTTTGCATCCAAAAAGTCTTTTCAAAAGTGAGATGTGTACATATAAGAGGATTCAATTTAGAATCATTGCGCATACATATTTTGTGGTTTCAATTCATTATGTACACTGTGCATATGCGCATGTTTGGTTTCAAAATTGGATGTACACTAGTTGGTTGTGTAGTTTACAACAATTAGGTGTCAACACCATGACTGTCACTGGTAAAATTCTAGGGCGAAACTTTTTTGAAGGAGGAAAGAATATAACACCCCGAAATTTTGGCAATAATTAAATTAGTTATTTAATTAGAGTCCAAAAATAGAATTTTTGCAAATGATGGAATCTGACCATGAAACTTGCACCGTTGCATTCGTAACAGAATTCTAGTCAACTTTCATTTTTAGAACTTCGTGAAAGTATTAAAAAGTTACAGATGAAATACGAAAACGAACGGAAAATAATTAATCATCAATTATATATCAATGGTAATAAATCTTACCATAACTCCCCTGCCCCCCACTGTTGCCAGGTCGACCCAAGCGGTCGACCGTGGTGTCGACCGCTTGGTCGATTTGAGCAGGTGGCGGCTAGGGTTTTATATAATATATAGTTATGTTAATAGATGGATTTTACTGGAATTAAATTTAATGGTTCAAGATCATTTCTACACCTATAAATAAAGAGCTAGACCCCTACTCTTTTGATCATATTTTATGGAGGCAGCAATGAAGCTCTACCATTCACAATTCTCCAATCTCTTCTAAAATTCTAGATTATAAACACACTCTAATTAAATAAGAGAATATTTGAGAGACTATATCTTGATTTATGCAAAAGGATTGGTTCTACGAATAGATGATCTTTATTTCTAGTTTTCCCTTCTTCTTTTCCAATTTTCTTAGATCTACAAATCTTAATATGTATGTATATGTATATGTGTGTGTGTGTGTATATATATATATACATATATATATATCCCCTTCGTATACAAAATGTAAATCTGTATGTTTAGGAATAATATGCCTAAAATCTATGTTTATATTTGGATTTGGATAGTTTTCAAATGAGTGGGAAATCTATTCTTTTTTTATAATACCTTATATAATTGTTTTGTGTTAAATCTCGGTTGTATGCCTAAAATATCATATTTGCTTTGTTTGTTTCAAGTTTGAAATACTATGTGAAGTAGGATATGGATTTATAGGCCTCTTAGTTTAATATATTCTTGTATTGCATACAGTTTATGTTGGATTGTTTGTGGTTATTGTAAACACCATGAATTTGTAATCCAGTCCCAAAATATCGCCAGATGTGTAGTGTTGTTATTCCAAATTCATAAGATTTGAATGTAAATATATGATTTGTGCTGTTATGATTTTAGAATTATGAACCTGTTTGTGTTGGCATTGTTTGAGGCTTTTATTTGATTGTCGTTAATTTGCCCATTTGTTCTTTTTATATAAAAAGTCATTATTTGAAATCTACAAGGAATATAAACAAACCAAATAGGAAAAAATGTGTAAATTTACATATTTTTGTACGTAATTTGCAACATCTATTCCAAATAAAATATTAACTATTTCCTTATGGTTTGAAATATGTCTATATTCCTCTTTTAAATAGTTTGGGTGAAATTTTACAATAGTTACAGCAAATAACCTTCCCATGAATTTTGAATCTTAAACAAGTTTAAACACAAAGAAGATTGTTTTGGTCGTTAGTTTAGACTTGAATATAAAAGAATATATATATATATATATATATATATATATATATATATATATATAATGAGTAACTACGTTAACACCACACTTAAAATATAAGTATATAATTATTACAATCATATCCGTCTAAACCTATGTAAATAACGCTACTATATTATTATTAAACCGAATGTATGTTGTGGGTTTGAATCTCAAAAGGTTTCCATTTTATGGGAATAAATATATGGTAATATTTCCCATAATAAACTAGGTGGGGGTAATAGTGCCTTCGTATTTACAGCAGCGTAAGAGAGAAAATGTATTATATGTGTATAACACACATGGGTGGTGCTAGGAACATATTTTAGTACAAAAATGGAAAAGGCTTTGGAAATTTGTGTTGAGAGCCATTGAAGTGGGAAAATGACTATTTGGAAAATAGATATGGTAAGGAAGTTCAGAACCAACTTTGAGTTTAGCATCATTATTAGATTTTTAAACTTAAAAAAAGATTTTGAAAGTTCTCAAGTTTTAAATTTAAAATATGTAGTTTTAAAATTCATTTATTTAAAAGTAGAGGTTTGCACGAAAATGAATTTTTGGTTTAAGAGCAGATCTGTTTTGAAAATTATATCTATAAATGTTTTATAGTGTTAGATAAAATAAATAGGAAAAGGATGCTAGAATTGTTGGAAGTAATTCTAGGAAAATCTATTTCATTGGATTGGAAAGAATTTGGAATAAAGCAGGTAGTTCTTCAAGAATAAATTTAGAGTAGCATAATTTAAGCCTTAAAAATGCCTACATGAATTTAGTATGAATAAAAATATATTTTTCGTGAGTAGGATGGGTGACACGCTTTTATTCGTTGGGACAAGAAGAATTGTAAGAAAAGTTTTTGTGAGCCGACAAGTTTGTAAGTAAAAGTACTTTGTTAAAGTAACGAGAAATATATAGTAAAAGAAATGCACAAAATATAGATGAAGCACCATATTTCGTGTTACCTATTTCAATAAAGAATTTTAAGTGAAAGGATTTTTTTTCTTATTACTCTATACAAAGTGCAAAATCCTCTGTAGAAAAGGTTTATGGAAACTTAGTCTAATTTGTTCGTCTTGAAAAAAAAAGAAACTAATAAGTAGCACCAATGTATTAAGGTGCACAACCTTTTGAATAAAATGTGTAGTAATGGATAGACTGTGGTAAATGTATAAAAAATAGTTAATCTTGTCTACTCTAGTATTTAATTTTTAAAAAGGGTTTTGAAAAGATAAATTATATATATGCTAAAATACCAAACTAGACTTGTAAGTGTGAAATAGATAGGAATTAACACCTTGGTAAAAATTGGGAAGGCAATAGTCATAAAAGGTCCCTATGGTATGTATATGATGATAGGTACAGCCTGGAAGGATTATCATAGTATACGAGCAGACCATAAAACTTGAGTAGTAATTGTGAAAGCTTTTAGAAAGAAAATGGACTGAAAAAGAACAAGTCTCGGGTTCTTGCAAATAAATAATGGCATAAGTTATAAATGAGATAACACTAAAGGTCCATTAGTATGGTATTTCGTCATGGCTAAGTAGGGACTACTGGATTTTGACTTATTATGATATCTGGGACCGAGGCAATAAGTAAGGTTTACTTATAGGGACAAGTGTACAAGTCCAACTAGATTTTATATTTGAGGGGCCTAGTAGCATACAGAGACTATCTAGATGATAGATAGAGGCCCAAGAAGATAAAGTGTAGGAAGTCTTTGGAGGAGCCCGAGGAGGTTTCTCGACTGTCTTGGAGGCTGTTTCTGCACTAAAATCAAGTTTAAAATTTCATAGATGTATCCCATAACAACCCATACTTCTCTACGCCCGAATTTCGACAAAGATCGAAACTTGAACCCATCCAACCATGGATTGTGTAAATCTGGTACCTACAAATGATGAGCATGAGCATAATTAGAGTATAATAAAACTAACTAACAGCGGAAACAAGATAAGATAACAACTAGCAACTAAGGAAACTGCCTTAATAGTGAATCACCACATCAATACCGAGCATGAGAGTATAAGAACGAAAAACCAAACTTGAACATTTCTAAAGGCATGTCTTCACCAAGATAAACCTGAGAGTTGTTATGAGAAGAAGGTCAAAACATCAAGTACCGGACAATATGTAATGTACAACACTATCCACAATACACAAATGCATCCCATTTGTTTTCACCCAAATTATATATCTAAAAAGGCTAGTGATTTTAATGTAACCTTGCAAAGATTACATACAGTGATTAACTACCATACCCAAGGTAACACTTTCTAAAGATAGATTATTATTATTATATTGAGATAGAACGTTTGTGCACCTATATAGCCTTTAAACCATCCTACAAACCAATAACTAATAACGAAGACGTAAGCTTTCTGACCATTTAATAACTTGTTAACAAAAGAGGCGGGTTCTACAGCCTTATGACCTTCCTTATAACGATATGTATAAGGAGGATCCCTAATGATCACTTCATACCTAAGTGATTTACATCTACACTAATTCAAATTTAGTGGACACTAAATACTAAGTCCTATAATTCATAAATAAGGCTTCCATCGTTAACATATCCCAACCCCGCATAAGGCAAGAGATAATAAGCATTCACTTATTACCTACAAGATAGGCAGACAACTAACCGTCTTTTAAAACCTTTCCCTGGTGGATCTCTTTGCTACTATCTAGCTGACCTTGTTTGATAATACCTGATCCATTTAGTACACCTTAGGATAAACCCCGTCACTTTCTACAAAGAAGAAGCAGAATTTCCCGAAGATTATTGATTTTGTACCCATTTAGCCATTTATGATTTCTTATTCGAAAGAAGGTGAGTTATCTGATCACTTAGTACTTGATAAGGGCGGACCCTATGATTTTACCCTTATCTTGGTAAAAGGATAATCCAATCACTTAATACCCTAATATGCCGATCTCACTGCTTAATACCTTTATTTCGAAGTAGGCTACGCTATTAAATTACTCCTTTGTTTTTTTTTCTTTTGGAAGGAAGGTAGGCCTTACAACCACTTAAGGCCTCAACACTTGAAGCAAACCGCTGGGAACATTCCGCACTGCGCACAAATAATTTTCACATGTTCCTATAATTAATGGTATCTCATATCAGTTGTATGTATATCCGACTACTGGAAAGTGTAAACTTCTATCAGGTAATTCAATTGACCTCACATCATCAACCCGCTAAGTTCAATTCTTATATTAATTAGAGATATTATTCCTAGAATTAAATTAGAGATAAGATAAAATTGATTGCCCTAAGATAAGGTTAATAATTCTAGGATTATTTGTTTATTTATTGGACTTAGTATTAATTATGGTAATTATTACCCAAATCCCATTAATTAATTAATTAATTAATTACCATAGCTGTCACTTTTCCTCAATAGACATTCAGATAAATGCCATTTATATCAGTCCCGTTTACTTTCACTAATCTTACTTATTATAACTCCCATTTATTATACTACTTTTTATTATTTTATTAGTTCTTATATATATATGCATATAACACATGCATGTTTAGTATATTAATTAGCCCAAATTGGAGTTATAATTTTTATTCCTATTTATTTTAATTATAAACTTTTGACATTAATTGTCACATTTATTTCCCTACAAAATTCACGGTTACAATCTTAATTCTCATTTAAGTTAACTTTAACCTTTGCAGTTATTGCAATCAATTTCATGTTTATTGCTAAAAATTCAAAGTTTACAAACATTTATTTCCATTCATTATAGGAGATATTTCCATACTTCGGTCATTAATGGAGAATATTCAAATCCAACCCTATTTTTGGGCTTATCTAATTCACAATAATACTAGTGTTAGTTACTTATATTTTTAGATGGATAAGTTTATATATATATATATATATATATATATATATGTGTGTGTGTGTGTGTGTATGTGTGTGTTAGAGTGATGTTTACATAGTTACTAATACTTTAAAATTCTAATTATTTACATTCTAGTCTAAGCTAATGACTAGAAAAATCATCATATATTCTGATTCGTTGAGGTTCAAAATCCCGTAAAAAGATTATTTGTTATGATTGTTGTAAATTTTTCCTAAACATTTTAAAAAAGAAAATATTAAAACATTCAAAATCACAAGGAATAGGCTGTATTGGCAATATTTTATTTGGAATAGATAGTATAAACTGCGTACAAAATACGTGAATTTGCACATCTCTTCCTATATGATTTATGCACATTCGTTGTAATTCCAAACACCGTCTTTTTGTAAAAAAAGGGAAAAAGGGATCATTTGCAAAAAAAAATGAATAAAAACCCTAAACAATTCAAAACACAGCTAGATTTACTAACCAATAAAGCTAATTTACAAAAATCTTACAATTACACTTAATTCTACAAATCTAAAATAGATATCGACACAAATCTGAACAATATTTAGGGACTGATTTCCATAATTAAGATGTTAACAATAAGCACAAAATAAAAGAAAGAATTTATAGGCATGATAAGAATATTATAACTAAAAAGCCTACAAAGAGATTGTAATGGCCCGCAAATCCGTACTATCTGAGTTGACTAATAACACCACACGTCCAACCCAAATTGAACAGAAAATATGAAACATTATTAAAAAAAAGTTAGAGGATGAGGAATAGAAAGAAAGAAAAGCTAGAATAGAAGAAAAACGAAGAACACAAATCTCACAGCGGAACGAATAAAATGTATTAAATAACATAACTTTTGAAATACAAATTAGTAACTGTATATACATACCATTATCAGAGCACGACAGTTATTCCTGGAACAGTTATGAACACATGTTTCCAGATACAACATAGTACACATCGGAAATATGATAGTCTATAGCTAACTGGTGAAGCCTCCTGCTTCCAGCTCTTCCAAGAGAATCTGAAAAATCCCGATTACTTGACTGCCCGTACAAATTTGGGCACCCAAGAGTTTAGGGAAAACAAAAACAAAATAAATTCTGGGTCAGTCATGGGACTGGTGTGAGTAAACTCCAATCATTTATTTAACTTAAAAATCCTTTCGAAAGAAATGATAATCGTAAGACCGATCCACGCATAAACACAGATGGTTTTTTACCTTACGATAACCCAAAATATTTTTGATATCAAATCCAGTGATATTATAATAATGTCTACATCAATAAATATAATATAGCGGAATGCTTGCATCTCACGCTCCATATATAATATAAAACCAAAAACTGCAGGGCGCTTATTAGAGATTGGATTTCCAACATGACAAGGTATGGAACCACCTTCCGATAGTGTATCTCTAGAGGGGAATACAATGGGTTCAACAAGAACTTCTTGCAACCTTGCCCATATATGACCGACCACTCATTTCGTTTGAGTGTATCGAATGTATATCACCAACGATTGGGATCAACAACCGTTTCCCGAAAAGGGACAACATCGATAGATTAAAGAAGTAAAAGGAATTTCTCTAGATAGGTGATTATACACCCTAATGGGAGCGACCCACGTAGTCATGCTGCCTGCCTGATTTTTGTCATTTCACGGTTGTTGAGGCCTGAGGCTACGATTTCTTATCATTCATTGATAGCACAATCACTTTGAATGCCACATTGTCAGATCCGTAAATCATTAATTGATTTGCACAAATATATTCTGGATATTATGCTAAGACAATAAATTCTCTGCCATTATATATATCTATACAGACCAACATATGCGATCATTGGAAATACTCTGTCAGACATTCGTCCATATACGTTCGTTTTGGGATTAAATGAAACCAAAGGCACAATTTCTATAAATAGAAAAAGCCCTTGCACTTTACTCCATCGTCAATTATCTTTATATAATCTGATTCACAACGCTACTGCCAATACAGAGTGGTTCTCGGATAATATTCCAACCGGTCTCTCCATATTGACAACGATATTGGCAAATACTTCGATAGTCGGATATTTAACTATCGAAGAAAAATAAATAAACATTCCAACCATCAAACAAATCGTTGGGCCTCTTAATTAATATTTCATTAATTAAATCACTACTCCATTTCCTTATCAATATTTGTTAACCAAATCTTTTCAACAATCATCTTGGCCTTTTACATTATTTGGAAAACATATCCATATATCGCCTTCTTTTATTTCTATACTTAAAAAATATATTCTATTTATAATTGGAAAACGTTCCAATTACTTGTCTCTTCCACGTTCATTCATTTATTTCTATACTCAAGAAATATTTATTATTATACTTCCAAATTTCCACTTACTTGGTGTAGCACCCCACCTCCGCCAGGGCCACTCACGAGAGAATTGCACTAGCTTTGGAGGGATGTTGTCTAGGTAAACATGCACAGAGATATCACAAGACAGAATCATCAATAAATGAATAAGTAAAGCAGCGGTAGAACTTTTAAAGCCATAGTTAACCATTTCAAAACCAAAGTCAGCTTACATCAAAATACTTAGTCATTATTTTCCAACTACCACAAGTCTAGAAACATAAACTGAAAATAACATAAAGTAAATTATCCCCAAAATAGATGTGGTGAAGCCATAGCAAGCTCAAGTCCAAACCGTACATGAGCTGTCAAGAAAGCAAGCCAAATGTCCAAGCTAAGCACTAGTGTTCCCTCCCTGAGAACCTGGGGGGGGGGGGACGGAAGAAAAGAGGCAAAAAAAAGGGTCAGTCATGAAGACTGGTAAGTCCTACCTACTATTAGTATAAAAACTAATGAAGTTAACTAAACATGAGAAACTGAGATGAAACATAAAGATGGTAACTAACTGGCATGATAAATAGATAACAAGGTAGATCAAGTGTGGCAGCGCATATACAAGGTTTAGTTTTGCACCAATAGTACTAGTATTCCAACCCATGTCAAGTATAAACTAGAAATGATCCCTTGGCCCAATATCATGAGATGACCCAAGTCAAGGTCCAACTATATGGTCTAGTCGATCGGCTCCCTATAAGCCTAACTCGTCGAGTGTCGGTGTCATACGGCCCAATCACGGAATGTAGTTGACTGTGCTAGGTCCACCCTAGGGTGTATCAAGCCCTAGGGTGCCAACCACTGACACAAATCAAGCACACACAGTCTAAACCTACTGGTGCCCATGTCTGTTTTATTCAACTCCGGACTATGTGCATGACCATAGTCCGCCTGAACCTACACTGGCGCACCTACTCTGCCGTCTTTCTGGTCGCTTACAATCAACCCAGTAATCGTGCCCCACCCTAGCCTAGTCCCTAGGGTATCGTGATACATCCAAGAGGGTTACTACTGAAAAGGACCACGTAACTAGGGTTTCTAACGGGTTAAGTGTGGTTAACCCTATCCAATCATGTATCAAGTTGGTTAAGTGTATCCAAGTGGTTCATGACTTAACCCTATCATGTGGCATTAATTAACTTAATGCACCCAACCTCTCACATTAGACTTTGTTGTGGTTACTGGATGTGCCGGGCGGGTCCGGGCAGATTTACACCACAACCTAGTCTAACCTCGGGTTTCAAGCGCGATATGACCAACTACTCACATTGGATCCTATTGTTTGTAGCCACTGGATTTGCCGGGCGGTTCCGGGCAGATTTACGCTACAAACTCAACCCCTCGAGTTGGCCACTTTATGGTTTTCTACATGTCATGACCACATTCAAGTTTTCAAGCATAATCAATTTTCATGTCACATTTCAAGTCATGTTTTTCATGTCATTTCAAGTTCGCCTAACTACCCATAACGTATTCCCATCGCACGTAAATTCACATCAATACAAATAGATCAAGAAGGGGAACATAACAACATGACCAAGATGGGCATAAGGTGATAAAGTTGGTCATAAGTTAAACATGATGATATTTGAGGCAAAGGTGTTCGTCACAACTAGCATATAGGATTATTGGCCTCAAAACATGTATGACATCAAACTTAGCAAATAGATAACATGGTAATAGTTGACATAGAGTGATAAACTTGTGACTAGCATGTAGTTCAACATCATAGGCAAGTTAACATCAAGGTTATGAGGGGTTCTATGTTGCATTATGCATAATCCCCAAATAAAGCTCATAGCTTTCTACCCAAAAATCAAGGTGAATGGTACTAGGTTCATGATAGTCCCACAATCATAGATCAAAAGAGTCATGAATAGATCTATGCATACAATGATAGACCAAAGACAAGTATTACACAAGAATCCCATTTCAACTTGCTACATGTTCATATTAATTTCATAGTTTAAATCTAAGAGTAGAGTGGGGCTTACAAAGCGTGGCTATGAGAACTAGACCAAAATAGAACAAGATAGAGACGTTGTAGAAGCTCTAGGAATGATGTAGCAACACTAGCAATCTCCAAACAATAATAAGCTCCACACAAAGCCTTGAGAAATAAGTAGCTCCTTTGATTTGATGAAGAAAGATTGCTCCTTTTCCTTAGAAGCTCTCAAGATGAAGATGAAGGCCATGATTAGGGAGCATTTTGGCAGAATTTAGTTGTTAGGATGATTTGTGGTGGTTTAGGCTAGGTCTTAGGGTGTTTTTATAGGTGTAGAGACAAGTTTAAGCCATAGGATTAACCCTAGTTTAGATATGAACCATCAAATCCCGTCACAGGCCAACTGAACAGACATCAAAGGAGCAAACAGGTGCACCAGGCAAACATGGCCGACTAGGGAAGTCGACCCCCAGGTCGACACCCAAGTCGACTGGGCAGTCGACCTGGGCTGGGGTAGGTCGACTCCCCAGTCGACCTGGGGCTGGGCAGGAAATTTTCCCGCCCAATCTGTTTCGGGCTGAATTCGTATTTTGGGCTGAATTTTGAATTTTCTGAAATCTTCTATGGGCATATCTTGGTCATACGGACTCCGATTTACGAAATTTCGGACTCGTTTTCAAGCAGAATTTCGAGACGAACGCAATGGCGTAACCCGTTCCCATTGATTCTTAACTTATGATTTAATTCTGCCCTGATTTCTTGTTTTAACATGTTATAAAAATTCGGGTTGTTACATTCTCCCCACCTTAAAGGATTTCGTCCCTGAAATCTCCAAGTTAGGAAGAACGTATCCTACCATCCATCATCCATCTAATCAAAACATCATCCACAAGTAATCATTGTCCTTAAAAAATTTCTAATGCTGTATGAATATATGCAAAAGTGTGTGTATATGCACCTATCTAATGCGAAAATCAGGCGGTTACTGACTCAGTAAACCTCCTTAATGCAGAATATGTTAGTGCAATGAGTCCAAATGTATGCAAATTCCTAACATAATTTATAATCTCTACATGAGTGCACATAACATTCATCCATATGCAACATCCACGTGATAGCATAACAAGTTTCATCCATGAATAAGCATAAACACTCATGCATATGCAATATGAAAGTGTGTGAGCCGATCTTAGTGCCTAACTTGTATCATGCACCCACGAGTAACCACTTGCAAACACTTGCAACCATTTGCAACCATCAAGCATAACATGTTTCAAATACATGTTTCATCCAAAGGGTTTCTACCTAAGGTTCTCATGACAAGATTAACGAAATAACAAGATAAACATGGATAGCAAAAGAAAGATATGCTAACTGGGAAAAGAGATTGAGAATGTACCCTCAAAAAGAAATGGATAAAGCCCACGCTCTTCTCCTCGGTTTCCCAAGTTGCATCTTCATCGGCTTCACTCCACTGAACCTTTACTAACTTGACTTCTCGATTCCTCAGCTTCTTGATCTCCGTTCCCAAGATACGAATCGGAGCTCGCCTCAGGGTTGCCTCTTTCTCTACCTCCACGCCTTCAAGAATGCTAGGCTCAACTACTTCGGCTGATTCATGTAGGCATTTTCGGAGATGCGAGACATGAAAGACATTGTGCACTCCTGCCAGCTTCTCGGGCAATTCCACCCTATAAGCCATTTGCCCAATCTTCTCGATGATAGGGAAGGGTCCTACGAACCTTGGTGCTAGCTTTCCAACTGCTCCAAAACGAACCGTATTTCGCAAGGAAGAAACCTTCACAAAGACCATATCTCCAACTTCAAATTCTAAGTCTGTCCTTCGCTTGTCTGCATAGGATTTATGTCTGTCTTGGGCCGTTTTCATCCGCCTCCGAATCAACTCAACTTTCTCGGATGTGTCCCTTATCATGTCGGGCCCAAGTATAAGCTTATCCGTCGTCTCCCACCAACATGTTGGTCACTTGCACGGCCTCCCATACAAAGCTTCGAATGGTGCCATCCCTATGCTTGCATGGTAGCTGTTATTATAAGCAAACTCTACGAGAGGAAGGTGGTCTTCCCAAGTGCCACCAAAGTCAAGAATGCATAGCCTTAACAGATCTTCTAGTACCCTATTCACCCTTTCGGTCTGACCATCCGTCTGTGGGTGATAGGCTGTACTTAGATTCAATCGCGTACCCATCGCTTCTTGCAAACTATTCCAAAATTGGCTAGTGAAGATTGGGTCACGATCGCTCACTATGCTAGAAGGAACTCCATGCAATCACACTACCTCTCGAAGATAAACAGATGCTAGCCATGATGCGGTCCTCTTGCTCTTCACTGGAATGAAATGAGCGCTCTTCGTGAGTCTATCCACTATGACCCATATGCTAGTATTCCCCTTCCTTGATCTTGGCAATCCATCCACAAAGTCCATAGAGATACTTTCCCACTTCCATTGCGGGACCTCCAATGGATGCAGTAGCCCACCGGGCTTCTTCGACTCGGCCTTTACTTGTTGGCAAACAATGCATCTAGAAACAAACTCTACAACATCCTTTTTCATCCCTTCCCAAAAGAAAATGCGCTTCATATCCCGGTACATCTTATCCCCTCCGGGATGTATGGTCATCCTCGAGTGATGCGCCTCCTCAAGAACTTTATTTACTAAGTCTCCCACTTGTGGGACACATAGTCTTCCATCACGCCTTAGCCACCCCTTGTCATCAATAGTATATCTAGCGAGGTGACTTGACGTCTCACCATGAATCAACTTGTCCATGATCTCGACTATCTGCGGGTCTTCCCTCTGTGAAGTCCCAACTTGATCAAGAAGTGTAGGTCTAAGCTCAAGGGATGCTAACGAACCAGTCATCGTCTCAACAGCAGGTGTAAAACCAAAGGTTGCCAAGAACTCTAGGCTCTTCATTTCAACAAACAAGGGACTCAAAGTCAACCTTATTCTACTTAGCGCATCCGCCACTACATTACCCTTGCCAGGGGTATAAGCTATATCGAAGTCATATGATACCAAGAATTCCATCCACCTCTGCTACCTTAGATTCAAATCTTTCTACGAGAAGAGGTACTTGAGCGACTTGTGATCAGTATATAACTCAAACCTTTTGCCTAGAAGATAATGGCGCCAGGATTTGAGTGCAAAGACAATCGCCGCCAACTCCAAATCATGAGTGGGGTAGTTCTTCTCATGAGCTTTGAGTTTCCTACCCCCAAAGCATATCACTCTCCCTTCTTGCATCAGGACAGCGCCTAATCCCGTGCCACATGCATCGGTATACACGGTAAACAACTTCCCTCCATCGGGTAATGCTAGAACTAGAGCTGTGGTGAGGGCTTTCTTGAGCCTTTGAAAAGCAAGCTCACACTCTAAGTCCCATGCAAAGACTAAGTTCTTCTTCGTTAACTTAGTAAGAGGGGCTGAAATCTTAGCGAAGTCCTTAATGAACTTCCTATAGAATCCTGACAGACTGAGAAAGCTTCTTACTTCAGTTGCATTCTTCGGAACTTTCCAGTCTTGTACCGCCACTACTTTAGCGGGATCCACAGCTATGCCCTGCTTAGAAACTATATGCCCAAGGAACCGAACTTCCCTTCTCTAGAAATGGCATTTGGAGAACTTGGCTTTTAACTGATGAGCTCTAAGCGTATCCATAACCTCCTTGAGATGTGTAGCATGCTCTTCCTCGTCCTTAGAGAAGATCAGAATATCATCCACGAAGACAACCACAAACTTGTTAAGGAACTCCCTAAACACCCTACTCATCAAATCAACGAAGTATGGGGTGCATTAGTCAAACCGAACGACATGACGAGCCATTCAAAGAATCCATCTAGAGTCCTAAACGCAGTCTTGTCAATACTATCCTCAGCCACTCTAAGCTGATGGAATCCGGTGGCTAGATCGAGTTGAGAGAAAACAGAAGCACCTACAAGCTGGTCAAAGAGATCATCAATCCTCGGTAACGGGTGCCTATTCTTCTTTGTCAGCTTGTTTAACTCACGATAATCAACACATAGACGAAGCGAACCATCCGCCTTAGTAGCAAATACCACAGGAGCACCCCATTCAGAAATGCTTCGCCTAATGAAATTTTTCTCAAGCAACTCCTTGACTTGCTTGCTAAGCTCTCTTCTTTCTCGCGGGGCAATGTGCCTAACAGGCAATGAAACTGGCTTGGCATTATCAACAAGATAAATACGGAAGTCTATCTCGCGTTTAGGGGGTAACCCCTTCACCACATCAAAGACATCAGGATATTCTCGGACCACCCTCACAGATTGAAGATTGTCAACAGACGAGTCGAGGGATTCAAGATAACATAACATGACGGGATCCATAGGGTTACAAGAAATCTCTAGGGTATTTCCAAGGCGAGTCATAAGCCTCACTACCCTATGCTCACAATCGACAATGGCTCCATGACTGGACAACCAATCCATGCCCAAAATCAACCTGTATCCCATGAACCCTAGAACATAAGCATTACATGTGAATTCTACGGTCAAGATAGAAATCCTCAAATCCATACAAATCATAGATAGATGGGCGGAACCCCCAATTGGATTTGAAACACTAACGGGATCCTCAACTAGACTAGTACTTAGGTGCAAACTTTCAACAATGTCAGAAGAAATAAAGGTATGCGATGCGCCAGAATAAAATAAAGTTCGAACAGGAAAACCAGAAATGTAAACAAGGCTTTCTACAGAAATACTACCTCGGTCCGGAGCTGGAGTAGTGTTGATAGCATGCATATGCCCTCCAGAAGGTCCTGCCCGCTGAGTCTATCCTTGCCCCTGTCCTTGCTTCTTTGGGCAATCCTTACCGTAGTGTCCAGACTCTCTGCAATGAAAGCATTCTCCCAACTTCCTCTTCTTCTTCCTACAATCTTTGGCTATGTGTCCAGTGATCCCACAGAAGTTGCACTTCCTTGTCTCCCTTGCCTTGCTGTTGTTGGCCTTGTTACCCTTGTTGTTCTTGTTGTTCTGGTTGCCTCCCCACTTGGAGTCCACCTTCTTGGTTTGAGTCTCATTAAGCTTAACTTCTTTCTTGTCATTCTTATCATCTCCTTGAAGCAAGGCCATATCCACTAAGCTATCAAAAGTGGCCCCCATGGGTATATGAGACATGGACAAACCTTGCAATGGCTCATTCAATCCTCGAGCAAAGCGTAGAGCCTTCTTCTGTGGCGTGTTAACCATGTCTAAACCGAATCGAGCAAGCTGGTTAAACTTATTCACATACTCCCTCACGGTCATGTCCCCTTGCTTCAAAGATATAAACCTCTCCATTTGCAGATTCTCCTCAGGAGATGATAGAAACTTAAGCCCAAACCTCATCCTAAAGTCGGCCCAAGTCTCTATAGGCCTAGTAGCATTGGTGACTTCCCACCAATAAGCAACTTCCTCTTTCAATAGCCATACTGCCAACAGAACTTTCCTACGATCTTCTACATCAAAGATAGCAAAAAGGTCTTCAGTTTCCTTTAACCAGTTTCTTGCCTCAACAAAAGTCTCTGTCCCAACAAAATTCTTGCCACCCATCGCCTTAAAGTCTTTGCAAATCTTCGCGAAATCCGCTTGTGGACGCTGAGGAGGAGGAGGAGGAACCTCAGGTACGGGAGGAGGGGTGGGAGTATTTGATACTAAATCGAAATCGATATTTAAATTGATAATATAAATATAAAAATTCAAGTATATTATCAAATAAATATTTAAAATGATATTTAATATTTAAAATAAATGGATCAAAAATCCGGGTCGTTACATTCTTCCCCCCTTAAAAGAATTTCGTCCCCGAAATTACTAAGGTAGGAAAAATGCTACAAGCTCATTACTTTTCAAAACTCATTTATGTTGAAACTCAACATTTTATAACTCTACAATTTTAGTTCCAACCAAAAGTTTTAGTTTTCATTCATATGACACTCCATATGTGTTTACATTTATTTAGTCTGAATGATTTACAATTAATATATTCACATTCAATTCATATTGAAGTCATATGTATTCAACTTATTAAAATTGATTTTAATCAATTTATTTACTTCAATCTATTTAACTTGCTTAAGTTAAATTTTAAATTCCAAAATTCTAATTCTTGGGTTTTCATTTAAAATCCTTCTGAAATCACATAAATATATACATATATTTATAACCAACTCAAATTCAAAATATTTGGATTTTTCAAACTAACTTGTTTTCTTTCAAACAAACCTTCACCAAAAACTTTTCTAAGGTAGCAATCCATCACTTAGATACTAAAAAATAATCACTGATGAAGCTGCAGTCCTCATCAGAATTACTTTCCAGCACTGAAGTGAGTTCAATGCTTTATCACTTTCAAAATCCATTTAAAACGGTTTATTTTTTCAAAAATCCCATTCAAAACAAAGTTATATAATTTTAATATACTTCAAAAATATTTTCCAACTTCCGAGGATTTAAAAATCCAAATTCTGGTTTGAATTAAATTTTAATTCATCTCATTTGTATATACTATTCATATACAAATTTTATTTGGCTATATATAACCATTACAATTTTATAATCTTATTTGATTATAATAATTCTAGAAAATTATTTCTTTTATATCAAAATAGAATTCCAAGTAAAATTATTTCAATTACCCACTTAAAATAATATCGTGTTCAATCTTCTGTTCAAGTATTCACAAACTCTTATCGACGTTGTGGCGTCCCACGAATCGACCAGAATTCATAACCCACTCAACAGACTAACCAACACAATATAAACCATTTTTTTCAATTAACAAATACGCTCTCTCGTATATATACACTCAACTCATTCTAGGGTACTACGGACCCTATCTCTAATGAGCACATCCCACCAAAGCCTAGGTATTCGCTCAACCTGTAACAACCCGTATTTTTATAACATGTTAAAGTCATAAATCAAGGCAGAATTAAATTTTAAAATAAGAATCAGGGAAAATAGGTTGCACCATTGCGTTCGTCTAGGATTTTTGCATGAAATCGCCGAGTTTTCGAAAATCGGAGTCCGTATGACCAAGATATGACCTTCCAAAGTTTCAGGAATTTAAATAAAATAAAACAGCTCGAAAATAAAGCCAGAAATTCGAAATTCAAACCCAGAGAAGGCTGGCAGGAAAATTCCCGCCCATATACCCAGGTCGACTGGGGAGTCGACCCCCCCAACCAGGTCGACTGGGTAGTCGACCCCACCATGACCAGGTCGACTGGGGAGTCGACCTGGGGGTCGACCTGCCTCCCGAACCTATTTCCTAAGCCAGATGCATTCTGATGTATTTAGACTTGTTTCGTGACCAGATTAATCTGCCTAACCCTATATAAGCAGCCCCCTAGCCTCATTCTCTCCACACCATTTCATTCTGCCCTTATGATGCTTCTACGATAATCAAAATAATAAGATAAAAAGGAAGAAAAAGGACTGCTTCTTCTCCATCAAGACTACGCTTAGAGATTTGCAAATTGGGGGATTTCAATTAGAACACGATCAATCAAATAGAGATTCAACAATCAAATTCTGCTTTCTGATTCTTGATCCACGCACGGTAAGTTCTAGTTACTTTGAGGTCTAAACTTGTTAATTGTAATTTGGACATGAGATAACGTGAAATTTGACTTAAGCATGATAGTCGATTCATATCTATTCTTGTTCTTCTTGGATCTTGACATTTGGAATATTGCTTTGAAATCAGTTTGGGCTTATTCGCATTTATAAATCAAACGTTATCATGCCTATGACATTGAAACCATTGTTAATGGTCAAGGACTATGACTGAGAACATAAGACTATTCCTATGCCTATGACTGAGAACATAAGACCATTGCCTATGACTATGACAAGGACAATTGTGGCTAATCACCTATGACTCGTGACTATGAATTACTGCCTATGATTATGAACATAAGACTATGACCATGAATTTGAAACTATTACAGTTAATTGCCTATGACTATTAAGGTAGTTGCCTAGAACTCTTTTGGATAATTATCCATGACTATTGTATAACTATTGTGGTTAATTAACTATTATAGTTGATTGCTCATAACACTATAGTTGAAAACCATGTTGAACACCGAATTGGCATTTAGTTGGATCCCATACCTAGGGTGTGACTTGCTTAGTTTATTCGTTATTATGTACAACAAAAACCATTGATCCATTATCCTTGTATTTGGCTTGCTTGTGCATGCCTATTCTTGTATGTCAAGTTTTTATCAGGACTATCGCCCTATTTTGCTAGATTTGGAATCTTAATGTTTGAGGCCGATATTCCATATGCCAGTAATGTTGTAATCATTTATCTCAAGTTACACCATGCTATGCTAGTAATCACTTTTGCGACCTTATACTCGTCCCTTTTTATGTTATTCCCTAATTAGATTTATTTTTATCGATTCGAGTTTACGTGCGATGGGAATACGATTTGGGTAGATTAGGTAAAACATGAATTGGCTTTGAACTTGAACATGAACGTTGTTATAACTTGAACCTGGATATGGACATGAACTTGACACGATTTGACATGAAACATGACCTGAAAACTTGACATGAATTTAGAATCGAAACTTGAATCTGGACATGACACTTAGAATGAATTTGAAAATGGCCAACTCGAGGTTGGGTTGAGTTTGCAGTGTAAATCTGCCCGGAACCGCCCGACAAATCCAGTGACTGCAAATAATAGGATCCAATGTGGGTAGTTGGTCATATCGCACATAAAACCCGAGGTTAGACTATGTTGTGGTGTAAATCTGCCCGGAACCGCCCGACAAATCCAGTGACCACAACAATTAGTCTAATGTGAGAGGTTGGGGTGCATTAATGAATTAATGCCACATGATAGGGTTAAGTCATGAACCATTGAATATACTTAACCAATTTGACACGATGATTTGGTAGGGTTAAGTCATGAACCGCTTGAAACACTTAATCAACTTGATACATGATTTGGATAGGGTTAAGTCACGAATTTGAATGACAACACTTAACCCATTAGAAACACTAGTTACGCGGTCCTTTTCAGCAGTAAACCACTCAGATGTATCACGATACCCTGGGACGAGGCAGGGTGGGGCACGATTACTGGGCTGATTGTAAGCGACCAAAACGACGGCTGAGTATGTGCGCCATTGTAGGTTCAGGCGGACTATGGTCGTGCACGTAGTCCGGAGTTGAAAAAGCAGGCATTGGGCACTAGTAAATTTACACTGTGCGTGCTTGATTCGTGTCGGTGGTTGGCACCATAGGGCTTGATACACCCTATGGTGGACCTAGCACAGGTGACTACATTTCAGGATAGGGCTATATGACACAGACACTTGATGAGTTAGAACTTGTAGGGAGCCGATCGATTTGTAGATCGTACCATAGGACCCCGTAATGGATCACTTCATGATATTGGGCCAAGGGATCATTTCATGATTAATACTTGACATTGGTTAGAATACTAGTACAGTTGGTGCAACGAACCTTGAACATGCGATGCTATACTTGACCTATACTTGATTCATCACGTTATCTTAGTCTATCTTATCCATCTTGACATCATACTTATGTTTACTTTCAGTTTATACATGTCGTGTTACCTTTACCTGTTTTTATGCTGAAAGTCACTTGGACTTACCAGTCTTTATGATTGACCCATTTCGTTTCGCCTCTTTTTCTTTCGTTTCTTCCCCCAGGTTCTCAGGGAGGAAACTCTAGCTCTTAGCTTGGATTTAGCTTGCTTTCTGTCAGCTCATGTACGGTTTGGTCTTGAGCTATGCTATGGCTGCATGTCTGTTATTTTTGGGGAATAATTTACTTTTGTTATTTTAAGTTTATGCTTCTTTATTTAGAACTTGATGTAATGGAATAATGGCAACTTGTACTTTGGATATATGAGGTTTTGACTCCTTTCTTGAAAGTAATAAGATTTGGTTTTTAATTTCTCCCGCTGCTTTATTTATGTTATGTCTTGTGATATCTCTGTGTATGTTTACCTAGATAATGCTCCACCAAAACTAGTGCATTCCCTTTGTGAGTGACCCTAGCGGAGGTGGGGTGTTACATTTGGTATCAGAGCAGAAGGTTACCAGACTAGGCAAAAGTTTTTAAAACCTTTTGAAATTATTTTCAAAACCATTTACAAAGAAGCATTTTTCAAGAAAAGTTTTATTTTTAAAGGCTATTCCCCAAAGGCCATTAGCATTATCCTTTGTTTCCTTGTTTGAATCCCTTTTCCTTTCTTTCCTCCATCTGTAGTCACATTAGTTCCATCTGCGACTAATCTTATTTCAAGCCTTGTATGGTTGCCGTGCGATGGAGGTAGTTCTCGAGAGACCTGTTAACACGTTATATAAGTGGGGATAAGAGTGGTTAAGGCGAATGAGGCTCAGAACAAGAAGGTAGAAATGTTTCTATAGGAAAGTCTAGTTTATCTTTCCATCCTGTTCGTACCCTTTTTGATTATGGTACATCGCATCCTTTTTATTTCTGCTTCGTTAGTTGAGTCTCTGCACCCTAGTACTAGCGTAGTAGAGGATCCCATTTTATTCTCAAATCATGTTAGGGAATCGGCTCATTTATTCATGACTCGTTTGGATTTGAGAATGTCTATGCTAAGTGTTGAGTTTAGAAGTAATGCTTATGTTTTTTTGGGCTATGGGTTGATTCTAGGGATGGAGTGGTTATCCAGTAATGGTTCCATTCTTGAGTAAGAAAAGAGGGTAGTTAGATTCTTGACTTGCCTTGGTAATGCCCTCGAAGTCTAGTGTAACCCTTAGGGTTCTGCTATGCTTAGTTACCTAGAATCTCTTGATACATCTATTGAACCCGAGTAGTGTTCGCCACTAAGGTGGATGGTTCATTTCGCTTATGCATGAGTTATAGGAAATCACCTTAGTAAGTACATTTGGAAACATGGTTGACATCTGTTTAATTGGAAGAGATAATCCTTCTGCGTGGAATACCCTATAAATGAGATCCAGGATTCACTAGTGAATTTTGGAGTGCTTGCATAAAACCATGAGCACGCAGTTATGTTTAAGCCGAGTATACTAGAAGAAGAATAAGTAAAAGTGGAACGAGAGGCAATAGTGGAATTATTTCCAACTCATATTTTGGAAACAAGAATTAAGAAGCTACGAAATTGTGAAGTTAAAGACGGTGAAAGCACAATGGAGTTAAGCTCAAGGAAATGCGACTCAGAAGATTGAAGACTAGATACGCGTGTCATATCTCTTTTTAAGAGTATATCCTTGATCCCTCTTTTCCTGTAGAGCTTACTTGCATGCTATCTTTTGTGTATATCCTCTCGGTCCTATTCTTAATCTTATTTCTGTTGCAAACCCCATAAGGAGTATGACTCATCTGGTTGTGATATATGTTGGGGTTTGAGGATGTCTGTTGGGTTGACTAAACTTTTTGGGCTTTATAGGATATGGGTTGGTTTTAGGAAGGGATTTCTTGCGACCTAAAAGGAGTTTATCATGCTTGGTTTTCTAGAATCATATATATTGGTTTTGGGCTGGTGTTTAGGGTACAAAATTTTTCTTTACTTGCTTCTATCATTCAGTTATACCTTTAGGTAGGAACTAATGGATGTAAACATGTGTTTGAGACATGTTATGGTTGATGGTTGCAAGTGGTTGCAAGTGGTGGCTAGTTGTTGCTCGTGGATGCATGAACACACATTAGGCACTTGATCGGCTCAGTCACATCTCATATTGCATATGCATGAATGTTTATACTTGTTTATGGATGGAATTGAATGTGTTATCATGTGGATGTTGCATATGGATGGATGTTTGTGCGCACATATAGTGTTTATATGACTAGGACTATTTGCATACATGTTGGATTCATGGCACTAAACATATTTTGCATTTAAAAAGATCAATCAGGCCTGATCATTTGCATTAGATAACGAACATATACACACACTTTCTGCATATGTTCATATAAAATTAGAAATCTTTTAAGGACAATGATTGCTCGTGAATGATGGTTGAGTAGATGGATGATTGGATGGTAGGATATATTCTTCCTAACTTAGAGATTCTAGGGACGAAATCCTTTAAGGATGGGAGAATGTAACAACCCGTATTTTTATAACATGTTAAAGTCATAAATCAAGGCAGAATTAAATTTTAAAATAAGAACAGGGGAAACGGGTTGCGCCATTGCGTTCGTCTCAGAATTCTACATGAAATCTAGTCCGAGTTTTTGAAAATCGGAGTCCGTATGACCAAGATATGACCTTCCGAAGTTTCAGGAATTTAAATAAAATAAAACAGCTCGAAAATAAAGCCAGAAATTCAAAATTCAAACCCAGAGAAGACTGGCGGGAAAATTCCCGCCCATATACCCAGGTCGACTGGGGAGTCGACCCCCCCCCCCCCCAACCAGGTCAACTGGGGAGTCGACCCCCCCATGACCAGGTCGACTGGGGAGTCGACCTGGGGGTCGACCTGCCTCCCGAACCTATTTCCTGAGCCAGATGCATTCTGATGTATTTAGACTTGTTTCGTTACCAGATTCGTCTGCCTAACCCTATATAAGCAGCCCCCTAGCCTCATTCTCTCCACACCATTTCATTCTGCCCTTATGCTGCTTCTATGATAATCAAAATAATAAGATAAAAAGGAAGAAAAAGGACTGCTTCTTCTCCATCAAGACTACGCTTAGAGATTTGCAAATTGGGGGATTTCAATTAGAACACGATCAAACAAATAGAGATTCAACAATCAAATTCTGCTTTCTAATTCTCGATCCACGCACGGTAAGTTCTAGTTACTTTGAGATCTAAACTTGTTAATTGTTTGCGGGAACTATCCAATCACCAATATATATAGTAGCCACAACCATCAATCCTATATAACTAATATATATGTATAATAGCCATAGTAATATTTAAATGCAACCAAACAACCAACAAATTATTTTTAACGATAAAAATAATTCAAATGAAATTCTTGAGTGTGAATTACTCACCGTGATTTTTTCGTCGAAACATCGATTATTTCCCGATTAAATTAAACAAGTGTTTAATTTAATCGAAAATTCCAGTTAACCCCAAAGACTCCAAATTCAACTTGAACGCTTTGCCTTATCCGTACAATTTCAATGTTGTGTTTCACTTAACCTGATAGCGAATAAAGTAGTTATAGATTTCACACATTTGTAACTAAATTTGTGTAAGTTAAACTATCATTAATTTTACTTAAAAATAAATAAATAAATATTACCTTCTCCATGTTCAAATCTTATTTTCCAGTACTAAGATCGAACTCTAAAACCCATCCTAAAATGTGAATGCCATAGTCCTCATACATTTGGCCAACAGTGTCAAGCATCACCTAGCTGTCCTCAACTAGCCGACCTCGCACAGTCGGTACAGACCCCATCTCTGTCTGCGAGCATGTTGACTCTATGTCGAACTATACCTCTTCCACCTCCATTTCTAAACCATTGTCCACTGACCGATCTGCTATTGCAACATCCCACAAAAATCAACATAAACCACGCTCCTCGTTCGCCAACCTCCTGGTTATCGCACCCTGCCATATGCGGCACCTCTCGCTGGCTTTTTCTGAAATTGCGGTTACCAGCTTTCCCCCAAACACTACTTCCATCGCACCCATGCTACAGGAAAATGGAGCCAACCCAAAATAGTTCGCACCCATATTTGCGTACACGGAACTGAACTTATCATTCACGAAATCCTTTCTTCCCATTTTGAACAATCAGTAGTCGCGATCCTCCTTGAATCGCGGGTCTCCGGTTTGAAGTCGATCTTCAGTGGCGGATTCAAATCGCAGCTCCAAATCTTCACGCCAGTTTTCCACTCGATCAACTGATGATATCAATACCCCTATCGAACCTCCTCCGAACCTACTGTTGAACCAAAATCGTGAGCCCCCATGGTATCTTTGAGAATCAGATACTACCGTGTCCTTTGATTTCAGTTCCGTGATCTCGATTTGGAAAAATGAAGAGGAGCAACACCATTTTTATTATCTTTAAATGAATGAATTTCGAGTATTTACAGACAATGGCCATTTCAGTTTTGTGTTTAAGAAGAAAGAAATGAGGGAGGGAGGTATCGCGATTTTATAGAAGATGATACTTGGGCATTAATGAATTCTTCTGCACAAAGTACATTATATTTAATGTGATTTGAGTTTATATGGATTTTGTTTCTTTTTAAATAGATGCTGATTTGATTTCAAACCTATCCACAATCAAATATCTCGGGGTTCAAATTGTGAACCGCTATTTTAGCATACCGACCGTCGTTCCAATGTAATAACAATGTTTTGAGCTTAACAGAATATATTCTGAAATTAAATTTGAACGTATATATATAAAATAACCATAATAATTTTATATAATATAATTTAAATTCAAACAAATAATTTCTCAAAAATAAATTATTATTATTATTATCGTATATATTCAAATAGAATTTATACCGGTCAACTAGATTGTTTTGATTCAATTTTTAACTCCGATTTTAATTATATTTCGTATTTCGATAATTTAATATTTTCGATACTAAATCGAAATTGATATTTAAATCGATAACATAAACATAAAAATTCAAGTATATTATCAAATAAATATTTAAAATGATATTAAATATTTAAAATAAATGGTTAAAAAATCTGGGTCGTTACAAAGATATCAGATGTAGGCATATGAATTCAAATTTACACCAACGAAATAGATCTAATATTAGAACCAATGCATAAATTCCCTGCACACTTGAAAGCTCTCCCAAAATCCAATTCTAAACAACTTTTAGGTTTTTATTTCCAAATCTTTATAGATCTATAATATGTGCAAAATGGGGACATGCATAAATATTAAAATTTATAGATCTGGAAAAGAACTAGAAAAAGGGAAAGAAAAAATGAAGAATAGAATTTACCTAATATGCAGAACCAACATTTTCTCATAAATCTGATTTAATCTCCTTTAATTCTTGTTTGTTTAATTTGAAAACCGATTTATTTTAGAAAGTCTCAAAGAGACAGGAGAAATAAAAATGACATAGCTTCGCTACTGCCTTCATAAAATATAAGAAAAAAGTACGGGGTCTAGGCCTTTATTTGTTGGGGGCTCAAGTAACATGTAACTATTAGATTTATTTATATTAATATTTGTTCATTATTATAAAATTTTATTAACTAAAACCCTAACTACTATTGCAAGCAGCGATCATCAGGTTGCACTAGGCGATCGATTTCCCAGTCAACTCCCAAGTCGATCGCTCTGATCGATTTTCCTCCATTAGGGATGGGATATTAATGTTAAAGTTAGTTACTATATATATACTTGATTAATTATTTTGTCGTCCATGTTCGTTTTTCATCCATAACATTTTCCATATAGACTCGGTTCGCGAACTTCCAAATATGAAACTTGAGCAGAATTCTGTTAAGAACGCAACGTTGCAAGTTGCGTGATTCAATTCTTCGCTCAAATTATATTTTTGGAATCTAATTAAATAACTAATTTAAATAATTCCAAATTTCATGATGTTACATATCCTAAATTAGGATTTGTGTTTTCTTTCCATTTAGTAGTATGTACCCATACATGTCTACTATGTATTGATTGTTATAGTAGTTGGTGCTTATTTGTATAATATTATTTTTTCTGTCTTTCTGTAATGATCACTCAAAAAGAAAATAAACAATAAGTGTAACTAATAAGAGGCTAACAAAAGAAAAAGGGAAGCTGAAAAAACGACAAATCTAAGTATAAAGGTAAAAGGAAAACACAGTAACAGGGATTAAAATTTGGAGAGAAAATGAAATACATATAAATTTTGGAATTTAAAAGGGAAAAATTTCTTATGTAAAATGCACTTGGGAAAAATAGAATTTTTTATGAAGCACCACGGAAAGCTCAAAGTACAAAGAAAAAGGATGCGTAAAAGTGAAGCGAATAATGTGCAGTTTTCAGTTTTCTACCTTTTTCCAAAATAAGAAATCGAGTTTGAAAAATTAGATTTTCTAAAATTCAAATGCAAAAAGTTGTGTGGTAGAGTTTTGAATGCAAAGAATGGTTGAATCATGCTTCTATTCTGCAGAACTTGGGGGGGGGGGGAATTGAGTAGGGAGCTATTTCAATTTTTAAAATATTACAATCATGTAGAATTACAAGTATAGTTAGGATGTCTGCATCATGTTTTGGAAATAGTTTTTAAATAAAAGAGCAATCATGTAGGATGTACTGCTTAGAAATTCATGTACATTCATATATTTCATGATGTATCACACTTTACACAATAACAAAGATGGTTGCAAAATTTGAGGTACACATTATTGATGTGATGGATGTAGAAAAATTATATAGTTTTACCGTTATCAAATTTTGGAAACGAAATTCCTAAAGTGTGGGAGAATGTTACACCCCGCATTTCTAAGGAAAATAATAATCGAAGTGATTACAGAAATGTAAATAGTAAAAATAGAAAATTTTGGAATTGTTAGAATCTGGCCTCGAAAGTTATACCAACGCGTTCATGGCAATTTTCTTATCAATTTACATTTATAATATGTTCAGAACAGAGATTCTATGGAAAAGTTATTAACGTTCAAAGTTTTGTATCGGAAAATAATTATACATGTAAATGTACATAAATATATTTATTTCGTAAATATATATGTGTATTGATTCCAAAAATAAAACGTGTTTGAAATTCAAAATAAATGCATCAATAAAAGGAATAAAATCAAGAAAGTAATTAACTTTTGAAAAATAACGTACAAAAATTAATTACAAAAATTAATTACGACCAACCAAAAGCTGAAATGCACGTCAAGATAACGTGTAAGCGACGACCCAAACAACCTACGGGTTGACCCATATATGGGTCGGGTCGATCATGGTAGTCGACCCATCCATGGGTCAGGTCAACCCATCCACGTCAAAATGACATGTTCTGTTAGTTTTAGACGGTGAAATTTATTTCGTTTCAAATCAAATGGATAGGGTTCATTTGGACATCTACAAATAAATGTGCAGGGCTGATCTCCAAACTCATATTTTTCTGAGTGGACGCGAAAGCTCTGCCATTTATTTTCTCCTTCAATTCTTCAAAAATTAAAAAGATTAGATTTAGGTTTTCTGATTTAAGATATAGAGGTAGAAAATGTAGATTTAGAAAACAAACATCCAAATCTGCAATCCGTATGAGGTAAGTTCTTCAGATCTGAAATTTCAATAGTTTATTTTATTTCCTTTTGATCCAGATCTGTAAATTCTAGTTTGTAGATTCAAATAGATTTACCAAAGGGAAAGACTACGGATAATAAATCTGAATTCAAATCAAATCTTGAACTTGTAGTGCTTTTTCCATGTGAGTGGATTTAAACCATATATCTTTTCTGTCAATGGTATATCATATCACTTAATCCCCATTATATTATTTAATTTGACATAGTTTGTGTTGGAAAAAATCATAAAAATATTTATGTAAAAAAACTACTTGTCAAGTTGTAAATTGTTAGAAGTGTACTTATATGAAATTGTCAATATTGTCGAACCTTTCATGGGGACGAAAGCGGTATCCAATGTCGTCCTTTAGCTTAGCATCGGACGAGGCACTTCCAACGTTTCCAACAAAATTTGGATACTTTAGAATAAAATCATTTCTATTCAAGGTGTCTTTGACTCATCTCAACTCTTATTGATTGGGTGATCGTTCCCTAATTTCCCATCCCGCTTTCTCTCCTCGGTCGTATACGCCATATGTGATCGTATCGAGCGAATGCGGTTATGGGAGGAGTTGTCGTCTCTCCTGGTGATGGCCCAGGGGCTTCAGTCAATGAGGGAGATTTCAGTGTTGTGGATTGCCAAGCATAAAAGAGAGGGGAATCCTCCATCAACCGCGCAACAGTGGAGGATTCCAACTCTTTCGTTATCCAACCAAGACAGTCAGAAGTCTTATTTATTTGCTCTGCCTTTACCTGGTGTAACAATCAAGAAGGTTCCAATAGGATTCTCTCTCTCGTCTTGACCGGGTATTCGGTTCCGAGGGATGGTTCAATTTTCCCTTTGCCTTTTCTGTTAAACATCTTCATCGCACTAATTTGGACCATGGTCCTTTAATTCTTCGGTGTTCCCCTTTTTTTCTTTGTTAGGGTCTTCTACTTTTCATTTTTAATCTACGTGTAAATCCCAACATTCCTTTATACCCACGGTGGAAGAATCTTTGCCTCTTCTGATTCAAGGCAGCTGATATCGGTGCTCTTAACCAAACTCAAGCACCTGAAGCTTTGCTTGAAGCTCTGAAACATGCAGGTGTTCAAGGACATTTCGATAGAGTTCCATGGTGGAAGAAGCTCTCAATCCGGCAGAAACATTGTATGATGAAGAGGCTACTCCCCTTCCGAAGGTGGAATGGTATGATGCCCAAATCGCCATTAACAACAAACCGTCCATTGAAAATGCTTTCCTCCGACAAAAAGCTAGGATGAAGTGATAGTAAATGGAGATGCCAACTCGAAATTCTTCCACTCTTCCATTAGAAAGAAGAATAAATTTCTTTCTATTCATCAAATCCTTCGACTGGATCTTTTGGTAGCGTCGTCTCCTTCGAAGATCTCGGAGATGGTTGTTTCGCACTTTGTAACAACCCGTATTCTTCATATCTAGGATTGTAGAATATTTATTTCTTTTTCGTATGAAGTCGTATGGTCGTGTAACTTTGGGAGATAACTATTGGGGTCATTTCCCATGTTCATGATTTTTGCCGATTTTTAAATGACCATTTTGCCCCTAGCCGATATTGTTTTGGCCATAACTTTTGATTGGAAAGGAATTTTGACCTGAAACCACTTTCATTAGATTCGTTTGTTGATTTACCTTTCCGTGGAGTGGTCACATTAGCCAAACAGACTCACCGTTTGGGAGATACGGCTGAAACAATTTTCAGATAGTGAAAAACAGCTTAATTGGGCTTAACCGGGTAATTAACAGCTAGGCCCAAAGGGGAATTTCGGGATTAGGGTTATGAGAGGGCTGGAAGGGTTAGGGAAATCATTTCATTTCAGTTTTCTCAGGCACCACAAACCTTCCTTAAGCTCTAGCATTGGCCTCCATCTTCTAAACACTCCAAAATACCTTTTTGTCATCTCTAATTACATATTAGCCTAATCTACATCAAATTAAGGCGGATTAGCATAAGGATTGGGATAGAGCTGCTGGAACACATAAAGATTTGATCCAAATCAGAGATTATTTCAGATCTATAGTTTACTTTGTGGCAAAGGTGAGTGATTTGCTTTGTTTTTCACTAATTATGGCTAATTAGGGGTGATTAGTGAAAATTAGCAAAACTATGCGTAATTAAATTCTGGAAAAATTTGTAAAATTCTTAAATGTCATTTTATGCCTCTGATGAGAATTTGGGTTGATTTCGACTAATTTTGCTAATCCCGGAATTTAGGGGATTAAGGAGTGATTAGTGATATTAGCGAAATTATGCATCATAAAATCTGGAAAAATATTTAGAAATTCCAAAATATTATTTTAGGCCTCTGATAGAAAATTGGGTTGATTTGGTTAAGTTTTGCTAATCCTATCATTAGTTATGCTTAAACATGATTAAGGGGAAAACATGGGTTTTGGGTACATTTGATCCATATTGTTATGATTAAATTGTTGTTTTGGTGTTTATGGTTGATTATACATGTTGCTACTACTGTTTGGTATGACCTATGATTGCATTATAAAGTTAGAATGGTTGAAAACGTCGTCGAGAGGCGAAAATAACTTGCTGAAATGGTGCAGGTTTTCTTTGGGTCGAGTTAGACCGACCAGGGGAAGGTTTTGACCGACCGACCCGAGCTCATGACCGACCCGAATAGAAGGAGGACATCACGACTGACCCTGTATGAAGTGTTCGACCGACTAGGGAGACCGACCAGGCAGGGCAAGACCGACCACTATGCGATGTTCGACCGACTCCATACGATGATGAAGTACGACCGACCAGGGATGGTGAAGCACGACCGACCAGGAATGGTGAAGTGTTCGACCGACCAGGGAGGGCAATACCGACCGACCAGGGTAGAGATGATGAAAACCGACCAGAATGAAAGGTGCTTGACCGACCGACCCGAACAGGAGGAAAACAAAACCCGAGATGCAAAGGTAGTCCAAGTGGAAGTTAGAGCTCAGGATCCAGTTGTGAACCAATGAGTTCGCTTCATGATTGGGCTTTGCTGTGGGACGTGTGCAAAGGGGTTGTCGGTATTCATAACTTTGGTTCACCACTGAGATATGGATAGTGGGCTTGTAGTGATAGTTGTACGGGATTGGATTCCGTCATGGCCCAAAGGATTAGGTGACCAAGGTAGTGGTTATCGTATGCTTTACGCACTAAGTGAGAGATGTGAGGATGGTTGCTATGCTTGATTGTTTGTCATCACTATGACATGCACACCCCCACCGCGTATTATTCACACCATGTGTTAGTGGCACCTTAGAGTATTGTACAGTATGTAGTGCTAACTCTTTGGTTGCAGGTCCAGGTTCAGGTATGATTGGATTATACCTGTTATTGTTCTGTTTTGTTGCTTATCGCTCATACCAGACTTTTGTCTGACCCAGACTTTTATGTCTCTTCTTATTACTCTGGGTGCTCACACGAGCAGACTAGAGACAGGTTAGCTGGTTGTGCACGAGCAGTTGTCCGGAGACGAGCAAGAGGCTTGCACGTATTATCTCCTATTATTCTCCCTGTGTCGCTGTTGGTATCTACTTTGGGCATTAGTAGTATACCTATCTTATTTGCTTTAGAGACAGTTTTGAAAAGTTGTAATAATAGAGTTTGGAACATAAGCTGTACTTGAATTTTCCGCTGCTATGATGGTTTAGTTTTCAACTTATGCACTGTCTCGCCTGTTTTATGTCAAGTTATATTATTATTATATTTTATTCCATGCGCTGTGAGACATTCTACAGGTTCCCTGTTAGTTTATCTCCTTCTTTCCTTCTTCTTCTGACGACCGTCCTGTGCTAACTGGACATGTGTACAGCGCACTTTTGGAGTAAATGTCGATTGGTGCTGGTAGACACTAGGGAGAGATAGTACGTATATGAGAGTGCGTATTTGTGATTACTTTGGTTTTCAAAAGCTATATATATTATCAGTATAGCTAAGGATGAAGTCACACTGCACTAGCACCACTATGGAGATGGTTGATCGTTTTCTCTTTACATATTGAACGATGAGCCGATACGCAAGAGGCGCTGGTAGAGGTGCCAACAATGGGAATGCTGCTAACATGAGGACGATGTTTACTAACCTCATGAGAGAAATGCTTAGGGATGTGCAAGGAGCAGCTCCCAATGCCGGTAATGGTGGTGGTCCAGTAGTGCAGGCGCCTAGGGCTGATTTCGCCAAGTTGTGCAAGGATTACACTAACCTTGGTGGGAAGCCGTTCCACGGAACGGAGTCGGCCACGGATGTTTAGGATTGGTTGGATAGCTGTGATCGTATCTCGACGACTTGGGTATCGAGGATGCGATGAAGAGAAGGCTAGCGTCTCGTCAGCTGGAAGGGCGAGCGATGAATTGGTGGAATGCTATTAAGACATCCACTCCAGGGGATCAGGTTACTTGTGATCAGTTTAAGGCTCGCTTTAGCAACAAGTTTATCCCAACTGCTCAGAAGTCGGAATTGTTTAGAAAGTTCTTGGAGCTTAAGCAGAGTGGTAGGGCAGTCTCGGAGTATATTGCTGAGTTCGACACATTGTCGAAGTATGGATTATCCCTTATCGATACTACCGAGAAGAAGAACGAGAAGTTTATAACAGGCTTGGATTAGTACTTGGGGGAAAAGCTTATTAACCACACCGATGAGACGTTTGAATCGATTGTGGGGAAAGCATTGAGGTCAGAAAGTCTTTACCCTAAGCCAAAGACTGAGATTGCTATTGCATCTGCAGAGGAGCCAAAGCCGCAAGCAGGCGGTGGAGGCAAGAATAATTCCCAGAATAAGAGGAAACAAGACCAAACCATGGATGGTCAGAATAAGAAAAATAAGAAAGAATGGCGAGTGCTTTTGCTGTGGTAAGAAGGGCCACTATGCTAGAGATTGTCGGGAAAAGCCTGGGGAAAGGAAGTGCTTTAATTGTGGCCAAGCGGGACATCACAAGAACGAATGTCCACAACCTCCTAGGGAGAAGCAGATCGTGAAAGCATATGCTATCAACGCTGTTCCTTCTTCGTCGAATGCCCCAACTGCGGCGCAGAAGGAAAAAGGTGTCGTTATTCGAGGTATGCTTTCTATTTAAGATGTTTTGATCGGGTTTTGTTTGACAAACCTGAGTTAGTCGATATACCTTCAGTAGTGACGAACTCGATTGGTGGTTCGACTAGCCTCAATATGATTTACCGTAACGTGGTCTTATCGAGTCATGGATGTAAGTTTGTTTGTGATTACTTTGTTTTGGGCTTTACTGGGTTTAGCATAATTTGGGGAGTCGATCTACTCTAAAGGAATGGGGTGGTATTAGGTACCTACCTAGTGATGACGATAGTAACTGGAATCAAGAAAGCTGAGAGGTTATCGTTGTATTAAGTCCTAGTTGTCTCTGGGAGGCAAATGAGTGCTCCAATGCTTAGTTGTTTCGCTAGTATCACTTCACGTGGATCGTCCGAATTCGGAGGAGATGTTCCTTAGGTGCTTGTCTGATATTGGTTTAGGCCTTTGGGGCTTGTGCTTGGGGAATGTCGAGTTTGACTAGGATGGTTTGCGTGAGGGATAAGTAGTCGTTGTGATTTTCATTAGATGATACCTTGGTTTACTCGAGGAGTGATGGGCAGCTGTGATAGGATAAGACTGTTCGATGGTATGGACTGCCCCGAGTTAGACTCGATAAGGTTATGAGATGACTCGACTGGGACTCAAGAAAGATGCAAAGTGATGGATTGTTTAGGACCCTATGCTGATGTTCTCTTTGGATAGTATAACTTTGAAGGAATAGGATGAGTTCGTTGATCATGGAAGATGCAACGAAGGTTAGGACGATTCAATTTTGACTTGAACTCGTAAAAGAAAATAGGTATTCATTGATCTAGGAGCTGCAACGAATAGGGGGACGACTCATGTTGGACTAGGGTTGGTAGGTAATGGATACTCAAGACTGGGTCTGAGTTTATGGGTAATAGATTGACTCGAGTTGGACTCGAGAAGGTTGCAAGGAATTGGATTGACTCGAGTTGGACTCGAGAGGGCAGCAAGATAATAAATAGACTTGGGTGGGACTCGAGTGTTTCAGGCGGACTAAAAGCAGGGGTATCTGGGGACGCCCACTTACCTTGGATCCGTTGGACGTGATCTAGTTATCCTTGGAGGATAAACGTACGTTGGATGTACAGTAGTCCGTTTGGAGGCAGAGTTTCCATTAGTTATTGATGTTGGTTGGACCAGACATATAGGTATTGACGTATTCATGGCTTTAGCAGGTGATAGATAGGATTTGTTTGATGGATGCTATGGTTGTTTTGTTTGTTCTTAACCTTCTTCTCTTGAGTATCACCTGTAGGATCCTGTTGAATGGAAATAGGGTAAGTTCGTTGATCATGGTGATATGACGAGTGTAAGATACTTTACATTAGACTTGAAGTATGTTGGGCATTGTGGAGCGTCCGTTGTCCTGGAGATTCAACGGATATAGGAGTTTCAGTTGGACTTGGACTCATATGTAGAGTACTTAGATTCATTGGATGAGTCTAGTTCACCTTTGGAAGGTGAATGTACGTTGGATGTACAGTACGGATGTAGGTAGAGTACCTAGATTCATTGGATGAGTCTAGTTCACCTTTGGAAGGTGAATGTACGTTGGACGTGCAGTATGAATATGGGTAGGGTACCTGGGTTCATTGGATGAATCTAGTTCACCTTTAGAAGGTGAATGTACGTTAGACGTACAGTGCAGATGTTGGTGTAGTGCCTAGGGTCATTGGATGGGTTTAGTCTGCCTCTAGGAAGTGAATGTACGTTGGACGTGCAATAAGAATGTAAGGACTCAAGTTGGACTTGAAAGGACATTTGGAATGTAGTTGAAAATTTGGCATATAGGTTTGGATTACCTAAGTAAATGACAGTATAAACGAATGCCATAGTATCGGACTGGGTGCGATAGCTGATGCATTGAGTAAGAGACGTGCCAGTTTAGAAGCTTTTTTTCTGGAATGGAAGCAACTAGAGTATATCACGGGATATGAATTCAAACCTAAGTGTGAATTGGATTCAGAAACGCTAGTAAGCTTGACGATTAGATCGATCTTGATTAAGTGGATCGGTTCCAGTTAGAGGGACGATCCCGACCTATTAGAAGTTACCTCTAGGGTAGAGATGGGAATCGATGGCGAGAGAACGACTGTACTTGGGAAGTAGAGAATGACATAAGAAAGTCGTATCCAAAGCTCTTTACGTGGTAAGATTTTAGCGGCGATGATTCTTCCCTTGTTAGTAAACCGCATGTTAGGGCAGAATGGTTCTGTTTGTTTTGCATGTTTGATTGTTGTATATGGTTGGTAGACATGCGGGATCCTTTGTATGTTTTGGGTTAAGGAATTTCGGGGACAAAATTTCTTAAGGGGGTGGGGGGGGGGGGGGGAATGTAACAACCCGCATTCTACGTATCTAGGATCATAGAATATTTATTTCTTTTTCATATGAAGTCGTATGGTCATGTAACTTTGGGAGATAACTATTGGGGTCATTTCCCATGTTCATGATTTTTGCCGATTTTTAAATGACCATTTTGCCCCTAGCCGATATTGTTTTGGCCACAACTTTTGATTGGAAAGGAATTTTGACCTGAAACAAATTCCGTTAGATTCGTTTGATGGTTTACCTTTCCGTGGAGTGGTCACATTAGCCAAACGGACTCACCGTTTAGGAGATATGGCTGCAACAAGTTTCAGATAGTGAAAAACAACTTAATTGGGCTTAACCGGGTGATTAACAGCTAGGCCCAAAGGGGAATTTCGGGATTAGGGTTATGAGAGGGCTGGAAGGGTTAGGAAAATTATTCCATTTCAGTTTTCTCAGCCGCCACAAACCTTCCTTAAGCTCTAGCAATGGCCTCCATCTTCTAAAACACTCCAGAACACCTTTTTGTCATCTCTAATCACATATTAGCCTAATCTACATCAAATCAAGGCGGATTAGCATAAGGATTGAGACAGAGCTGCTGGAACACATAGAGATTGGATCCAAATCAGAGATTATTTCAGATCTATAGTTTACTTTGTGGCAAAGGTGAGTGATTTGCTTTGTTTTTCACTAATTATGGCTAATTAGGGGTGATTAGTGAAAATTAGCAAAACTATGCGTAATTAAATTCTGGAAAAATTTGTAAAATTCTTAAATGTCATTTTATGCCTCTGATGAGAATTTGGGTTGATTTCGACTAATTTTGCTAATCCCGGAATTTAGGGGATTAAGGAGTGATTAGTGATAATTAGCGAAATTATGCATCATAAAAATCTGGAAAAATATTTAGAAATTCCAAAATATTCTTTTAGGCCTCTGATAGAAAATTGGGTTAATTTGGTTAAGTTTTGCTAATCCTATCATTAGTTATGCTTAAACATGATTAAGGGGAAAACATGGGTTTTGGGTACATTTGATCCATATTGTTATGATTAAATTGTTGTTTTGGTGTTTATGGTTGATTATACATGTTGCTACTACTATTTGGTATGAACTATGATTGCATTATAAAGTTAGAATGGTTGAAAACACCATCGAGAGGCGAAAATAGCTTGCTGAAATGGTGCAGGTTTTCTTTGGGTCGAGTTAGACCGACCAGGGGAAGGTTTTGACCGACCGACCCGGGCTCACGACCAACCCGAATAGAAGAAGGACATACCCGAATAGAAGGAGGACATCACGACTGACCCTGTATGAAGTGTTTGACCGACTAGGGAGACCGACCAAATAGAAGGACGACCGACCCGAATAGAAGGAGGACATCACGACCGGCCCTATATGAAGTGTTCGACCGACTAGGGAGACCGACCAGGTTGGGCAAGACCGACCACTATGTGATGTTCGACCGACCCCATACGATGATGAAGTACGATCGACCAGGGATGGTGAAGTGTTCGACTGACCGGGGGGGGGGGGCAATACCGACCGACCAGGGTAGAGATGATGAAAACCGACCAGAATGAATGGTGCTTGACCGACCGACCCGAACAGGAGGAAACCAAAACCCGAGATGCAAAGGTAGTCCAAGTGGAAGTTAGAGCTCAGGATCCAGTTGTGAACCAATGAGTTCGCTTCATGATTGGGTATTGCTGCGGGACGTGTGCAAAGGGGTTGTCGGTATTCATAACTTTGGTTCACCACTGAGAGATGGATAGTGGGCTTGTAGTGATAGTTGTACGGGATTGGATTCCGTCATGGCCCAAAGGATTAGGTGACCAAGGTAGTGGGTATCGTATGCTTTACGCACTGAGTTTGTACAGTATGTAGTGCTAACTCTTTGGTTGCAGGTCCAGGTTCAGGTATGATTGGATTATACCTGTTATTGTTCTGTTTTGTTGCTTATCGCTCATACCAGACTTTTTTCTGACCCAGAGTTTTATGTCTCTTCTTATTACTCTGGGTGCTCACACGAGCAGACTAGAGACAGGTTAGCTGGTTGTGCACGAGTAGCTATCCGGAGACGAGCAGGAGGCTTGCACGTATTATCTCCTATTATTCTCCCTGTGTCGCTGTTGGTATCTACTTTGGGCATTAGTAGTATACCTATCTTATTTGCTTTAGAGACAGTTTTGAAAAGTTGTAATAATGGTAGTTTGGAACATAAGCTGTACTTGGATTTTCCGCCGCTCTGATGGTTTAGTTTTCAGCTTATGCACTATCTCGCCTGTTTTATGTCAAGTTATATTATTATTATATTTTATTCCATGCGCTGTGAGACATTCTACAGGTTCCTTGTTTGTTCTTCTCCTTCTTTCCTTCTTCTTCTGACGACCGTCCCGTGCTAACTGGACATGTGTACAACACACTTTTGGAGTAAATGTCGGTTGGTGCGGGGCGGGCCGTCACACACTTCCAATCTTTTCTGGGCAAGTTTTCGATGACCCAGTCCTTCTTTCTTTCATCCCATCACTGGTTCTTCCGACGAAGGTCAGCCTTCTTTGTCGTCCCTCAGATTTGGAAGAGACCCGCTTTTGCATTTTATTGCTCAGCAAGGAGAATATGAGTGGACCCCATGGTTTCAATGGTTATTTTTACCACTGTGCTTGGCCGATCATTTGCCATGATTTCTCCTTGGCTATTCGCTCCTTCTTTGGTGCCACGCTCCCGATGAGTTGGACTTCCACCAACCTAACGCTTATCCCTAAGTGTGAGAATTCCTTATCGTGCTCCGATTTTTGTCTAATTAGTCATTGTAACTTTTTGAACAAGGTCATCTCTAAGATCTTGGCTTCTATACTCACCGTATTCTTGATCGTGCTATCTCCTCCCGTCAAGAGGGTTTTGGGAAAGGTCGCCTTATAACCGACAATGTCCTGCTTTCACAAGAACTCATTTCCTAAGTCAATCGAAAGACTAGAGGCTCCAATGTGATGATCAAGCTTGAAATGGTCAAAGCTTGCGACTGTATGTCTTGGTTTTTCATCATTCGTGTTCTTCGTGCTTTCGGTTTTCCTGGGCCTCTTATTGATATGGTCTAGAGACTGGAATTGAGTTGCTGGTTCTCAGTTTTTATCAATGGTGCGTGTAATGTCCCATATTTTCATATAGTATAATAATTAATTTTATTTAATTATTCAAATAAAGGTTTGGTAATTTAAAATGACCAGAATTAAATAATAAGGAATATTTAATTAATATAATAATTAAATAATATATTTAAATTCCAGAATAGTCAGAAATAGTAGAATTCACAATACGATGTGAACCAAATGGCGCGGCAGTTCGCTATTCGGTGATTCGAACTTCAATTGAATATACGTAATCCGTTTTAAATCGGATTTCTGTGAAACAAGAAACTTTCGGAGCTGGTGAAGTATATTTTTCTAATGGAAGAGAAAATTCAGGATTTCATTGTGTAGATTTTGATTTTATCCAAATCAAATTTTAGAAAAGTCGCTATGAAATTTCTTTATAATTTATAACGATTTATTTATATTTTAAATGGATTTTTCAATATAAATTGAATGTCGATTCAACCGGGATTTGAATATCGAGTTATAAATCCAATTGGAGTTGTATGATATTCTATTTGTGAATATATACAATAATATTTATTTATAAATATTTAATTTTATTATTTTTAAATATATTAATATTTAAATGGGTTTATTTAGAGCTTTAAAAATAGCCAGTTTTGCAAAATGACCTCTATTTTCGACGAAACCAATTTTGTTGGATTTGGAATATCAAATTATTGTTAGATTTCAATTTCCGTGATTTTTGGAGTCAGTGTGTGGTCGTACGGATTTTTAATGTGAAAAACAGTCAATATTTCGATGGTTAAAAATACGCTGTGTGAGTAAACCGAGTCGGAATTTGACGAAACAAGTTTCGTTGGGTCCGTAATGTCGAACTATAGCTGCATGTCCATTTTCGTCAAATTTGGATATTGTATGTGATCATAGGAATTTTTAGAGACAAATACAAATAACGGTACATTATATATTAATTAAATAATATACGAAGCTTACCTTAGAAGCTATAACTAACCTATATATATATACCCTTACACGTTATAACCTAGGTCAACAATTCTTTTATAGTCAACAAAACAAATTTCTGCCTCCATCAGTATTATAAATAGCCAGAAGCCCTCATTTCTTGAAACCGTCGGATCTCCTTCCATACACCATGTTCAGAGTTGAAATAAGAACGGGAGTCGTTCATCTAAGGGAGGGCTACCCCCTACCGTCGGCGTTTGGGCTCTGGTGATGGCCAGTGGCTGGAAAACGTTGTCAAAGTGTGTGCAACTTTGGCGAGTTTGGGAGGTCTTCGGTTGATGAGGTAGGGTCGGGCCAGAGGGGAATTAACGGGGGTAAGGCGGCGCTCGATGGGGTAATGAGTGGTCGGAGTCCGGCTCAGGGTGGCATCGCTGGCGATCAATATAAGGAGTCTCGTCGAAAATAAAAACAAGGAAGGCTTGTAAGTCATCGCGAGAGCGAGATTCTGAATATAGGAACTACAATGACATGATTATATGGACTAACGATGGTAATTACTAATTAATTAGAGTCATTAGTGAATTATTATCATTTAAAAGTAAATTGTATGCATTTAAAACTTGTAATTTCCTGTGAAAGCAGAATGTATTAAGATGGAAAGGGATTGGCTGTTCTGATAACAGGGAAGAAGGAATGATTACTATGTATTCAATTGGATGGATGAAGAATGAGTTGTGGGAAGAAAATGTGAATGGGAGATTCATGGACTAGGCTGGGTTTAAGGAGCAGAGTTCATATGTTCTCATTTAGGGAAGAAGAAGAGAAGGGAAGTTACGGTGTTGATGGTTTTGTGGGGTTCAGTTTAGAGGTCAGAGAAGATTGTACATGTTTGGCCTTTGAGCTGTGCCTTATATGGAATGGGTTTTGCAGTGTAAAATGGTGTACGGGGGTTTTCATTGTTTTAGTCGACTGGAGTTTGAAGGCGAAGGGGGCCAGGAAAGTTGCTGTAATGGAAATACAGAGGAGCTGATTGAATAAGTTTGGCTATGGACATTTACGATGAGCAAGTGTTTTCTTCTTAACAAGGAGGAGGAGGAATCGCAGGCCTCAGCTTTAATGCGGAAATGGGCCAGAAATTCATGGGTAAATCCCATAATTAATATTAATTAAGTTTAATTTTAAATAAAACTATTGTATTGTCCTGTAAAGCACATAACTTGCTCAAATGTTGTCAGAATTTGATGAAACCGGATCCGACAGGATCGTATGAACAGACATTACACTATGGGACTGACAAGGAGTGAATTGGAGCTCGTTACAATTTATAGCGAAATAAATTGTCCTTCAGAATCAAATCGACTGTTATTAGTTATTTAACGATAATGGACAATGTGAGTAAAACTCACCAACTCTATCAGTTCATATTTTTATAACGTATTTTTAGAACTAATAAATGATGATTGATTACTGTCTATTGACTATTTGGTTGAACTGCTAATTGATTGGTTGAAAATATCGATATAGTTATATATATATCCTTAATCGAATATTGATTCTGTTTAGCAGAATATTTCATAGTGAAATGAAATTGATGAAAATTGTATTGTTTACATCTGTGGATGCAAGGAAACAGGTTGGAGGGATCCAACTGGATTCCTCAATATTTATAATACTGTTCTTTTCATATATTCTAATATATGATGTGATATATAATCTATTGCTGATTATGTGTGTTTGAATGATATCGATCATTGTATTTGGTATTTTAAATACTGTAAGAAATACTGGGATGTAGAAAAGGGGATTTTCAAAGTGTATTTTGAAAATAAATTATTTATATAAAATCAATGGATTTTATATATAAAAGAAAAAGGATTTTATAAAAGAAAATAGTTATAAAATCAAAAGGGTTTTGAAAAAGAAAATATTTGTAAAACAAATAGAAAAGGAAATATTTATAAACCAAATATAAAGGGAAATATTTGTAAAACAAATATAAAGGAAAATATTTGTTAAACAAATAGAAAATGAAATATTTGTAAACCAAATATAAAGGAAAATATTTGTAAACCAAATATAAAGGAAAATATTTGTAAAATAAATAGAAAAGGAAATATTTGTAACCAAATATAAAGGAAAATATTTTTGAAACAAATAGGAAAGGAAATATTTATTTAGAAAATAAATAGAATTATAAAAGAAATATTTATTTGTGAAAATAAATAGAAAGATAAAAGGAGTATTTATTTAGAAACTAAATAAGATATCAAAAAGGAAATATTGGAAAGTAAGTAGGATTATAAAAAAAATTAGAGTTAACTAGTTAGAGTTAACCAGTTAGAGTTAATCAGTTAGAATTAATCAATTAGAGTTAACCAGTTAGAGTTAATCAATTAGAGTTAACCAGTTAGAGTTGATCGATTAGAGTTAATCGATTAGAGTTAAATCGAATTAGAGTTGTTCAAATAGAGTTAATCAAGTTAGAGTTAGTCGAGTATTAGTAATCGAATATAGTTTATTCGAAAGGAGATTATCGAATATAGTTTATTCGAAAAGAGTTAATCAAATAAAGTCTATTCGAAAGGAGATTATCGAATATAGTTTATTCGAAAGGAGTTAATCGAATATAGTTCATTCGTAAGGAGTTAATCGAATGTAGTTTATTCGAAAGGAGATTATCGAATATAGTTTATTCGAAAGGAGTTAATCGAATATAGTATTTGAAGGGAGATTATCGAATATAGTTTATTCGAAGAAAGGAGTTATCGAATAAAGATTATTCGAAAGAGAGTTATATGTTGAAATTCGATTATTTCGAATTCAGGAAAGTACATTTTCCGTTTTTAATCAAGATTTAATGATTTATAAATTGCCTATTTAGTTATTTAGTTAAATTAAAGAATAAAAGTTTATTTTGAAGTTAGATATTTCAGAAGTAGGGATTATAACACTATTGTTATAATCAAATGATTTCGATAAAAGAAGTGGATTCGTAAATAGAATCCGAGAGTTACGTAAGGAATTTGTTAAAGATTTAGATGGTGAACTTTGTTTATTTCAAAGTTAGAAATGTTGTTCAGTTAAGGTCAGAGAGGTAATTTTATCCCAACTTGATTGACTTCGTTTTTAACTAAGGAATGGTTAAGGTTCGACAATGAAGATTGGTTAAGTGAATTTAGTTAATGAGTGTAAGGTTTTGAGTTAGCATAGCGATGTTCTATTTAAACATCTGTTTAAATCCAATGTAGGAGTTTTGGAAATGTTTTCCAAATAAGAATCAGAAATGTTTTCTAATATAGAATATAAGAATCAGAAATGTTTCCTAATATAGAAAATAAGAATCAGAAATGTTTTATAATATAGAATATAAGAATTAGAAATGTTTTCTAATATAGAATATAAGAAATGGAAATGTTTTCCATTGTTAATAATGTATATTTTCTAAATTTAGAAAATAAGAAATGTTAAATATATGGAAACAGGAATAGGGAAATGGATAATTGAATGACAAATTAAATTAAAGTGGATCAGTGTTGATTGATGATTGGTTCGGTAAGATTTCCATTTGGAAATACGACCGTTGTTTGTACACATGTTTTTCTTTGATAGTTAACTCACCGACTATCGAAGTTTTTGACCATTTTTCCGTTGTCAGTACGAAGAGAACGGGATCAGATTCATTATCTAAAAACCACTCTGTATGGGTGTTAGCGTTGCGATCAAATATGATGAAGATAATTGAAGACGGAGTTATGCAAGGGTTGTTCTGTTTACAGAATAGTGCCTTCGGTTTTTCTAATCCCAGGATGACCTGTATGGAAGAATGTCCGACAGAGTATATTTAATAGATCGCGTAAGTTGATCTCTTCAAACGTATGTACGTTTGAATTCGTTTCTCTTAGCTATACACCCATTGTATTTTTTGGGAAATCAATTAGTGATTTGGCGGGTATGATGATGTGACATTCAAAGTGAATAAATGTGTGATCTGTCAGAGATAAGCGTGGCCTCTAGCCTCACAACCGGGAAATGACAAAAATCGGGCAGGCAGCATGGCTAAGTGGTTGGCTGCCAAGTAGGGTGTATTATCACCTATCTAGAGATATTCATTTCATTCTTTAATCTATTTAGTGTTGTCCTATTCGGGAAACGGTTGCTAATCCCAACCGTTGGTGATATACATTCGATACACTCAAACGAAATGAGTGGTCAGTCATGTATGGCCGGGTTGCAAGATGTTCTTGTTGAACCCAGTGTATTCCTCTCTAGAGGTACACTATCGGAAGGTGGTTCCTTACCTTGTCATAGTTGGAAATCCATTACCCAATAAGTGCTCGCGGTTTTGATTGTATACTATATATATGGAACGTGAGATGAAAGCGTTCTGCAAGATGATTATTATATTGTGGTTGATAGACACTATTATAATATCAAAAGAGTTTTAATATAAAAGATCATTGTTTCTTTCAAAATGATTTGAAAGTTAAATCAAATTGATTTGGATTCTCATAAAGGAAAAACCCATTCCATTATACGGCATGGTCTTATGAGATATTGTTAATTTTCCCAAACTGTTTTAAATTGTTTTACTCACACCAGTCCCATGACTGACCCAGAGTTTATTTTATTTTTGTTTTCCCTTAACTCTTGGGTGTCCAATTTTGTATGGGCAGTCAAATAGTCAGGATTTTACAGATATACTTGAAGAGCTGGAGCAAGAGGCTTCAGGATTTTATATAGCTGTTGTTATTCCGTTGTGTTGTAAGTATTATACTCTAAAAATGCTATTGTATATATATACTGATTTTATTTCAAAGATATGTATCTATTATATATTGTTCGTTCCGCTGTGAGATTCGTGTTTACTCTGAAGTTGTATGTTCCTTTTCTTCTTCTATAATAAGTTTCTATCTTATCTATTCTCACCCTATAATTTCTTTCATGGACTATCCGATGTTTCCGATATTTGAATAGTCGATATAGTGTTGTATGCCGATATCCAGGATCGCGAAATACCTGGGTCGTTACAGTGCGACCAAGGGGTTTTTTCATTCGGGAATAGGCGTTCATCAAGGAGATCCCCTTTCCCTAACCTAACTCAACATCGCTGCTGAAGATTTTTTCAGAGCGATTCACTCTTTGACCATTGCGGGTCAAATTCAACATTTTGGTATCCTGAGCGGGTGTCCTGTAATTTCTTCATTGTCGTTTACCGGTGACATCATCACCTTTTCTAATGGCATCCGTCGTTTCTTCCATCGTCTCCTTTATCTTCTACATATTTATGAGCATCGTTCTTGCCAGCTAGTCAATGCTTCTAAGAGTTGTTTTGCTCCGGCCAAATCCATGGATCCGAGGAGGATTTGTTGGATCGAGTCTCATTCGGGTTCCCGAGTTAAATCTCTTTCCCTTCCATATCTCAGGATTATTTTGTATCGCGACCGTAATCTCAACGTGATATTTGACCCCCTAACTAATAAAGTTAGGGATAAGATCTTTGAATGGAACTCTACTCCCATCTCCTAAGTAGGATGCCTTATTCTGATCAAGGCGATTCTTGATTCTATGGGGTCTCATGTCTTTGCTTCCATGACACTCACCTTGTCTCTCTTTCGTTTCTACCAATCTTTGGCTTCTTCCTTTATTTTGGGAAAGAGGGATGAAGCATAGAGGCATCACTGGATCTCTGGGATACGATTTTCCATCCCATGAGAGAGGGAAGCCTTGGGTTGCAAAACACAAAGGATGTGTGCATGGCTTATGGTTGTAAGTTGTGGGTTAGATTCCGAGCAAACAACTCCATATAAGCGTCCTTTCTTCATGCCAAATACTACTAGTTTTCGAGGACTAACTTCTTTGTTTCCCCTTCTTATCCGAGTGAGACGTGGAAATGGATGTAGTCGGTTATAGTTTTTTGTGATTCACATGGTAGCGGTTTAAGCTGGAATGGTAGCCCTTTCTCCATGAGGGCTGCTTAGAATTCTTTGAGAATTCCAAACTCTAGGATCCCATTCTTCTCATATATCTGGGACTTTCGGATTCCTCCCAAGGTCTCCATTCTTATGTGGAAAATCCTCCATAGCAGTCTCCTATTGGATGCTAACCGTATGAAGATTGACCTCCAGTTAGCTTCCTGTTTCCATTGTGTGTGTCGGGTTCCATCAAGACTATTACACACTTGTTCTTGGGAGGGGAGTGTGCCTGATCTATCTGGTTTTTTGCGATAGCTTGGTTGGTATCCAAGGATCCCAATCCTCTCTTCATTTGTTGGTTGGAGACTGGTGGGTCAGGGGAATGGGAAAGGATCTTAGATCTATTCTTTTCAGACTCATCCCCAGCCTCATCTACTGAAACCTATGGTGTGCTAGGAACTAGGCTATTTTTGATGAGTCCCCATTTACCGCTTCTTCCATTTCTCGAAAAATCAACAATGATGTCTTCTTCGCTTTTAGAGGTCACCCTTTTTATGGAAATCCTTAATCCTTTGTCGGTTTCTTTAGTAGGAATTTTCTCGTGGGTCCCTCCCCAGAGCGGGTGTGGGTTAGTGTCATTTTTTCCAGGTACGGGAACGCGATTTCGGGTGATTTTGGCTAGCTTGTGCCTTCTTCTGGCTTCTTTTGATTATCATGGAGCTTGGGATCCTTGGAAGTTCCTAGATTTCAAGTTTGCTTGGATAGTCTATGGAGCAGCTTGGTTACGAGGCAAAAAAGAGGATGACAAGGGGTATCATTGTAGTGGTAGCTCTTGAGCTATGAGATCTGTTTGTTTTTCAACATTACAGGTGGAGTTGCTTTTGGCTTTTTTCTACGGTTGGCTCAGCTAAGCTGTTTCCATTTGTTATTAGCTCTATATTTTGTGTTTTAGTTTTCTGATTGTTGTTTGTCTCGAGTATCGATTTCGTGTTATTTTGTTCAGTCCCTAAAGCGATTTGCTTAGGTGTACTGCTTTTGTGAACCATGGGAGAAAGACCGTTTTTCTCCATTTTTGCTATATATTATTTATTTTAAAAAAAGTAAATATTGTTGAATGAAATCTAAATAAATAATTATAAGTAATGTTGGAATTGAGAATTGTGGAAAAATGCATAAGCCTAAAAGTAAGACTTTACAATAAAATGTCAAAACATGGAAATTGTAACAAAAAGGGAATTCAAATGAATAAACTGGTTTGGAGGTTAGTATTGGCTACTTGATTTGTTGAAAAAAGGGGATATATTTCCATAATTTATTATTGTAGGAAAGACGATAAATGTAGTTGCAAGAGCAAAAGTATGAAAAGTATAGTTAGTGTGAAATGGAGGTATTACTGTATTTTTCGCTATCCAAAAATAAAGAAAAGGATAAGAAAAACATCTTGCAATTATGTGTTACTGTTAATGATATTAGTATTAAAATAAGAAAATATATTTTAGTGTAGTTTCTATAACCAACCAAATGAGATAAGACTATGCAACAACCGTGGTGTTTGAGTACCCGAGGTAAGAATATTATAACAGGTTTTGAAATTGTAAAACCAAGAAGAAGAATATACAAGTTCAAGAGCCTAACTCGAATAGTAATTTTAAATTTTTAAGAAATTATGTGTATTGGTATAAATTAAATCCATTTGGTGTAATAAGAAGATCGATTCCAATCTGTATTTGTTAAATAAATTTAAGATGAAAACACTAAAGATGGCGAACTCTTATAGCATATGTGTTTAATGAGTTATTATTATAACAAATTCAATAATTCTAACAATATTTTGGTGGTTCAAGTTCAATATTTAAGTGTAATATTTTTTTTAATATGAAGTGTTAAGTTGTTTTAATGAGATCTATTTTAATTTGTAAATTTGTATATGGGAATTGCAAGTTGTAGAAATTATAAAATACAAGAATAGTTGTGTTTAAAACCAAATTTGGAAATGGTTAAGTAAAGTTATAAAGTAATAATATAATGTTGAATTGTGTCAAGGTGTATTCATAAACTTGTAAATTATTGTTAAAGTGAATTTTGGTGAAAAATAATGATTGTTGAATTTAATCGAGTATAAATAAAATATAAGGGTGTAAATATTGATTAGAAATCAATATTTAAGTGTGATAAAATATTTTAAATAAGGTTTAGTGTTTCTTTTGCCAAGAAAGTAAAATTTACATGAATTAAAACTTAGCAATGTTAATCTTGCATAATTAAAACATAAAATGCGTGTTTTTGTGGAAATATGAATTTTAGTTTGCGTGTTACATCAAAATAACGTTACTAATATATTGTTTAAATTTTTTATAATGTAAAACCATATGGCTTGATGTTAATTTTTGTGTGTGCATGTTAACATGGGCTAAACATATATTAAAAAGGTGCTTGAAATAGTGTAATTAAGCCTAATTTACATAGTTAAGTTATACTTAGGCTTAGTTGGGTTGGTCAACCTTTTTTCTACAACTAATTGTTTTCTAGAAAGCGAGAAAGTGAACGGTACGTACTCTTCCTCAATTTTTTCTTCCTCCTTTCCTCTTTACTGTAAAAATTTACATAGAAAGCTAAATTAATTCTTTCTTTTCTAATTCCACAAATCCATTCAAAACTCAAATTTTAAGCATGTAAATTGTTGCTAGCATCATCCTTACAGATAATCAATGATCTAAAACCAAATTTATCTCGGGTTTTCTTTGATTTGAAGTAATCTTCTTATTGTTGGTTGCATGTTAGAGTAAGATACTTTTCAGGATTATGTAAGGTTCATTAAGGCAAATCCAAGCTTAATCTTTAATAATTATTCCCAATCTTGTTGTATTTCGCTGTTCTAAATCAAAGTTGAGTTGTTATTCTCACTCATCTAGTTACAATCATTTTATATAATATTGCTTGATAATTGCAAATCAAATTACTATAACAATGAATGTATTAGTAAAACTCTAGTGGACAAAAAATGCTTAGGTATTACTTTGAAGCTTCGTATCTTACTCATTTTTTGTCTAATTCTTCTAATACATGTTTCAGTCTAGAGTGTGAGTGTTAATGTCTGCACATGTCAAATTTGGTATGTTTCGAACCCTGTACCCTAATTAAATGTAGCTCAAAGTTGAGATCGGGAAAGACTGGGTATAAGAATATATTCCCGTGCCTGGGTCGACCTTCAATGTTGTAGGGTCGACCCTTAGGTCAATCCTAGGGTCAACTTGTTTAGTTATAAATTTGTCCAGGTAACATTTTTCTGTGGTGATGTTTTCGCTTAACTGCTTTGTGTTCCAGAACTTACTTAGGAATATATTTAGCCTATAATGTTCGAATGTAAGTGTGAAACTCTTTTTAATTTCTATGGGCTTGATTCCTTGATGTACAAGCTAATATTTCTATGAGTCTAAATCATGGATTTTGTAGTTTTTGTGTTAACTATTGGATGAAGGTTTCATTGATTTTTTTTTGTGTTTTGCTTCACTAGTGAACGTTGTTATAAATCGTTTTCAAAGGTATTTATGATATATAAATCTATCGTTTTAAAATAAATATTTTTAAGTTATATATATATATTAGTAAGTAATAACGATTTCTAAAAGTGTTTTCCAAAAATAGCTTTTAAACTTATTTTCACAATATAAGCATTTTATTACATAAGATAATATGTTTTCGCACCCTTCAAGGAGGCGAAATTGTGATTAATGATGTAGTAAACCTCGTGGTATGGAACATGAATGTATTTCCAGAATCATCTAATTGAAGCTATTTTTTCTATTGTTTTCCAATGTGGAATTCATTATAAGTTAGTAAAACGATAAGTGAGAACGTGTGGTATGGGATGCACTGTTACCACTAGTCGAGCTACTGTCTAAGAGTTCGTGACACGTTCAAAAATTAGACCTAAGAGTGTATCTTTATAATGTTTTGTTAACTTTGTTGTTATTTGATGATTCTGCTTTGGATCCAATTTTCGAGAATATGAGATTCATTAAATATCTTTGTATTACTAAGAGCTATCTTGAGACTTATATAGTTGAGAGCTATCTTGAGGTATATGTGTGTGTATATCCAGTAATCACTTACTTATTGAATTTACTCTCATACGAGACTTATGTGTTGGCATTTAATGTGTTATTCTATATTGCTTTAGAATATTAAGATTTTATGTCCATGCTTAGCTTGGATGCTTAGCCTTTGTTGTTAAGGGTAAAGCATTTTTTATATTGGTGTCACTTGTGAATAATATGAATGTTAAATCCATGAATTTACCTTTAGAGAAATCTATTGTTCCAAGTTTATGTTATTTGATTACGAGATTTCCTTTCTCATGAAAAGGAATCAATGTCTACTAGACATTCTATTCGCTTATCACTTATAGTTGATACGAGCTAGACTGACCATGTATTCATGCTCAGGCCAGATCGAGTTGTTTCATGTTTATAGCTTACTATTGATTCGTGTATAGCACTTTCACCTTGCACTAACTCTCTTGAAGCTATTATGTAAGATGTGTAGTTGTGTATTTATGTCATATATATACGTTGTATTCTGATGTTTTATCTACATGTACATGTTATGATATCTACTATTTTTGATGTGTTGTAATTTGTTCTGAATACGATCCTTAGCCATCGTAGTTTAATATTAGATGAGTTGAGTACATCGATCCACTTAAGGTTAAAAAATACACTCAATCGACGTATTCGATACTCGTCTAATAAATTATTACATATGGTCACTCCTAACCAGCCCTATTCTTTGCTCTAATACACAATAATAATCAGCGTTGCTTTTTATTATGGTGGATCTTGGGGTGCGGCACTACAGATTACTTCCTAAAATTACACTTATAATAACTGTAAAGTAAGTAAACTTGTAACAAAAGGAAACAAAGAACTTATTAGAAAAGAGTTGATAATTATGTTATTTACATTTTTTTGTAATTATTATACATGTTCTGAAAATGTCTGGTTATGTAAACGTTAGTTAAAATACATATTTATTCCTTTCTGTGCATGCGAAAAATGGAATAAAGTGTGTAACCTTACGGAGATTCCCGTTGTGCTCTTTGCTCTAACGATATGGAGACTATTGATTATCTTTTCTTTGATTGTGAATACTCTTTCCCTGTATTTGCAGCCACTGGTTCCTATCTGCTTGGTTTAGTGCTTGAAATTTATTCAATGTTTGATCACTAGGAGTTTAATGATGCAAATGCTGCACTGGACTCCTTTTTAGCAATATTTTTTGGTGTATTTGGAAAGAAAGGAATGCAGTGATATTTAATAAATCTCTGAAGAGATTTAAGGGATTATGCAATCTCATAATATTCTGTTTTAACTCATGGTCAGGTCTGGCTTCTTCCTCTGCCAGCTTCATGCTTGCTTTGCTAGCAAACAATAGTCCAGAGGAGTCAGTAGGTTCTAATCATGGCGATTCAAGTCCGGATTTGTAGTAATTTGTATATGGTCGTCTGTGTTAGCATGTTATTATGCTATGTCTTCTTTTGGCTTATGTATAATCTGCATATTTCTCTATCTGTTGTTTTGTGGTGGTCTAGCTACTGTTGTAATGTTTGTTTTGGCTTGAACTATTGTATAATTATCACTCTTAGGTAATCGGTAAATGGGCCACCAGTTGGGCTTGTCAACTGGGCTATATATATTTTAGTATTATGTTTAATCGGCTGTGTAGCTTCACACTACACATCCGTCCTACTAAAAAAAAGTGTGTAATCTTACGAATATAAATTGAATAAAAGAGAACTAAATTTGCAGTAAACATGTGGACAAATTGTAAATTTGTAATAAGAAGTTAGACTAAATTAAGCAAACTAATGAGATTTTGCAATAAATCATTACGTGTTATAATTTAAAAAGTAATAGAAAATGAACATATTATTATGATAATAAGATCTGTATTGACATAATAGAAAAATCCCAATAAAAGAAAAATAATGTAACCTAGTATGGTAAAAGTAGATTATCAAAGGCTCAAGTTAGGAACCGAGTCAATAGGTTAGGCTCAGATCTAGGATTAGGCTAAAACGAAAGAAAGAGAAATAAGGCAAATATGAATATTTACAAGTAAAATTGTAAACACGAGGATTGTAATTAAAAAGAGGAAAAGAGAGAACAAGAGAGGCTTATTATGTTTAAACTTAGATTTTAGATTAAGTTAATAAGAAAATAAACAAGGCCCAAGATAGAGATAAATGGGCAAGAAAACGCTAATTATTGTTATAATAAAAGAAATGAAAAGTAAAGGTATCTAATAAAATAATGAGGTGTGTTTAGGTGAGTCCGGAGGGACTCTAGATGAAGAGCCTAACGAAGCGGATCATCACAGATGCTTCACCATAATAGGAGCATGCCCAACATGTTGTTCATCGAGGGTAGAAGGAAGTGAGAGACTCGCACAGGACATAAGGATGCTCTAGAATGACCTTTTAAGGTAGGCCCAATGAAGTTACACCACCGGAGGTAGGTCTGTAGTAGTTCTATCAAAAGGGCAGCCTAGAATGCATTCATATCGAGGGCAGTTAGAAGACTGATGGGTGACTCTAGGTTTGGCAGTTACCTCGACTCAAGAAGCAGGCTTCGTGGTCCTGACCCAATAAGGATAGCAGCCGTTCGGATACCTATCATCATCGGTCAGAGCCAAAAAGTGAAAGAATGGAGCTAAACCAAAAGGCCGGATCTTTCACTATCCATACATTAAGTGAGGAACAACACTGTGGCGACCCGAACTTCCCCATGAAGTAAAGAACAAATTGCTTTGAGGACAAGACGAATCAGAACACAAACAAAAGAACATTTCATTGCTTATTACAACAATTTACATCAGAGTACAAGAATATACAGAGTATGAATAAATATTACACATCATAAAATATCAGAGATTTAAATACATTACTGCAGTGGAAAAATAATACAAAACACAACTGAAGGAGATATACGGATACAGAGCTTTCCGAATATCATTCCAGTTGTAAACCAGGATCCTGTGAATATAAATCTGCAAAACCAAAAATACTAGTTGCCCACGTGGAAAATAGGGGCACCCAGAGTTTAGGTTGAAAAAATAAACTCCAGGTCAGTCATGTGACTGGTGTGAGAACTAAAACAGTTATTTAATATTTTACTTTAAAAGTAAATTAAGGGACCACGCCGTATAACACAGAACGGGTTTCCTTCCAAGAAAACCAGTGCATAGAATAAACAAACATAATGCTTTTTGGAAAAATGAAGCTATTATAAGACCCAAGTCCCATCACACAATGCAACGCAAGCCGGAGGATATGGTTTTCCCTTATAATAGCCAAACATGCTTGGTACGTTTAAAACAAATCATTTTGATACTATTATAGTGTAAAGTGTATAAAACGACTTCAAATATAATTGTATCAATCATAAGCGGCATAAGTACTATCTATCATGTCGCCAATACTAGCTCTACAAATAAAACCGAATTGTCACGTATTGGAAATTGGGTTTCCGTCATGAGTCTAGGCAGGGATGTACTCCTTTCTGCTTCGAGACACTCTAGCAAATGTCTCGGGGCTACACACTCTGGGTAACCCATGGATCCTGCAGTGCCGGTCCTCCCTTACGTTTGAGGATTGGCAATTCCTGAACACACGTTTCCCGGTCCTATAAGACCTATCCATCGGCTCCGTAGAGACCGATATAACCGAGACGCATCGCAATCCAACAACCATATAGGTAAAAATAATATAAATGTCAGGGCTTGTAAAATGCTGACACCACCCATAGCTAGAAAGAAACGTTATGCATTCACTACGTTCCCTTATCCCCTTATTGACTCATACCGAGGTGTGAGACTTGCAAATTAACGCATACACAAAGCTACGCCGTATTGAAGCCGCGCTTTGATCATTAACCACAAGACTCTGATTTTCAACAAAAGCCTTGATCACTGCATCTCAGCATGCCACACAAGCAATTCATGCCATGCGACTGATATCTATCGATATATAACCTCTGCGCTCGTACGTCTTAGAGAAGGGCGTTAAGCAAGAGAATAAATTCTCCACCGCCGAATAGATATATATTTAATAGAAATCAATCAACATAGAATAAAATCCAATGTCAAACACACAATCCATTTACAAGTTCATTCTGGGTCTAAACAAAACCGCAGACACCTTATTCCTTGTCCCGTATGTCCAATACAGGAGAGAGGCCCTCGCATATCCATCGATCTCCAAGTACGTCTGGACGATCACCACATATTACCTCGTTTTGGGTGTACAACCCAATCAAGACATCAGTAATCATCCAAACGATGTGAAGACCTCCACCGTCTTCATTGTTGACTTATCGTCGAATAAGTTATTCATAATGGGTATAAACCCGGTCTTTCCGAATAACTCGCGTATATAATAAACAAGTGTTATAAAACACAGCTTACGCCTAATTCCAATTCTGAATATTCATTTATTCAAATATTCACATTCTTAGGGATTTGTTGCCATTAATTTTATCAAAGATAAATTCTTTAAAATTTATTCTTTAATCTTCCTTTGGATGTCAATTCAAAACATGTTAAGGTTTTCCAAACTAGTCGGGATTAGTGAACCACACCGAATTAATCATTTATTTTATTTCCCAATCCCAACCTATTGATCCCATGGAGCAAAACTGATCATACTCCATATCTAACACCACGGTGTTATCGGTAAATTTAATTACCATTTCACGTTCAAATCTAATTAAAGATTTAACTATCGCTAGGAGCAAAACTAGTGATACTCCATTCTTGATCATTTTCCAAATTTGATAATTTAAATTATCAATTCACATTTCAATCTAATTAAAGATTCATTAAAACTCCACTTAGTTTTAATCTTCCCAAAAATCAATATTAATGATTATTTAACTTTGGAAACACAAACATGTCGCATCGACAATCTACACCGTACTATTGATTTCTGCCGATATATAACCTCTAAGCTCGTACGTCTCAGAGAAGGGTGTTAAGAAAGAGAATGAATTCTCCGCCACCAAATAGATATATATATTTAGCAGAGATCAACCATACAGTTCGAAATACAATGATAGACATGTAATCCTTCCTTTAACTGGGTTAAAGAACTAATGTCATTTAAAACACAGTTCACGATAAACCCAAATCACGTTCCATTAATTATGGAATCTTCACGGAAAAAAAAATCAATATATAATCGATATCAATTTCTGTATCTGACTAATAATATAAATAGAATAATAGCAAAGCCTTTTAAATTCGATATGTATTAACAGCCTTCCTCCATAGAATTTCATTTCGATTATTATCAAATCGAATTCCATTCAATTCCAATTTAATATATTAAATTGGAAAACTTTACTTTGGAAAATTCCTGTTAAATCTTAATAAAAAGATTTATAAATTCCAAATCACATTTCACTGTAAATCGGGTTAAAGAACGAATGTCGTTAAAAACACAGTTCACAGTAATCCCAATTCACTTTCCATTTATTATCGGGTTAAAGAACAAGTGTTGTTTAAAACACCGTTCACGATAAACCCAAAAATTAATTCGACCTCAATTCCAATTAAATATTAAGTAATGGGTAAACTTCATTAAATCTATATAAAAGGATTTAATCTTTTCTCAACTGGGTTTAAGAATAGTGTTAATAAAGACCTAATCACGACAAACCCAAATCCCATTTGATATTAAACACAAGGCTCTAAATAGAAAATATATCGGCTTATATTCAATAACTGATTCTGAAATCTACAAATATCGTATTGGAATAATGATATATATATCTTCCAAATTCCTCCATAATATCCGTATAATCACAGAATCCAATATCGAAATATTCCGAAGATAATTTCAATTCAAATCCATTCCAATTCATATATTGGAAATTTTGGTTATTTTTAAAACCATTTCCAATCCAATTTATTTAAAAAATATTGGATTTATTATTCTAGTTCATAACTAGTTCATTTCGATAAAAATATATTTTTATCTTTTCGAATATGGAATTTTTCAGCCCAATTCTTTCCAAATCATTTATTATGATTTTACACAAATTATTGATATTTTTAATAATTTTATCAAGGCCCGTACAGTCAATTTCCATAAATGGTCATCGAACTGCACTTACAACAACCTTTTCCAAATTGGATTTGGACATAATTCCAAATCCAACCGTTAGATTTAAAATCTCTCATATTCGTTGGAAAGCGCTTTTCGATACAAACCCAACGGTTCCGGTTTTAGGAGAATCCGATGGTCGGATCTCCCGTAATGTCCGTTCGAAGTCAATGGTCGAAATTCGCGAACTGCCGCGACGCGTTCTATTCAGGCCATTATATATATATATGTATGTATGTATGTATGTATGTATATGTATATATATATTATATTTCGTCGATTTCCATTTAAAACGTATTTTATAAATCGTTTTAAATTCGTTTTGAAAACGATTTCAACTTCATATTCAATTTCAAATGAAAATTGAATATTCCATATCATCGATATATAAATGATAGTATTTTCAAAATATTATATTTTGAAATCAATTCCTTTTCGATGTTCATTATAAAAATGAGTAAAATCGATATAAATATCGTTCATGTCAAAATGGCATCAATCTAATCAACAAGGCTTTATATATATTTAAATATATTCGTGCCCATCCCAAATCGGACATCAAAATAATATTTTGATCTTTTACTGAATATTATTTTAAAATATTCATTATTTTAAAATAAATGTTATTTTAAAATATTCATTCTTTCTGAACTGGAATCAGACACAGTCAATTACCATATAATGTGATTATATGGATTTCATACAACACATGTACACAACAACAATCAAACATAGTCAGCCATCATCCAGAGTGCATTCTACACTGCATAAGCATTAAATACAAATATTTAACGCTTATAACAGTCTGTCAACCAATCGATTAACATACAACTAAATATTGGGATTAGTGTATGTCCAATATCATCCCAATACCTGTGTGGGGTTTCGATCAACAAATAATGAATTTTATTTGTGCAGTTGGGCGATGTGTAAAATTTATCGTCCCAATCAATACCAGTCAAATGTGTGTACATAAACAGATCGTCCGATTTGTAAATGAATATTTATTTTATTCATATACACGTTAAAAATTATATTTTCAACTATAAAATATTTTATTCCATTCCACATCACACAATCAATTTTCACAACACAGTCAAACAAACAAACAAGTCGTCCATGGTCTGTGGACGACGGGTGTTGGATGTTGCTAAGCACCACCTGCATCCTAGTATATATTTTAACTACAAAATAAAATTAAAGTGAGATGTTCTCACCTTTGAGATCCACTCTACGTGCTTTAATTGTCGATCTATGTAGTATACCTATGTTAAAAATTATATTTTTAACTAATCAATAATTATTTCTTTGTATGATTATTTTATAAATAACATACATAGCCTAAAAATTATATTTTTTATCTTTCTACTAATAATTTCATATTTTTATAACAACACTACATAGTTAAAAATTACATTTTTCTATCGCTAATGAATATATAAAAATCACATTTTTACTTCGCTACCTATATAAAAATCATATTTTTATTTTCTCTATTATATAAAAATCATATTTTCATTACCTCTATAATATAAAAATCATATTTTTATTCCATATCTATACCTATAAAAACATTATTTTTATTCGCATACATGAATAAAAATAAATCTAATCTATTATCTTATTAAAAATCTAAGCATTTTATAAATAAACATCAGACTTAAAAGTAAAATACAATACAAATAAAATAGAGGAAAAATACTTACTGGGTTTTTCTCGCGAGGAGGGGGGTTTCTGGTTCGTGGTGGCGTAGGTGGTGTTCGCAGTGGAGGAGGTGAGGGCGTAGTGGTCTGCGCGTAACTGGGTTGCGGCTTCATGCGATGGGCGACGGGCTAGGGTTTGCTTGGGTTGGGGTTTGGGGTGGGTCAGTCGCGCTTCAGGGGGAGAGGTTGTTCGTTGGAGATGGAGCGGAGGGGGATCGTAGGGGCTGCGCCAGCTCCGGCGGCGCGATGGGCGGCAGTTCCGTCGATCGTCGAGCGCCCTTTTTTTTGTTCTGAGAAATAATGGGGTGAGGAGGGAGAGGATAAAGGGGGGCGTTAACCAAATTTAATAATATATTTTTTTATTTTAAATTTTCAAAAAGTAACTTTTTAATTCGAACTCCAAATCGAACCCAACGACTGTCACCCCTAGCTAATTACCCCCATTCCAAACGCAATGGGATATGTCCCATAAGCCAATTCGACTGTTTCAGCCAGTTTCCATCAAAATCAAAATATAAATCTATATATTGAATTTGAACGCACATTTCAATTTACTAGGCCCACATACGGACCCCAAAAATTCCTGAAAAATTATTCCTAGCTTCGTATTGACGATACGGTCCTAACAAAACTAATTTCATCAAATTTGGAGACTGTTTGAAAAATGGTCATTTTCTGGTCGATCCAAATTGATTGAAACTGAGAAAACACGTTTTCCTTTGCCACGCTCACATATAAATTCCAAAAATTATGAATTTTGGAATCTAGCAATAGTTCGACATCCCGGATCCAACAAAAGTGGTTTCGTCGAAAACGGAGGTCGTTTGCAAAATGGCTATTTATAAGGGCTATATTTCCATAGCGACTATTCTGAACTTTCAACTGGGCATAAATTTTTATTACCGCTTTGAAATTTGGATTTTTCGGATTCGTTGGAAAGATATTTTCAAATTGGTTCTAATATTTTTGGTTTCGCTAAAATCCGGTTTATTTTGAATCCTGTACATTCATTTGAAATTTGAAATTTGAAATCGAATTTTCAAACTACCACGCCATTTTCAATTTATTTTAAAATTAAAATAAACATTTATATTCTAGCGACGATTCAAATAAATATATACGTTCTAATTTTATTAAAAATAAATTTCTTGTCGTTATTATTTAAAATAAATCATTTTGAATATTCAAAATTAATTAAAATTGCCAAAATAAAAAATTTAAATTGGTTCAGAATTTCCGGGTTGTTACAATCGCCCCCACTAAAAATCTTTTCGTCCTTGAAAAAGGAACAGAGTTGAAAGTTGTTTTACTAATCAACTCAACATTCAATTTGGCTTTTATTCTTCAACTTTTTAGTTTCTAAGAATTTCCCAATTCTACAAACATTTGGCTAACACCCTAAATTTTCGAAAAAATTCGCCATAACCTCCTTTGTACGGGGAGGGGTTTGGAAATTTATTGGGCCGTATTAGGCACCCAATAAATCCTAAAAAGCATACACATATTTATAGTGATATATTCCGGTATCCACCGGGGAGTGTGTATAGATCATAACTCCAGAGAATAAATTCTCGTCACCCTATATATAGGTTTTGTGCCTTAATTACTAGAGAGACGTGATTATTGTCAACTCCAGACCCGTGTGGGGTTTTTATTAATCTGGAAATTTACCGTTACATTTTATATAGTCCATATTAGTCTTCGGCATTTTATATAGTCCATATTAGTCTTTGGTTCAACCTGAAATATAGTCATCGCCATACAAGCCTCTCGCTTGTACGACAAATCTTCAAACTCGTCACATAAGCTCCAAATGCTTATGTGGTATATGATAGTATGATATCTTCACGCAGTATGCCATGTAGTGTAGTTCAAAATTAATTGTTACTATCCTATGGCGACATTTATAATCTCACACAGAACAACCAGCACTCCGCATCCAATGGCATTCACAGTAGTTTGTATAATAAATAAAATTGCGCATCCAACTCATTAAGGTATACCTATTTATCGGGCACGCAAATAAATTCTTTACTCAACAGCAAATCCATTTAACTGTTTAACAATGTGTATATATATGCACATCTAAGCTAAAAAAATAATATTTTTAGCGAACAAACTTCTATTTCACCACACAGCTATTTTTGGCACTTCATATACATGATAGCAATGTTAATTTTATCAATTGAAGTTTTTAATTCGATTTGGCTAATGGTTCAAAATTTTAATTAATCAAACCAATAATCTTACAACACAACCAACAATCAATTAGTTGGTTAATTTTTCAATCATATAGCTTTGATATTATTATTCAAAAAATCATATTTTTGATGCCAATTCACAACAATAAGCCCTATCTAGTTTTGGTTCTCACACCAGTCTCACTTTTGAAACTCGAGCATAAATACTGATGATGGCGTGCCATCATCAGAATCATGTCCGTGCGATTAGAGTGTGATTCTATATCCATTCAGTATATTAAAACTTCGAATACACGTTTGCAAGGCGTATATGCAAAATCTTTATATACTGGATTGTCCAAATTCAATACAAACAAAATATTCAAATACGTATAATAGGGTTTTAAATTTTCAAAACAAAAGTGGTTTTCATTTTTATTTTAAAAAACACTACTCTTCACACTCGTTCTAGGATAATACCGATCCTATCTCAAACGAGTCATTCTCATTGGATATTACTAATCCAATCTCTGATGAATTCTTTCGTTCGGTTCTAATGTGTCTTGTTCTCGATCTCTGTAAACCAAAGCCCTGATACCAAATGTGGCGACCCGAACTTCCCCGTGAAGGAAAGAACAGATTGCTTTGAGGACAAGACGAATCAGAACACAAACACAAAAAAATTTCATTGCTTATTACAACAATTTACATCAGAGTACAAGAATATACAGAGTATGAATAAATATTACACATCATAAAATATTAGAGATTTAAATACATTACTGCAACGGAAAAATAATACAAAACACAACCGAAAGAGATATACGGATACAGAGCTTTCCGAATATCATTCCAACTGTAAACCAGGATCCTGTGAATATAAATCAGCAAAACCAAAACTACTAGTTGCCCGTATGGAAAATAGGGGCACCCAGAGTTTAGGTTGAAACAATAAACTCCAGGTCAGTCATGTGACTGGTGTGAGAACTAAAATAGTTATTTAAAATTTTACTTTAAAAGTAAATCAAGGGACCACGCCGTATAACATGGAACGGGTTTCCTCCCAAGAATACCAGTGCATAGAATAAACAAACACAATGCTTTTTGGAAAAACAAAGCTATTATAAGACCCAGTCCCATCACACAATGCAACGCAAGCCGGAGGATAGGGTTTTCCCTTATATAGCCAAACATGCATGGTACGTTTAAAACAAATCATTTCGATACTATTATAGTGTAAAGTGTATAAAACAACTTCAAATATAAATGTATCAATCATAAGCGGCATGGGTACCATCTATCATATCGCCAATACTAGGGTCTACAAATAAAACCGAAATGTCACGTATTGGAAATTGGGTTTCCGTCATAAGTCTAGGCAAGGGATGTACTCCTTTCCGCTTCAAGACACTCTAGCAAATGTCTTGGGACTACACAATCTGGGTAACCCCTGGATCCTGCAGTGTCGATCCTCCCTTACGTTTGAGGGTTGGCAATTCCTGAACACCCGTTTCCTGGTCCTATAGGACCTATCCATCGGCTCCGTAGAGACCGATATAACCGAGGTGCCTCGCAATCCAACAACCACATAGGTAAAAATAATATAAATGTCAGGGCTTGTAAAACGCTGACACCACCCATAGCTAGAAAGAAACGTCATGCACTCACTACGTTCCCTTATCCCGTTTTTGACTCATACCGAGGTGTGAGGCTCGCGAATTAACGCCATACACAAAGCTACGCCGTATTAAAGCCGTGCTTTGATCATCAACCACAAGACTCTAATTTTTAACAAAAGCCTTGATCACTGCATCTCAGCATGCCACATAGGCAATTCATGCCATGCGACTGGTATCTATCGATATATAACCTCTGAGCTCGTATGTCTCAAAGAAGGGAGTTAAGAAAGAGAAAAAATTCTCCGCCACAAAACATATATATATATATATATATATTTAATCGAAATCAATCAACACAGAATAAAATCCAGTGTCAGACACACAATCCATTTACAAGTTCGTTCTGGGTCTGAACGAAACCGCAGGCACCTTATTCCTCGTCCCTTATGTCCAATACAGGAGAGAGGCCCTCGCATATCCATCGATCTCCAAGTATGTCTGAACAATCACCACTTATTACCTCATCTTGGGCGTACAGCCCAATCAAGACATCAGTAATCATCCAAACGATGTGAAGACCTCCGGTCTTCACACCGTCTTCATCGTCGACTTATCGTCGAATCAATTATTCAGAATTGGTATAAACCCGGTCTTCCCGAATAACTCACGTATATAATAAACAAGTGTTATAAAAACACAACATACACCTCATTTCAATTCTGAATATTCTTTTATTCAAATATTCACATTCTTAGGGATTTGTTCCCATTAATTTTATCAAAGATAAATTCTTTAAAATTTACTCTTTAATCTTCCTTTGGATGTCAACTCAAACCATGTTAGGGTTTTCCAAACTAGTCGGGATTAGCGAACCACACCGAAGTAATCATTTATTTTATTTCCCAATCCCAACCTATTTATCCCATAGAGAAAAACTGATCATACTCTATATCTAACACCACGGTGTTATTGGTAAATTTAATTACCATTTCACGTTCAAATCTAATTAAAGATTTAACTATCGCTAGGGGCAAAACTGGCGATACTCCATTCTTGATCATTTTCCAAATTTGATAATTTAAATTATCAATTCACATTTCAATCTAATTAAAGATTCATTAAAACTCCACTTAGTTTTAATCTTCCCAAAAATCAATATTAATGATTATTTAACTTTGGAAATACAAACATGTCGCATCGACAATCTACACCGTACAATTGATTTCTGCCAATATATAAACTCTAAGCTCGTACGTCTCAGAGAAGGGTGTTAAGCATGAGAACAAATTCTACGCCACCAAACAGATATATATTTAGCAGAGATCAACTATACAGTTCGAAATATAATGATAGACATGTAATCCTGCCTTTAACTGGGTCAAAGAACTAATGTCATTTAAAACACAGTTCATGATAAACCCAAATCACATTCCATTAATTACGGAATCTTCACGGAAAAACAAATCAATATATGATCGATATCAATTTCCGTATCCGACTAATAATATAAATGGAATAACGACAAAGCCTTTTAATTTCCATACGTATTAACAGTCTTCCTCCACAGAATTTCATTTCGATTATTATCAAATCGAATTCCATTCAATTCCAATTTAAAATATTAAATTGGAAAACTTTACTTTAGAAAATTCCTGTTAAATCTTAATAAAAAGATTTATAAATTCCGAATCACATTTCACTGTAAATCGGGTTAAAGAATGAATGTCGTTAAAAACACAATTCATAATAATCCCAATTCACATTCCATTTATTATTAGGTTAAAGAACAAGTGTTATTTAAAACACTGTTCACGATAAACCCAAAAATTAATTCCACTTCAATTCCAATTAAGTATTAATTAATTGGTAAACTTCATTAAATCTATATAAAAAGATTTAATCTTTTCTCAACTGGGTATAAGAACAGTATTAATGAAGACACCATTCACGGCAAACCTAAATCCCATTTGATATTAAATACAAGGCTCTGAATAGAAAATATATCGGCTTATATTCAATATCAAATTCCAAAATCAACAAATATCGTATTGGAATAACGATATGTATATCTTCCAAATTCCTCCACAATATCTGTATAATCACGGAATCCAATATCGAAATATTCCGACTATAATTTCGATTCAAATCCATTCCAAATCATATATTGGAAATTTTGGTTATTTTTAAAACCATTTCCAATCCAATTTATTTTAAAAAATATTGGATTTATTATTCTAGTTCATAATAGTTCATTTTGATAAAAATATATTTTTATCTTTTCAAATATGGAATTTTTCAGCCCAATTCTTTCCAAATCATTTATTATGATTTTACACAAATTGTTGATATTTTTATAATTTTATCAAGGCCCGTACAGTCGATTTCCATAAATAGTCATCGAACTGCACTTACAGCGACCTTTTCCAAATTTGATTTGCACATAATTCCAAATCCAACTGTTGGATTTCAAATCTCTCATATTCGTTGGAAAGCTCTTTTCGATACAAAGCCAACGGTTCTGGTTTTAGGAGAATCCGACGGTCGGATCTCCCGTAATGTCCGTTCGAAGTCAATGGTTGAAGTTCGCGAACTGCCGCAGCGCGGCGCGTTCTATTCAGGCCATTATATATATTTTGTCGATTTCCATTTAAAACGTATTTTATAAATTGTTTTAAATTCGTTTTGAAAACGATTTCAACTTCATATTCAATTTCAAATCAAAATTGAATATTCCATATCATCGATATATAAATGATAGTATTTTCAAAACATTATATTTTGAAATCAATTCCTTTTCGATATTCATTATAAAAATGAATAAAATCGATATAAATATCGTTCACGTCAAAATGGCGTCAATCTAATCAACACGGCTTTATATATATTTAAATATATTCCTGTCCATCCCAAATCGGACATTAAAATCATATTTTGATCTTTTACTAAATATTATTTTAAAATGTTCATTATTTTAAAATAAACGTTATTTTAAAATATTCATTCTTTCTGAATTGGAATCAGACACAGTCAATTACCATATAATGTGATTATATGGATTTCATACAAGACATGTACACAACAACAATCAAACACAGTCAACCATCATCCAGAGTGCATTCTACACTGCATAAGCATTAAATACAAATATTTAATGCTTATAATAGTCTGTCAACCAATCGATTGACATACAACTAAATATTGGGATTAGTGTATGTCCAATATCATCCCAATACCCGTGTGGGGTTTCAATCACACAATATTTGTTTTATTCATATACACGTTAAAAATTATATTTTTAACTATAAAATATTTTATTCCATTCCACATCACACAATCAATTTTCACAACACAGTCAAATAAACAAACAAGTCATCCATGATCTGTGGACGACGGGTGTCGGGTGCTGCTAAGCACCGTCTGCATCCTAGTATATATTTTAACTACAAAATAAAGTTAAAGTGGGATGTTCTCACCTTTCTGATCTACTCCGTCGTGCTTTGATTGTCGATCTATGTTGTATACCTACGTTAAAAATTATATTTTTAACTAATCAATAATTATTTCTTTGTATGATTATTTTATAAATAACATACATAGGCTAAAAATTATATTTTTATCTTTCTAAAAATAATATCATATTTTTATAACAACGCTACATAGTTAAAAATCACATTTTTCTATTGCTAATGAATATACAAAAATCACATTTTTACTTTGCTACCTATATAAAAATCACATTTTTATTTTCTCTGTTATATAAAAATCATATTTTTATTATCTCTATAATATAAAAAACATATTTTTATTATCTCTATAATATAAAAATCATAATTTTATTCCATATCTATACATATAAAAACATTATTTTTATTCGCATACATGAATAAAAGTAAAAATAAATCTAACCTATTATCTAATTAAAAATCTAAGCATTTTATAAATAAACATCAGACTTAAAAATAAAATAAAATAAAGGAAAAATTCTTAATGGGTTTTTCTAGCGAGGGAGGGGGGTTTTTGGTTCGCGGTGGCGCAGGTGGTGTTCGCAGTGGAGGAGGCGAGGGAGGGGGGTTTTTGGTTCGCGGTGGCGCAGGTGGTGTTCGTAGTGGAGGAGGCGAGGGCGTGGTGGTCTGCTCGCGACTGGGTGGCGGCTTCAGGCGATGGGCGACGGGCTAGGGTTTGCTCGGGTTGGGGTTTGGGGTCAGTCGCGCTTCAGGGGGGAGGGAGGTTGTTCGCTGGAGAAGTAGCGGTGAGGGATCGGAGGGGCTGCGCCAGCTTCGACGGCGGTTCCGTCGATCATCGAGTGCCCTTTTCTTTTTTTATTTTGTTTTGTTCTGAGAAGTAACGGGGTGAGGAGGGAGAGGATAAAGGGGGCGTTGACCAAATTTAATAATATTTTTTTTATTTATTTAAATTTTCAAAAAGTAACTTTTTAATTCGAACTCCAAATCGAAGCCAACGACTGTTGCCCCTAGCTAATTACCCCCATTCCGAACGCAATGGGATATGTTCCGTAAGCCAATTCGACTGTTTCGATCTGTTTCCATCAAAATCAAATACAAATCTATATATTGAATTTGAACGCACATTTCAATTTACTGAGCCCACATACGGACCCCAAAAATTACGGAAAAATTATTTATAGCTTCGTATTGACGATACGGTCCTAACAAAACTAATTTCGTCAAATTTGGAGACCGTTTGAAAAATGGTCATTTTCTGGTCGATCCAAATTGATTGAAACTGACAAAACACGTTTTCCTTTGCCATGCTCACATATTAATTCCAAAAACTATGAATTTTGGAATCTAGAAATAATTCGATATTCCGGATCCAACTAAAGTGGTTTCGTCGAAAACGGAGGTCGTTTGCAAAATGGCTATTTTTAAGGGTTATATTTCCATAGCGACTATTCTGAATTTTCAACCGGGCATAACTTTTTATTCCCCCTATGAAATTTGGATTTTTCGGATTCATTGGAAAGATATTTTCAAATAGATTCTAATATTTTTGGTTTCGCTAAATTCCGGTTTATTTTGAATCCTGTACATTCATTTGAAATTTGAAATCTATTTTTCAAACTACCGCGCTAGTTTCAATTTATTTTATAATTAAAATAAATATTTATATTCTAACGATGATTCAAATATATATATATATACGTTCTAATTCTATTAAAAATAAATTTCTTGTCGTTATTATTTAAAATAAATCATTTTAAGTGTCCAAAATTCATTAAAATTGCCAAAATAAAAATTTTAAATTGGTTCATATTTTCCGGGTTGTTACAAACACCAACTGGATGTTTAGATTGTTTGTTGTAGAGCATGACCACTTAGCTCTTGATGGGTCTTTCAACTAGTTGAGAGGGGGTGCGTGGAGCCATAGCCATGGAGAAAGAGACATACCAAATATAATATATGCATTGTAGGCCTAAGAGCATCTCCAACAGATGGTTCAATTCATGTTACGGGGTTGCATAAGGCATGTTTTTGCACCCAACAGATGTTACGTGTTGTAACATTAAGCAAAATGTTACGGATTGAATTTAGAGTTCTGAATGGGACGCGCGAGCCGATTTTATCGACTTGTGAAGGCACGAGCCGATTTTATCGGCGCACGACTTCAAGAGCCGATAAAAGCGGCTCATGGCCAAATTTTTTTCTCGTCTATAATACCATATTTTGTCATATATACGACAACAAAACCCTTAATTTTTTTATAAAATAAACTTTGAAACATAATAATAGATGATTAATAACCCTTAAAAATACAATAGAACGAGTTGGTACATGTAACGACCCGGAATTTTGGGGCCAATTTAAAATTTTTATTTTAGAAAATATTAATGGGTTTTGATGTTTAAATTAATTTATTTTAAATAAGAACGATTAAAAATTTATTTTAAAACGAATAAATTCAATTTAATTATAAAAGGAGTTTAAAACAGCGCTGCAGTTTGAAAATTTGAATTTGAACTTTGACTGAATGTATAGGATTCATTTTAAATCAGAATAGAGCGAAACAAGAAATATTTAAATCTGTTTAATCATATCTTTCTAACGAATCTGAAAAACTGAAATTTCACTTTATAAATAAAAAGTTATGTCCAGTTTAAAATTTAGAAAAGTCGCTGTAGAATTTATATATTTTAATTAAATATATTGGCCTTGAAAATAGTCAATTTTCAAAACAACCTCTGTTTTCGACGAAATTAGTCTCTTTGGAACTGTATTGTCAATACGAAGCCAGAAATATTTTTTTGGGAATTTTCTGAGTTCGTATGTGGCCCTGGCATATTTAAATGTACGGTAGATATTTAATTAATTAATTTTTAATGTAAATTTAAATAAAATATTTACAGATTTCGGAACTGGGCCACGAGACCTGTCCCATTGCGTTCAGAAGGTGTCAAAACCTTAAGAACGATAGTTGTTGGGCCTAATTCTGAGTTAGTGGCTAATCGGACCTTAACGGGCTATTAAAGTAATATAATATTATAAATATAAGGATTATTTCGAAACCCTAATCCCCTTTTTATGTAGCCGCCGTTCTTCAAACTCCAATGGCCAGAAACGCACCGAATTCAATTGCTAAATTCTCCCAATCCTCTTGATGATTTTCAACACTCCATATACCAAATTGAAGAACACTTTGAGCTCTACGATTCTATGCGGTGGTGATGAGCCCTGGATCGACGTGGTGGCTGCAGTTCGGATGGGAAGTCGGCAAGTTTGGGCTCGTTTTCCGATGGCCTGGGACCACCGAGCTTGGCGGCGGGGCTGGCGTTGGGAGCACGCGTGAAGGGCTTCGGACTGGTGGTGGTTGATCGATGAACGGCGGGCCAGGGGGCGTGTGCGATGGGGAGGATTGGATCGAACTTTGGGGTTCTCGGTTTCAGCTGATAACGTTGAGGAAGAAGGAGAAAACTAATTAAGGTTAAGGATAATATTAATTAACTAATTAAGGATTTTATTATTTATTAAATTATACAAACTTTAAAATGCTGTAACTTCTACATACAGCGACGAAATTCAACGAAACGAAGTGCGTTGGGATCGTATTTCAGAGATCTACGCTATGACACAAACCTGAACTGAAACAGAGCAGATCAATTTTTGACCAAATTACCGATCTGATTTATTCTGAATAAAAAGCAAGGTGAGAAATATATTTATTTTCTTTCCTTTATAATTATAAATAATCCTAAAATTATTGTTGTTAATCTACAGTTAATTCATGTTGTTATTATTCTGTGCTGAATATAATATATACATCGATTTGTCTGATGATGTTATATGGCGATAGAGTTGTCAAAATTAACACTTTTTAATTAGAATTTGATTAAACAAATAAAAATATATATAATTTTTGTTTATATAAAAGATCAAATGTATAAGACAACAAATTTTGTAAATTTATTGAATTAGAATTTTCAACACATGTGAAACACAGAATTTTGGTCAATTTGTTAAAACAGAATTTGCAACAAAATTGAAAAACAAACATTGTTGTTATATTTGTTGAACTAGATTTTCAACAAAATAGAACAAACATTTTTATCTCTTTTTGTTGAACTAGTTTTTCAACAAAAATATGAATATATATATTTGTGTAATATTATTTACAGTAAAAGGAACGGAATTAAAAGATGATTTTTTTTATGTAACATTGCTTACAATAAAAAGCAGAAATTTTAAAAATACATTTTTATTGTCAGATTAAAGACAATAAAGAGAATAGATTTTAAAGATGTATTTTTATTGTCAAATTAAAGACAATAAAAAGAATTGATTTCAAGGTTGCATTTTGTTGACATGTTAGAAGTAATATAAAGAGTAGGCATAAAAGATTTACATTTTTATGTCAATTTGTTTTCAACAGAAAGATTACATCTTTTAAATGTAATTTGTTTTCATTTAAAAATTGTTTTCATTTAAAAGACTACATTTTTAATGTGGTTATGTTTTCATTTTAAGATTGAAAATATATACATCATTTTAATTTGATAATGTTACATTAGCTTTAAAAATACATTCTCGTAAAAAATGTTACATGAGATTAAAAGTACATTTTTGGTTATAAGATGTAACGTTAGATTTAAAACTCCATTTTTCTAGAAAGATTGCATTATAAATAAAAAGAGATTTTTGTTTAAAACGTTGCATTGGAAATAAAATATACATTTTTAGTTAGAACTTTATTAAGTGAAATAAAATATACATTTTTGGTTAAAACATAGTATTGAGATAAAAATCACATTCTTTGGTCAAAACTTTATTAGTGAGATAAAGATCACATTTTGGTTAAAGCATGATTAGTGGAATAAAACTCACTTTTATTTGTCACTGGAAACTCAGAATTTATTTGACAAATAAAATTTTCTTTTTATTTGTCATTTGAAAATTAGAATTTGTTATACAAAAAAAATCACTTTAATTTGAAATTAGAGTACATAGAAAAATATTCACATATAAAATATTCTTTTATATGTTATTAGAACGTATCGAAAAGTATAAACAAATAAAAGGATTTCTTTTATTTATTATTAGTACACATAGAAAAGTGTAAAACATAAAATACCATTTTTATGTTATTCTAGAATTGAAATTAAAGTTTGATCTTCTATTTGCATTCACTAATGCAAACATACATTGAAAATAAAATTCATTCTTGTATTTGCATTCTTCGATGCAAATATATATTGAAAATGAAATTTATTCTTTTATTTGCATCCACCAATGCAAATATAGTAAAAATAAAACTTGTTCTTTTATTTACCTTCACAAATATAAATATATTTTGAAATTAAAGTCTATTCTTTTATTTGCACTCTCCAATGCAAATATACTTTAAAAATAGAATTTGTCCTTTTATTTGTATTCACATATACAAATAAAACATTGAAATATAATTTGTCCTTTTAATTTATATTCACTAATACAAATAAAACATTGAATCGGAATTTGTTCTTTTATTTGTATTCACATATACAAATAAAACATTGAAATATAATCTGTCCTTTTAATTTATATTCACTAATACAAATAAAACATTGAATTGGAATTTGTTCTTTTATTTGTATTCACATATACAAATAAAACATTGAAAACAAAAGTTCACTTTTTACTTGTATTCACAAATACAAGTATACACTGAAAATAAACTTGTTCTTTTATTTGCATACACAAATGCAAATGTACATGGAAAATAGAATTTGTTCTTTTATTTGCATTCATTATTGTAAATAATCACTTTTGTCAATTTACACTAGTGGAAACAAAACAAACACTTTTGTAAATTTATATGAGTTGAAAGTAAAATATGATTTAAAGAATTGCATTTTGTTTGCAATTTTAGATGCAAACAAATATTACATTTTTATTTTTGTATTTTAGTTTAGAAATAGGAATATACATGTTTGTTTATCAATTTAGTTGCAAACAAAATATTTAATAAAGATTACATTTTTATTTGCATATTTAGATGCAAATAAACGTCATAGTTAAAAAGATTATATTTTATTTGCATATATAGATGCAAATAAACATCGTAGTTAAAGATCATATCTTTCATTTGCACATTTAGAGGCAAATGAACACCGTAGGAAAAAGATGCATTTTGTTTACAACTTTAGATGTAAACAAAACATTAAAAGTAAATATATTTGCATACAAATAAAAGAAAATAGAAAATTATCTTTTATTTGTCATCCACAGTAATGCCACATAAATAGATTACAGTTTATTAGACCTTAGAAATAAATAGGGAAATTATACGAGTAAAAATATACTTGTACTCGATATTAGAAATATTATAACATGTGAGTCCATTGTCACCAACATGTCAATAGAATTAAACTGGTTAAATTCTTTAACCAATCATTTATTTATAAGTATTGTTGTTGGCTGAAAACCCCACACGGGTGTTGGGATGAATTTACATACACTAGTCCCAATATTTAGTTACATGTCGATCGATAGATTGACAGGCTACGATGAGTGTTATTTTTTTCATTTTAATACTCACACAGTTATAAACTTCACTCTGGTTGTAAATGGACGCTTGATGATTATTTATTTTGACTGTCATATACATACAATGTATGAAACCCATATATCTAAAGTTATATGGTAACTGATTGAGTCACATTCCAGTTCAGGATTTCTTTAAATAAAGAATATCTTTTAAAAATAAGAATATTTAGAATAAAGAACATTGTAATATACATACCTTTTAAAATAAAGAATATTGTATTATGAAGAATATTTTATATAAAGAATCCTTTTTATTTAAAGTAATTTTTAAACAACAAATATTTTAAGACAATATTTAACAAAGGATTAAATAATGATTTCTTTGTCCATTCTTAGATGGACAAAAGATAATATTACCTTTCTATTGAAGTAAACTAGTTATTAACTAGGATAAATCTTTTAATTAAGATTTTCAGAGTTTCAATTATATTTTGTAGTTGAGATAAATTGATATGTGAATTGGGTTTATCGTGAATTATGTTTTAAACGACATTTGTTCTTTAACCCAATTTACAGTGAAAATATGATTTAGGAATTATAAATCTTTTTATTAAGATTTAAAAAGAAATTTTGTAAAGACAAGTTTCCTAATTTAATATTAATTAAATTGGAATTGAGTGGAAATTCGATTTGATAATAATCGAGATAGGCTTCTGTAAAAGAAGACTGATACTATATATGGAATTTAAAAGGCTTTGCCGTTATTTCATTTATATTATTAGTCCGATACAGAAATTTATATCGATTATATATTTACTTGATTTATGTGAAAATTCCATATTTAATGGAAGGCGGCTTTGGGTTTACCGTGCACAATGTTTTTAAATGACATTGATTCTTTAACCCAATTAAAGATAAGATTTATTTCTTAAATTGGAATAATCATTTAATAATAGTTTTTGATATTAAAATCAAATTGGAGTTTTAATGGATGTTTAAAAAGAATAAATTTCAAAGAATTTATCTTTGATATAATTTATGGGAATTTTTCCTTTAAAATGAATATCCTATTAAAAGAATATTCTGAATTGGAAAGAGGCGTTGGATGTGATTTTTAACACTTGATTTTCAATTATAAAATACGCTAGTTATTCGGAAAGACCTGGTTTAACCCATTTCGAATAATTACTATGACGATGAAGACGGTGTTGAAGACCGACGATCTCCACATCGAATGGATGTGTTGCTACAGAGACCCTGATGGGAGTAGCTAACTTGAAGGGGCTTCAGTGGTGGCCGTCCGGACTATTGTTGATTGTTCGGATTTGGTTTTCGCTCAGTCCCAGAGCATAAGCTAGTAAATGGATGCGTGTCTGGCATTGGATTTCGTTCCATGTGAATTAAATCAATTTCTGTTAATGTATGTCTGTTTGGTGGTGGAGGATTTATTCTCTACTTAACACCCTGGTATATATTAATAGTGATTGGTCGCATGGCGTGAATTGTCAATGTGGCACGCCAAGATGCAATTGATCAAGGCTTTTGTTGAAAAGCAGGGCCTTGTAGGATGATCAAAGCATAGCCTATTACGGCATAGCTTTGTGTATATCGTGACTTCGCGAGCATCACACCCCGGTATGAGTCAAAAACGGGATATGGACCGTAGGGAGTGCACACGTTTCTTTCTAGCTAGTGGTAGTGTTAGTGCTTTAACACGACCTGGCATTTTACTTATGTGGATGATGGATTTTGAGGCGCCTCAGATTTTTATAGGCCGATAGTGGTCATATTATAGGTTCAAAGGAACCGGGAAACGTGTGTTCAGGCATAACTAATCCACTACCGATAGGCGGGGACCGGCCCTACCACATCCAAGGGTCGCCCAGAGGTGTGATCCTGAGGCATCTTCTAGAGTGTCTCGAATCGGAGAGGAGCTTGTCCCTAGCCTCGACTCATGATGGAAATCCAATTTCCAATACGACCTTGCGGTTTTGATTGTAGAACTAGTATGGCGACATAGTAGGATAGGGTACTATGCCGTCTATGATTAATACATTATGATTGAAATTGTTTTTGAATTATATATACCCATAGATATACACACAAATATTAAATCCGTTTTATCGTATCAAGCATCTTTTGACCATTATAAGGTAAAACCCTATCATCCGGTTTGCGTTGCATTGTGTGATGGGACTTGGGTCTTATAATGGTTTCATTTTTCTAAAAAGGCATTGCGTTGTTTCACGATTTACTTTAATTTAGGCACTGGCAATCCAATGGAGTAAACCTGTTCCGCGTTAGCGATGTGGTCCTGTGATTAGCCCTATTATTAGATAGTTAAGTTAAGATTTCTCATACCAGTCCCATGACTGACCTGTAGTTTGTTTCACTGGCAAACTCGGGTGTCCATATTTTCCACACGGGTAGTCGAGTAGCTTTTTGCAGATATATTTACAGGATCCTGGCTTGCAGCTGAAGCGGTATTCGGAAAGCTCTGTATCCGTGTATTCCTTCCAGTTGTATATTTTTATATTTTTTTCCGCTGCTATTTAAATGTAATTTAAAACTCTGATATTATTGTATTTCTATTATGTAATAAGTATTCATACTCTGTTACATTCTTGTACTCTGATGTAATTTGTTGTAATCAGCAATAAAATATTCTTCAGTTTGTGTTCTGATGTGTGTTGTTCTCAAAGCAATCCAGGCTTTCCTTTACTGGGAAGTTTGGGTCGTTTCAGTTGGTATCAGAGCTTTGGTTTACAGAGCTTGAGAACAAAACACATTAGAACCAAACGAAAGAATTCATCAGAGATTGGATTAGTAATATCCAATGAGAATAACTCGTTAGAGATTGGATCAGTAGTATCCTAGAATGAGAGTGAAGAGTATTATTTTATTTAAAATAAAAACAAATTTAGTTTTGAAAATTTTATCCTAAAATACGTATTTGAGTATATTATTATATTTTAATGTGGACAATCGAGTATATAAAGATTTCGAATAAACGAGTAATTAACGGATATTCGAAAGTTTTAATATACTGGATAGATATAGAATCACACTCTAGTTGCCCGGAGATAATTCTGATAATGGAGCTCCATCATCAGTACTTATGTTCGAGTAGCGAAAGTGGGATTTCTATATATTTCCATTGACTGGTATGAGAACCAAAACTTAGTTAGGACACATTACTGTGATTTGCACTAAAAATATGATTTTTGACTATATATAAAGATTATATATTTGGAAAGTTAATCACCTAATTGATTGTTGGTTGTGATGTTTGATAATTAGTTTCACTAGTTAAAATACTAGAATGTTAATTAATTAAAACCAATAAATAAAATTTAGTTGAGTTGGTTAATTGAACAACTTTTAGCTCCGTTCCTTTTCGAGGACGAAAAGATTTTAAGTGGGGGCGATTGTAATGACCCGGAATTTTGGGGCCAATTTAAAATTTTTATTTTAGAAAATTTTAATGGGTTTTGATGTTTAAATTAATTTATTTTAAATAAGAACGACTAAAAATTTATTTTAAAACGAACGAATTCAATTTAATTATTAAAGGAGTTTAAAACAGCGCTGTAGTTTGAAAATTTGAATTTGAACTTTTACTGAATGTATAGGATTCATTTTAAATCAGAATTGAGCGAAACAAGAAATATTTAAATCTATTTAATAATATCTTTCTAACGAATCTGAAAAATTGAAATTTCACTTTATAAATAAAAAGTTATGTCCAGTTTAAAATTTAGAAAAGCCACTGTAGAATTTATATATTTTAATTAAATATATTGGCCTTGAAAATAGTCAATTTTCAAAACGACCTCGGTTTTCGACGAAATTAGTCTCGTTGGAACCATATCGTCAATACGAAGCCAGAAATATATTTTTCGGGAATTTTCTGAGTTCGTATGTGGCCCTGACATATTTAAATGTACGGTAGATATTTAATTAATTAGTTTTTAATGTAAATTTAAATAAAATATTTACAGATTTCGGAATTGGGCCACGAGACCTGTCCCATTGCGTTCAGAAGGCATCAAAACCTTAAGAACGATAGTTGTTGGGCCTAATTCTGAGTTAGTGGCTAATCGGACCTTAACGGGCTATTAAAGTAATATAATATTATAAATATAAGGATTATTTCGAAACCCTAATCTCCTTTATATGTAGCCGCCGTTCTTCAAACTCCAATGGCTAGAAACGCACCGAATTCAATTGCTAAAATCTCCCAATCCTCTTGATGATTTTCAACACTCCATATACCAAATCGAAGAACACTTTGAGCTCTACGATTCTATGCGGTGGTGATGGGCTCTGGATCGACGTGGTGGCTGCAGTTCGGATGGGAAGTCGGCGAGTTTGGGCTCGTTTTCCGGTGGCCTGGGACCACCGAGCTTGGCGGCGGGGCTGGCGTGGGAGCACGCGTGAAGGGCTTCGGACTGGTGGCGGTTGATCGATGAACGGCAGGCCAGGGGGCATATGCGATGGGGAGGATTGGATCGAACTTTGGGGTTCTCGGTTTCAGCTGATAACGTTGAGGAAGAAGGAGAAAACTAATTAAGGTTAAGGATAATATTAATTAACTAATTAAGGATTTTATTATTTATTAAATTATACAAACTTTAAAACGTTGTAACTTCTACATACAGCGACGAAATTCAACGAAACGAAGTGCGTTGGGTTCGTATTTTAGAGATCTACGCTATGACACAAATCTAAACTGAAACAGAGAAGATCAATTTTTGACCAAATTACCGATCTGATTTATTCTGAATAAAAAGCAAGGTGAGAAATCTATTTATTTTCTTTCCTTTATAATTATAAATAATCCTGAATTTATTGTTGTTAATCTACAGTTAATTCATGTTGTTATTATTCTGTGCTGAATATAATATATACATCGATTTGTCTGATGATGTTATGTGGCGATAGAGTTGTCAAAATTAACACTTTTTAATTAGAATTTGATTAAACAAATAAAAATATATATAATTTTTGTTTATATAAAAGATCAAATGTATAAGACAACAAATTTTGTAAATTTATTGAATTAGAATTTTCAACACATGTGAAACACAGAATTTTGGTCAATTTGTTAAAACAGAATTTGCAACAAAATTGAAAAACAAACATTGTTGTTATATTTGTTGAACTAGATTTTCAACAAAATAGAACAAACATTTTTATCTCTTTTTGTTGAACTAGTTTTTCAACAAAAATATGAATATATATATTTGTGTAATATTATTTACAGTAAAAGGAATGGAATTAAAAGATGATTTTTTTTATGTAACATTGCTTACAATAAAAGCCAGATATTTTAAAAATACATTTTTATTGTCAGATTAAAGACAATAAAGAGAATAGATTTTAAAGATGTATTTTTATTGTCAAATTAAAGACAATAAAAAGAATTGATTTCAAGGTTGCATTTTGTTGGCATGTTAGAAGTAATATAAAGAGTAGGCATAAAAGATTTACATTTTTATGTCAATTTGTTTTCAACAGAAAGATTACATCTTTTAAATGTAATTTTTTTCATTTAAAAATTGTTTTCATTTAAAAGACTACATTTTTAATGTGGTTATGTTTTCATTTTAAGATTGAAAATATATACATCATTTTAATTTGATAATGTTACATTAGCTTTAAAAATACATTCTCGTATAAAATGTTACATGAGATTAAAAGTACATTTTTGGTTATAAGATGTAACGTTAGATTTAAAACTCCATTTTTCTAGAAAGATTGCATTATAAATAAAAAGAGATTTTTGTTTAAAATGTTACATTGGAAATAAAATATATATTTTTGGTTAGAACTTTATTAAGTGAAATAAAATATACATTTTTGGTTAAAACATAGTATTGAGATAAAAATCACATTCATTGGTCAAAACTTTATTAGTGAGATAAAGATCACATTTTGGTTAAAGCATGATTAGTGGAATAAAACTCACTTTTATCTGTCAGTGGAAACTCAGAATTTATTTGACAAATAAAATTTACTTTTTATTTGTCATTTGAAAATTAGAATTTGTTATACAAATAAATTCACTTTTATTTGACATTAGAATACATAGAAAAATATTCACATATAAAATATTCTTTTATATGTTATTAGAACGTATAGAAAAGTATAAACAAATAAAAGGATTTTTTTTTATTTGTTATTAGTACACATAGAAAAGTGTAAAACATAAAATACCATTTTTACGTTATTCTAGAATTTAAATTAAAGTTTGATCTTCTATTTGCATTCACTAATGCAAACATACATTGAAAATAAAATTCATTCTTGTATTTGCATTCTCCGATGCAAATATATATTGAAAATGAAATTTATTCTTTTATTTGCATGCACCAATGCAAATATAGTAAAAATAAAACTTGTTCTTTTATTTACCTTCACAAATATAAATATATTTTGAAATTAAAGTCTATTCTTTTATTTGCACTCTCCAATGCAAATATACTTTAAAAATAGAATTTGTCCTTTTATTTGTATTCACATATACAAATAAAACATTGAAATATAATTTTTCCTTTTAATTTATATTCACTAATACAAATAAAACATTGAATTGGAATTTGTTCTTTTATTTGTATTCACATATACAAATAAAACATTGAAATATAATTTGTCCTTTTAATTTATATTCACTAATACAAATAAAACATTGAATTGGAATTTGTTTTTTTATTTGTATTCACATATACAAATAAAACATTGAAAACAAAAGTTCACTTTTTACTTGTATTCACAAATAAAAGTATACACTGAAAATAAACTTGTTCTTTTATTTGCATCTACAAATGCAAATGTATATGGAAAATAGAATTTGTTCTTTTATTTGCATACATTATTGTAGATAATCACTTTTGTCAATTTACACTAGTGGAAATAAAACAAACACTTTTGTAAATTTATATGAGTTGAAAGTAAAATATGATTTAAAGAATTGCATTTTGTTTGCAATTTTAGATGCAAACAAATATTACATTTTTATTTTTGTATTTTAGTTTAGAAATAGGAATATACATGTTTGTTTATAAATTTAGTTGCAAACAAAATATTTAATAAAGATTACATTTTTATTTGCATATTTAGATGCAAATAAATGTCATAGTTCAAAGATTATATTTTATTTTCATATATAGATGCAAATAAACATCGTAGTTAAAGATCATATCTTTCATTCGCACATTTAGAGGCAAATGAACACCATAGGAAAAAGATGCATTTTGTTTACAATTTTAGATGTAAACAAAACATTAAAAGTTAAATATATTTGCATACAAATAAAAGAAAATAGAAAATTATCTTTTATTTGTCATCCACAGTAATGCCACATAAATAGATTACAGTTTATTAGACCTTAGAAATAAATAGGGAAATTATACGAGTAAAAATATACTTGTACTCGATATTAGAAATATTATAACATGTGAGTCCATTGTCACCAACATGTCAGTAGAATTAAACTGGTTAAATTCTTTAACCAATCATTTATTTATAAGTATTGCTGTTGGCTGAAAACCCCACATGGGTGTTGGGATGAATTTACATACACTAGTCCCAATATTTAGTTACATGTCGATCGATAGATTGATAGACTGTGATGAGTGTTATTTTTTCCATTTTAATACTCACACAGTTATAAACTTCACTCTGGTTGTAAATGGACGCTTGATGATTATTTATTTTGATTGTCATATACATACAATGTATGAAACCCATATATCTAAAGTTATATGGTAACTAATTGAGTCACATTCCAGTTCAGGATTTTTTTAAATAAAGAATATCTTTTAAAAATAAGAATATTTAGAATAAAGAACATTGTAATATACATACCTTTTAAAATAAAGAATATTGTATTATGAAGAATATTTTATATAAAGAATCCTTTTTATTTAAAGTAATTTTTAAACAACAAATATTTTAAGACAATATTTAACAAAGGATAAAATAATGATTTCTATGTCCATTCTTAGATGGACAAAAGATAATATTACATTTCAATTGAAGTAAACTAGTTATTAACTAGGATAAATCTTTTAATTAAGATTTTTAGAGTTTCAATTATATTTTGTAGTTGAGATAATTTGATATGCGAATTGGGTTTATCGTGAATTATGTTTTAAACGACATTTGTTCTTTAACCTAATTTACAGTGAAAATATGATTTAGGAATTATAAATATTTTTATTAAGATTTAAAAAGAAATTTTCTAAAGACAAGTTTCCTAATTTAATATTAATTAAATTGGAATTGAGTGGAAATTCGATTTGATAATAATCGAGATAGGCTTCTGTAAAAGAAGACTGATACTATATATGGAATTTAAAAGGCTTTGCCATTATTCCATTTATATTATTAGTCCGATACAGAAATTTATATCGATTATATATTGACTTGATTTCTGTGAAAATTCCCTATTTAATGGAAGGCGACTTTGGGTTTACCGTGAACAATATTTTTAAATGACATTGATTCTTTAACCCAATTAAAGATAAGATTTATTTCTTAAATTGGAATAATCATTTAATAATGATTTTTGATATTAAAATCAAATTGGAGTTTTAATGGATGTTTAAAAAGAATAAATTTCAAAGAATTTATCTTTGATATAATTTATGGGAATTTTTCCTTTAAAATGAATATCCTATTAAAAGAATATTCTGAATTGGAATGAGGCATTGGATGTGATTTTTAACACTTGATTTTCAATTATAAAATACGCTAGTTATTCGGAAAGACCGGGTTTAACCCATTCCGAATAATTACTACGACGACGAAGAGTCGAAGATGAAGACGATGTTGAAGACCGACGATCTCCACATCGAATGGATGTGTTGCTACAAAGACCCTGATGGGAGTAGCTACCTTGAAGGGGCTTCAGTGGTAGCCGTCCGGACTATTGTAGATTGTTCGGATTTGGTTTTCACTCAGACCCAGAGCATAAGCTAGTAAATGGATGCGTGTCTGGCATTGGATTTCGTTCCATGTGAATTAAATCAATTTCTGTTAATGTATGTCTGTTTGGTGGTGGAGGATTTATTCTCTACTTAACACCCTGGTATATATTAATAGTGATTGGTCGCATGGCGTGAATTGTCAATGTGGCACGCCAAGATGCAATTGACCAAGGCTTTTGTTGAAAAGCAGGGCCTTGTGGGATGATCAAAGCATAGCCTATTACGGCATAGCTTTGTGTATATCGTGACTTCGCGAGCCTCACACCCCGGTATGAGTCAAAAACGGGATATGGACCGTAGGGAGTACACATGTTTCTTTCTAGCTAGTGGTAGTGTTAGTGCTTTAACACGGCCTGGCATTTTACTTATGTGGATGATGGATTTTGAGACGCCTCGGATTTTTATAGGCCGATAGTGGTCATATTATAGGTTCAAAGGAACCGGGAAACGTATGTTCAGGCATAACTAATCCACTGCCGATAGGCGGGGACCGGCCCTACCGCATCCAAGGGTCGCCCAGAGGTGTGATTCTGAGGAATCTGCTAGAGTGTCTCGAATCAGAGTGGAGCTTGCCCCTAGCCTCGACTCATGATGGAAATCCAATTTCCAATACGACCTTGCGGTTTTGATTGTAGAACTAGTATGGCGACATAGTAGGATGGGGTACTATGCCGTCTATGATTAATACATTATGATTGAAATTGTTTTTGAATTATATATACCCATAGATATACACACAAATATTTAATCCGTTTTATCGTATCAAGCATCTTTTGACCATTATAAGGTAAAACCCTATCCTCCGGTTTGCATTGCATTGTGTGATGGACTTGGGTCTTATAATGGTTTCATTTTTCTAAAAAGGCATTGCGTTGTTTCACGATTTACTTTAATTTAGGCACTGGCAATCCAATGGAGTAAACCTGTTCCGCGTTAGCGGCGTGGTCCTGTGATTAGCCTTATTATTAGATAGTTAAGTTAAGATTTCTCATACCAGTCCCATGACTGACCTGTAGTTTGTTTCACTGGCAAACTGGGGTGCCCATATTTTCCACACGGGCAGTCGAGTAGCTTTTTGCAGATATATTTACAGGATTCTGGCTTGCAGCTGAAACGGTATTCGGAAAGCTCTGTATCCGTGTATTCCTTCCAGTTGTATATTTTTATATTTTTTTCCGCTGCTATTTAAATGTAATTTAAAACTCTGATATTATTGTATTTCTATTATGTAATAAGTATTCATACTCTGTTACATTCTTGTACTCTGATGTAATTTGTTGTAATCAGCAATAAAATGTTCTTCAGTTTGTGTTCTGATGTGTGTTGTTCTCAAAGCAATCCAGGCTTTCCTTTAATAGGAAGTTTGGGTCGTTTCAGTACAATAGAAAAGGACAACATCATCACTGCATACATGATCGATAAGTTCGGACAAGCACAAAATAAAACACGAAAATAGATAATGGTTCATCATAACTAGGTATCGCCGTAGTGGTTCCATAAATGATTCATAAGATCCTTCTGCAGCCGGTTATGGAGTTCTGCATCTCTATAGAAAACCTGACGTGTCAAATGAATGTTGAAGTCCTCTTGTGTTAGTGGTAGGTTTTGTCGGAACACTTGCGGTGGTAGCGAAGCACCCTCGTAATCGCAGTGACATTGTTCTTCATCCATATCTCTTTCATCTTCTATAATCATGTTGTGAAGAACGATGCAAGGAAACATGATTGTAGACATCTTACTCCTGGACCACAGCCGACATGGATTACTTATCATTGCAAATATAGTTTGTAAAACACCGAAAGCATGTTCCACATCTTTCCTTTGTCCCTCCTGCATTGCCGCGAATAGGACTTGTTTAGGAGTTAAAGGATTTGGACATGTTTTAAGATTTGGACATGTTTTAACAATGGTGCTCCATTTCGGTTAAATGCCATCACCTAGGTAATAGCCATGGTTGTAAGTATTTTGGCCTAGGGTAAATGTTAAAGGAGGTACCTGGCCTTAAGCAAGATCATTGAACAGATTTGATCTTTCTATAACATTTAAGTCGTTATTAGAACCGGGTATCCGAAGAAAGCGTGCCATATCCACAGATCGTACAATGCCACAGCTTCCAAAATGATGGTTGGTCGTCTTTCCTTGCCGTTGTACGCACCTTGTAATCCCTTAGGACAGTTCTTCCATTCCCAGTGCATACAGTCCAGACTTCCTAACATTCCCGGCCAACCCCTGCTTTCGTGCATCTCTCTGATTCGCACTACATCTGCTTCGTTCGGTGACCGTAAGTATTCTGCTCCATAGACGTCCACAACTGCTTGACAGAAAGTTTCAAGTGTTTCTAGTGCCGTGCTCTCTGCTATGCGGTATGCATCGTCTAAAGCATCGGCTGGAGTGGCATAAGCTAACATTCTCATAGCGGCCGTCATTTTTTGTTCACCGGACAACCCCAGTGTCTTCGATGCATTTTGTTTGTACTTAAAGTAATCATTGTTACCTTGAATACCAGCCAATATCCGAAGAAATAGGTTTCTCCGCATCCTGAATCTTCTGCGAAACATATCAGGCCCGTAAGTGCAATCATCATCGAAGTAATCTTGCATCAAAGACTTGTGGTATTTAGCATGATTTCGGTGTATAAATCTCCTTCCAGGAACCGATCCCCCTCTAGTTATGGACGATGAACCATACGCTTCACGGTATAGGTCCCGTATTTCTTCTGCTTCCTCTTGAAGGATTTCATCTTCCTTTGAATCGCTAGCAAAAGCCAACAAGCATTTTGTAAAGCTGGAATCCATTTATTTTTGTGAATAAGTTTTGATTTGAGATATGAAGTGGAATGTGGTTGTTATAAATAAGGTATTACGTATTGGTAAGTGGGTAGCTTTATTGGGTGGAGTGTTCTCCTTTATTGGATGATGTGCTCCTTTATTGGAAAGAGGGTTCCTTTATCGTTTACGGTGCTCCTTTATTGGTTTGAGTTCCTCTTTATTGGACAGAGTGTTCTTTATTGGACAAAGTCCTCCTTTATTGGGTAGAGTGTACCTTTCTTTATTGGACAGATTTCTCCTTTACTGGTAAGAGTGTCTCTTTATTGTACCAAGTGCTACTTTATGTTGGATAGAGTGTTCTTCTCTTTATTGGAAAGAGTGCTCCTTTATTGGTAAGAGTGCATCTTTATTGGTCATAGTGTCTTTTATTGGACAGAGTGCCCTTTATTGGACAGAGTGTCCTTTATTAGTAAGAGGTTTATTGCTCTTTGCATCACATACGTTTAGACCGTTGGACTTTGCAATACATAAATGTTTTGCATTACATAACTTACAAGCTTACAACAACGACAATTACAACTTGAATACGCGCTAAAGCACAATTGAAAGAAGTTAAAAAGGAGTTAACTTACATATTATTTATACGTACGTACACGTCGTAGTTAAAAAGGAGTTAAAAAGGCGGGTCGTCCACTAACCCGTATTATTTATACGTACGTACACGTCGTAGTTAAAAAGGAGTTAAAAAGGCGGGTCGCCTACTTACGCTGATAATTTAAACATTTAAGGACACGAAGGAGTTAAAAAGGAGGGTCGCCCACTTACCTGCACATAATTTGAACATTTAGCGACACGACGGAGTTAAAAAGGAGTTAAAAAGGAGGGTCGTTCACATTTGAACATTTGGCACTTGCCGAAATACCAGTGTTGGCACTTGGCAAGGTGCCAAACTTGGTACTTGCGAAGTACCAGGTTTGGCACTTGCCGAAGTACCAGTGTTGGCACTTGGCAAGGTGCCAAACTTGGCACTTGCGAAGTACCAGGTTTGGCACTTGCCGAAGTACCAGTGTTGGCACTTGGCACGGTGCCAAACTTGGTACTTGCCGAAGTACCAGTGTTGGCACTTGGCAAGGTGCCAAACTTGGTACTTGCGAAGTACCAGGTTTGGCACTTGCCGAAGTACCAGTGTTGGCACTTGGCCAGGTGCCAAACTTGGCTCTTGCGAAGTACCAGGTTTGGCACTTGCCGAAGTACCAGTGTTGGCACTTGGCCAGGTGCCAAACTTGGCACTTGCGAAGTACCAGGTTTGGCACTTGCCGAAGTACTAGTGTTGGCACTTGGCAAGGTGCCAAACTAGGCACTTGCGAAGTACCAGGTTTGGCACTTGCCGAAGTACCAATGTCGGCACTTGGCAAGGTGCCAAACTTGGCACTTGCCGAAGTACCAGTGTTGGCACTTGGCAAGGTGCCAAACTTGGCACTTACGAAGTACCAGGTTTGGCACTTGCCAAAGTACCAGTGTTGGCACTTGGCAAGGTGTCAAACTTGGCACTTGCAAAGTACCAGGTTTGGCACTTGTCGAAGTACCAGTGTTGGCACTTGGCAAGGTGCCAAACTAGGCACTTGCGAAGTACCGGGTTTGGCACTTGCCGAAGTACCAATGTTGCCACTTGGCAAGGTGCCAAACTAGGCACTTGCGAAGTACCAGGTTTGGCACTTGCCGAAGTACCAGTGTCGGCACTTGGCAAAGTGCCAAACTAGGCACTTGCAAAGTACCAGGCTTGGCACTTGCCGAAGTACTAATGTTGGCACTTGGCAAGGTGCCAGTGTTGGCACTTACCTGCATATTGAAGTACCAGTGTTGGCACTTGGCAAGGTGCCAAACTTGGCACTTGCCGAAGTACCAGTGTTGGCACTTATCGAAGAACATATGGAACGACACAACATATGAAACGAGCAAACATTACACAGAACATATGACACGAGCAAACAATACACAGAACATATGAAACGAAAGATATCACAAAACACATAATAAAATAACATACAGTCACAAACATCAAGACATACACATACATACATCGAGCCATACATATATATACATCGTGACATACACAAATATACATCATGATAAATCTGCGGCATCATCCTCACCGTCCAAAGACATCTCGTCCCCGCTATCAGAAGGGTCATAATACGGAATATCGTCATCACTACCTCCAAGCCCGTCATCACTACCTCCAAGCCCGTCATCCTCTCCTACTCCGTCACCCCCTCCAACTCCATCATCCCCTCTTACTCCGTCACCCCCTCTTACTCCGTCACCCCCTCCGACTCCGCCACCCCCTCCTACTCCGTCACCCCCACCAAGTCCGCCACCCCCTCCTGAACCTCCAACTCCTACTCCTGAACCTCCAACTCCTACTCATGAACCTCCACCAGTACACGACCCTATAATGGTACCTGATGCCGAAGTATCACCACCCCCTGCAGCCGCTAATCTGGCCTGTAAGTCAAAGATATGCTCCTGCAATCCCTGAACAATCGCCTGGTGCTCCTGATACATGGACTGAGAATGTAGCAGCGCCATCTCCTGAATAGCCACAATATGTATCCTATGCTGGTCTAATCGTGGTGCATACTGCATAAATAAAGCATATAAAATCAGTATTTACAGCGTATAACATACAAGGTAAATTCACAAGTACAAGCTTTATCTCATGTGACGGATATAATCCAGCAGTAGGGACACCGTGCACCATGTGTGCAGGTGGATGAACAATAGGCAGGAGTATCTGTGCTCCGCTAAGATCAAATGTCTGAAATGTATCGGCCAGAGCGAAATCCGTAGGAGGGTCGGCGAACTGTGAAGGGGTCGGGTCAAATGTGAACGGCGGAGGGTGAACTATACCACTAACCAATCGTGGACCAATGTGATCAGAGTTCACACCCCGCATATAATCCGGCAGTAAGTACCATCTAGGAGCTACCCGAACCCAATAAGGATCAAACTCTGCGTCGGGTATGTGAAAATCGATCGTATCAACCCATCCTACCTGTCTCAAACCAGCAACATACTGTCTCCCTATAACACGCTGCGGGCCAAACATCTCAAGTGGCAGAGGTGGTTCTACGGGTATGGGCAACTGACCGGTACCCTGGTAATAACATCGGTCTCCCAAGTACCAAACAGGAAGGTGGGCCGGTGGTAAGAAGGGGACACGTCGAGTAGATATGCGACATGCAATGGCAAATGGATGGGCATCAGGTACTGGGCCATCCGCTGCAAGTAACAACCAATAAGAAGCCCAAGGTGCTCGTAGCATGTTCCCCCTCTCCCTCATATCTAACTGGGTACGAGCCTCCATCAAGTCATGTCTCACACCAGCAGGAGAACACCGAACTACATGAATACTCTCCCATCTACGCATGCATGGGAAAAAGGTCTCAGCAGCATGATTGGCGGTGGGCAGTATGCGTGGGTGCATGTTGGTCGTGTACGCATAGTACAACACGACAACATGTACCAAAAACCAAACATCTGCTGAATCTCTCCAAAAGCATAGGGGTCAAAAGCGGTGTATAGATATCCCAATATGGCAGAGCCCCAGTCAAACATATGCAGCTGCTCTAAATCGACTAGTGCTGCTAGGTAGTCGAGCCTAATCTTACTCCGTTGGTTCGTGATGAACGTCGAACCAAGGAGATATAAAATGGTAGCCCTGTATACTACGTCGTGGAAAGCTACCTCACCGGCATGTGTTGTAATATACTGAAGTAGATATGTGACTGAAACGACACCATTAGCTATATGAGCCGCCGACAATTTGGCAAATACTGTAGGTAGGAATCAGGTAACTCAAAAGAGGAATCAAAGGGAGGTGGGTCTCTATATGGACGGCCTATCTCAATCCCCGTAAGCATGTAAAAATCGGCTAGGGTGATACTGTGAACACCCGCAACTTCCCCGTAAAGGAAAGCGTCGGATAGTTCGAGAACAAGCCACAACAGAACGCATATAAAAGAACATTTCATTGTATATTACAACAATGCATCAGATTACAAGAATATACAGAGTATAAATGAATATTACACAGAAATATCAGAGATTTAAATTACATTTAAATACATAGCAGCGGAAAATAATACAATACACAACTAGAAGTAGATATACGGATACAAAGCTTTCCGGATATCGTTCCAGCTGTAAACCAGGATCCTGTGAATATAAATCTGCAAAACCAAAACTACTAGCTGCCCGTGTCGAAAATAAGGGCACCCAGAGTTTAGGTTAAAACAATAAACTCCAGGTCAGTCATGTGACTGGTGTGAGAACTAAAACAGTTAATCTTTATTTTAAAGTTAGGTAAATCAAGGGACCACGCCGTATAACACGGAACGGGTTTCCTCCCAAGAATACCAGTGCATAATTCAAATAGCGCAATGCTAAATAAAGAAAAATGAAGCTGTTATAAGACCCAGGTCCCATCACACAATGCAACGCAGCCGAGGATAGGGTTTTCCCTTATAACAGCCAAAGAATGCTTGATACGTTTAAAACAAATCGTTTGGTACTATTATAAGTGCATAGTGTATAAAACAACTTCAAATCATAAGTATCAATCATAGGCGGCATGGGTACCATATATCATGTCGCCATACTAGTTCTACAATTAAAACCGCAAATGTCATATTGGAAGCTGGGTTATCATTTATGGTATGAACCGAGGCTAGGGATCGTCCTCAACCGATTCGTGACTCTCTAGCCCGAGCCACAGGCAAGCGCGCAGGCAAGCCTTTAGATCGTCAGGGCTGGTCCACCGATGTGGATTATTATGCCTGAACACTACGTTTCCCCGCCCTTTGGGGCGTAAGCCTGGCCCGTCAGCCGACCAGAAGCATCGGGCGAAACCAATATCACGAGGCGCCTCGCTTTTCAGTAAGTAATAATAAGCAATATCCACATGAGTCAAACTCGTCAGCCAGTTCAAGCACTGACGCCACTCCTAACTAGAAAGAAACGCATGTCCTCCCTGAGGTCCGTCTCCCGTTTTTAGTTCATACCGGGTGTGATACTCGCGAATCAACATTACACAAAGCTACGCCACACAAGGCCGTGCTTTGATCATCAACCACAAGACTTTGCTTTTCAACAGAAGCCTTGATCAATTGCCACTTACGCGTGCCACATTGGCAATTCACTCCATGCGACTGATGTCCATCAATATACAACCTCTGAGCTCGTACGTCTCAGAGAAGGGCGTTAAGCAAGAGAATAAATTCTCCGCCGCCAAACAGATGTATATTTAATAGAGATCAATCAACACAGAATAAAATCCAATGTCAGACACACAATCCATTTACAAGTTCGTTCTGGGTCTGAACGAAACCGGAGGCACTTTCCTCGCATATCCATCCATCTCCAAGTACGTCTGGACGATCACCAACTGATTCCCTCCTCCTGGGTGTACAGCCCAATCAAGATCATCAGTAATCACCCAAACGATGTGAAGACTTCCGGTTTTCAACCACCGTCTTCATCTTCGACATCTCGTCGAATCGGTTATTCAGAATGGGTATAACCCGGCCTTTCTGAATAACCCACGTATATAATAAACAAATGTTACACAAACACACAAACGCCTCATTCCAATTCAGAATATTCTTTTATTCACGAAATCACATTCTTAGGGAAAGGTTCCCATTAATTTTATCAAAGATAAATTCTTCTAAATTTATTCTTTAATCTTCCTTTGGATATCATTTCAAACTAGTCGGGATTAACGAACCACACCGAAGTAATTATTTAGTTTATTTCCCAATCCTAACCTATATATCCCATGGAGAAAACTGGCAATACTTCACATCTAACACCACGGTGTTATCGGTAAAATTAATTACCATTTCACGTTCAAATCTAATTAAAGATTTAACTATTGCTTTGGAGTAAAACTGGTGATACTCCACTCTCGATCACTTTTCAGGTTTGATAATTTAAATTATCAATTCACATTTTAATCTAATTAAAGATTCATTAAAACTCCACTTAGTTTTAATCTTTTCAAAAATCAACATCTTGCCTTTAACTGGGTTAAAGAACCAATGTCATCTAAAACACGATTCACGATAAACCCAAATCACATTCTATATTAAATAAGGCTCTGAATAGAAAATATACCGGCTTATATTCAACATCAAATTCTGAAACCAACAAATATCGTATTGGAAATAACGATATAAAATATATCTTTCAAATTCCCATAACCATATCTGCATAGTCACGAAATCCAACATCGAAATACTCTGAAGATAATTTCGATTCAACTCCAGTCCAATCCACGTATTGGGAATATTGATTATTTTTAAAATCACCTTCAAATTCAATTTATTTATTTCAAAAATAAATTGATTTTTAATTCTAGTTCAAAACTAGTTTATTTCAACAAAAATCTATTTTTATCTTTTCAAATGTGGAGTTTTTCAGCCCAATTCTTTCCAATTCACATATTATAATTTTACACAAATTATCGATATTTTTAATAATTTTATCAAGGCCCGTACAGTCGATTTCCATCAACGGCCATCGAACTGCACTTACGGCGACCTTTTCTGAAATTGATTTGGACATAATTCCAAATCCAACTATTAGATTTCAAATTTCTAATATTCGTTGGAAAGCTCTTTTCGATACGAACCCAACGGTTCCGGTTTTAGGAGAATCCGACGGTCGGATCTCCCGCAACGTCAATTCGAAGTCAATGGTCGAAATTCACGAACTGCCGCGGCGCGGCGCGTTCTATTCAAGCCATTATATATATAATATATATATATATATTATATATATTTTGTCGATTTCCTTTTTAAAACGTAATTTATAAATCGTTTTAAATTCGTTTTCAAAACCATTTCAACACTATATTCAATTTCAGGTCGATTTGATTTCAATTCAATTCGAATTCATTTTAATTCAATTTGAATTTACCTTCTATTTGATTCAATTCGAATGTTTCAAATCGATTTCAATTCAATTTAAATTTCAATTTCAATTTAATTCAATTTGAATTCATTTCTATTTTATTCGAATTCAAATTCGCTTCAATTGAATTCAATTCGAATTTTAATCTAATTCAATTTGAATTTTAATCTGATTCAATTTGAATTTCATTACAAAATATTTAATTTTGAAATCACTTTTCAATATTCATTATACAACGAATAAAATCGATATAAATATCGTTCGCGTCAAAATAACGCATCTCTAATCAACACGGCTTTATATTTTTCACAACTTCTTTATTCTATTCAACAAATGAATATTTTTCCCATTCAACACATGAATCTATATTTCTTTCAACACACGACTAATCTCAACACATGAGTGCTGTCAACACATCACTATTGTTGTTATGTAAAATATTTTATAAAACTATGGTATCTATCGTTTGATTTTAATTAGACTCCACCGTGAAGTATATTCTAATTGTAAATATGATAAAGATGTAATTTATTTTATTTAAAATATTTTACTCAACACATGAATAGTTTCAACACATGATCATCGTCAACACATGACTATTTTTATATTCAACACATGAATTTTCTTTTATAATATTCATTATTTTCCCGATTGGAATGAGGCCCAATCAATCACCATATAATGTTAATTATATGGAATCCATACAACACATGTATAAAATAGCATTGAAAAATAATCAACCATCAACCAAAGTGCACTACACTGTATAAGCATCAAATATAGATATCTGACGCTTATAACAGCCTGTCAATCGATCGATCGACATATTTAATCAATCAGGATGAGTGATCATCAAATTTCATCCCAACACCCGTGTGGGGTTTCAAACAATCAAACACAGATTTTATTTGTGCAGTTGGGCGACGTGTAAAATTTATCGACCCAATCGATATCAGTCAAATCAGTGTATATAAACAAATCGGCCGATTTGTTTATAAATATTCATTTATCCACTTTCACGTTAAAAATTATATTTTTAACGATAAACATTTTATTTTAACACATGAATTTCTATTCAGTTCATTTATTCAATAAAATGATATTTTTATTTTTCTAACATATTTTAGAAAATTTCGACGGCATAACGGCACGATACTAGAAACGGAACAAGGCCTAGCCTTATCCCCGGTCTAGTGAAGGCCCACGCCATTCACACATCAATCAAAATCACCAAACAACCAAATTCAAATCACATCATATAACTAATCTATGCAACCAAACAAACAAGTCCATGGTCTGTGGACGATTGTGTCGGGTGCTACTAAGCACCGTCTGCATCCTAGTATATATATATATAACTAGAAAAAGAAATTGAAAGGTGAGAAATTCTCACCGAAAGCTATCCACTCATCTTGACTCTTCTTTTATAGAAATCTTCTTCATTCTCGCCTTTTTATCACCTTCGTTGCCCGTAGTCACTACATATATAAAAATCACACATTTTTATATTTCGATGTCTTTAAAATAAAAATCACATTTTTATTTATTCACTTTCAATTTAAAAATCATATTTTTATAATCACTTCATATATATAAAAATCGAATTTTTACTTCGATGTTTTCTATATAAAGCTCTCGCCTTTTTAAATATAAAGATTTTGCCTTTATAAAAATGAAGTTTTCGCCTTTATAAAAATAAAGTTTCGCCTTTATAAAAATAAAGTTTCGCCTTTATAAACATTAAAATATCGTCTTTTTATTTTTAAAGATTTTACCTTTTCAATTCCATCCCTATAGATATCACATTTTATTTTGCTACCTATAAAAAGATGATATTTTTAATATTCCTAACATGTAAAAATTATATTTTTAATTCTTTAAAAATATAAAAATCATATTTTTACATCTTCTATATAGTAAAGATTATATTTTTAGAATTTTATAAATATAGAAATCATATTTCTATTATTAAAAATCACTTCTTTTCCTCTCTCAGCTAATGAACAAATAAAAATCTTAGCTTGTTCATAAAAATCAACTCTTTGTTTATTCTAAATTCTTGTCTTTTTATATTTTCTTCAAAATCAAGTCTCTTACATTTAGAAATCAAA